>JAJJWW010005758.1:0-654344 GCA_023531295.1 Papaver armeniacum | reverse complement strand
AAATAAAAGAAAAACAGAAGGTGGAAAGGACTCAACGAGATATGGCGAAACTATCATGTTATTTCTAACACCTGAGCTCTGTGCTTTTATGAATAGACTCTACAACCAAGATGTTTCCATCCAAGATGCTTTTATGGGTTCCTCAACTCCTACAACCAAGATGCTTGCATCCATTTAGATCAGTTAGTGTTATCCTTAATTAGCATAAATTTCTAGGCTTTGGAGTTTATAATGCAAATTAAAGTTTCTTCCATTCCCCCAAACTTAAATCTAACATTGTCCTCGATGTTCTAAAGATGAAATTAAAAGCATGAACAAGGAGAAACTGTTACCACTTGAAGGAAAGGAAAAAGGAAGAATATTACCGTGTTGCATGAACAAGGGTTACCTCCCAAAGAGTGTTAAGCTTAAAGTCTTCAGCCAGACATCAAATACCACAAAAAATATTGTCACCTTCCAAAGCCATAAACCAATAGACGAAATAGCTGCGGGTCCTTAGAACCAAATAGAGCTAACACAAATATAGGACTACCATCTTGGATTAGAAAAATGAAAAACCAGAGCACAACCTTATCTAGATTTACTCTCAAGATAACTAGATTTATCTGGGGTGCCCCAATGGGCTCTATATGAGTGTTTAGAAAAACAGGTTCGGCCGAATGACAGGTCGCAAAGAACTGGATTTCCTCATGGAAAGTATCTGGAGGATCGGGTAGCAGAGTTTAAAGACACTCAAGTAATACCTTAGAGGCACAAAGCTCGAGTCCCAAGTTAGGGACTTCAATTAGGGATACTTGACGATCACTAGAATCATCTTTACCCCCAAACTCAGGGTGAAAACTGATGCATGTCGTAACCACAACAAATTAATTAATATTTTGGCACCTAATTAACAAGAAATATATTGTAGTCAAGTTCGTTCCCACGAGGAGCAAGAGTTTTTTAGTTGTTTAATTGTCACAAAAAGGGGAGGGGGTTTCTTGTTTTAAGTTTGCAAAATGAAAGTAAATAAGGCAATCAAAAATTTAAGTTGAAATCAATCAGAGAAATAAGGTCAAGGAATCGTTCTTCGTTGCAAAACAATGATTCAAGTTATGTTCTTTACCACTTTTTATTAGTCACAGATTATCACCAACCGTAGGATCGCATGTTCGCTTAGCTAACCCCAAAATTCCACGTTTCACTAAGTAACAGGTTCGCTTAGTTATCAGATTCTATTCAAAAGAACCACCTTGAGGTTCGCTTACAATGTAATTCTATGAACCATTAAGATTTATGAATTTAGGTTTAATACTAGTAGTTAAACTCGGTTCGCTCGGTACACTTTCTAGCGTTGTTTTCACACAAAATTGCTCCACGGAATCCCTCTGCAAAGTCTCGTGTTTTCTACTTGTGTAAAGAATCAAGAAACGATTGCGTATTCCCTAACTTTTACTAGCTTTAGATTGAATAACAAATCAATTCAGTTGGCCACCTAAACAATCTATCATGCAAGCATAAGCATTCTTATTAGTAAAACCAAATGATAATCATGTGAAAAACTTCAAAGTAGGTTTTAAAACAAAACTCAAATTATATGTTAAGAACTAGGAATTCATCCCCAATCAATAAGAAAATTAGCTACTCATGTTTTTGAAATTCACACAAATAATTAAAAGAAGAATTTTGAAAAGCAAGCAAAAACACAAGTGTTGTGTGTGTAGAGGTGTAGAAATGTATAGAGAAAAGTAGAAAACTTCTTTATTTATAGGCTTCAATTTCCTTGCAATCCTCTTAGGAATAGGATCTCTTTCCCTTTATTGCCCAACTTCCAAGTCTTTCTCAAATCTTACAATCTTCTCTTTCCAAATTCAAGTCAAATTTTTCATCTAATTCCAAAACCAAGTTTTCATACCCATGAGAAAAACTCACACAAAATTCTCCATAAATTGGGTCGCCAGAATATTTCTTGCACCACCGAAAATCGGCCTGAAAAGTAGCAGTCGGTCACTAAATATACTTCTCCGTCAACGAAATATTCCGTCGCGGTGCCGTTAACTATAACGGTCAAACCAATAGTCTTCGTTAGTTAACCGGGTCAAGGAAGGGATAGTCAGCTCAATCAGCTGGCTTAGTCTTGGCTGAGTGGTCTGAGTGATGGGTCTTACTCAACTGGGTTGCATGACTGAATCGGTCATCACCGTACTGAGTTAACTCGCCGTCATAGAAATTCCGACAGAGTCTCCTCTGTTTCAGGGCATTTCCAGGCCAGTTTCAGGCCGATTTGAGCTCCATTTCCTGCACAATCCTAACATACATCTAGTCATTTTATGCATCATTCCATCATTCCCTGTAACAAGCAGCAGCATCACCTATAGAAACCCATTAACAGGATCATCCAAACCCATTCTTTCCCTTGATAATCATCTCTGTTTCATCAACATCATCCTCTTCTCTAATAACAGCAGCGACAACTCAGATATGAATCCAACCCTTCAGCACCATCTCTTCTTGAGTCTCTTTTCTTTCTCATAGCAGCAACAACCAACAATGCCATTCATTCTTCAGAACCGGAAGCAAAAAAAAACCCCAATTCTTTGGAACCCTAATTTCTGAAATTATCAAATTCTCTCATGTTAATCATTAATTTCTTCATCTCAGTTCTTAACAAAACCTTTTCTCGATCTTCTCCAGCAAACCCATATCACAGACTTTAATCCATCATCTCTTCTCTGTAAGTTTCATTCATTAAAAACCCTTGAATTATCCATGGCAGAAACAGATCTCTGAATCGCACCATCAACAAACCCTTATTCCATTTCGATCTGCTTCTACTCTCAGATTTAATTTTCCTCTCTTGGTTTTAGCCGCATGGCTTTCTTTTCTTTTCTTCTTTTCAATTTCAGTGAATGAGATGAAAACGAGAACACTGATTCTCGATTAGGGTTATAGACTTATAGTTCTGGGGTGGTTTCAGACACACCCAAAGATTCAGATATGGGCCACCCCAGACTGGTTTCCCCTTAACCTCAGATGGTCTGTTTTAAATACTCCTTAAAGAGAGTTGTCCCTTATCCTTGGCTGTGCTCCAGATAGTGTGAAATGACAATTTTTCTCTTTTTTCTCAAATTGGGTGATTTATTCTTCTTTTCCTCCGTATGACTCCAGAATACCTATAAAACTCAAAACACACGTAAAATGCATAATTTACAAGAAAAATAGCTAAGAAAGCATAACCAATAGATATTAAATCAAGGTGTATTCTACACCTATCAAATTCCCCCACACTTAGACTTTGCTAGTCCTCGAGCAAACTAAACCAAATACATACAACTCCATTTCGTTGAGAATACGGTTAAACTTAGCATGTATAACAAGCCTTTAAACCCCTAGGTGTCCCTAGTGGACGAGTTATAGTCTCGTGAGGGTTTACTAGAGATATACCCACAAAACCTACTCCAACTTCAAAGCGTTCCAGCGTCCCAAGTATCAAAAGAGATATAAGAACATAAATATTCTCAATTTAGTATCAAGAAATCAGAAGTATAAGAGAAAATTCAAATATAAAGTGCGATTAATCTAAGAAAGTGTGACCGGTCAACTTATGCCATAATGAAAGATTTCAGGTTTGAGAGCGACCAACAAGCATTTCGCCTTGACTTCTGCCTCACCAAAAGGGTTTTATGAAATTGCACTCAAAAGACGTACTTTTATGGTTCTCACATGTGTGCAGGTAGGACTGAAGAGAGAAATCCTGCGACACATTGAATGGTGGGAAGGAAACCTTCCGAATAATTTCTAGAGACCCCACAAAATCTTGGGAAGTAAAAATCTTGGGAAGTAAAAATCTCTAAGAAAGGAAATCAACCACTATTATCGAGGATGAGATTACTTACTCACCTTTACATCCGATTGCAATGATGATAACACCACACTCACAACATCCAATAGAAACGTCTTCCCCTCATCTTCTTGGTCTTCGTCTTCGGCTATTGATGATAAACTCTCGAACTTCGTAGATCCTTGACAATTTGTAACTCTTTTTCATAAATCCTTGTCGCTTGAAACTTCCTTATAGATTTTCCTTCCCCACGGCTTATTAAACAAATACAAAAATAAATAAAATTTCTCTTGTCTCATTTTTTTTCTCAGTTTTTTTCTTTTTTCATTTTATTTTAATTTATTTAAAGACAATAGAAATAAAATACAAAACAAAATGAAAACAAAACAAACCATGGCCGTGGGAAAAGTACTTTACCGCTTGATTCTTCACAACTTGTATCGTCTAGAAATCATAAACTTCAATAATTCTCACCTTTTGATTTTCTTTACTCTTGTAAATAAGTCCTCAACTTGTATATATAATTCCGCTCCTTGTCCAGTTGCTTTACTTAAATATGAAATTTGCTCTTTTCTTGTTCCGTTGTATGTAAACCTTGAACGTCTTCAACTTTCCTTCTAATTTTGATGTCGCTCCCTTGTTGATGATGATGGTGTTTCTATGGACCCGTTGTTGTCGAGAGAATGGTGCTAACTGCAAATCGAACTACAAGAAGGAGGCTTTCATCCATAGACGTCACCCCTCATGATTGACAAAATTAGCACTCAAGAGATCAAAAATAGTACTGAAATTGGTGCGAAGTGGGGTAGCTCACCATTCTACCCGGAATTAACGTACGGTGACACACACTCAAAACAAAGCTTTTTAGTCAGCTACAAAGAATTTATGGTCGGTGCCTCACATGATATAAACACGGGTAGTCTCCACTAATGATTTATCAACTACTCTATGACTAAATATCTTTATGCACCTCATTTGCATCACCGACATGGTTAAGTTGATCCACAAACAGTAATGACTTCTCGCAAAGATTAAAACACCTAATTTTTAGTATTCTCTAGCACTTTTAAGTTCCATTATTTCGGCCGAGAATTCCGTATGTAAACATAGCTAGAAGTATACTAGTGACTCTAAAATCTCTACAAGTTGGAGGTTTTATGCATTTAAAAAAAAAAATATATATGCTTAACCACTCTCCCACACTTAAACCTTACATCGTCCTCAATGTAATTGAATCGTCCTAGTAAAGTCAAGATGGAAAATCCTAACATGATATGGAAAAAGAAAAATAAATAAAAAAATAAAAAGCAAAAGGATAAGAAATACAAAACCAATAGGTTGCCTCCCATGAAGCGCTTGGTTTAACGTCGCTAGCCCGACTTAGCTCTTGTAAGATTCACTCCCCATATACTAATAATCTGAAAATTTGGGGATCCACCCATAGTACCTGTTTTGCAAATACTAGTTTCATACAAATGTTAGCACAAGAAAACAATAGTGAAATTATTGCTCGATGGAAGTTTCCCCCACACTTAGTCTTGTCTACACTTGGAAGTGTATAGAGAACATATAATTTGGCAGCTTCCATGGATTCCTCTTGGCGAACCTGCATGGTGTTAGCATCAAGTGTTTCCAATGGTGGATATCGAGAAACGAAATCATTCAAAAATACTTTCGAAGCACATACATTCAAACCAATAAGAGGTAAAGGAGGAGAATTAATATGCAAAGGGTTAGACAAACCTTGCAATTCTTGTATTACGGTATCCTCTTCATCCTTCAAAAATTCAAGCGAATTACTTACCTCATGTATATCGTGGTCCTCTATCAAACCTTGCAACCATTCTTCGTTATTTTCTACCTTAACTAAATTCTTGGCATCATTAAAATCATTGGCAAGTTCAATTGGGTCTTCCACAATATCATTCACTTCGGTTTCATTCTCAATCACCATATCTTCAACATTTTCATCATCGGAATCGGGCCATTCCTCTCATAAAATCTTCTTCGGTGTAAATTGTAAGATCTCCTTGTGAGGGTGTTACGCCGTTTATAACAATAGGTAAGTCACATCTAATCTCCTCCTTTTGAATAGGCGAAGGATCGTTATTATGATCCAGAGTTGGAATAACTTCCTCATTGTTGTAAGGATCATACTCTACAGCAGAGACTCATATCTTTCCCTAAGGGATTTTTTAAAAGCACTAATTGCATCTTCCTCAAGCTCTACCTTTTGAATAGGTGTTTGATCATTATTTAGATCAAGGCTCGAGTAAGCTACACTAGTGTCATCAAAAGTCTCCAAAGGTTGGACTTTTCCAACATAATCATCGATCAAATATTCACTACACACCATAGGCACATTAGAATAGTTATTGCTTTGATAGCAAAATTCTTCTTTATCCCTCTCCTCCTTGTATTGATCCATGTCTCTTCGTATTTTAGAAATGCCGTCCCGAAGTTGTTGGAGTTGTTCTTCCCTATTTTTATCGAGTTGAGTAATTTGTTCGTATAATTTCTCCGAATTCCTTTGAATTTCTCGATGTGGTTCCTCCCAATCATAGGGTTGCTGGTTTTGTAGTGATTCCTGCAACTTTTGTTGAAGCTCCCCAATCATGGTACACATCTTATCTGCAAACCTAGAGAATTTCTGATCAAAAACATTGTAGTTGCAGGAAATCCTACACTACACCCCTCACTAGAATATACACAATTAAGTCATTTTAAGATAAATGATTATGATTCTTATTGATTGAATACTTGAATCTTTACAATATGAAATAGAAACGAGTTATAGAATTACAATCACTCTAAAACTTTCTCTCTCCTAATGACTTGCTTAACAATTCAAAAAGAACTCTCCCCTCAACAGACTTACTCAACCCTTTATATAGGGTAGTATACAGTGGATGACAGCTAAGCTGTCCTTTATTTTCGGGATTGGCTTGTGAAATATCGCAAGCGTACAAGTATACAATCTCGCGACACTCTTAAACTTCGTTATATTTTCATATCTTCCTCATGTTCTGGCTGTCGTCATTCATTGCGTCATTTATTTTACCTCCCTGCGACTCCCTCGCAATGTCGTCATTTATTAATCTCGCGAAGTATTGATGTCGCGATATTTTGATCCTACATCTTGCCTCTTCTCATGTCTTCTATGCGAAGAAGAGAATGTCATGAGAACCAATATTTTGAAATGCCGCAACTGCTCATCTTTATCTGTTTCACTCCCGTACTTTTACACGGAATTTATTACAGATGTTTCTTCTTCCACTCTTTCCTTGACACGTCTCTTTCAACCGTTTATTCTTGACCATTCATGTCCCATCTCGCATTAAATGCATTTGTTTTCTCGAGGATTCTTCTCTCTATATATAGTTTTCTCATCCTTCTCTTCTTCTCTTTTATTTTCCTCTGCAACTTTTCTTCAACTCTCTTCCTCCTCGCAACTGCGCTTCGCTCTTGTAAATCTTTCCTTCTTTATTTCTCTTGATCTTCAATTCTCTAATCATTCCCATACTCTAAAAATGGCTTCACTTGGTCGTATATATAAACCTCTTTTTAATGAAGCTCAAAAGAATTTACAAGAGAAGGGCTTCATCCTATCAACCATTCCTGATCAAGAATCTTCACCTATACTTTCTGCAAAGTTGTTTTCTGATCATCATTGTGATGATCGAAAAATCATAATCTCGCCAGTCAAATTCTCGCAGCCTTCCCATTCCTCTCTACAATCCCGAGATGCCTTTATTCTATGAAATTCTTGCTCATGAGAAATTCTCGCGAGCTATTTATCAATTAAGCGGTGATTGCATCCGTTTAATGCTTGAATTCGCCAACCGTGGCGCTGGTAAGGGATCTTTATATCCTGATGATGTCAAAGATCCTAGATTCGCAAGTTTAAAAATAATCGCTGAGAAGTATACCGTAGAAAACGTTTTTGAAAATTATGAAGTAATAAATATGAGAAATGATAAATCTCGCTGGGGTGCTCGATTGAAGAGAAAAGATAATATTCCCAGTGATAAGCTGCTTATGCAAGATATTGACTGGCACTCGGGAAAAAAATAATGTTCCTCGGTACTCCAAAGATGAGAAGTGGTGGGTTGTTCCTCTATTTTTGAGCGGACCTTATATTGCAGGTTCTCATATACTCCCTGCGAATCTCGCAGACTATCGTCCTTGGGAATTTAAGTGGCCCGAGAAGACAAAAGAGGTATATTTCCTATTTCAGGTTTGCTTTACGATATTTTCTTCCTCTTATATTTACTAGGCTTGCAAAATTTTCAGATTACCAAATTGAGGAAGAGTTATAAAAGACGTCCAAAGGCGAGTACTCTGGCGATACTCCGATCAATCACGGATGAAGTAAGAAATACTTTCTTTTGTTATTTTTAACAATATTGTTGCCTCTGTTTCTTATCTTCATTCGTGTGCGAAGGTTGGCATTGAAGAAATTGATATTCCCGAAGCTGCGAAGGTTAAAGGCAAGAATAAAATCACTCTTCGCAAGGATAAATCTTCTGCTCCATCTTCTAAAAAACGGAAAATCCATCCCTCTTCTCATTCTAGTTCCCAAACCAGTGAGAATTCTGACGAAGATGAAAATGATATTGATACTTCTTTCGCAAAGGAGAAACATTCGGTCGAATCTGGTATGGCGCAATTGTCTAGTGTCTTCTCTGATTCTATACAAGGATTAGGAGATGATCATTTATCTGCTATTTGCGAAGCTCTCGCTAATATTTGCGATGCCCCCCTGTTAGTGGATAATGATTCTTTTCGCGGAGTTTCCCGAACAATGACTCCCAGTTTCTTAAATGCACTCAGTGCTTTGGTATGTTCATATTTCTTTATTTCTCTGTGATTTCGATTATAAACCTTATCTTAACAATTTCTTTACTTTCCTTTATAGTCTGGGAGAGCTTCCTTTGTCGTTGCCTCAGACCTAGAGAAAAGACGCAATAATCTTGAAAAGAAAAATCTTCAACTTAAAGAGAAGAACAAAGAACTAGAAACTGAAGTTGCGACATCTCGCAAGAAGGATGAGAAAATTCAACAGTTGGGAGTTGAGTCTTCTTCCCAGAAGGACAAAATATCCACTCTTCAAAGTGCTAATCAACAACTTTATGGTATAACACCCTCCTCTTTTCTTCATTTCTACTTTGCCATTTATTTTTCTTTGCCTCGACTTATCATTTTCATGAGACATTTATAATCTTTTCGATTTAAGCCATCCTTCTCCATTCATTCCCTGAACCTATGGATGATGATGCTCTTCTCGCTCATCTCAATGAATCTTTAAGTAGTTCTTCAAACAAGATTAATTCTCTCTCATTAAATGAACTTCGATCCAAATTTAATTTTTTATAAATTGAACATAGGTCTACTTTAGGTTTAGCCAACCGATTTAAACGTTTATATCTTGACTCCCAGGAGAGTAATAATATTTTAAGGAAAAATATTAGCAGCCTCATAGATGATAAGGATCGGATTGCTAATCAAGGTGCACAAGCATTAGCAAAATTCCAAAAAACTCTTATTGAAGTCCAAATTGAACGAGACGAATCTCTTCGCCAAAATGCCATACTTAATGAGCGAGAAAATCAAATTCGTTCACTTCTTGTCATAAATAATGATGATGAATTTACTTGGGCTGCGAAGGTTCTAGATAATGCCGAAAATAACTTAGGTGTTAACGTCAGTCTTCATGCTTTGAGCATAATGCCTTGGTTAAAGATATGATTTCGACGAGAGAAGGTTGTTTACTTGTTCTTCATTACTTTTCCGCTCCTTTTTTATGAAATCATATTAAGTTGCTAACTCATTGTCATTTGTTCGCAGAATCCGAGAAGAGGTTTCAAACTAGAATCAAGGAACTTGGATCTCGAGAAAGCACAACTTGCAAAAGACTTCTCTTTCGCAATGAAAAATATTCTAAGTCAAGAAGCAACTACAAACTATCGTGGCGAATTTCAATAATGATGATGTGCGTTTTCGAATCAAACTATTGAAGCAATTTGCAATGACCACACATTCCTCTTTCTTCATATCCTTGTCTTCTCGATGAAATTCCTGAAAATATGCCTTCCTCAGATGTCTCTGATAGTGATGCAAGTGTAGTTGCAGGAAATCCCACACTACACCCCTTACTCAATTTCGTAGATCTAAATCTTATTAATCACCTAAATCTCAAAATATAAGTGCTAGAAATTTAAATAGACACATAAGATTTTTTACGTGGTTCGATCAATGTGATCTACATCCACGATTCTTCACTATGATTGTTGAGGTTACATTAGTATTACATTTAGAATCTCCATTAATGGATATTTTCTAGAGCTCTAGATCTAGTTTTAGGGGAAGAAGATGATAAAGAAAATAAAGTTTCTCCCTCAAAAATATCTCTCTCTTCCTAAAAGTGTTCTCCCAAAATTATTCCTCCCAAAATTATTCTCCTCCCTTTCTCTCTCCTGCTCTCCTCTTTATATAGTGTTTACATAGTGGATGACAGCTCACATACAGCTCATACTCTCGAGAGCTATTTGATAATTTCGCAGGCTCTCGCTACCTCCTCTCGAGACATTCTCTCGAGCCCTTTAATGATTTCGCAGGCTCTCGCTACCTCCTCTCGAGATATTCTCTCGAGTCTTGCTACCTCCTCTCGAGACATTCTCTCGAGTCTTGCTACCTTCTCTCGAGACACTCTCGCGAGTCTTGCTACATTCTCGCGAGTTATGAAAAATAATGAATCTCGCAAGCTCTTCTCGCGAGTTAATGAAATAATTGAATCTCGCATGCTAAGAAAATATGTTGTGCGATATTTGAATCCTACATCTTGCCTCTTTTTCCTTGAATATTGCTTGAAGAGCGATCTTTAAGGAAAAATCTGTTGTTGTAGTAATCTTTGGTCTTTGTTGATGAAGGAACGAGCGGAAGAATACTGGACTTGAAAAGTACGTACTTGCCTCTATTCTTTTGCGAAGTTCCGAAGCTTTAAGTATATATGAAGTATCGTTTCTTGAATTATGCGAAGTATGAAGTATCCTTGAAGAAGTATATGAAATACTTAATCCTCGAAATATATAAGAAGGGTGAAGTATCCTTTGAGAAGTATAAGAAGTATTGCCTCTGTTCATGCGAAGTCATTATTCCATTTTTGGTGAGGATTCTTGTTGTTCATTGGTAAACATCTTCCTTGGAAATGATTCTTGCCGAGAAAATAAAGAACATTGCCGAGAAAATAAAGAACATAAAATGTTTTTTCGGAAATCCATTGTTGCCTCTGTTCTTTATCTACGAAGGTAGAATCGTTGAAAAAGTGTTGAATGAGTGAGTTATTTCTTCATTCTTATCTTTCCTCTATCTCCTGCGTTGTGCTCATGCGATAGTATAATCTCTTCATTGCTTTATGTTGAATTTTATCATTGCGGCAAGATCGCAGGACGTCTTTACATTTTCATGCAATGACCCATTGACCTTGCCTTATCATTTTTGTGTGGACTTCCAAGTTAGACCTCCCTAATTAGAGGTCCTCCCCTGCCACCTTTCATCACGACAAAATCGCAGGACGTCTTTACATTTTCATGCAATGACCCATTGATCTTGCCTTATCATTTTTCAAGTATTTTTGCCTCTGCAGGATGTTTTGTTTGCGACAATATGACAGGCCTAAATATCCTTGCGAACATGGAGCCCCATGACATTGCCGTCTTGCGACGAAATCGCAGGACGTCCGTACACTTTCGTGTAAAGACCCATTGATCTCGTCTTACCCTCGCGTTAGTATTATTGCCTCTTCAGGATCATTGCACAAATATGACAAGCCTAAGTCTCCTTGCGAAAACAAAGCCTCATGACATTTGCGTCTGTTTTGACACTCTCCCTAATGGAGAGCGTCGCCCTTATCATCTCCCCGGTTGCCCCTTCAAGGAGGCGAAACATCGGCCATACAAGACTAGCTCCTCCCATCCGGTCTTAACAACAACCAGTTGTTTTCGCAGCCTCTTATCCCTTATACCTATAGGGTTTATGGTTACGAGGCTGCACCCTAAGTGGAGTTTTCTTCGGGCGAGTGCAACATATGCCAAGACTTGCCAAGAATGGCCAGGGTAGGTTCATCCATCCCGGCACTCGGCTCAACCGTGTACCTCGGCGCCTTGAGCATACACTGACTCCTAAGAAGAGACCCTCGGTCGCCCAACCAGGGTATAACCTACATATATAGTTGGGAATCCAAGGTACCTCCTCCGGATAGGCTTTCATGGGCCCCAAATTTCCATGACTCAGGCTTCAGGAGCGGTGTAACCTTCCCCCTGAGCCATGTCGAGAGATACTCCCTTATATGACGCACTTTAGGTCTTACATTTGCCTCTTACGAAATGTTATTCGCGAACTAGGGTGTACGCCATAAAGGTTCGTCCCATTCTGGTTATTTTATTGATTCTTCTTCATATGCAACATGTACCCCCTACTACGACGCACTTTAGGTACTTTTGCCTCTTGCGAAATTCTGATTTCGTCATAGTAGGTTTGCCTCTATCCAATTATTTTGTCGATTCTTCTGCATATAAGCTCTTTTGTAATTTCGCTGATCTTTGATAATCTCTTGTCATTTTTTATGCGAAATTTTTGCATGTTTTCATTCTTCCATTCTTTTCTTCATTTCAGTCATCTCTCATTCATTCTTTCATTCTCATAATATCATATCATTTGCGGTTTGCTGCTGTTGTTGTCTCTTGCGAAGTATATGATTTGCTTGCGAAGCTATCATCCTTGAAATGTACAAACGTCGCACAAAATGTAATTATCTCGCAGCAAAAAGAAGTGTGAGAAATGAGATTTGAACCCTTGACTTGCTTCTTGCATATTCTCGCACCATACCAACTGTGCTAACCTTCTCTTGCGAAGTATCTCTGCTAAATAATCATCAACTCTCTTCTTGTGCGAAATAACCAAAGACTGTGCAAAGTAAACATCTGTATGAAGTAAGTGAATATTTGCGAGGTGTTCCTTTGTGTTGCGAACGTTCGCAAGGCAAGTGAATATTGATATAAACATTCATGACGCAAAAAATTTTTGCGAAGGGGGAGATTCGAACCCCTGTTGTTAAGCTTCCTTTCTTCTCTTCTGACCATTTGTACTTTGATTCCCTTTGCGAGAATAAGCCTCATGTCCGTCCTTTTATCACAATCCTCTCTCTCGGTTTTATATAAAATTTTTCAAAAAAGTATGCATGTGCTTGTATTCGATCGCGAGTTCTCTAGCTCACCGGACATTCCCTTTACCAACCTGTTCCAGCCTTTCGTTTTTCCGATCTCTCCTCCTGGGCGAAGCCGTCGCACGATCATTGTATTTCCATTATTGCTTTGCTGTTGATGTCGTTGTGTAGATGCCAAGTTGTCTAGGTTTTGCTAAATTACTTTGCTGCTGCGGCAACCTTGCTGGAACTTTATGTCTTCGCAGGAGAGTTTTATGTCTTCGCCAGGTTCATTCCTTGTTGAAACGAAGTTCCATGATTCTCTGCTTTTATCCCTTATGATGAAATCCTTTTCATGCATCCCTTCATTGTTTAATTTCGCAAGTTAGGCTTATCCCTTCGTTGTTTATCTTTTATCTTCTCTGGTGACCACAAAGTTGTTCTTTGCTGGAACCTCTTCTTCGCTGTCCTAATATTGGCTTGGCTTCGCTAGTTTTCTAATGAAGTAAGCATTGCCTTCGCCTGTTCTTCAAAGTTTTACTTCATGTAACTTTGTCTACTATCCTTGAAGTGGGATGGACGTTCTTTGATCTTCTTTTGTCTTTGTTGGAATGGTTGGCTTAGCTTGCTTCTTCGTTGGTAAAGTTGGACGAAACAAAACTTAGGTTCTGGTTCTTTTCTCCAAAGTGATTTGTTGTTGATGCTTCTTCGTTGCTTCTTCTTCATCTACCATAGCTTTCACGAGGTACCTCTACTGTATCTCCTTTTAGCTGATGCTCCTCTGGATTTGGCCGAGATATTGATCTTTCACAATTTATTGTGACTTCCCTAAAGTTATTGGGATGGCTAACTCCTCCCACGAGCTGTCCTTCTCATTGTAGTCTTTTGACGAATTAAACTCAGTTAAGTTTCCTCTTCCGCGAAGTTGTTTCTTCCAAAGATATCTCAGTTCTTTTATTCTTCATCTTCCCTTAGCTGAATTGTTTAGATCCCAAAGACAGCATAACTAATTTGCCTTAATCTCGTTACTAATTTTCTTGCGATTTCCTTTACGTTCCTGCGAAGTTTCCTCATTTGCTCGCTACAAAATAATTCTTCCCTGCAAAATAATTCCTCCCTCTATGTTCGTTATGCGAAATAATCCTTTGGCCTTTGTCTCCTTTATAAGTTTTGCTGACATATCTTTACTCAACCTGTAATATTCGTACAAATGTAATTTCTCCTGGGTTTATGTCCGTGACGATCTCCGTTGTTAGCTCAAACTCTTTTGTCTCTCGTTCTTTTATTGTTTTCGTTTGCTTTTATGCATCTTTCGATTGTGCCACAGGAGCTGGCACCATCTTGGTAGTCTGTAGCCTCCTCTAATTTTAATCGAACTGTTGAGGTAATTTGGCTGCCCCCTCTCAACATATCTCCATATCCGTATTTCCTGTATAGTTGATGACGTTGGTTTGTATGTTCTTTTGTCTTCGCATGAAAGCAGGTCCTTTTACTCGCGGTAAAGCAATTCTTCCTTATGTTCTTAGCGTGCGAGATAATTCCTCCCCTTTTAGCCGCGGTGCTGATCGTTCTCTCCTGAATAATGAGATTATATCGTTTCCTTTTCGCTTCTCAAGTAGAGCTTATGCTCGTGACTAGGTTGGCAACTCTCTGAAGTTGATGATGAAGTGAACTAAGCTCTCACTTTCTTCCCGTTTCTCCAAAGTACTAAGTGTACTACTTCACTCGTATCATACATGTTTCTTCTTTCTGCTCATCCTCTATAGAGTTAAACTTCCTCTACTTCCTTATTTCACACAACAGAATGATAAAGTCCTTCGCTGGTACCATCTGCTTCTTCTTCTTTTTTCATTGCTCTTCTGCGAGGCGGGCTTGTCTTCAGCCTCTCTTTCCTTCGTGATTATTGCTTTGAACTGACTGGCTGACGAGGTGTGTATTTCATGGATTCGTCTCAGTGGTGCCCTGGCGAGATAAACTTTGAGTTTTCTTCTTCACGCTGGTATTTGGGGAAGTAGTAAACACCTATATCTTATGTTGCTGCTGGTAACTAAATCTCGAGTCTTCAATCTCGCATGCTGCTGGTAACTAAATCCACTCAACTATATCTTATTATTTATTTGTTGGAGTAATTTTGAATTCTTCGCAGCTGTTGAGTTGAATTTTCATGGCTGTGCAATGATATTTCATGCTCCTGTAATTCTTTCTTTGTCTGCATATGTGCCTTTCTTTTCGCATAAACTAATGATCAACATAAATTCTATGAGTGAGCGAATTTTGTAAATGCCATTAGAGTATGATATCCTCCCCATCTTTTGTCTTTATTTGAGCACTTTATCTTGCTGTACGAATTTCATGAATTCATCTCCTTGTGACCAGTTCTTTTGATTATTTCTTCTCACTTGCAATCTTCTTTACGTTCTTGAATTTCCCCCTTTGTGTTCGCATGGAGGAAGTCCTTTATGTCCTTGTGTCTCACAGACCAGTTGAATTCATCATCGGCAAGTACGTACTTGCCTCTATTCTTTTGCGAAGTTCCGAAGCTTTGAGAAGTGAATATGAAGTATCATATCTTGAAGTATGCGAAGTATGAAGTATCCTTGAAAAAATATAAGAAGTACTCAATCCTCGAAATATATAAGAAGTATGAAGTATCCTTTGAGAAGTATAAGAAGTACTTAATCCTCTAAATATAAGAAGTATTGTGAATCCATCATGCGAAACTCCCCCTCCATGTTCTTTGCCTCATGCTATGTGTGATGGTGGATTTTCGTTTAAGGTTAAATTTGTAAAAAACCAGAAAATCATGCGCTGACATCTTATAAAAGATGAAGCCGTTTATAAGTGACGGATACTCCTCACTTAATTCACCAAGAATGGAGTATGTAGCAACAATCCCATTCTGTGAATACATGAAATTCCTCCAGTTGGAGCATGCAAAGAACAATCCCTTCCTGTGAATTTCATATCAGCCTTGTATTTCCCTACCCATTATCGGTGTGGCATGACGACCGAGTGTTACCCTTACAGAGTAACACGAACCTCCAAGCACTATAATGAATCCATGTACGAAATACCCGTGTGCCGATTCTCGGTGTGTTATACTAGCCCGAGCCCTCTCGGTGTGTTATACTAGCCCGATTGAGCCCCTCTCGGTGTGTTATACTAGCCCGATTGAGCATCCTGACTTGATCAGACGTATCGGTCTCGGGATATGATCTAATCGCAGTCATCCAACTCCACAAGCATGATTGGATGACCACAGATCAATTCCATCACCCCCAAGCAGGTATGGAATACACACGGTCTTAGCTTGCCGAATATGATCTAATCGCAGTCATCCAACTCCGCAAGCATGATTGGATGACCACAGATCAATTCCATCACCCCCAAGCAGGTATGGAATACACACGGTCTTAGCTTGCCGAATATGATCTAATCGCAGTCATCCAACTCCACAAGCATGATTGGATGACCACGGATCAATTCCAACACCCCAAGCGGTATGGAATGCACACGGCCGACCCGCATGGTCGACCATTGGCCTTCGCTTGCCAAGAAACCGTCCATACCAAGCATTATGGGCGGAAAACCCTAAATTAGGGTTTGCGGCATATTACATGTGTCGCAAAACGGTCTCAACCGTCCATCTTCGCAGGTATAGATGGAGGGTGTAGATGTAGACTCAAAGGGCCCGGAGCATGTCGACACAATCACCATGTGACCGCCTACACACTTGGCCAATCGGTCAAAGCCAACCGTGGTTGGTTACAACAAAACCGTCCGCCCAAAGGAGCATGGTCGCGCGGCTTTGAAAGCCAAAAAATAGGGTTTGAGCCATCACGCGCGTCCATCTTCTCCGGCACGAATGGAGGGTCACAGATCAAATCGAGCAGGTCCGGTCATACCAGCATGACCACCGTGGGCCCATCTACCTCCTCTTGCGGTCGGCCAAGGCACATCATTCCCGGCCAACCCAAAACGCACGCCCAAACTCGTGCGGTTACACTCCCAAATCCTAAACTGATCTCGACCGCTCAACTTCACCGGATGATTTGAACGGCTTAGATCACGTTTTCATGGGATAATCAGGTATAGGTGTGAACACCAACCTACCACCTACACGGTGGTATGATCGACCAAGACCGACCAAGATGGGTCGTCTTGGGGCGCGCGCCCAAACTTGGGATGACACGCGGTTATCAATTCCTTTGCGGTAAGAGATTTCTGCCGCAAACCGATCTCAACCACTCCTCTTTGACGGTCAAATTGAGTGGCCTAGATTGCATCTCCATGAGACGGTGAGACATGGACGTGTACACCATCATGCCGTCAACACGCATGTATGGTCGGTCCTCCACAAAATCCTTCCCGTGCTTGGTTTCGACCAAGCTGAAGAGTGATGCTTGCGCACCTCTTTAAAAAAAACCTATTTCATCAACGGTCGCAGATGAGTGTCTCAAACATCATCTCATCCGTCCGACTTCACCAGCTTGGTTATACAACCCTGGTCAGGAGTTATTTGGTTAGTGAGGAGTCATTACCCATCACTTTACCACACCGTAATGCGCACTGCATAAAATACACACGATACTCCACAAGTATCGACTTTCAATAACGCAGTTATTCAATTCAAAGATTACATGCTATCTTCCGTGGATCCACGATCCACATTCCGTTTATCAATCATGTCACAAACTGGGGGATACTTACTAGGGTATTGGTCTGGCGGTTTACAGCGTGCAGCGTGCAACGCGCCGTTACAAGAACGTGTTAGGAAGTCATGGACGGTTAGAGATGAACTGGAGAAGTGGGCAAGACCGGTCGTATGCTACCGACACACAACTCCACCACTCCATCATTCCATTACCTCCACTTCCCACGAGAAACGTGAATGAGGCTCAATGACTTGTATAAATAGGTTCTCCGCCCTATTTCGAAAACAAGACAACACAAACAACACAAGTTCGACAACGAAAACCAAGTGTTAATACAACATCGTATTCAAACACTCAGAGCCTGCTTGCATCAACCGTAAGCTTGCTCATCTTTCTGTTACAAGTCATAAGCAAGCCAACACCTTCACAATCTCAACACCTTCTTCGCTTCCCTCCCTAAGATCAACCCCATCTCCTTCACTTTGTGACCGAAACAAGTCCGAACGGCCATTTCTTGGTTTAGGCCGGACTTGCACGCATTGATCTCTCGAATCTACAAGCACTCACCGCGCAGTGCATTTGTTGAAGGTTTAGATTCATTCCTCATCCACACCCCAAATTACCAAATTCTCAGAGTAGTTTTCACCCATCAACAATTGGCGACCACAGTGGGAGATTAATCTCTCGGTTGTGAAATCAATTTCTTCAATACCCAATCCTGTTTGGCTAAGTTCCGAGATGGTTGGTCTTAGGACTTCCTCAACAAATCCAAATCCCGGTCGAAGTTCCTCCAACGAGGATGCCTCTCTTCCCAACGGCGCATCTGCTGGCGCAACAGGAAGAACCCCAACTATGAGCGAGTTGGCTCGGATACTTGAGACTCAGACGAGGAACATGGAGCTGATCAAAGAAGCGGTAAACGGCATACTTGACCTCCTCATCAAGATGACGTCGGAAATAAGCGTGCCAGAGACCTTTACACCAGGGACTAGTTCCCCTCAGATCAACAGTTTTACTACGAACCGGAGGCCGGTAGATCGGGGAAGTCTGTGTCTCTAGTGGAAGACTTATGTGAACTCTTGCACCTCTCAAAAGATCAACGGGCGAGAGACGTTTGCTGCAGTCAATAAAATAGCTCGGACGCACACCTTGCTCCTTCTCGTCCGGAGTCTCAACTCTGCGTCGGAAACATCCATAAACAATGTTACATTCACGAGAAGATGACATGATGGCAGAGGAAGGTCACAACCGAGCCCTACATGTTACCGCACACATCAAGGGTTCGAGTTCCGGAGAGCCCTCGTCGACACGAGGGCATCTTCGAACGTAATTACTCTCAAGACTCTCAAGACAGCCAAGGTCAGCCCATGCAAGATTGTACGACAGCCCACCACGATGACGGACTTCGAAGGGAATCAAACCAGCACATACGGGTACGTCAATTTGAATTTATCGGTAGGACCTGTTCAGTCACGAGCAAAGTTTGAAGTCATAGAAAAGGAGCCGGATTACCACATGATACTGGGGAGACCGTGGCTTCACCACAACAAGGTCATTCCTTCAACGTATCACCAGTGCCTGAAAACCGTGCTAAATGAGGAGGTCGTCCGTATTCCCGCATCATTGTCTCCGTATGCGCCAATATGCGGAGTGGAGCTGTTCGAGTCAAAAGATGCTTCGCAGGGAAAGTCCGACAAAATCATGTGCACTCCACTACCCACGTGGGCTTCAATCCAGGAGGAAGACCGACTTACATCGCTGGGGGCCAAACACCACGACACACTCTCTCCGACGAGACGTCCATCTCCAACCGGTGAAACTTCAGCCCATCCTCACGCCAAAAGGGTGCGCTCTTTCGAGGCAAGCCGTGATCAGAAGGGGAAGACAATATACCGGCGCCGCTGTTAGCAATTAGCCGGAGAGACCATCCAGTCTCTCCGCCCAATTGGATCTTTGCAAGGACGACGGAATACAAGAGGAGGTATTGGACGCCCGCGATACTACAAGACGGAACCAATTCCACGACCGACGAGCTCGAGATTGTTAACATCGGGATCGATGAATCTCCCGAGGCCGGTCTCTATCTCCAGTTCGACTCTATCCACGTACGAACGTACAAGCCTGGTTCAACTACTCAAGGAATACCAAGATGTATTCGCTGGACATACGAAGAAATGCCCTGTCTAGATGAAAAATTGGTCACCCATCACTTACACGTCATGCCCGGATCCAAGCCAATCAAGCAATCTCCGAGGCAATTCGGACATGAGGTAGAAGAACAAATCAAGAATGAGATTCGAAGGCGCTAGCTGCTGGCTTCATCAGACCCATTCATCATCCGACCTGGTTAGCCAATGTGGTCCCGGTAAAAAAGAAAAACGGACAGATTCGATGTTGCGTGGATTTCAGAGACTTAAACAAGTGCTGCCCCAAGGACGACTTTCCCCTGCCTAACATCGACATGTTAGTAGACGCCACTAGCGGACACGGCATGTTTTCCTTTATGGATGGCTACAAATGGCTACAATCAAATAAGGATGTATGAGCATGATGCAAGTAAGACAAACTTTCCGAACCCCTCTTGGAAATTTCTACTATCTTTGTTATGCCATTCGGTTTAAAGAATGCCGGCGCAACATACCAACGTGCTATGACGGCAATCTTCCACGACATGATGCATAAACAAGTAGAAGACTATGTGGATGATATTGTGGTCAAGTCAAAGGCTCGAGCTGATCACACCAACGTCTTACGGCAAGTATTTGAGAGGTGTCGGGAATACAAGTTAAAGATGAATCCTTTAAAATGCGCTTTCGGTGTCTCCTCCGGTAAATTTCTGGGATTCCAAGTGACCGCAGAAGGAATAAAAGTAGACCCGTCCAAGACTCAGGCTATCCTCACAATGCCGCCTCCCCGAACCGTGAAAGAGCTCCAAAGTTTCATGGGCAAGGTAAACTACATTCGACGTTTCATACCTGGTTTAGCCCAACTTACCGCCTCATTCACCCCTTCTTTGAAGAAAGGAGCCAGCTTTGTTTGGACCGCAACTCAACAGAGGCTTTCTAAAGTCCAACGAATACTATCATCTCCAACCGTCATGAAATCTCCTGTACAAGGGAAACCATTGGTCCTCTACACCGCCTTCAGTGACACCGCCGTAGGGGCCTTACTCGCTCAGGAAGACGACGAGGGAATCGAACGTCCCATATACTATTTCAGCCGAATATTGAGAGATGCTGAACTCCGATATCCCAGAGCGGAAAAAGCGTGTTTAGCTTTAATCCATTCCATTCGAAGTTTAGGCATTACCTGCTATCCAACGGGGTGATACTCGTGTCTAAATCCGATCCTGCAAAGTTTTTGCTTTCAAAGCCGGTCTGACGGGGAGGACGGGAAAATGGCTTCTCCAAATGTCGAACTAGACATAACATGCGCATCGCCTAGAGCTATCAAGGGTCAAGCGATTGCGAGACTTACGCGGCATTTCCCGGAGAAGGTACTACGGGGCCGCATGAAGAACTCCCCGGAGAATTCCCAGGACGTCTCCATTCTCGGAAGAAGAGGTGTGGCTTTTGTATTTTGACGGCTCCGCTACCCCTAGCGATAATACCGGAGGAGCAGGCGTAGTGTTGGTCTCTCCAACCGGAGAAATATTTTCACATTCCTTCAAGTTAGACTTCGAATGCACCAACAACTCTGCGAGAATATGAAGCTTTCCTCATAGGGCTTTCAATAGCTAAACAAGCAGGAGTCACACGTCTAGAGATAAGAGGTGACTCCAAGTTACTGGTGAATCAAATGAACGGAGTATATGCATTAAAAGAAGTAACACTAGCCCCGTACCGATCAGAAGCACAGAGGTTACTAAACTACTTTGCCGATGCAACCATAACCCACGTCGGTCGCAAAGAACAACAAACACGCCGATTGTCTAGCAACATTGGCTTCCAAACTGAAGTTCGAGGGGGCGGAAGAAACTTTGACAGTAAAAAGGAGAACCATAGAATCGACATGGCTACCGCAACACAAAGACACCAAGACCGACGATTGGCGAACTCCGATCATTCAAGAGCTCAACAGCTCACTCTCCCAAGGAAAGGTCAGTCTCAAAACCCTGCAAAACTTCTTCATGCTTCATGGTATGCTGTATCATCGGAATCCGCACGGCTCCCTGTCAAGATGTCTAGGAGGTGACGAAGCGCAACCTGCAGTGGATCGTATTCACAATGAAATTTGTGGGCAATCATTGGTGGTAACACTTTACCGGCGACTTCAACGCCTGGGTTATTACTGGCCAGAAATGGAGGCTCAATCCAGACTGCTTCAGAAGTCCTGCTCGAATTGCCAGACACCACCACACCAATTGGAGATTTTTAATGTGAACCGCACCGGGGACTGGAGAGAGCCCTACATTAGTTATCTACGTGATGGGATAATTCCTGCCGGTCAAAAGGACGCTATTAAGATGAAGCAGAGAGCCAAGCGGTTCATACTCCATGAAGGGATCCTATACCGCAAGAGCTTCGGAGGCGATATGCTACGCCGCCTGGCTGGAGAAGAAATCCCAGTCATCTTTGAAGGCAGACACACGAAGGAGAACATCAAGGGAAGAGGAAACTTTTTCTCCAAATACACGAGAGATACTATTGGCCTACCATGGAGGATGATGCGGCCGTTTTTCGTTCAAAGTCACACACATGCCAAATTCATGGGAACCTCGTTCATGCGCCTTCTACCCCTCTGCATTCTATAAGCAGCCCATGGCCATTCTACTGCTGGGGACTGGACATTATCGGGAAGATTAATCCACCGTCATCGAAGCGAAGACGAGTACATCATAACCGCAACGGAATACTTCACCAAATGGGTAGAGGCCATTCCCCTACGAGGAACTACAGGAGCAACAATTGCGGCTTTCATTAAAGAATACATCATTTGTCGTTTCGGCGTGCCCAAGCATATCATCACAGATAATGGCACTCCCTTCGCCAACAAGCAAGTACGGGAGTTACTTGAGGAGTACGGCATTAAACAGGTCTTCTCCACCGTCTACTATCCTCAAGGGAACGGGCAAGCTGAGAGTACCAACAAGACATTGATCCGGATCATCAGTCGAACAGTACACGACAATCCCAGGAATGGCATGATCGATTACCAATGGCACTATGGGCATACCGTACATCACCCAGAAGCTCCATTGGGGTCTCGCCGTACTCACTCGTCTACGGAACGGATGCAATTCTCCCAGCAGAGATCAGAATCCCATCAGCCAGGATTGCAGCAGCAACCGGGATCCACTGGGACGAGGCCGAAATCTCTAACTCCAGAATCGCAGAGTTAGACACTCTGGATTTTAGAAGGAATAAAGCAGAGGAACGCGCTCAGGTGTACAGGAATCGAATTTCCAGGGCATACAACAAAATTGTGAAACCACGCATTTTCAAGGTGGGAGATTTGGTTTTGAAAACAGCCAAACACATCCAACAAGACATGTCTGCACCAAAATTCTCACCAAATGGGAAGGTCCCTACGCAGTCACCAAGGCTTACGATCACGGCTACTACAAGATCATTAAGGTAGACGGAGGCAAGTTTGAAGCGAGTCATCAATGGAAAGTGGCTCAAGGCATATTACACCTGACCACTATCTGCTGTGTCAACAATACAGGCATTTATTTTCATTACATGTTTGAATCATCAACTATATTCAGAGATGTGTCAATGAAAAACCTGTTTCACCAATCAAAACCCAATGCAATTTATTCCGCAAAGATGTTCAAAACTCTTGACATAAACGTCATTAACAATAAGGGAGTACAGCTTAGAAGAGGCCATCTAGAAGATTATAATTCCTTGAGAGCATCATCTGCAGTCTAGCCTGATATCTCTCCGTTCTTTTCTTCAAGTCCTGCACAGCTTGCTCCACCTTCTCTGATTCTGCAGCCAGAGCTTTCTCCTCTTCCAAGATAGCTTTCGTAGCAGGAACAACATTTGCGAGGATACCAACTCGATCAACCTTGATGACATCAAGACGTTGCCGCAACCAGCCCACGTTGAACTTCATGGATTCACAGGTAGATACCATATTCTCCCACTTTTCGAGATTTGATTCAAAACGTTGCGGATAGAAATACTCTCCATCTCCGCAATCATGGGAAGAAGGCAGTTTACCGCGGTAACCAAGGCGGAGAGGAGCAATGTCGGACCACATTCTGGTTGCGATATGACCGTACTTCCTCCACAACTTGGTGTACAAACCCACAAACTCCTTCCGCACCAAGAATCCACCGACATCCCGGTAGGCGGAGGATAAGCATTTCATGCGAACATCGAATGAAAGACCTGCATTCGGATATTCATAAGATGAGACGCCCAGTCAGGCGTCTTCGAGGTTCGCAGGGGTAGGCGTGTTTGAGTTTGAAGGGAGAGGAATGGTTAAGTCATCATCGTCAATGACCGTCACACATGTTCCGGTAGGATATCTCTGCAAGAATGAAGGGATTATTCACCTGACCGTCATAAAGAACAAACAATGTTTCAGAAAAGAAGGAAGAGACAAACCGGTATGATCTTCTTGACTCGAAGAACACGAACAGGGGACTGATCATGAAGCTCAGACGCGGGTCGTACGCGCTTAACGGGAGATCCTGGATGGTATGAAGAAGATGATCCACTGTTGTTATACATGATGGGAAATAGAGTTTTGCAAGGAAGCTCTACTGTAAAAACGGATCAAAAAATCTCTTCACCTGCATAAATGCTGAGGAAACCCTAAAACGATTACGGCGCCCGATATATGAGGATTCAACGCCGACCAAGTCAGGATTTCTTTTGAGCCCTGATCAAGAACCGGAAGAGCATCTGGACACAACAATTCAACCGGCAATGTGCAAGCACCCGCGCCCAGAATCCGGTAGAAGAAGAATCCTATCCCTGACTCAAACACCTGAAGGGGCGGTCGAGCTCATACATGTACAAGAGAAACCAAAGCGACTCACCGGATCAAGTCCTGCTTCCTTCGCATCCTCAATCAAGACCAACCAGTTCCAGGGAAACACCTGACAATGTGAAACTATCCGGTAAATATGTATTCACTCCAGCTTGGTCATTTCTGTATGTCACCATCTCATGCCTACCACACAATAATGTAACCATTATGTGCTAGGCAGGGGACTTAATGTTGATGGTGGATTTTCGTTTAAGGTTAAATTTGTAAAAACCAGAAAATCATGCGCTGACATCTTATAAAAGATGAAGCCGTTTATAAGTGACGGATACTCCTCACTTAATTCACCAAGAATGGAGTATGTAGCAACAATCCCATTCTGTGAATACATGAAATTCCTCCAGGTTGGAGCATGCAGCAACAATCCCTTCCTGTGAATTTCATATCAGCCTTGTATTTCCTGTACCCATTATCAGTGTGGCATGACGACGAGTGTTACCCTTACAGAGTAACACGAACCTCCAAGCACTATAATGAATCCATGTACGAAATACCCGTCTGGTGATTCTCGGTGTGTTATACTAGCCCGAGCCCTCTCGGTGTGTTATACTAGCCCGATTGAGCCCCTCTCGGTGTGTTATACTAGCCCGATTGAGCATCCGGACTTGACTGTATCGATCTCCTGATATGATCTAATCGCAGTCATCCAACTCCACAAGCATGATTGGATGACCACGATCAATTCCATCACCCCCAAGGTGTATGGAATACACACGGTCTTAGCTTGCCGAATATGATCTAATCGCAGTCATCCAACTCCGCAAGCATGATTGGATGACCACAGATCAATTCCATCACCCCCAAGCAGGTATGGAATACACACGGTCTTAGCTTGCCGAATATGATCTAATCGCAGTCATCCAACTCCACAAGCATGATTGGATGACCACAGATCAATTCCAACACCCCAAGCAGGTATGGAATGCACACGGCCGACCCGCATGGTCGACCATTGGCCTTCGCTTGCCAAGAAACCGTCCATACCAAGCATTATGGGCGGAAAACCCTAAATTAGGGTTTGCGGCATATTACATGTGTCGCAAAACGGTCTCAACCGTCCATCTTCGCAGGTATAGATGGAGGGTGTAGATGTAGACTCAAAGGGCCCGGAGCATGTCGACACAATCACCATGTGACCGCCTACACACTTGGCCAATCGGTCAAAGCCAACCGTGGTTGGTTACAACAAAACCGTCCGCCCCTAAAGGAGCATGGTCGCGCGGCTTTGAAAGCCAAAAATAGGGTTTGAGCCATCACGCGCGTCCATCTTCTCCGGCACGAATGGAGGGTCACGATCAAATCGAGCAGGTCCTGGTCATACCAAAGCATGACCACCGTGGGCCCATCTACCTCCTCTTGCGGTCGGCCAAGGCACATCATTCCCGGCCAACCCAAAACGCACGCCCAAACTCGTGCGGTTACACTCCCAAATCCTAAACTGATCTCGACCGCTCAACTTCACCGGATGATTTGAACGGCTTAGATCACGTTTTCATGGGATAATCGGTATAGGTGTGAACACCAACCTACCACCTACACGGTGGTATGATCGACCAAGACCGACCAAGATGGGTCGTCTTGGGGCGCGCGCCAAACTTGGGATGACACGCGGTTATCAATTCCTTTGCGGTAAGAGATTTACGCAAGCAAACCGATCTCAACCACTCCTCTTTGACGGTCAAATTGAGTGGCCTAGATTGCATCTCCATGAGACGGTGAGACATGGACGTGTACACCATCATGCCGTCAACACGCATGTATGGTCGGTCCTCCACAAAATCCTTCCCGTGCTTGGTTTCGACCAAGGCAAGAGTGATGCTTGCGCACCTCTTTAAAAAACCTATTTCATCAACGGTCGCAGATGAGTGTCTCAAACATCATCTCATCCGTCCGACTTCACCAGACTTGGTTATACAACCCTGGTCGAGTTATTTGGTTAGTGAGGAGTCATTACCCATCACTTTACCACACCGTAATGCGATACACTCATAAAATACACACGATACTCCACAAGTATCGACTTTCTGAATAACGCAGTTATTCAATTCAGCATTACATGCTATCTTCCGTGGATCCACGATCCACATTCCAGACATCAATCATGTCACAAACTGGGGGATACTTACTAGGGTATTGGTCTGGCGGTTTACAGCGTGCAGCGTGCAACGCGCCGTTACAAGAACGTGTTAGGAAGTCATGGACGGTTAGAGATGAACTGGAGAAGTGGGCAAGACCGGTCGTATGCTACCGACACACAACTCCACCACTCCATCATTCCATTACCTCCACTTCCCACGAGAAACGTGAATGAGGCTCAATGACTTGTATAAATAGGTTCTCCGCCCTATTTCGAAAACAAGACAACAGAAACAACACAAGTTCGGTCGACAAAACCAAGTGTTAATACAACATCGTATTCAAACACTCGAGCCTGCTTGCATCAACCGTAAGCTTGCTCATCTTTACTGTTACAAGTCATAAGCAAGCCAACACCTTCACAATCTCAACACCTTCTTCGCTTCCATCCCTAAGATCAACCCCATCTCCTTCACTTTGTGACCGAAACAAGTCTGGAACGGCCATTTCTTGGTTTAGGCCGGACTTGCACAGATTGATCTCTCGAATCTACAAGCACTCACCGCGCAGTGCATTTGTTGAAGGTTTAGATTCATTCCTCATCCACACCCCAAATTACCAAATTCTGCAGGAGTAGTTTTCACCCATCAACACTATGCTGTAATGCAAATAAAAATTTAGATTAGTATTCAACATTTCTTTTATCAAAAATATTCATTTAATTGCAAGTTCAAATCGTTTTTCTTTGTTTTGATTTCCTTTGTATAACTTATTTCGTTTCATCCGATAAACATCCTTCATGGAGATGATCCTAATAGGTACCCCCTTATATGACGCACTTTAGGTATATTGCCTCTTGCGAAATCCTAGAGTAAATTCGCGAACTAGGGTGTACGCCATAAAGGTTTGCCCGCTACTACTCTCCATGTTGGATATCATTCTCATTTGAAACAAAGCGAGTATTTAAGGGAAATATATAAATTGATCTTTGCGAGATATTGTTCTCAAATTATTGTAATCGTGAAATCTTTGTAGTTCTGAAATATTTGTAATTCTGCGATTATCTCGCCTTTTGTAAATCAAATCAAAAATCTTTTATTTTTTGTAAGTAAAATGTTTAAGGAAAGTGGTACTTAGCTTTTGTGGTTTGTTGTTGTTGATCTCGCGCAGCAAAAAGAAATGTGAGAAGTGAGACTTGAACCCTTGACCTGCCTCTTGCATATTCTCGCACCATACCAACTGTTCTAACCCTCTCTCGCGAAATTCATTTGCGAGATAATCATCAACTTTCTTCTTTGCGAGATAAGCAAAGTATGTGCGAAATTTCGCATAACAAAAATAAGTGTGCGAGAGCAAGAATTGATCCTGTGACCTTCTGCTCGCATTCATGCCTCCTGACCAACTGTGCTAGCCATGCCTCTGCGAAGTGTTTCTGCGAAATAATCACCTACTTTCTTCTTGCGAGATACTGTTTCGAAAAATCCATGCAAAAAATGGACGTTCAATGGGACTTGAACTCGCGACCATGAACTCATTAACCTCGCAGGTGACCAACTGTGCTGCCTCTTGTTTGCGAAAGAATGAAACAACCTTGCGAGATTATCCATTTTTCCCCTCTTTGCGAAGCAAAAAATTCTTTGCGAGGAGGGAGATTCGAACCCGCGACCTCTGGTTTATACTCTTCGCCAGTGACCAATTGTGCTAGCTGCTGTTTGTGAAAGAAACACACAATACTATAACTTTATTCACTTCTTCGCTCTCGGAAGTTCAAAAATATGTAAAAGGTGGGATTCGAACTCGCAACCCCAAGCTTGTTCTCTTCGCAAACGACCATCTGGGCTACTTGCTGCTTGCGAAGGAAACGCACAATGCTATAGCTTTATTCCATTTTTTCTCCTCTTGAAAGTTCAAAAATATTTGAAAAAATATGACTGTGGCGAGATTTGATCTTGCGACATCAAGCTTCTTCGCTCCAACTCAAACCATCTGTGCGAGCTTCTTTTTGTGATAAAATTCACAGCGTTTTATTCTTATCCTTTTCTTCATTCTTCCTTTATTTCCTTCAACAATTTGCCTTTTTCTTTTTCTCCTGAATATGAAACCTTCCATTAAAAAATTAGCTTTCTTCCTTGAATTTCATCACAACAACCTTTTTTTTTTTTTTTTCTTCCTCTTTTCATGTCTTTGAATTGTTGACGGTGTTTTCTTCTTAAAGTTTATAGATCCAATTGAATTCGTCACCAACAGTAGTCAATTTTTCTAAACTTTCTTGAACCAACAAGATTAGGTCCCTGTTTCTAGCGCATATGTAGTTGCAGGAAATCCCACACTACACCCCTTACTCAATTTCGTAGATCTAAATCTTATTAATCACCTAAATCTCAAAATATAAGTGCTAGAAATTTAAATAGACACATAAGATTTTTTACGTGGTTCGATCAATGTGATCTACATCCACGATTCTTCACTATGATTGTTGAGGTTACATTAGTATTACATTTAGAATCTCCATTAATGGATATTTTCTAGAGCTCTAGATCTAGTTTTAGGGGAAGAAGATGATAAAAAAAATAAAGTTTCTCCCTCAAAAATATCTCTCTCTTCCTAAAAGTGTTCTCCCAAAATTATTCCTCCCAAAATTATTCTCCTCCCTTTCTCTCTCCTGCTCTCCTCTTTATATAGTGTTTACATAGTGGATGACAGCTCACATACAGCTCATACTCTCGAGAGCTCTTTGATAATTTCGCAGGCTCTCGCTACCTCCTCTCGAGACATTCTCTCGAGCCCTTTAATGATTTCGCAGGCTCTCGCTACCTCCTCTCGAGATATTCTCTCGAGTCTTGCTACCTCCTCCTCTCGAGACATTCTCTCGAGTCTTGCTACCTTCTCTCGAGACACTCTCGCGAGTCTTGCTACATTCTCGCGAGTTATGAAAAATAATGAATCTCGCAAGCTCTTCTCGCGAGTTAAGGAAATAATTGAATCTCGCATGCTAAGAAAATATGTTGTGCGATATTTGAATCCTACAGCAAGCGAAGAAGAGGAATCTGATAAAGAATCTGATGATGAAGAAGAATAAGTTGAAAGATTGTTCTATTTTCCTTTTTCTCTTCCTGTGATACTTGTACATTTATCCTTCTAACCTTCCATTTTGTAATCTCTTCTTCAGAAATCTATCATATGAAAATAAATAACAAGTTTTTATTCTAATCATTCCCATACTTGCCTCTGTTATTTATTTTCACATGAGAGAAATTAAGTCGATAATCTTTAAGTAATAATACTTCTTAATTTCGCAACTCATTCTTTGATTCTCCACAAATAAGTTAAGAAATATAGTCGTATTCGCAAGCTTGTTTGCTTACTCAATTTCTTGTGTTGAAATTCATCATTGCGACAAAATCGCAGGACGTCGTTACACTTTCATGTAATGACCCATTGATCTTGTCTTATCATTGTTTGTGTGTGGTCTTATTTTGCCTTCCTAGTTAAAGGTCTTATTTTGCCACGCCTCATTTTGCATCAATATGACAGGTCTAAATATTCTTGCGAACATAAAGTCCCATGACATTGATGTCTTGCGACAAAATCGCAGGACGTCGTTACACTTTCATGTAACGACCCATTGATCTTGTCTTATCAGTTTCTTAGTATTTTTGTCTCTGCAGAATGTTTATGTTGCGACAATATGACAGGCCTAAAAATTCTTGCGAACTTAAAGCCCCATGAAATTGCCGTCTTTTGACACTTTTCAGCTCCCTAATGGAGGGTGCCGCCCTTATCATCTCCCTGGTTGCCCCTTCAAGGAGGCGTACATCGGCCATACAAGACTAGCTCCTCCCATCCAGTCTTAACAACAACCAGTTGTTTTCGCAGCCTCTTATCCCTTATACCTATATGGCTTATGGTTACGAGACTGCACCCTAAGTGGAGTTTTCTTCGGGCCGAGTGCAGCATGTGCCAAGACTTACCAAGAATGGCCGAGACACTTCAAATGTCCCAGGCACTCTTGGCTCAACCGTGTACCTCGGCGCCTTGAGCATACACTGACTCCTTGGAAGAGATCCTCGGGCGTCCAACCAGGGTATAACCTTATATATATAGTTGGAAATCCAAGGTATCTCTCCCGGATAGGCTTTCATGGGCCCCAAATTTTCATGACTCAGGTTCCAGGGGCGGTGTAACCTTTTCCCTGAGCCATGTCAAGAGATACCCCCTTATATGACGCACTTTAGCCTCTTGCGAAATATCATTCGCGAACTAGGGTGTACGCCATAAAGGTTCGTCTCATTCACTCACTCTTTCATTTTTGTTAATTCATTCAATCATTCATTTTTGGTTTTCTCTTGTTATTTTGTTTGCGAAGCTATCGCACAATCTTGCTTTGTTTATTGTAATCTCATTTCAATTCTTCAATCCAATTTTCATACATTCTTGATGGCGAGATTCTCGCGCATTTCTTCTTCAATTATTATTTCTTCCCCTTACTCTTGATATGCCTTTGTCATTGATTTTGATAATAATGATTATTCATTTCTTACACTTTTTGCTCCTGCTGCTCTCTGCCTCTGCATCACTCAAACCTCTTAATGAGTCCTTTCCATCATAATTTTCAACTGTTTTCATGCACTTTCTTCGCAATGTATCTTCACCTCTTGTTTCTATGGTATCCACCATCAACCTTTCTCTTCTTTGTTCATCTTTTATATTTTGCTTCCAAATTTTCTATTTGCAAACTCTTTCCTCACAACTCTCCACATCAATCTCATAGCATTTTTATCCTTCCATCCAGTCTCCCTTTATAACTCCAACACCGCTAGGATGAGGAAACTTTATACACTGATGATAAGTCGACGCTACACCCAGAATTTCATGCAACCATGGCCTTCCGATCAATGCATTATAAGGGGATTCCACATCGACTACATAAAACAAAATTTCAGTTAATAATCCTTGCAAGGGTATTCTCATATGAACTTCTCCTTTAGGCTTATTCGCTGTGCCATTGAAACCGTATATTTTATACGTCGAAGGTATCAACTCTTCATCCTTCCCACCCATAGTCTTGTAAGTATGGTAAAAAAGGATGTTTACTGAGCTCCCCGTATCAATTAAGATTCTATTGATCGCCCAGGAATTTTCTGCTTCATCATCTTCACCATCTACATGTTTTGGATTAATTTCCAATTTTACGACCAATGGGCTATCATGCGTCTCTCTGCCTTCAGGAATCTCTTCTCGTGAAAAGAAATAATCTGCATTTGCCATTCTTTTAATCTGCGATGTCTTCGCGATGTTCATCACTTCTCTATTATCGGCATCCTCGCAAAAAACCCTACGAGAACATTATCATGAAAATCTTCAATTGTTCGGTATGAATGTACAATGGAGTTGCAAAACAAATTTTTAGCTTTCGCTCCAACTTCTATTACGAATGTTTCTTTCCCCTTTGCTGAGTTTGTCCTGTGCATTTCTGGCGGTGGTGGTAACGGTTGAACCTTCTCTTCACTTTTTAGAAAATGATTCAGCTTTCCTTGGTCAATCATTCTGAGGATGATTCTTTTTATATTTCTGCAGTCATTTGTTAGGTGTCCATGAAAGTGGTGGTAAGAACAGAACTCGTGACTTCGATCACTTGGTGGTGGCTCATTCCCCATGTTCCATGGTGCAGGTATGTTTTCCATCAAGAGTATAGCTTCCCATATTTTTTCCACACTAGTATTTAGTGGTGGCATTTTGATTTCCTCCCATACTACTCTGTGACTTCGCTGCCCTCCATGATAATTCTGCCTTCGATCTCCATAAGTTTCTTGCGGATGATCAAGTCTTTGAATTTTGTTATTGCCGCCACGGTTGTAGTAGTTCCTTTCTCTTTTAAATTCTTCCTGATCACGGCTTCCCATAGCTACTATCTTTGGCTGTCCATCATCTATTATCCTTTCTTGTTGCCCTTGCGAAGTGCTCGCTACTGTGTTTATCAATTTGGGTAATAAGCTTGCATTCGCAGCATTTGAATTTGTATTCGCAACTGGGTATGATTCCATCTCATTTTGCCTTTTCTCTAGAGCAATATATTCCTCCTGAAGTTCTCGCAACTCAGTCATTGTAATTATATTCTTGACTCTAAAAATTTGAATATATAACAAATTGGTTGCGAACATAGCGTTTATGAATTATAGAATAAGATATCTTTCATCCACTCGTCCAGCCATTTCGCTACACATTGTCTTCCACCTCACAGTTAAGTGTCTCAAACTTTCGCCAACTCTTTGTTTCAGCCCAAATACATCTTCAATTCCTGGTCGCGAGGAATTGTTACTTATATATGCCCCTAAGAATATAGCTTGTAAATGGTTGAATGACGTGATTGTATTTCTTGGTAAACCCTCAAACCATTTCAATGCTTCTCCTGTTAAACTTGATGCAAAATATTTGCACAATATGGCATCATGATTTTCCCATTGTAGCATACATCTTACATACGCTTTGATGTGTTGTATTGCACAAGTTGTTCCATCAAAAATGCTGGTTAATGCGGGTAAATTGCACTTTGGGGGTATTCCTCTTAACTGCACCTCTAATGTAAAGGGGGTTTTCACAGCCTCTCCGATGGCCTCATCCAATTGTCTTCTTCCTCCTCCCTTTCTATTGTTCATCATTCCTCTCATCTCTGCCAACTCTCTCAAGATTTGTTCATTTACATCAGGATTCGAATTTATCGGTCTTTTTAGTTCTGCCTCTCTCCTTCTGCGTTCATGTCTACTTTGATTTTCTTGTTCATCATTTTCTTCTCTTCTTTCTCTGCGACTTTCTCCTTCATCTTGTTCACTAATTCGCACACCATTATATCTATCATTTTCTCTTCTTGGTTGTCTATCAGTTCTCCTTTGTATTCTTTCATATTCTTCATTGATATTTCCATTGTTGCGATTTTGCTCACGCCTTCTTTCTCGATTGTCATGATTGTTCTGCCGAATTGCTTCCTCCAATTCCCGTTCTTCCATTTCTAATCTTAATCTTTCCCTTTCGCAAGCTAGACGCGCTTGTTCAATATAATGTTTTTCGATGTCATCTTCAATCTCCTTTTGTTTCCTCCGTGTTTCTCTCCCATGCAGTATTCTTCTTCCTTCTTCCCGACTTTCTTCACCAATTGGATTATTCGCCCTTGACGCTGCCTATTTTCTTGATTTCCGTCATTTTGGCCATTCTCAGAATTTCAGGACGTGGAATATAACGATCTTCTACCACTTCTCTTCTCTCGCAACATCCTTCACCGAGATTTGGCTCTCTTTCTAGATTTTCTTCATTAACATTCTCTACAGGTAATGTTCTCCTCATATCTTCTCTAACCGATCCTGATCTTGACCTGGTATTACTTCTCGACCTTCTATTCTGCAACCTCATATTTTCCATTCTTAACTCATGGTTTTGCCTTGTTAAATTTGCACGTTCTTCCGCTTCTAACCGCCTTTCTTCATGTATTGTTTGTCTTAATGCTTCTAATGCTGCGATTTCTTCATTTCCATGAATTGTTTCCCCCATCTCTTCTCGATTTCTCTCCTCTTGTCCATTATTTATCAATTGTTGCACTTCTTCTCTTTCTTCCATAGAGTCTGATCTCCATGTATGCACACTCACCCTATCATAATCTATTACTCTATTCGGTGCTGGTTGAATTGGTGGTTGAATTTGACCTTCTTCTCTATCTCTTGCGTTTATTCTTGATGGTTCACCTACTTCATTTCTCCTTTCTCCAGCTAATCTCCTGCTTCTTCTAACAGTTGTTGGTTGTTCTGATGCATTCCTTCTTCTAGCCATTTCTCAGTTTCAGTAAGTTGTTGAAAATTATACGAAATTTCTTTCTTGTTACTCCTGATTGTTTTAATTCACAAGGTTGATCTCTACTCAATCCCTGTTTCTAGCGCCATTATGTAGTTGCAGGAAATCCTACACTACACCCCTCACTAGAATATACACAATTAAGTCATTTTAAGATAAATGATTATGATTCTTATTGATTGAATACTTGAATCTTTACAATATGAAATAGAAACGAGTTATAGAATTACAATCACTCTAAAACTTTCTCTCTCATAATGACTTGCTTAACAATTCAAAAAGAACTCTCCCTCAACAGACTTACTCAACCCTTTATATAGGGTAGTATACAGTGGATGACAGCTAAGCTGTCCTTTATTTTCGGGATTGGCTTGCGAAATATCGCAAGCGTACAAGTATACAATCTCACGACACTCTTAAACTTCGTCATATTTTCATATCTTCCTCATGTTCTGGCTGTCGTCATTCATTGTGTCATTTATTTTACCTCCCTGCGACTCCCTCGCAATGTCGTCATTTATTAATCTCGCGAAGTATTGATGTCGCGATATTCTGATCCTACAAGCATAACTATCCTCCCATCCTTGTGATTGTCCACTTACATACCCGTCATAAGGTTGTTGATATGTATGAGAATATTCATAAGGTTCTGTAGGATATTGATCATATCCTAAAGATTGGTTTTGATTGTCCTAAGGATGGTTGGAAGTTGCCATAATGTTGAGGTTGAAAACCGTATTGATTGTTGTAATATGCTTTCTCTTGTCCACCATACATGGAAAACTGGTACCTGAAATAAAAATTCTAGAAAAAAAAGATAAAATCTATAAAAAAATTAAAAGAAAGAAAAAAACAACTAAAGCTGCTCCCCGGCAGCCGCGCCAAAATTTGATGCGTGTTGTAGTTGCAGGAAATCCCACACTACACCCCTCACAAGAATTCACACAATCAAGTCATTTTAAGATGAACAATCATAATCTTTATTGATTAATCTCACAAATGTTACAAGATGAAAAGGAAATAAACTAAAGAATTAACAACCGCTCTGGAATTTCTCTCTCTTAATGACTTGCTCACACTCGAAAAAGATCTCTCTCCTTTTCTTAAGCCTATTCGGCTCTTTATATAGGACTATACATAGTGGATGACAGCTATGCTGTCCTTTATTTTCGGATCTGACTTGCGACACTCTCGCAAGTATTCAAATGTTAAATCTCGCAACACTCCTAAATCTCGCTAGGTCTTCACATCTTTCTCGTGTTCAGGCTGTCGTCATCCGTTGCGTCGTTTTTATTACCAATCTGCGATATCTTCGCAGTGTGTCGTTCATGGATTTCGCAAGGGTATTGGTGTTGCGATATTCTGGTCCTACATCTTTCCTCTTCTCATGTCTTCTTTGCGAAGGAGAGAATGTCATGAGAACTAGTACTTTCAAAATGCCGCAACTGTTCATTTTATCATATTTTTCTGTATTGACATGATTTTGTACTTTTATGCAGAATTTATTACACGTATCTCTTCTTCCATCCATTTCTTGACACGTCTTTTTCAACCACGATTTCTCAACCGTTCACGTCTACTCTTCGCATTAAATGTGTTTGCCTTTTCGAGAAACCTTCTCTCTATATATTTTTTCCTTACTCATCTCTTCTTCTTTTTTACTTTCCTTCTTGCTTTCTCTGCAATTTTTCTTCAACATCTCTCCGTAACTTCCGCTTCTGCTACTGTAAATCTTCTTCTTTTTATTTCTTTTGATCTTCAATTTTCTCTTCATTCCCATACTCTGAAAATGCCTCCAGTTGGTCGTAAATATGAAACTTCTCTGGGAAAGGTTCAGAAAGATTTCGAAGAAAAAGGTTTCATATTAACCACTATTCCCAATCAAGAATCTAAATCCATTCTTTCTGCCAAACTGTTTTCTGATCATCATTGTGATGATAAGGAAATCATAATTTCGCTAGGTCAGATTCTCGCTGGCCTTCTCATTCCTCTCTATGACCCTGATCTTCCCTTATTTTATGAAATTCTTGCTCATTCGAAATTCTCGCGAGCCATCTACCAATTAAGCGGGGATTCTATCCGCTTAATGCTTGATTTCGCCAACCGTGGTGCTGGTAAGGGGTCTCTTTACCCCAAAGAAGTCAGGGATCCTGAATTTAAGGACTTAGAGATATTCGCCGAAAAATATACAGTAGAGAGCTTCTTCGAAAACTATGAAGTAATAAACATGAAGAATGATAGAACTCGCTGGGGTGCTCGCTTGAAGAGGAAAGAAAATGTTGCCAGCGATAAAATACTTATGCAAGACATCGACTGGCATTCAGGAAAGAACAATATTCATCGTCACTCTAAAGACGACAGGTGGTGCGTCTTTCCGCTAGTTTTGAAAGGACCTTATATTTCAGGTTCAAATGTGCTCCCTGCGAATCTCGCCAATTATCAACCTTGGGTTTTTAACTGGCCTGAAAAAACAAAAGAGGTATACTTCCTAAATTTCTCTCAGTTTATAATCTTCATTCCTTTTTATACCTATTAATCTTGCGAAATTTTCAGATTACCAAGTTGAGAAAAAGCTACAAAAGGACTGCTAAGGCAAGTACCCTAGCGACGCTCCGTTCGATCACGGATGAAGTAAGAAATACTTTTCTTTATTATTTTTAACAATATTGTTGCCTCTGTTTCTTATCTTCATTCATGTGCGAAGGTTGGTGTTGAAGTTGTTGAAGAAGAAGAAAGTTCTAAGGTTGCGAAGACTAAAGGCAAGGGTGAAGGTCCTCTTTTCAGGAAGAAGTCCACTGCCCCATCTTTAAAGAAACGAAAGATTCACTCTCCCTCTCCTTCAAATCTTCAGTCCAGCGAAAGCTCTGATGATGAAGATAATGATGATGTTGATATTTCTCTCGCAAAGGAGGATTTTCCAACTGAATCTTCTATGGCACAACTATCCAGCATCTTCTCTGACTCCATGCAAGGGATTGGAGATGATCGTCTCTCTAGTACGTGCAAAGCTCTCGCGAGTATCTGCGATGCTCCTTTACTAGAGGGTGATGATTCTCTTCATGGGGTCTCCAGATCAGTGACTCCAAGATTTCTAAATTCGCTTGGTGTCTTGGTATGTTTTTGTTCCCTTATTTCTTCATAATTTTGATTTTAAGTTATATCTTGATAATTTCTTTACTCTTCTTTACAGACCGGGAGAGCTTCCTTCGATGTTTCCTCAGATCTTGAGAAAAGGCGCAGTATTCTTGAAAAGAAGAATCTTCAACTTCGCAAAAAAAATGAAGAATCTGAAGTCAAGTCGCTACTCTTCTTCGAGAAGGCTAAGCAATTAGAAGCTAATTCTTCCACTCAGAAGAATAAGATATCTAGTCTTCAAAGTGCCAACCAACAACTTTATGGTATGAGACTTTTCTCTTTTCCTTTGTTTTGTTCTCTCATTATCTTCCCTCATCTGATTTACCCTTTTCGCAGACGTCTATAACCTTTCTGATGAAGCCATTCTTCTTCACTCATTCCATGACCCTATGGATAACAATGCCCTTCTTGATCACCTCAACAATTCTTTGAATAGTTTTTCAAATGACAAGATTAAATCTCTTCCTCTAAACGAACTTCAATCCAAATTTCGCCTCTTAGAAATTGATCATAGATCTAGTTTAGGCTTAGCCAACCAATTTAAGCGTCTCTATCTTAATTCTAAAGAGAAAATTAATACTTTAAGAACCAAAATCAGTGATCTCATAGATGATAAAGATCGCATCGCTAGACAAGGTGCTCAAGCATTAGCGAAATTCCAAAAGACTCTTCTTGAGGTTCAAATTGAACGAGATGAATCTACGCAAAAATGCTATACTTAGCGAAAGATAGAATCAATTTCGCTCCCTTCTTCTCATAAATAATGACGATGAATTTGCTTGGGCTGCGAAAGTTCTAGATGATGCCAGAAATAATTTAGGTGTTAACGTTAGTCTTCACGCTGAGCATACGGCCTTGGTTAGGGATATGATTTCTGACAGAGAAGGTTGTTAATTGTTCTTCTTTATTTAACTGTTTGTCTTTCATGAAATTGTCGTTAAGTTGCTAATTCATTGTCACATGTTCGCAGAAGCTCAAGAGAGATTTCGTAAAAGAATTGAAGAACTTGAGTCTGAGAAGGAGCAGCTCGCAAAGAACCTTTCTTCTTGGGATGATAAATATTCTAGATTGAAGAGGCAAGTACAGATTACTGTTGCGAATTTTAAGAATGATGCTACTCTCTTTCGCAATCAGACTATTAAGATGATCTGCGACGACAACAGTATCCCTCATTCTGCATATCCTTGCCTTTTTGAAGAAATCCCCAAGAATGTACCTTCTCTAGATATCTCTGACAGCGATGCTAGTGAAGAAGAGGAATCTGATGGAGATGAAGAAGTAGAAGAATCTGATGAAGATGATGAAGAAGAAGAATCAAACGAGAAATAGTTCTGTTTTCTAATATCTGTACATTCATTCTTTTAATCTTCTATTTTTGTAATCTCTCGCTGCGAATTTCTTGGATCTTCAAATACAAGCTTTACCTTTGTTGTTCCTTTCGGCACATGTTAAAAGAGCAATTCTTTTTTGCAATATAATTAATCAATATATTATCAACCTTTCATTTTATGAGTGCGTAAATCTATCATATGAAGACAAATAACATGTTTATATTCTATACATTCCCATACTTGCCTCTGGTTTTGTATTCAGATGAAAGATTAAGCAAGCTACTTTCGAATAACGATATGTATTCATGCCTCAATCTCGCAACTATTTCTGCTGAATTTTCGCAAGTAGGTATTTCTTGGTTACTTCCAAGATTTTATTTTTTCTTTTTCTCTTATGTGGTCTTATTTTGCCTTCCTAGTTAAAGGTCTTATTGCGCCACCTCTTGTCATTGCGAAAAAATCGCAGGACGTCTTTTCATTTGCATGCAAAAACCCATTGATCTTGCCTTAACTCTTTCTTTGAAATTTTTGTTGCGACAATATGACAGGCCTAAAAATTCTTGCGAAAATAAAGCCCCATGACATTTCCGTCTTTCGACCAAATCGCAGGACGTCCTTACACTTTCATGTACTGACCCATTGATATCGTCTTATCTTTGTCTTTTGTATTATTGCCTCTTCAGGATTGTCGCACAAATATGACAAGCCTAAATTTTCTTGCGAAAATAAAGCCTCATGACATTTGCGTCTTAAGAAACTTATCAGCTCCCTAATGGAGGGTGCCACTGATGTGATTTTGAAAGTTGTTGTAGAAAGTGGTAAGAAAGATGTCGTTCTCTCGAACTTGTGAAGGATTTTTTAGATTTAAATTCAAAACTAAAATGGAAAACACACTAAAAATTATATCAAACTTAGACAAAGATGATATCAATATTAAAAGAACTACTGAGGCTAAGATTCCACTATTTTCCAAGTTCAAAGTGATTAAACCAATCCTTATATTTATGCAATTTTCTTGTTTAATTTGATTCTAAAATATTGCAACAAGTAGATTTTCAAAAGTAATAATTGTAAATACCAAGTATGAAGCATCAAAAGTCTTAAAACTAAGCATACTCCATCAGAATAGATCACAATCACTCAAACAAAAATCATATTCAATAATAGGTCAAGGCAAATAATCATATAATAATTGCAAATAAAAGATAAAATAGAATATACCACTTTTTGTTGGAAAAATAGCTTCCACTATCGCCTCAGCAATGGGGTTTATCTCCTCATATTAATCATGATCTCAAAATATTATTTTATGGTTCAAAAGTTGATTAAAAGGATGAGAAACAATAAATCGATCGCTTGCAACGCTTTGTAATGGTGTTACAAAGAAGCTGTTGCAAGGGACTGTTCTGAGAACCCGTCTTATGCCTTTGTTGATTTGTCGTGAATCTAAGACCCCGAAACGATTGTCTTGATCGGCCTTTGTTCTTCGTGTTCTTGGTTTTGCAGCAGCAGAAACAAAACTCCAACTTGTGATTTCAACGCTCTGTGTTGTTCTAAACCTCCCCAAAGTTTGCGTAACCCTTCTATGACTCATACCCAGGCTATATATACACAACAGCAACCCTAAAACTCAATTAAATCTCCTCTTTTCTTCGGCAGAAATTCACGGAGTTTTCCACTTTCCAAACTCTTCTCTACGCGTTTCTCAGCCGTACAGGTCACTCCAATTCCTTTATTAGATTGATATGAATCTCAGGGAAGATTATCTTGCCTCAAATCTCCCGTAACTGCCAAATATTATCAAGCAAAATCCCGTGAAACTTCACCTCCTCTGTTTCGCTCCAACACGATCATACAACCCAAGTTGATTGATTGTAACACTTGTACCGAGGCTGTTAGGCTCTAACGAGTCCAGTCCATCAAAACCCGCGATTGAATCTCTCTAAATCCATTGAAAAATCCAATTCCAAATTTGTTTCTCGCTGCACATGTTTTCCTGCCTTTTTTGAATTTTTGAATTCTTGAAGATGAGGCGCCCCCTATCCAGATTAGGGGTGCCTTTAGCAGCTGCCTTGGGGTGTCCTGAGGGTTCCCCTTAGTAATTTGGGTACCCCATATCCGTAGTGAGGGTCCGAATAGTAAGTGTCCTCCGGGCGCAACTTTTCGAGCCAATTTTTCCAAAAATGTTTATTGACCAAAAATACCTACACACACATAAAACACCATAATAAGTACAAAAATGAGCACTATCAATATATAGAATCGAGACAAATTAGACACAAAAATGTGTCTATCAAATACCCCCAAACCTATTATTTGCTAGTCCTCGAGCAAAAATAAAATAAAATCCTAACTCACTGTCGCAGGCATCGTCGATTGCATTTAGCGTATGCAATAAGCCTTTAAACCCCTAGGTGGCCCTAGTGGCCGAGTTATAGTCTCGGGAGGGTTTACCAGAGGTGTACCCACAAAACCTTTACTCCAGACCCTAACTATCTACGCAGAACTTTAGAAGGAACTAAAGAATCTCCTTGGTTGGCATACTTATTGACTACAGGAGGAAGTACCCTGATGCGAAATTCCAATTGTTGTACACGAGTTTGCACTCAAGCATACTAAAATTCATATATAAGTCACAGAGCTCTACTCAGATAGTTTCTGAACATCATAACCGGAGTCAACCAATCACATGGATAGATTAAGAAGATGGATGTAGAGAAAAACGTAGATGGTTTTGATGTTGACTAAGGTGAACGGTGTTTCTCATATCTGTCTGAAGGCCACTGCCAAAACGAACTTATCCTAATGGACTGAGATACTGGTCTAGACTAATATCAACACACTGGCATATACAAGGGAACCAGTGGTCGATAATCCTAACTCTAGGTCAACACAACTGGCATATACAAGGGTTCCAGTGGTCGACTTTATTGAATTTATTCCGGTTGGTCTAATGGTCTGGTCTCACTTTTTCTTTTTTTTTTTGGTATCTCAATCACTCTATTTCACCCTAGCAGTGGTAACAACTTGAATCGTGGGCCCCACCTAATCACTTAGACAAACATATTTTAAAGAAAACAAAATAAAAATGGAAGTGAAAAGGATTCAACGAGATATGGCGAAACTACCATGTTTTTTCTTTAATTCTAACACCTGAGCTCTGTGCTTTTATGAATAGACTCTTTAGATGTTTCCATCTAATCAGATTGGTTCCTCAACTCCTACAACCAAAATGCTTCCATCCACTTAGATTGGTTAGTGCCATCCTTAATAAGCATAAATTTCTAGGCTCTGGAGTTTAACAATGCAACTAAAATGTTTCTCCCATACCCCCAAACTTAAATCTAACATTGTCCTCAATGTTCTAAAGATAAAATTAAAAGCATGAACAAGGAGAAATCATACCATTTGAAGCAAAAGAGATAAGGAAAGACATTACCGTGTCGCATGAATATTGGGTTACCTCCCAAGAAGTGCTAAGTTTAACGTCTTCAGCCAGACATTACGTATCCATAAAATGGCTAATTACCCTTTCAAATCGTATATCAATAGTCGAAACAATTGTGGATCATAAAAATCAATTAAAACTGCCACAATTATGAGACAATCTGCACCAAATCGAAAAAATGAACAGACAGAAAGCACACATCCTCATCCAAGGTTTCTGCAAGACAATCGGGTTTTTCTGTGGTGCCCACTTGGGATTCATATGAGTGTCTTGATAAACGGATTTACCCAAATAACGAGTCTCAAATAGCTGGATTTCCCCCTGGATAGTATCAGGAGGATCGGGTTGTGGAGTCGGAAGAGACTCAGGTAATACCTCAAACACACTAGGCTCAAGTCCTAAGTTAGGGACTTCAGATAGGGATACTTGACGATTACTACCCACAAACTTAGAATTTTCGGTGTCTCTAGATAGACTAGTCACAATATTCCTAATTTCTAGACCATTAGGTTCCCGAAAAAGGTCAATTGCTTTCTCTAATTTATAATCGTGTGGTTCATCCTCTAAATGCATCTGAGGCACACAAACTGTAGGACTTATATGTTTCATATCCTCTATGGGCAACCCTAAAGTTTCCTTATTGTCTTGAAGTACGGTCACTGGCCTACTCTCATGATCACTATCCAAATCGGAAGTTATAGGCAAAATCTCAGATGGGCCTAAAAATGCATAATTAGGGTCCAACTTAGGAGGATCTCTAGGCTCTTCGAAACAAGGGATTAAGGTAGATTCGGTAGCTAGTAATGGTTCGAACCTAGCTTTCCATTTATCGGTATCTAACATAGGAATAGAATCCAACAGAGCATTTACTTGTTCAATGTTGCTATCATCGTCAAAATCCATGCTAAAATGGGCTAGACAACTCTCTAATGGATCTTCCAATATGATGTTTGGTAATGACTCCTGAACTAAGGTTCCTATCATGTTCACCTCTTCAATGCACGTGTCATCTAACTCAGAATGCAGCTTATTGACATTAAAAATATTCAACTCAATAGTCATATTACCAAAAGATAGATTCATAATACCATTTCGACAGTTTATGATCGCATTAGATGTAGCTAAAAATGGGCGACCTAAAATCATAGGTATCTGGTTCTTTGGGACAGGGACAGGTTGGGTATCTAAGACCACGAAATCCACAGGATAAATAAACTTGTCGACCTCAATAAGAACATCCTCTATCACACCACGAGGAATTTTAACAGGACCTATCAGCTAACCTGCAGTGTTATCTTGGTAGGTTTCAATTCACCAAGTCCTAGCTGTAAGTACACATGGTACGGCAGTAAGTTCACACTAGCTCCTAAGTCAAGTAAAGCTTTATCTACCCGATGTTTTCCTATCGTGCAAGCAATGGTAGGGGCACCTGGGTATTTATATTTAGGAGTTGTGTTGTTCTGAATGATCGAACTTACATGACTAGCTAAAAAGGCTTTTTTAGGGACACTAAGCTTGCGCTTTCGCGTACACATATCTTTAAGGAATTTGGCATAAGCCTGAAGTTGCCTAATTGCTTCTAGTAACAGAAGGTTTATGGTAACTTTCTTAAAAACCTCCATTATGTCATTAAAGTTGGATTGATTCTTTGTTGGTACTAATAGCTGGGGAATGGGGCTCTAGGCATAAAATAGGGCCTCTCGGGAACCGAATCGGCATCATCGTGAGATTTTATCAGCCCCTCGGCTATGGATGGTCCCGAGGGGTGAACTACAGTATGCTCACTATCGGGCATGGTTACCTGATTGTCTACTACTCTGCCACTCCTAAGGGTTCTAACTAAATTCAACTGATGTGATGGTTTTTCGCCTACTTCATGAACTCCTCTAGGATTTGTTTGTGTTTGACTAGGAAACCTTCCGTTATCTCTTTCACTTAAAGTCTTAGCTATTTGACCTATTTGAAGTTCTAACTTAGCAAGAGTCTGAGCATTAGTTTGAAAGTTCTGCTTGGTTTCCTGTTCAAAACTAACTTGGATTTTTATTAACATTTCCTGGCTCTGTGCTAACATATCCTGGCTCTTTCTTAATATACTAAGAGATTCCTCTAAGCTAGACATTTTATTCTCTGAAGGGTTCTGAAACTGAGCTTGACCTGGAGAGTTCTTATTATAACCAAAACCTGGGGAACATTCGAATTACTAAGCTGACCTTGACTCTGGCCCTTAGACCACGAAAGGTTCGGATGGTTTTTCCAACCAGGATTATAGGTTTCTGAATATGGGTCGAATTTCTGACGGTTGTCGAATCTAGTGTTATTATACAGAGCATTGGCTTGCTCTTCATTATTCTGGCCTTCCTAAAAAGGCTCCAATCTACCACTAGTGTGACCCACTTCTAAAGCTTCTAACCTTTTCGCTATAGCAGCAATTTTGGCATCTGATTCATAGCCTCCTTCTACCCTATTAACGTTTCCTCTTCCTAGAAGAATTGTTTTCTTGGGTTCCCTACTATTTTCCCATTGCTGGGTCTTTTCGGCGATTTCATGCAAATATGTCATCGCCTCATCAACTGTTTGGTTTTCAAACCCACTTGTACACATAGATTCTACTGTGGTTGTAGTGGAATAATCTAAACCCTCATAAAGGATCTGAACTAACCTAACCTTTTCGAGACCATGATGAGGACATTGGGCTAATAAATCATTGAACCTTTCCAAATACCTATACAAAGATTCCCCTCCTGTTGAGAAAACGTGCAGATTTGCGTCCTAATAGACGATGTTTTGTGCCTAGGGAAAAACTTATTCAAAAAGGCAGATGTAAGTTGTTCGTATGTTTCTATTGAACCAGAAGCCAAACTATATAGCCACGATTTGGCTTTATCTTTCAAGGAGAAAGGGAATAAACTGAGTTTCAAATCATCATCATCAAGGTTTCTAATCTTTAGGGTACTACAAATTTCCTCAAAGTCCCTAACATGGAAATAGGGGTTTTCAATTTCTTTCCCTAAGAAGATTGGGAGCAGCTGTAAGGTCCCAGGTTTAAGTTCATAAGTTGCTTCTGTTTCAGCTAACCTGATACACGAGGGACGAGTAGTCCTAGTCGGGTTCAACAAAGCTTTCAAAGTTGCCATTTCTGGCACTATCGGAATATCAGGGATTGTCTCCTCAGTAAAAGACGGACGTTCAAAATTAGACTCTTCAAAAATCGGACTTTCTAAATTGAGGTAATCGAGACGCTTAGAACTACTAGGTTTCTCTTTAACAAATCTACCTAGGGCGTCTCTTTTACGTTCCGGCATGCAAACGAATAAGGAAGGGGATTCTATGCAATCACAAATCAAGGCCGACTCAACCAAAGCAAACCTAGAGATTTCTAGCAAACAAAAAGCATGATGGCTCCACTTAGATTGTTTCTAGACCAGCTTCTAATCCTTCGAAAGGGAATTCGTTACAACAAAGTAAGTTGAATAGAGGCGAGGGAAGCTCGGTGGAGCTTTGATACCCAAGGCCTCACCGGAATTACAATGCGGCGCAGTCACGCATTCAACTCACAGAAACCTTTATGAACTTTGAAGTGTGCTTAAAAGAGTAACCAATATTTTTCGAATGACTTTCCTATTAAGCTCGTTACCCTATTGGTCTTGTTCTAGTCAAAATTTTAAGGCTTAGGTTCGCGTAGGTTACGTGTTCCTAAGGCGGGCAAGAAGAGAATGGTGATGAAATCCGAACCCTTATCTTGTATGGCCAGGCCTTGCCCTTTACTAGAAAATTAAAGCAGCCGTATTCAAGTCCTCAGCATATATGCAAACGAAGGAGTCCAGTAACTCGCTGACAGGGGATTCGCGAGTGTTCAGAATCTTACCTCCCGTTCCAGACGGGGATGAATCGGTTGTAGTCGACTCGGGCCACTGACTCCTATGTCAGTGTACGAACCCAAGGTGCAGAGACAATATCGTAATTGTCCTCCTTCTCTGCAAACAGTTTATATTTAAGACCACCCTTCTTTAGGGTTTAAAAATAATGTCCAGAATGTCCAAATGTCCAAAAAGTCCAAAAATAAAAAGAAAAATTACAAAAATAATTATAAACCCTAATACAATTTTCGAAAAAACCCTAAAAAATAAAATAAAAATGAAATTCTTTTTCTTTTCCTCGTTTCTTTTCGCTTTGTCTTTGACTCCAAGTCTTTAATTATTCACCAAATCTTTGGCTCAGCTTTCTTTTCGATCCGAGATCCAAAACCTGTAACCACAAGACAAATACCCAAGAAAATGTAAAATAGAACAAAAGAATAATAAAAAAAAAACTTAAAAAAAATAAATCTAAAACCCTAAAAACAAGTCCCCGGCAGCGGCGCCAAAAATTGATGTGATTTTGAAAGTTGTTGTAGAAAGTGGTAAGAAAGATGTCGTTCTCTCGAACTTGTGAAGGATTTTTTAGATTTAAATTCAAAACTAAAATGGAAAACACACTAAAAATTATATCAAACTTAGACAAAGATGATATCAATATTAAAAGAACTACTGAGGCTAAGATTCCACTATTTTCCAAGTTCAAAGTGATTAAACCAATCCTTATATTTATGCAATTTTCTTGTTTAATTTGATTCTAAAATATTGCAACAAGTAGATTTTCAAAAGTAATAATTGTAAATACCAAGTATGAAGCATCAAAAGTCTTAAAACTAAGCATACTCCATCAGAATAGATCACAATCACTCAAACAAAAATCATATTCAATAATAGTTAAAGGCAAATAATCAGATAATAATTGCAAATAAAAGATAAAATAGAATATACCACTTTTTGTTGGAAAAATAGCTTCCTCTATCGCCTCAGCAATGGGGTTTAGCTCCTCATATTAATCATGATCTCAAAATATTATTTTATGGTTCAAAAGTTGATTAAAAGGATGAGAAACAATAAATCGATCGCTTGCAACGCTTGTAATGGTGTTACAAAGAAGCTTTGCAAGGGACTATTCTGAGAACCCGTCTTATGTACCGTTGATTTGTCGCTGAATCTAAGACCCCGAAAACGACTGTCTTGATCGACCTTTGTTCTTCGTGTTCTTGGTTTTGCAGCAGCAGAAACAAAACTCCAACTTGTGATTTCAACGCTCTGTGTTGTTCTAAACCTCCCCAAAGTTTGCGTAACCCTTCTATGGCTCATACCCAGGCTATATATACACAACAGCAACCCTAAAACTCGATTAAATCTCCTCTTTTCTTCGGCAGAAAGTCACGAAGTTTTCCACTTTCCAAACTCTTCTCTACGCGTTTCTCAGCCGTACAGGTCACTCCAATTCCTTTATTAGATTGATATGAATCTCAGGGAAGATTATCTTGCCTCAAATCTCCCATGAATCGCCAAATATTATCAAGCAAAATCCCGTGAAACTTCACCTCCTCTGTTTCGCTCCAACATGATCATACAGCCCAAGTTGATTGATTGTAACACTTGTACCAGGCCTGTTAGGCTCTAACAGGTCCATCCATCAAAAACCCGCGATTGAATCTCTCTAAATCCATTTGAAAATCCAATTCCAAATTTGTTTCTCGCTGCACATGTTTTCCCGCCTTTTTTGAATTTTTGAATTCTTGAAGATGAGGCGCCCCCTATCCAGAGTAGGGGTGCCTTTAGCAGCTGCCTTGGGGTGTCCTGAGGGTGCCCCTTAGTAATTTGGGTACCCCTTATCCGTAGTGAGGGTCCGAATAGTAAGTGTCCTCCGGGCGCAACTTTTCGAGCCAATTTTTCCAAAAATGTTTACTGACCAAAAATACCTACACACAAAACACCATAATAAGTACAAAAATGAGCACTATCAATATATAGAATCGAGACAAATTAGACACAAAAATGTGTCTATCAGCCACCCTTATCTTCCCCCTGGTTGCCCCTTCAAGGAGGCGTACCTCTACCTTACAAGGTTGGCTCCTCCCATCCGGTCTTAACAACAACCAGTTGTTTTCGCAGCCTCTTATCCCTTTTACCTATAGGGATTATGGTTACGAGACTGCACCCTAAGTGGGGTTTTCTTCGGGTCGAGTGCAGCATACGTCAAGACTTGCCAAGAATGGCCGAGACACTTCAAATTCCCCAGGAACTCTTGGCTCAACCGTGTACCTCGGCGCCTTGATCAGATGCTGACTCCTTAGAAGAGACCCTCAGTCGTTCAACCTAAGTCATAAGCTTAGAAAATCCGAGGTACCTCTCCTGGATGGGCTTTATTGACCCCAATTCTCCATGACTCAGGTTCCAGGGGCGGTGTAACCTTTTCGCTGAGCCATGCAATAGGTACCCCCTTCTATGACGCACTTTAGGTCTTACATTTGCCTCTTGCGAAATTTTGATTTCGCGAACTAGGGTGTACGCCATAGTAGGTTCGCCTCTGTCTGATTATTTTGTTGATTCTTCTTCATATAATCTCTTTTGTAATTTCGCAATCTCATCTTTATCATTCATAAAATATATTTTCTTCTTCTGCATATCAGCTCTTTCGCAATCTCATCTTTGTTATTCATAATATATATATATATATATATATATATATATTTTTAACAACAAATCAACCATACATTTTTCTTTCTCCTTCCGATTTTTACTTTGGCAGTCAACAAGTACATTCATTCTTTAAGTCTCTTATTTCTGCTACTTTCTGCCTCTGCATTTTTGAATTTTTCTATCATTTTCTTATTTGTTGCGAGATTTTCGCTGCTTCTTATCTTCGCTATGCCTTGGCTTCGCAGTGTTTCTTCTTCTCTCTGTTCTATTGCATCTACCATCAATCTTTCACTCTTTTGTTTTTCTTTGATGTTGTGTTTCCAATTCTTCTTCTTCGCAGCTCTTTCTTCGCAAGCTTCTATATCAATTTCATAACACTTCTTTCCTTCCATCCAATCTCCTTTTATGATGCCGATACCACTGGGATTAGGGAACTTGATACATTGATGGAAAGTCGATGCCACACCTAGAATCTCATGTAACCAAGGTCGTCCAATCAATGCATTGTAGGGTGATTCTACATCAACTACACAGAATAAAATTTCAGAGGACAGTCCTTTCAGTGGAATTCGCATATGAACTTCTCCTTTAGGCTTATTTGCAGTTCCATTAAAACCATAAATTTTGTAAGTTGAAGGTATTAGATCTTCATCTTTCCCTCCCATAGTTTTATAAGTGTGATAAAAAAGGATATTCACAGAACTTCCAGTATCGATCAAAATTCTATTGATTGCCCATGAATTCTCAGCTTCATCATCTTCATCATCACTAGGTTTTGGGTTAATCTCCAATCTTACCACTAATGGGTTGTCATGCATCTCTCCATCCTCAGGTACTTCTTCTGCGGTAAAAGAAATAATCTGCTTTTGCCATTCCTTCAGTGGCGATGTCTTCGCAATGTTCATTATTTCTCTATTATCAACATCTCTTGCGAAAACCCTACTGAGAGTGTTATCATGAAAATCTTCAATTGTCTTGTACGAATGTACGATAGAGTTACAAAACAGATTCTTTGCCTTTGCTCCAACTTCTATTACAAATGTCTCTCCTCCTTTTTGTAGGATCAGAATATCGCGACATCAATACCTTGCGAGATCAATAAACGACAGCATGGCGAAGGTGTCGCAGATGAGTAATATAAATGACGCAATGAATGACGACAGCCAAAACACGAGAAAGATATAAAGACCTAGCGAGATATAGGAGAGTTGCGATTTTATATATTTGTACACTTGCGATATTTCGCAAGTCATCCCGAAAATAAAGGACAGCTTAGCTTTCATCCATTATGTAATACCCTATATAAAGAGCCGAGCAGGTCTATTGGAAGAGAGATCTTTTTTCGAGTGTTGGGCAAGTCATTAAGAGAGAGAAAGTTTAGAGTGATTGTAATTCTTTAACTGATTTCCATTTCATCTTGTAAACATTTTAAGAGTTTAATCAATAAAAATTACAATTGTTCATCCTAAAAATGATTTGATTGTATAGATTCTTGTGAGGGGTGTAGTGTAGGATTTCCTGCAACTACATATTGGCGCTAGAAATAGGGAACACTGAAGATTAGAGATTGGATATTGTCATTAAAATTGTTCAAATCAGGAGTATAATGGATAAATTGGTTAAAATGGAGAAAGCCAGAATCAAGGAGAGTAATGGAGAATTGGAATGTAGTATGATTACAAAGACGCTGGGTTAATAAATTTCATGAAAGTATCAGAGGGAGAATACACAAACGAGATTTTGAAGGAAAGAAAATTATAACAACAGAGAAGGCGTCACCCTTGAAAGAATGGGAAAAACAGAAGATTATGTTCACAGCAACGAAGATATCAAGAGAGAATTTAAATCACACATCTCCACTAGTAATTACGATAAGCGCAAGCAAGGAAGAAGGAGAACTAACAAAAACAGTGGAAGAATGAGCAATAAATAGGACTTTGGTGGACACAGGGAGTTTAGTGAATATAATGTTTTATCATGCTTATAAAGAATTGGGGTACAAAAATGAAGAAATGACTTCCTCAACATATCATATCCATGGTTTCGGCAAATCTATAAAAAAACCTAAAGGGGAAATAAAAATGCAAATTATGTTGGGAGAAATTGAAACACAAGTGACGTTATGTGTAGTGGATATGGAATCGCCATACAACATGTTGTTAGGAAGACCATGGGTACATGCAATAAAAGCTATAGCCTCGACATTTCATCAATGTGTCAAATTTCCTATGCCGAGTGGGATTGGAGAAATCAGAGGAGATACCAATAAAGGAAAGATATATCATCAAATTGAGGTAAAACATTATGAAGAACGGGTGAAGAGGCGAAAAGATCGCAAAAAGATGGCAAGAGCAGTGAAAAAGGAAGAAGAATTTAGAACTTACATGATAAGAGCAGAAGAAGGAAAAGGAATACCTGGCGAAATCTCGGAAGAAGAGAATGAGCTTGCGAAGGAAATAAAAGGACCAACGCCTATGGGAGAACCGAAGGCTGGCTACACTGCGGCAGAACCGACAAAGGAAGTGAACGTCAGAACTGAAGAAGAACCCAAGATGTTAAAAATTGGGACAAAGATGGATGCAGATGAAGAAAGAAGAACTATTGATTTGTTGCGAGATTACAAAGACATTTTCGCATGGGACATGGATGAAATGCCTGGTATAGATCCATCTGTGGCGTGCCATAAATTGGAGATTGACAAAAATGCAAGACCATTCAAACAAAGAATTAGAAAAATCGCAACATCATATCATCCTCAAATAGAAGAAGAATTGCAGAAGATGCTAGACGCAGGAATCATTAGACAAGCAAAATATCCCGAATGGATAGCAAATATGGTCGTAGTCCCAAAGAAGAAAAAAGGGATAAGAATTTGCATAGATTTTACTGATCTAAATAAAGCTTGTCTAAAAGATAGCTTTCCTTTGCCAGATATTCCGCAAATGTTTGAAACAACGGCAGGAAATGAAAGGATATCATCTCTTGATGGATACAAAGGTTACAATCAAATTCCACTTGCAGAAGAAGACCAAGAACATACTGCTTTCTTCGCTCCAAGAGGATTATACTGTTATACAAAAATGCCATTTGGTCTGCGAAATGCTGGAGCAACATACCAAAGGATGGTAGAAAAAGTGTTCGCGAAATGGATACACAAAACACTAGAGGTATATGTGGATGACATGTTAATAAAAAGTAAAGAAGCAAAAGATCATGTACAGGATTTGAGGGAATTTTTTGAACAAATGAGGCATTTTAACATCAAAGTAAATCCAGAAAAGTGTACCTTTGGAGTTGCATCAGGAAAAAATTTAGGTTACATTGTATCAAAAGAAGGAATACAAGTTGACCCAGAGAAAGTACAAGCAATTCGCGATATGCCAACACCAGCGACGGTAAAAGATGTGCAAGTTAAATGGACTATTAGCTTCGCTAGGAAGATTCATTTCGCGATCATCCGACAAATGTAAGCATTTTTTCAACATACTCAAAAAGGGAGCGAAATTTAGATGGACCGATGAATGTGAGAAAGCTTTACAAGGAATAAAAGAACATCTAATGGATATATCAATTTTACAAAAAGCAGAACCAGGGGAGGAATTATTAATCTACCTTGCGACAACCTTGCATGCACTAAGTGCAGTATTATTGCGAATAGACGCAGGAGTGGAAAAGCCAATCTATTACATCAGCAAACATTCAATGCCGCGGAGAGGAATTATTCAAAAATTGAAAAACTAATTTTGGCATTAGTTTATGCAACATTTAAACTTCGCATATACTTCCAAGCACACACAGTTAAGGTAATGACAAAAGTACCGATCGAGTCGGTAATGAAAATTTCAAAAAGGTCAGGAAGGGTTGAGAGATGGAATGCTCAAGTAAGTCATTGCAAACTCAAATATGAAATACTATCTTCACCAAAATCACAAGTTGTTGCAGACTTCTTAGCAGAGTTTCCTTTGGAAGAGGATGAAGCGGTGGAAGAAATGATGGATATAGAAGAAGACCATGGAGATCCAAAAGATTTATTAACTGAGCCAAACAGATGGGAAATATTGGTAGATGGATCGTCAAATGGGGAAGGCAACGGAGTTGGGATCATTTTGATTTCGCCAGAAGGCAATAAAATAGCTTTTTCTTTCAGATTGGAGTTTGCATCTACCAACAATGAAACATAATATGAAGCTATAATACATGCTCTGCGATTCGCAATAGAAATGAAGTTGGAAAATGTGAGAATCACCAGTGATTCACAATTAGCTATTCACCAAATAAAAGAAGAATATACTACAAATGAACCATCTTTGAAAAAGTACAAGAAACTTGTTGAAGAGTTGTCAATACAGATACCAAAAATAAAATGGAGACATATATCAAGGAGAGATAATAGACTCGCAGATGCTTTTGCCTTTATATCAAGTATGATGACGGATCCAGCTGCGAGATGCATAAAAATACAGACACTTCTATCACCATCAATCAATAAAGAGGAAGAGCAAGAGACAGATGTGATGCTCATAGAAGATGGAACACAAATGCTCTGCGATGAAGATTGGAGAGCAGAACTTCATGCATATCTGATGAAAGGGGAAACACCAAGAAACAGATTAGAGACACACAAATTAAAAAAGCCGTGCAACAAATTATGAACTAAGAGATGGGGTATTGTACCGAAGATCCTTTAATGGACCCTCGCTTAGATGTTTAACACGAAGAGAAGGAGAAACAATATTAAAGATGTTGCACAGTGGGGATGCTGGCAATCACAGTGGCGGAAGATCTTTAGCACATAAGGCAAAAATGCAAGGCTATTACTGGCCGTATATGCATGAGGATGCGAAATAAATATCAAGGCGTTGCGAAGATTTCCAAAGGCACGGAAATAAAATACATGCACCAGGGGCACCATTAAATTCTTCAACAAGTGTATGGCCTTTTGGAAAGTGGGGTTTAGACATTGTGGAACCATTTTTACCAGAAACGAGGCGAGAAGATATCTAATTGTCGCTACGATTATTTCACAAAATGGGCGTAAGTAAAAGCGGTACAACACATTCGCGATAAAGATATCTTTACCTTCATATTCGAGAATATTATATGCGATTTGGAATCCCGCACGCTTGGTATCGACAATGGGAAACAGTTTGAAGGACAAAATATAGAACTGTTGCTTAATGCGTTTCAGATAAAATGCGGGAAATCAACTCCTTTATACCCGCAGGCTAATGGACAGGCAGAAGCAACAAACAAAACAATCGCATACATATTGAAGAAGAAGTTAGAAGGACATAATAGAACATGGTGTGAACAAGTGCATAATGCAGTATGGGCTTACAATACAACCAGGCGAGAAGCTACAGGAATGTCACCTTTTTGTTTAACATATGGAGTTGAAGCTGTACTTCCAACAGAAGTTATGATTCCAACCACAAAGAAAGAAGCTTGGGAGAAAAATCTTAGTGCGGGTAACATTTTAATCAAGCTAGATGAATTAGAAGAGAAAAGAGAAAGAGCACTACAACATATGGAGAATTATCAGCGAAGATTAGCCAGAGAATATAACAAACGTGTCAAGATACGAGAATTTCAACCAGGCGATCTAGTATTGAGAGAAACGCCAGCATATCAGCGAGAAAGTGGTGGCAAGCTAGCGAAAAAATGGGACAGACCTTATATCATTAAGGAGATAGTTAGAACAGAGGAACATAGATTGATGGATCCCGAGGGCAAAGATGTGGGCCACAGATTGGATAGACCATGGAATAGATTATATTTGAAGAGATATTACCCATAAAAGATTATGGGAAAAGATTAGACTGCGAAGTACTGAATGGATAAACCGAAATGAATTTATATAATTTTTTTTTACAAAAGAATGATTACGAAATTGCATAAAATAAAGAAAGAATGTGCGAATATCTCGCAAATAAAATAACAAGAGATAATCAAAAATGAATGATTTATACGAATGGGACGAACCTTTATGGCGTACACCCTAGTTCGCGAATGATATTTCGCAAGAGGCAAATGTAAGACCTAAAGTGCGTCATATAAGGGGGTATCTCTTGACATGGCTCAGGGAAAAGGTTACACCGCCCCTGGAACCTTAGTCATGGAGATTTGGGGTCAATAAAGCCCATCCGGGGGAGATACCTTGGATTTCCAACTATATATATAAGGTTATACCCTGGTTGGACGACCGAGGGTCTCTTCCAAGGAGTCAGTGTATGACCAAGGCGCCGAGGTACACGGTTGAGCCAAGAGTGCCTGGGGCATTTGAAGTGTCTCGGCCATTCTTGGCAAGTCTTGGCACATGCTGCACTCGGCCCAAAGAAAACTCCACTTAGGGTGCAGTCTCGTAACCATAAGCCCTATAGGTATAAAGGATAAGAGGCTGTGAAAACAACTGGTTGTTGTTAAGACTGGATGGGAGGATCTAGTCTTGTATGGCCGATGTACGCCTCCTTGAAGGGGCAACCAGGGAGATGATAAGGGCGGCACCCTCCATTAGGGAGTTGATAAGTGTCTTAAGACGCAAATGTCATGGGGCTTTATTTTCGCAAGAAAATTTAGGCTTGTCATATTTGTGCGATGATCCTGAAGAGGAAATAATACTAACGCGAGGATAAGACGAGATCAATGGGTCTTTACATGCAAATATAAAGACGTCCTGCGATTTCGTCGCAAGATGGCAATATCATGGGGCTTTAAATTCGCAAGAACTCCTAGGCCTGTCATATTGTCGCAACGAAAACATCCTGCAGAGGCAATAATACTAAGAAAACGATAAGGCAAGATCAATGGGTCTTTACATGAAAATGTACAGACGTCCTGCGATTTTGTCGCAATGACGAGGGGTGGCGCAATAAGACCTTTAAATAGGAAGGCAAAATAAGACCACACAAAAGAGTAAGCGAACTAGCTTGCGAGAATGAACTTGCAAATATTAATTCAAAGAGCAGAGTCACAACAATGAAGCAGGCTATCACTTTAAGAATGACTTGTTTAATCCTTCGTATGAATACAAACAAAACCACACAAGAAAAAGTCATTCATGAGATAGTAAGAAGAAATATGAGAATTGATCAACAGTAGACTCAATCTTTCTTATCAAAAAGTGCACCTCAGAAGGAATTGAAAAGCGTCTTATGCAAGAAGTTATGCAGATAAAGAGATTAGGGGATACAAAATTACAAAAGAAATTTAACTCTCTACATTATTCTTTTCGCCAGTAGGAGATGTTAAACACTCTTCAACAATTTTATCAGCTTCAACAACCTCCACATTTTCGTTAGTTGGTTGATTCTCGCCAGAACCCCCTTCACTTGGTTCATTATTGACAGCTTCATTATTCGAAGGAATCGCCTTTTCATTTGCGACATCCTCGCCACTTTCATACTCATAAACACTCTCAGGAAAATTAGGGATTTCATCCTCCTCAACTTCCAGAGGTTCGATAGATACAGGGTCGAGAGATTTGGACAATAATATATTATTCACGATAACTTCTGCTTTGAGGTGAAATTGGCGAAGGAGTGCCCTCTGATGATTTCTACTCTGGATATCTTTGGAATGAGCAAGATAATCCAATCTTCTTTCGGCCCGATCGCGAGACTTAGAAAGAGTAGAAGCAAGTAATGCTTTCTCCTTGCGAATCTTGGCATAGTTAGAATCCAAAATAGAAAGGGAGGAGTGAAGATATTTCTTAGACTCTGCAAAAACAAGGAACAAAAGGAGTTATATAGATAACAGATTTGAAGACTTGATAAAGGGAGAATAGATGAGGCAGTCAAATTCTATGACTACCTTCCTTTTGTGAAATAAGATGTTGGGTCAAAGCCAAGCAACTATTCTCCAAGTGATCCATGGCATTGTCAAAATTATCTCCAACCAAACCTTTTAATCGAGAGTGCAAACTCTTTTCGTTAGAAACGAGCAAGTTATTTTCCTTAACAAGGGAAGAGTAGGATTCTTTCAACTTGGAGTATTGGTCTTTCAGTTGGCTGGTTTTCACACTTAAAGTTATTCTACCCTGAATAAGTTTATCCCTCTCAACAGTGACTTCTTGAAGCTTACTTTTCAGCGAACAGAGAGATTGTTCCTGTTCATTACATGTTTTCTGACAGATATCAAGCTGTTGCGAAGCAATCGCCACCTTGTTTAATAAAGCTCGCTTCTCTTGAGATAGAGTTCCATTCTCATCTGATAAGGTTTCCAACTCCAAATTAGATTTACTCAAAGAATAAGAGAGATGAGATAATTCATTATTCAGCGAATCTTGCTTCTGAACTAAGTGAACATTCTCTTGGGTAAGATTATCTATTTGATCAACAGAGTATGTATGAAGATTATCTAACTGGTTATATTGCTCCATCCAAACATCTCTATCCATTCGAGTTTCTTCAATGACAGATTCCAACTGATATATCTCCATTTTTCGTTTCTGGTTTAAAGCTTGAAAGGCGAACAAGGTCTTCAAAAAAAAAAAAAAAAAAAAAAAAAAAAAAAAGGGGGGAGATAATACCTTTTAATTCTTCATTCTTCTTGCGAAGACTATCACGATCCAAATAAATGTTTTGAAGATTATTCTTCAATATCTTAACTTCTTGTTCTAAAGACATTTGCGACATTTTGTCAGAACCGAAATATTTACTCAAAGACTCACAAACACTAGACCGGATGGGATCAATGGAGGTCTTCTTGACATCACTCATGATGTCTGATAAAACTTTGAAGGCTACATCTATTCCCTCCAGATTTTCTTTGGTAAGAGGGATAAACCCGGATGAAGAGGTAATGGTGGGAGGAGAAGGAAGAATTGAGTCATCCTTGGTCATAGAAATGCCAGAAAAAGAAATTTGATGAAGATTAATGAGTGGAGGTGAGACAGAGGCATTGATGGTAAAAGTATAAAGGGGTTCATCTTGAAGAACTTCATTGATGGAAAATTCAGGAATATCGACAGTGGCATTTTCAGAGATGGCGAGAATAGGAGAAGGAATTGATTTATCTTGCGAAGATATCGCAGGAGAAGATGGTTTATCCTGCGAAGGAGGAATTGATTTATCCTGCGAAGACATCACAAGAGAAGATGGTTTATCCTGCGAAGATACTTCAGGAGGAGTTGTGAGCTTGAATGAAGGAAAGGAAATAGAAGATGCAACAGGCTTAGAACGACGAGGTTTCTTAGGGGATCTATCAACATTTTTGTCATCCTGCGAAATCACAAGTTAAATAAGAAACAAAGGCAACAATATTGTTATTAAAAGAGTAGATGTTTCTTAAATACCTTGTCATTCGCAGGTTTTCTTTTAGTAACGGTAATTTTCGATTGCGAAGCCAGGGGAATAATAGGGTTCAAGACGGTGAACTTGGTGTTAGATTTGTTCTTACTGAAACAAAAACAGCATAGGAATCATTAAGAGAAGAACAATGTCAAAACAAAACAACTTTAATAGGAGAGATCAATCACAAAAAGATCAAATTCAACAAAACTAACAAACCTTGATGGCTCCATAAAACGATGAGTTGAAAAGAGATGAGAACAAGAGCGAGAAGAAAGAAAAACAAAGAATAAAAAGTTGCGGACGATGAAGAAGACGAATTAAAAGAAAAGAAACACTTTCATAAGGAACTCCTCCTTAAATAGACAAGAAAAGGGTAACCGGATAGCATTAAATGTGCTGGTATAAAAGGGGAAATTTTAGACACGTGTAAGCAGTCATCCCTAATTCACGGAATCTTGTCGGCAAAAATTGATGAAAAACAAATGGTTGCGGCATTTCAGAATACTAGTTCTCATGACATTCTCTTCTTCGCAGAGAAGACATGAGAAGAGGCAAGATGTAGGATCAGAATATCGCGATATCAATACCTTGCGAGATCAATAAACGACAGAATAGCGTAGGTGTCGCAGATGAGTAATATAAATGACGCAATGAATGACGACAACCAAAACACGAGAAAGATATGAAGACCTAGCGAGATATAGGAGAGTTGCGATTTTATATATTTGTAGTCATTCCCGAAAATAAAGGGCAGCTTAGCTGTCATCCATTATGTAATACCCTATATAAAGAGCCGAGCATGTCTATTGGAAGAGAGATCTTTTTTCTAGTGTTGGGCAAGTCATTAAGAGAGAGAAAGTTTAGAGTGATTGTAATTCTTTAACTGATTTCCATTTCATCTTGTAAACATTTTAAGAGTTTAATCAATAAAAATTACAATTGTTCATCCTAAAAATGATTTGATTGTATAGATTCTTGTGAGGGGTGTAGTGTAGGATTTCCTGCAAATACACTTTTGTTGTATTTACTCTGCGAATTTCTGGCGGTGGTGGTAATGGTTGAGACTGAGATTGGTTTTTTAGAAAATGATTTAGTTTCCCTTGGTCTATCATTCTGATGAGGATGATTCTTTTTATATTTCTGCAATCATTTGTTGAGTGTCCATGAAAATGGTGATAAGAACAAAATTCATGACTTCTGTCGCTCGGAGGTGGTTCACTTCCCATGTTCCATGGCGCGGGTATGTTTTCCATCAAAATTATAGCTTCCCATGTTTTCTCCACACTAGCATTCAGTGGCGGCATCTTGATTTCTTCCCATATTATCCTGTGATTTCGCTGTCCTCTATGATAGTTTTGCTTCTGACCTCCATAAGTTTCTTGTGGGTGATCAAGTCTTTGAATTTTGTTATTTCCACCACGGCTATAGAAGTTTCTTTCTCTCTCGAATTCTTATTAATCACGACTTCCCATAGCTACTAGCTTCTACTGACTATCTCCCATTATCCTTTCTTGTTATCCTTGCGATGTGCTCGCCACAGTGCTTATCATCTTGGGTCACAAGCTTGCGTTCGCTGCTTTTGAACTTGTGTTCGCAACTGGGTATGATTCCATCTCATTTTCTTTTCCTCCAAAGCAATATACTCCTCCTGAAGTTCTCGCAACTCAGTCATTGTGATCGTATTCTTGATTCTGAAAATTTGAATGTATAACAGATTGGTTGCGAACATAGCGTTAATGAATGATAGAATGAGATATATCTCATCCACACGACCAGCCATATCACTGCACATTGTCTTCCACCTCACGGTTAGATGCTTCAAGCTTTCGCCAACCCTTTGTTTTAACCCAAATACATCTTCAATGCCAGGTCGCGAGGAGTTGTTACTTATATACGCCCCTAAAAATATAGCCTGCAAATGGTTGAAAGATGTTATAGTATTCTTTGGAAAACCTTCAAACCATTTCAAGGCTTCTCCTGTTAAACTTGATACAAAATATTTGCACAATATAGCATCATGGTTCTCCAATTGTAGCATACATCTCACATAAGCTTTGATGTGTTGTACTGCACAAGTTGTCCCATCAAAGATGCTAGTTAATGTAGGTAAATTGCACTTTGCGGGTATTCCTCCTAATTGTACTTCTTGTGTGAATGGGGTTTTCGCAGCTTCTTCTATGGCTTCATCTAGTTGTCTCTTACCTCCTTCTCTTTTATTATTTAACATTCCTCTCATTTCCGCTAGCTCTCTCAAAATTTGTTCATTTACACCAGAATTTGGATCCACTAGTCTTTTTAACTCCGCCTCTCTCCTTCTGCGTTCATATCTGTTTTGACTTTCTTGTTCATCATTTTCTTCTCGTCTTTCTATGCGATCTTCTCTTTCATTTCTTTCATGAATTCGCACACCGTTATATCTCTCATTTTCTCTTATTTGCCGCCTTTCGGCCCTCCTTTGTACTCATATTCTTCATTGATATTACCATTGTTGCGATTTTTTTTCATGCCTTCTTTCTCGATTATCATGATTTTTCTGGAGAATTTCCTCTTGTAGCTCCTGTTCTTCCACTTTTTCTCTCAGTCTTTCCCTCTCGCAAGCTAGACGTGCTTGTTCAGTGTAGTGTCTTTCAATTTCATGTTTAATTTCTCGTTGCTTTCTCTGTGCTTCTCTCCCATGTAATATTCTCCTTCCTTCTTCCTGATTTTCTTCGCCATCTTGATTATTTCGCCCCTGACGTTGTCTATTTCCCTGATTTCTATCGTTTTGCCCATTATGAAGAGTTTCAACACATTGGATATAATGATCTTCCATTATTTCTCTTCCTTCGCGACGTTCTTCGCCTGGATTTTGTACTCCCTCTCGAGTTTCTTCATTAGCATTTTCTACAGGCAAATTCGTCTTATTTCTTCTCTAACTGATCTTGAACTTGACTCTGTAGTGCTTTTTGACCTTCTATTTTTTAATCTCATGTTTTCCATCCTCAACTCGTGATTTTGCCTTGTCAGATTTGCACGTTCTTCTGCTTCTAATCGCCTTTCTTCATGTATTGTTTGCCTCTAACGCTGCAATCTCTTCATTTCCATGAATTATTCCTCCAATTACTTCTTGGTCTCTCTTCTCTCGTCCATTGCTTCCTAATTGCTGCTCTTCTCCTATTTTATCTACAAAATCTGATCGCCAAGTATGTACACTCACTCTGTCATAATCATAGTTTTATTTTGTATTGGTGTACGTTGAATTGGCGGTTGAACTTGATTTTCTCCATTGTTCCTTGTGTTTATTCTTGAAGATTCCTCCATTTCGTCTCTCCCTTCTCCAGCAAGTCTCATACTCCTTCTAACAGTTGTTGGTTGTTTTGATGCACGTCTTCTTCTAGCCATTTTTCAATCTTAGTGAATTGTTGAAAATTATATGAAATTCCTTTCTTATTACTCCAAATTCCTTCAAATTACAATATCAATCTTCAATCCCTGTTTCTAGTGCCATATGTAGTTGCAGGAAATCCCACACTACACCCCTCACAAGAATTCACACAATCAAGTCATTTTAAGATGAACAATCATAATCTTTATTGATTAATCTCACAAATGTTACAAGATGAAAAGGAAATAAACTAAAGAATTAACCGCTATGGACTTTCTCTCTCTTAATGACTTGCTCAACACTCGAAAAAGATCTCTCTCCTTTTCTTAAGCCTATTTAGATCTTTATATAGGACATTACATAGTGGATGACAGCTAAGCTGTCCTTTATTTTCGGATCTGACTTGCAACAATCTCGCAAGTATTCAAATGTTAAATCTTGCAACACTCCTAAATCTCGCTAGGTCTTCACATCTTTCTCGTGTTCAGGCTGTCGTCATCCGTAGCGTCATTTTTATTACCAATCTGCGATATCTTCGCAGTGTGTCGTTCATGGATTTCGCAAGGGTATTGGTGTTGCGATATTCTGGTCATACACGTGTCGTAACCACAACAAATTAATTAATATTTTTTCACCTAATTATCAAGTAATATAGTGTAGTCAAGTTCGTTCCCACAAGGAGCAAGAATTTTTTAGTTGTTTAATTGTCACCAAGGGGGGTTCTTGTTTTAAGTTTGCAAAAAGAACGTAAATAAAGCAATCAAAAATTTAAGTTGAAATAAATAAGATAAATAAGATCAAGGAATCGTTCTTCGTTGCAAAACAATGATTCAATTTATGTTATATACCACTTTTTATTAATCACAGATTATCACCAACCGTAGGATAGCAGGTTCGCTTAGCTAAGCCCAAAATTCCTCGTTTCACTGAGTAACATGTCCGCTTAGTTATCAGATTCTATACAAAAGAACCACCTTGAGGTTCGCTTACAAGATGTAATTCTATGAACGCATTAAGATTTATGAATTTAGATTTAGTACTAGTAGTTAAACTCGGTTCGCTCGGTCCACTTTCTAGCGTTGTTTTCACACATAATTGCTCCACAGAATCCCTCTGCAAGGTCTCGTGTTTTCTACTTGTGTAAAGATTCGAGAATCGATTACGTATTCCCTAACTTTTACTAGCTTTAGATTGAATAACAAATCATTTCAGTTGGCCACCAAAATAATCTATCATGCAAGCATAAGCATTCTTATTAGTAAAACCAAACGATAATCATGTAAAAAATTTCAAAGTAGGTTTTAAAACAAAACTCAAATCATATGCTAAGAATTAGGAATTCATCCCCAACCAATAAGAAAATTAGCTACTCATGTTTTTGAAATTCACACAAATAATTAAAAGAAGAATTTTTGAAGTTCACACAAATAATTAAATGAAGAATTTTGAAGTTCACACAAATAATTAAAAGAAGAATTTTGAAAAGCAAGCAAAAACACAAGTGTTATGTGTGTAGAGGTGTAGAAATGTATAAAGAAATGTAGAGAACTTCTCTATTTATAGGCTTCAATTTCCTTGCAATCCTCTTAGGATTAGGATCTCTTTCCCTTTATTGCTCAACATCCAAGTCCAAGTCTTTCTCAAATCTTCCAATCTTCTCTTTCCAAATTCAAGTCAAATTCTTCATCTAATTCCAAAACCAAGTCTTCATACTCACACAAAATTCTTCACAAATTGAGTCGCCATAATATTTCTTACACCACCGGAAATCGGCCTGAAAAGTAGCAGTCGGTCACTGAATATAATTCTCCGTCAACGGAATATTCTGTCGCGGTGCCGTTAACTATAACGTTCAAACTAACGGTCTTCGTTAGTCAATCGGGTCAAGGAAGGGATAGTCAGCTCAATCAGATGGCTTAGTCTGGGCTGAGTGGTCTGAGTGATGGGTCTTACTCAACTGGGTTGCAGGACTGAATCGGTCATCACGGTTGTTGATGGTGGTTTTTAGTATAAGGGCTTAAATCGTAAACCCTGTATTTAATGCGCTGTCATCCTGCAAAGGAACAAAAGCCATTTAAAAGCAATGAGTGCTTAAGCCTCTTCGCTCACATATGTATTGAGCAATTCAATATATCTGTATATATGAAATTTACTCAGAATGGTGCGTGCAACAGCAATCCCAAAATATTCTATGAATTTTATCTTCCACCAACATTATTCACTAATGCATGACTTGCCTAGTATTTTCCTACGCTATGTTCCCAGCCGAACTCTCAATATTGACATGACATGACGATTAAATGTTCACTCTCAGCAGAGTAGCATGAATCTCCCAAAGTGTCAGTATTAAGATCTGCATGGAAGTACTCACACAGGCTGCATCACTCTTTGACAAAAAGACCAACGTGTTTACACACATTTCAATTAAAAGTTAGCGTGATCGAACGCGTTTAAATCCCTTAAGGGAAATCCAGACTGTCCATATCAGTCTTAAGAAACGACCACGGCCACATGATTTGGCCACACAATTTAATAGGTATAGCCTACTCCTAATAGGACTAGGCGATCGTCACGATAAACACCGGCGGGCCCACTAGCATCCCTGCCGGCCGAAACTCCTTAGCTCATCCGCTGCACACTCAAATGCTGGCCTGAACATGGACGTTCACGCTATTTAAAAAAGCCTCAAACGAACTAGACCGACCATGACGGTCTTAGAAGCATCACATTCGTCCAACTTAACCAGCCAAGTTGGACGGCGTAGATCGTGTTTTGGGCGATCAAAGAGGCGTCGTTGTGTTCACCGGTAACTCACCTTCATCTTTAGTCGATCGAACCTCACCCGGCAATCCGTAGGTGCATCAAAACGATTGCCCAAAGTAGGATGATCGCGCAGTTGAAAAATAGCTCAAAAGAGCTAAGACCGGCCAAAACGGTCTCAAAACATCACGACCGCCCAACTTAGCTAGCCTAGTTGGACGGCTTAGATTTTCCTTCGAATAATTAAAGAAGTGCTAACGTGTTCACCATCGACCCAACTCCACACTTGGTCGATCGACTCGCTCATAACAAGACCAAAGCACATCAAATCGCCGGCCCAAAGTAGGGAGAACGCGTCGTTTGAAAACCCTAAAAAATGCTTTGCGGCAACGCATTACTGTCGCAAATCGATCGTGACCACTCATCTTCGCCAGCCGAATCGAGTGTCTTAGATATAATTTCAGATGGCCCAAGAGATGTCAGTGTGCACACCAGCGACTCATCTTTGCACATGACCAATCGGCATGTTCGAATCAGCGCCCATCGCTTTGATTTGACTAGCTAAAACAGGGATGTCCGCACAGCTTCTAAACCCTAAATACGACAACGACAATATACAACTGCCGCAAATCATCTCGTCCATCCAACTTCGCCAGCCTAGTTGGATAGTGTAGATTTGTTTTCAGAAATCTAACAAAGTAGCATTGTGATCACCGGCCATCTCTTCCCCACAGGGAGCGATCGACCAAGTAATAGCTCGCCCATAGCGTCCTCAAACGAACACCCAAAGAGGGCGGTCGTCATTGCTTTTAAGACGCTTGATTCGTGACTGATTCGATCGAGCTCATAAACAACGATGCTTCTAGCACATTGATTATTTTCAGATGCTTATTCGAAAGCGATGCTTCACATACATCGATTATAAGCAATGCTTTATAAATATCGGTTTTACAAATAAATTATTATTTGACCTAAAAGCACTACGTGCTGCTTTAAGCAACGAGTCCCACGACTCGACCCACTTACTCGAGACATCAAACATGTCACAAACTGGGGGATGCTCACTGGGGTATTGGTCTGGCGGTTTACAGCGTGCGGCGTGAAACGCGCCCATTACGAGAAAGTGTCAGGAAAGACGGACGGTTAACAGTAATGAGAGTAGTGGGCGAACGTGTGATCAGTCTTCCCTCATAACGGAAACACAATGATCACCACCTTCCGCACAAACCCACTTCCCCACTACTTAACTTCCTCCACTTCCTATGAGATCAGGGGCATTCAATGACTTGTAGGAATAGGTTTTTAATCTATTTCGAACAAACAGAACACAAGTGTTATCAACACAAGTAGCCATAAACCATTTTCTGATACAAGTCATAAAACAACCACACCTTCATAATTCAACATTTTTATCTCAACCACCTTCTTCGCTTCCATCCCTAAGATCAGCCCTTCTCCTTCACCTTGTGACCGAATTGAATCTGGAACGGCCATTTCTTGGTTTAGGCCAGAGACTTACAGATTGATCTCTCAAACTCAAAATAACTCCTGTGCAGTACATTTGTTTAGGGTTTGAATTCTTTTCTCATCAACACACCCAAATTTACCTAAAACAACAGAATTAGTTTTTACCCCAAAACAACGGTACTGAGTTAAGTCGCCGTCATAGAAATTCCGACAGAGTCTCCTCTGTTTCATGGCATTTCCATGCCATATTCAGGCCGATTTGAGCTCCATTTCCTGCACAATCCTAACATACATCTAGTCATTTTATGCATCATTCCATCATTCCCTGTAACAAGCAGCATGATCACCTACAGAAACCCATTAACAGGATCATCACAAACCCATTCTTTCCCTTGATAATCATCTATGTTTCATCAACATCATCCTCTTCTCCAATAACAGCAGCGAAAACTCATATATTAATCCAACCCTTTAGTACCATATCTTCTTCGAGGCTCTTTTCTTTCTCATAGCAGCAACAACCAACAACGCCATTCATTCTTCAGATTTGGAAGCAAAAAAACCCCCAATTCTTTCGAACCCTAATTTCTGAAATTATCAAATTCTCTCATGTTAATCATCAATTTCTTCATCTCAGTTCTTAACAAACCCTTTTCTCGATCTTCTCCAGCAAACCCATATCACAGACTTTAATCCATCATTTCTTCTCTGTAAGTTCCATTCATTCAAAACCCTTGAATCATCCATGGCAGAAACAGATCCAGATTCTTCTTCTTCATCTCTGAATCGCACCATCAACAAACACTTATTCCATTTCGATATGCTTCTGCTCTCAGATTTAATTTTCCTCTCTAGGTTTTAGCAGCAGTGGCTGCTTTTCTTTTCTTCTTTTCAATTTCAGTGAATGAGATGAAAACGAGAATACTAATTCTCGATTAGGGTTATAGTTCTGGGGTGGTTTTAGACACACCCAAAGATTCAGATATGGGCCACCCCAGACTGGTTTCCCCTTAACCTCATATGGTATGTTTTAAATACTCCTTAAAGAGAGTTGTCCCTTATCCTTGGTTGTGCTCCAGATAGTGTTTGCCTGGTGAAATGACAATTTTGCTCTTTTTGCTCAAATTGGGTGATTTATTCTTCTTTTCCTCCGTATGACTCTAGAATACCTATAAAACTCAAAACACACGTAAAATGCATAATTTACAAGAAAAATAGATAAGAAAGCATAACCAATAGATATTAAATCAAGGTGTATTCTGCACCTATCAAATTCCCCCACACTTAGACTTTGCTAGTCCTCGAGCAAACTAAACCAAATACATACAACTCCATTTCGTTGAGAATACGGTTAAACTTAGCATGTATAACAAGCCTTTAAACCCCTAGGTGTCCCTAGTGGATGAGTTATAGTCTCGTGAGGGTTTATTAGAGATATACCCACAAAACCTACTCCAACTTCAAAGCGTTCCAGCGTTCCAAGTATCAAAAGAGCTATAAGAACATAAAGATTCTCAATTTAGTGTCAAAAAATCAGAAGTATAAGAGAAAATTCAAATATAAAGTGCGATTAATCTAAGAAAGTGTGACCGGTCAACCTATGCCATAATGAAAGATTTCAGGTTTGAGAGTGACCAATAAGCATTTCGCCTTGACTTCTGCCTCACCAAAAGGGTTTTATGAAATTGCACTCAAAAGACGTACTTTTATGGTTCTCACATGTGTGCAGGTAGGAATGAAGAGAGAAATCCTGTGACACGTTGAATGGTGGGAAGGAAAACTTCCGAATAATTTCTGGAGAACCCACAAAATCGTGGGAAGTAAAAATCTTTTTCTGACGATCTCTAAGAAAGGAAATCAACCACTATTATCGAGGATGAGATTACTTACTCACCTTTACATCCGATTGCAATGATGATAACACCACACTTACAGCATCCAATAGAAACGTCTTCTCCTCATCTTCTTGGTCTTCGTCTTCTACTATTGATGATAAACTCTCTAACTTCGTAGATCCTTGACAATTTGTAACTATTTTCCATAAATCCTTGTCGCTTGAAACTTCCTTATAGATTTTCCTTCCCCACGGCTTATTAAACAAATACAAAAATAAATAAAATTTCTCTTGTCTCTTTTTTTTTCTCATTTTTTTTTTTCTTTTTTCATTTTTTTAATAATTTATTTAAAGACAAGAGAAATAACATACAAAACCATAAAAATAAAACAAACCATGGCCGTAGGAAAAGTAATATAGTTTAGTCAAGTTCGTTCCCACGAGGAGCAAGAGTTTTTTAGTTGTTTAATTGTTATAGGGGGGGGGTGTCTTGTTTTAAGTTTGCAAAAAGTAAATAAAGCAATCAAAAATTTAAGTTAAAATCAATAAGAGAAATAAGATCAAGGAATCGTTCTTCGTTGCAAAACAATGATTCAAGTTATGTTATATACCACTTTTTATTAGTCACAGATTATCACCAACCATAGGATAGTAGGTTCGCTTAGCTAACCCTAAAATTCCTCGTTTCACTGAGTAACAGGTCCGCTTAGTTATCAGATTCTAAACAAAAGAACCACCTTGAGGTTCGCTTACAAGATGTAATTCTATGAACGCATTAAGATTTATGAATTTATATTTAGTACTAGTAGTTAAACTCGGTTTGCTCGGTCCACTTTCTAGCGTTTTTTTCACACACAATTGCTCCACAGAATCCCTCTGCAAGGTCTCGTGTTTTCTACTTGTGTAAATAATTAAGAAACAATTATGTATTCCCTAACTATTACTAGATTTAGATTGAATAACAAATCAATTCAGTGGGCCACCTAAACGATCTATCATGCAAGCATAAACATTCTTATTAGTAAAAACAAACGATAATCATGTGAAAACTTCAAAGTAGGTTTTAAAACAAAACTCAAATCATATATTAAGAACTAGGAATTCATCCCCAATCAATAAGAAAATAATCTACTCATGTTTTAGAAATTCACACAAATAATTAAAAGAAGAATTTTTGAAGTTCACATAAATAATTAAAAGAAGAATTCGGAAGTTCACACAAATAATTAAAAGAAGAATTTCGAAAAGCAAGCAAAAACACAATTGTTGTGTGCGTAGAAGTGTATAGAGCAAAGTAGAGAAGTTCTCTATTTATAGGCTTCAATTTCCTTGCAATCCTCTTTGGAATAGGATCTCTTTCCCTTTATTGCTCAACTTCCAAGTCCAAGTCTTTCTCAAATCTTCCAATATTCTCTTTCCAAATTTAAGTTAAATTCTTCATTTAATTCCAAATCCAAGTCTTCGAGAAAAACTCAAACAAAATTCTCTACAAATTGGGTCGCCGGAATATTTCTGGCACCACCGAAAATCGGCCTGAAAACTAGCCATCAGTCACTGAATATACTTCTCCGTCAACAATAAATTTTGTCGCGGTTTTGTTAACTATAACAGTCAAACTAACAGTCTTCGTTAGTCAACCGGGTCAAGGAAGGGATAGTCAGCTCAATCAGCGGGCTTAGTCTGGGCTGAGTGGTCTGAGTGGTGTGGATGGGGAAAAACGGTTCGCTGGTTTTTTAGGAAAGTGAAGAGTCGAGCGTGTCGTCGAGACTCCTCGACCGAGCAAACTACTTAACCTCACACAGATGCACTGCAAAGGGAGTGCTCAGATTCGAGAGATCAATCTGTAGGACTCAGGCCTAAACCAAGTCACTGGCCGTTCCAGAGTCAATTCGGTCGCAAAGAGGGAGATGGGTTGATCTGTAGGAGGGAAGCTGAGAATTGTGTGGGATCAATGATGATCAAGGATTGTGGATGTGTTGAAGGTTTCTGCAATAATTGGTGAACTGTTGAGTTCGAATAAGTTCTGATAGATTGATGAATTCTTGAGAGTAGTTACTCGATAAATTCTGTGTGGACGAATGCTCATACCTAGTGATCATTCGTTGTTTTCAATCATGGATTCAGAGACTTATTTATATTGCCAGTTTGCAAAAAGAACGTAAATAATGCAATCAAAAATTTAAGTTGAAATCAATAAGAGAAATAAGATCAAGGAATCGTTCTTCGTTGCAAAACAATGATTCAAGTTATGTTATATATTACTTTTTATTAGTCACAGATTATCACCAACCGTAGGATAGTAGGTTCGCTTAGCTAACCCCAAAATTCCTCGTTTCACTGAGTAACAGGTCCGCTTAGTTATCAGATTCTAAACAAAAGAACCACCTTGAGGTTCGCTTACAAGATGTAATTCTATGAACGCATTAAGATTTGTGAATTTAGATTTAGTACTAGTAGTTAAACTCGGTTCGCTCGGTCCACTTTCTAGCGTTGTTTTCACACATAATTGCTCCACAGAATCCCTTTGCAAGGTCTCGTGTTTTCTACTTGTGTAAAGAATTAAGAAACGATTACGTATTTCCTAACTATTACTAGCTTTAGATTGAATAACAAATCAATTCATTTGGCCACCTAAACGATCTATCATGCAAGCATAAACATTCTTATTAGTAAAAACAAACGATAATCATGTGAAAAACTTCAAAGTAGGTTTTAAAACAAAACTCAAATCATATGTTAAGAACTAGGAATTCATCCCCAATCAATAAGATAATAAGCTACTCATGTTTTTGAAATTCACACAAATAATTAAAAGAAGAATTTTTGAAGTTCACACAAATAATTAAAAGAAGAATTTTGAAGTTCACACAAATAATTAAAAGAAGAATTTTGAAAAGCAAGCAAAAACACAAGTGTTTAGTGTGTAGAAGTGTATAGAGAAAAGTAGAGAAGTTCTCTATTTATAAGCTTCAATTTCCTTGCAATCCTCTTTGGAATAGGATCTCTTTCCCTTTATTGCTCAACTTCCAAGTCCAAGTCTTTCTCAAATCTTCCAATCTTCTCTTTCCAAATTCAAGTTAAATTCTTCATTTAATTCCAAATCCAAGTCTTCATACCTATGAGAAAAACTCACACAAAATTCTCCACAAATTGGGTCGCCGGAATATTTCTGGCACCACCGAAAATCGGCTTGAAAACTAGCCGTCAGTCACTGAATGTACTTCTCCGTCAATAGTATATTCTGTCGCGGTGTTGTTAACTTTAACAGTCAAACTAATAGTCTTTGTTAGTCAACCGGGTCAAGGAAGGGATAGTCAGCTCAATCAGCTGGCTTGGTCTGGTCTGAGTGGTCTTAGTGATGGGTGTGGATGGGGAAAAACGGTTCGCTGGTTTTTTAGGAAAGTGAAGAGTCGAGCGTGTCGTAGAGACTCCTCGACCGAGCAAACTGCTTAACCTCACACAGATGCACTGCAAAGGGAGTGCTTAGATTCGAGAGATCAATCTGTAGGACTCCGTCCTAAACCAAGTCAATGTCCGTTCCAGAGTCAATTCGGTCGCAAAGAGGGAGATGGGTTGATCTGTAGGAGGGAAGCTGAGAATTGTGTGGGATCAATGATGATCAAGGATTGTGGATGTGTTGAAGGTTTCTGCAATAATTGGTGAACTGTTGAGTTCGAATAAGTTCTGATAGATTGATGAATTCTTGAGAGTAGTTACTCGAGAAATTCTGTGTCGACGAATGCTCATAGCTAGTGATCATTCGTTGTTTTCAATCATGGATTCAGAGACTTATTTATATTGTCAGTTTGCAAAAAGAACGTAAATAAAGCAATCAAAAATTTAAGTTGAAATTAATAAGAAAAATAAGATCAAGGAATCGTTCTTCGTTGCAAAACAATGATTCAAGTTATGTTATATACCACTTTTTATTAGTCACAGATTATCACCAACCGTAGGATAGTAGGTTCGCTTAGCTAACCCCAAAATTCCTTGTTTCACTGAGTAACAAGTCCGCTTAGTTATCAGATTCTAAACAAAAGAACCTCCTTAAGGGTCGCTTACAAGAGGTAATTCAATGAACGCATTAAGATTTATGAATTTAGATTTAGTGCTAGTAGTTAAACTCGGTTCGCTCGGTCCACTTTCTAGCGTTGTTTTCACATACAATTGCTCCACAGAATCCCTCTACAAGGGCTCGTGTTTTCTACTTGTGTAAAGAATTAAGAAACGATTACGTATTCCCTAACTATTACTAGATTTAGATTGAATAACAAATCAATTCAGTTGGCCACCTAAACGATCTATCATGCAAGCATAAACATTCTTCTTAGTAAAAACAAACGATAATCATGTGAAAAACTTCAAAGTAGGTTTTAAAACAAAACTCAAATCATATGTTAAGAAATAGGAATTCATCCCCAATCAATAAGAAAATAAGCTACTCATGTTTTTGAAATTCACACAAATAATTAAAAGAAGAATTTTTGAAGTTCACACAAATAATTAAAAGAAGAATTTTGAAGTTCACACAAATAATTAAAAGAAGAATTTTGTAAAGCAAGCAAAAACACAAGTGTTTAGTGTGTAGAAGTGTATAGAGAAAAGTAGAGAAGTTCTCTATTTATAGGCTTCAATTTCTTTGCAATCCTCTTTGGAATAGGATCTCTTTCCCTTTATTGCTCAACTTCCAAGTCCAAGTCTTTCTCCAATCTTCCAATCTTCTCTTTCCAAATTCAAGTTAAATTCTTCATTTAATTCCAAATCCAAGTCTTCATACCTATGAGGAAAACTCACACAAAATTCTCCACAAATTGGGTCGCCGGAATATTTCTGGCACCACCGAAAATCGGCCTGAAAACTAGCCGTCGGTCACTGAATATACTTCTCCGTCAACAGTATATTCTGTCGCAGTGTTGTTAACTATAACAGTCAAACTAACAGTCTTCGTTAGTCAACCGGGTCAAGGAAGGGATAGTCATCTCAATCAGCTGGCTTAGTCTGGGCTGAGTGGTCTGAGTGATGGGTGTGGATGGGGAAAACGGTTCGCTGGTTTTTTAGGAAAGTGAAGAGTCGAGCGTGTCGTCGAGACTCCTCGACCGAGCAAACTGCTTAACCTCACACAGATGCACTGCAAAGGGAGTGTTTAGATTCGAGAGATCAATCTGTAGGACTCCGGCCTAAACCAAGTCAATGGCCGTTCTAGAGTCAATTCGGTCGCAAAGAGGGAGATGGGTTGATCTGTAGGAGGGAAGATGAGAATTGTGTGGAATCAATGATGATCAAGGATTGTGGATGTGTTGAAGGTTTCTGCAATAATTGGTGAACTGTTGAGTTCGAATAAGTTCTGATAGATTGATGAATTCTTAAGAGTAGTTACTCGAGAAATTCTATGTGGACGAATGCTCATAGCTAGTGATCATTCGTTATTTTCAATCATGGATTCAGAGACTTATTTATATTGTCAGTTTGCAAAAAGAACGTAAATAAAGCAATCAAAAATTTAAGTTGAAATCAATAAGAGAAATAAGATCAAGGAATCGTTCTTCGTTGTAAAACAATGATTCAAGTTATGTTATATATTAATTTTTATTAGTCACAGATTATCACCAACCGTAAGATAGTAGGTTCGCTTATCTAACCCCAAAATTCCTCGTTTCACTGAGTAACAGGTCCGCTTAGTTATCAGATTCTAAACAAAAGAACCACCTTGAGGTTCGCTTACAAGATGTAATTCTATGAACGCATTAAGATTTATGAATTTAGATTTAGTACTAGTAGTTAAACTCGGTTCGCTCGGTCCACTTTCTAGCGTTGTTTTCACATACAATTGCTCCACAGAATCCCTCTGCAAGGGCTCGTGTTTTCTACTTGTGTAAAGAATTAAGAAACGATTACGTATTCCCTAACTATTACTAGCTTTAGATTGAATAACAAATCAATTCATTTGGCCACCTAAACGATCTATCATGCAAGCATAAACATTCTTATTAGTAAAAACAAACGATAATCATGTGAAAAACTTCAAAGTAGGTTTTAAAACAAAACTCAAATCATATGTTAAGAACTAGGAATTCATCCCCAATCAATAAGATAATAAGCTACTCATGTTTTTGAAATTCACACAAATAATTAAAAGAAGAATTTTTGAAGTTCACACAAATAATTAAAAGAAGAATTTTGAAGTTCACACAAATAATTAAAAGAAGAATTTTGAAAAGCAAGCAAAAATACAAGTGTTTAGTGTGTAGAAGTGTATAGAGAAAAGTAGAGAAGTTCTCTATTTATAGGCTTCAATTTCCTTGCAATCCTCTTTGGAATAGGATCTCTTTCCCTTTATTGCTCAACTTCCAAGTCCAAGTCTTTCTCAAATCTTCTAATCTTCTCTTTCCAAATTCAAGTTAAATTCTTCATTTAATTCCAAATCCAAGTCTTCATACCTATGAGAAAAACTCACACAAAATGGGTCGCCGGAATATTTTTGGCACCACCGAAATCGGCCTGAAAACTAGCCGTTGGTCACTGAATATACTTCTTCGTCAACAGTATATTCTGTCACGGTGTTGTTAACTATAACCGTCAAACTAACAGTCTTCGTTAGTCAACCGGGTCAAGGAAGGGATAGTCAGCTCAATCAGCTAGCTTAGTCTGGTCTGAGTGGTCTGAGTGATGGGTGTGGATGGGGAAAAACGGTTCGCTGGTTTTTTAGGAAAGTGAAGAGTCGAGCGTGTCGTCGAGACTCCTCGACCGAGCAAACTGCTTAACCTCACACAGATGCACTGCAAAGGGAGTGCTTAGATTCGAGAGATCAATCTGTAGGACTCCGTCCTAAACCAAGTCAATGTCCGTTCCAGAGTCAATTTGGTCGCAAAGATGGAGATGGGTTGATCTGTAGGAGGGAAGCTGAGAATTGTGTGGGATCAATGATGATCAAGGATTGTGGATGTGTTGAAGGTTTCTGCAATAATTGGTGAACTGTTGAGTTCGAATAAGTTCTGATAGATTGATGAATTCTTGAGAGTAGTTACTCGAGAAATTCTGTGTGGACGAATGCTCATAGCTAGTGATCATTCGTTGTTTTCCATCATGGATTCAGAGACTTATTTATATTGTCAGAGTTGTGAACACCTTGATCCCTGTAAGTGTGACGGTTTAATGAGTGGAAGAGTGGGCAAGTGGAAGATCGTGGTAAAGTCAGTTCCATGTCGTGTGGAGACTTGACGGATCGTGCACCCACTACTTTGCTAACTCCTTCAACCGTTTACACAATTTACGCACATTTCTCGTCGTGGATGAAATCCACGTGCTGTAGGCCGCCAGACCAAAACCCTAGTTGTTATCCTCCAATTTGACATGATTGATGTATCACGAATCGTGGAGTCTACATGACAGATGTTGTAGTTGCAGGAAATCCCACACTACACCCCTCACTAGAATTTACTCAACTAATCCATTTGAAGATGAATAACTATAGATTTTATTGATTATTTTCTTGAAATATTTACAAAGGAAAATAGAACTGAGCTAAAGAAATTACAATCACTCTAAATTTTCTCTCTCCTAATGACTTGCTTAACAATTCAAAAAGAACTCTCCCTACAACAGACTTACTCAACCATTTATATAGGGTATTACATAGTGGATGACAACTAAAAATGTCCTTTATTTTCGGGAATGACTCGCGAAGTATCGCAAGTGTATGAATGTTCGTCTTCGCGACACTCCTAAATCTCGCCAAATCTTCACACTTTTCTCATGTTACTGGCTGTCGTCATCCATTGCGTCATTAATTATACTTCCTTGCGACGCCTTCGCAATAATCGTCGTTTATTAATCTCGCGAGATATTGATGCTTTGCGATATTCGATCCTACATCTTGCCTCTTCTCATGTCTTCTGCGAAGGAGAGAATGTCATGAGAACCAATATTTTGAAATGCCGCGATCGTTTGTTTTCCACCAAATTTTTTGTCAAGAAAGATTCCGTGAATTTAGGAATGACCGTTTACACGTGTCTAAAATTACCCTTTTCACCGGCACTTTTTAATGCTATCCGGTTACTCTTTTCCTGTCTATTTAAAGGAGAATTCATTATCCAGTTTCTCTTTTCTTTTACTTCATCTTCTTCATTGTCTGCAACTTTTTTCTACTCTTTCTCTTCATCATCTCCTTTATCATTTCTCCACTATCATTCTTCTGCTACTGTTTCTATGGCATCAAGGTTTGTGAATTTTGCTGAATTTGATTATTTTGTGATTGATCTTTCCTGATAAAGTTGTTTTATTCTGATACTGCTCTTTTTTTTTTTTTTTAATGACTTTCCTGCCATTTTTATTTTAGCAAAAACAAATCTAGTACCAAGTTCACCGTTGCAAACCCTAACATTTCCATGGGCTCGCAGCCGACATCCTTTGCTTCTAAGAGAAAGACTGCGAATAACAAGGTATTTAAGAAATATTTACTCTTTTAATAACAATATTGTTGCCTCTGTTTCTTATTTAACTTGTAATTCGCAGGATGACAAAAATGCTGATATATCTCCCAAGAAACCTCGCCATTTTAAACTCCTCGCACATCTTGTTTCTTTTCCCCGGGTTCAAACTTACTACTTCTCCTGCAGCATCTTCGCAGGGCAATTCATCTTCTCTAGCGACGTCTTCACAAGATAAACCAATTCCTTCTTCTCAGGACAACCCACCTTCTCTTGCGATGATCTCGCATGATAAACTAGTCCCTGAATTTTCCGTTAATGAAATTCTTCAAAATGAACCCCTCTCCACTTTTACTCTTAATACCTCTATCTCATCTCCCCTTGTTGATCAAGTTCCTTCGACTGGCATTCTTATGACTAAGGATGACTCAACTTTTGCCTCTTCCTCCATCATTTCCTCTTCCTCTGAATCTATCTCTCTTACTAAAGAAAACTTGGAAGGGATAGATGTAGCTTTTAAAGTTTTATCGGCTACCATGAATGATGTTAAGAAAATCTCCACTGATCCTATCAGATCTAGTGTTTATGAATCTTTGAGTAAGTATTTTGGTTCTGATACAATGTCGCGAGCATCCTTGGAACAAGAAATTAAGACCTTGAAGAATAGCCTTCATAATACTTCGCTGGATCGTGATAACCTTCGCAGGAAGAATGAAGAATTAAAAGGTATCATTTTCCTCTCCTCCTTTTTTTTTTTTTTTTTTTTTTTGAAGACTTTGTTCGCCTTTCAAGCTTTGAATCAGAAACGTAAAATGGAGATATATCAAGTGGAATCTATCGTGGAAGAAACTCGAACGGAAAGAGATGCTTGGATGGAGCAATATAACCGATTAGATAACCTCCATACATATTCTGTTGACCAGATAAATAATCTTACCCAAGAAAATGCCTACTTAGTCCAGAAACAAGAATTATTAAGTAACGAATTGTCGCATCTCTCATATTCTTTGACTAAATCTAATTTGGAGTTGGAAACCTTATCAGATGAAAATGGAACTTTGTCCTAAGAGAAGCGAGCTTTGTTGGATAAGGTGGCTATATCCTCGCAACAACTTGATGTTTGTCGAAAAGCATTGAATGAGCAAGAACAATCTATCTGCTCATTGAAAAATAAACTCAAAGAAACCACTACCGAAAGAGATAAGCTTATTCAGGGTAGAATAACTCTAAGTGTGAAAACACACCAGCTCAAGGATGAGTATACCAAGTTAAAAGAATCTCATTCCTCCCTTGCGAAGGAAAATAATTTACTGATTTCTAAAGAAAAAAGCTTGCATTCTCGGTTAAAAGGTCTTGTCGGTGATGGTTTTGATAATGCCATGGATCATTTGGAGAATAGTTGCTTGGCCCTGACCCAACATCTTATCTCGCAAAAGGAAGGTAGTCATAAAATTTGACTGCCTCATCCGCCGTTTTCCTTTTCTAATTTCTTACATTACTTTTTATTTTTAACTCTGTTGTTCTTCTTTTTTTTCGCAGAATTTGAGAAAGATCTTCGCACTTCTCTGTCTACTTTGGAATCCTCCCATGCCAAGATTCGCAAGGAAAATACAACACTTGTCGCTACTCTTGCCCATTCTCGTGATCGTGCCGCAAGAAGGCTTAATTATCTTAGCCATCTTAAAGATATCCAAAGTAGGAATCAACGAAGGCACTTCTTCGTCAATTTCATCCCAAAGTGAAGTTTTTGTGAATGAGATCTTACTTTCTAAATCCCTTGAACCTGTCTCTATTGAACCTTTGGAAGTTGAAGATGATGAAGTTCCTAATTCTCCTGATAGTGATTACGATTATGAAAGCTGCGAAGATCTCGCGAACAATGAAATTGTCGATAAGAATCCTCATGAAAAAACTTCTGATGAAAATCCTCCAATTGACGAAGGTGAAGCTGAGAATCCAAATGAAAAAAACTTCTGATGGAAATCCTCCAACTGGCGAAGGTGAAGCTGATAAAATTGTTGAAGAACATTTATCATCTCCTGTTGCCGAGAATGCCGATGTAGATGTAGGAAATTAAGCTACTCTTGTAATTTTATATCTTCCAGTCTCTTTTTCTGTATGACTTTTTGCATAAGATGCTTTTCAATTTCTGTTGAAGTATTCTTTTTGATTGGAAAGACTAAATCCCTTGGTGAATAATCCCTTATTTTCTCTTTCTATCTCATTTTAGATTTGCAATTCTAATCTCACAAGCATGTTCGCTTACCTTTATTTATGTTGAAATTTATCATTGCGACAAGATCGCAGGATATCTTCACAAATGAAGAAATCTATTGATCTTGTCTTATCATTGATTGTGTGGTCTTATTTTGCCTTCCTAATTAAAGGTCTTATTTCGCCACCCCTCGTTGCGACAAGATCGCAGGACGTCTTTACATTTTCATGTAATGACCCATTGACCTTGTCTTATCATTTCTTAAGTATTTTTGCCTCTGCGGGATATGTTATTTGCGACAATATGACAGGCTTAAGTACTCTTGCGAATATAAAATCCCATGACATTGCCGTCTTTGCGACGAAATCGCAGGACGTCTTAACATTTTCATGCAAAAACCCATTGATCTCGTCTTATCCTTGCGTTAGTATTATTGCCTCTACAGGATCATTGCACAAATATTACAAGCCTAAATTTTCTTGCGAAAACAAAGCCTCGTGACATTTGCGTCTTTTGACACTTATCAGCTCCCTAATGGAGGGTGCCGCCCTTATCTTCTCCCTAGTTGCCCCTTCAAGGAGGCGTACATCGGCCACACAAGACTAGCTCCTCCCATCCGGTCTTAACAACAACCAGTTGTTTTCGCAGCCTCTTATCCCTTATACCTATATGGTTTACGGTTACGAGACTGCACCCTAAGTGGAGTTTTCTTCGGGCCGAGTGCAGCATATACCAAGACTTGCCAAAAATGGCCGAGACACTTCAAATGCCCCAGGCACTCTTGGCTCAACCGTGTACCCCGGCGCCTTGAGCATACACTCGACTCCTTGGAAGAGACCCTCGGGCGTCCAACCATGGTATAAACTTATATATATAGTTGGAAATCCAAGGTATCTCTCCCGGATAGGCTTTCATGGGCCCCAAATCTCCATGACCCAGGTTCCAGGAGCGGTGTAACCTTTCCCTTGAGCCATGTCAAGAGATACCCCCTTATATGACGTACTTTAGGTCTTACATTTGCCTCTTGCGAAATATCATTCGTGAACTAGGGTGTACGCCATAAAGGTTCGTCTCATTCACTCACTCTATCATTTTGTCGATTCATTCAATCATTCATTTTCGGTAATGTATTGTTTGCGAGACATTCGCACAATCTTTCTCTATTTTATTTAATTTCGCAATCATTCTGTCGCAAAAACATTTCATCCAAATTCATTTCATTTCCTCCATCTTTTATGGGTAATACTTCTTGAGATACAGCCTATTCCATGGTCTATCCAATCTTTGTCCTACATCTTTCCCTTCAGGATCCATTAATCTATATGCCCCTGTGCCAACTATTTCCTTAATGATATAAGGTCCATCCCATTTTCTTGCCAATTTGCCACCACTTTCTCGTTGATAAACTGGTGTTTCTCACAACACCAAGTCACCTGGTTGAAATTTACGTATCTTGACACGTTTGTTATACTCTCTGGCCAATCTTCGTTGATAATTCTCCATATGTTGTAATGCTCTCTCTCTCTTTTCTTCTAATTCATCTAACTTAATTAGAATATTACCCGCACTAAGATTTTTCTCCCAAGCTTCTTTCTTTGTTGTTGGAATCATAACCTCTGTCGGGAGTACAGCTTCAACCCCATATGTTAAACAAAAAGGTGACATTCCTGTAGCTTCTCTCCTTGTTGTATTATAAGCTCATACTGCATTAGGCACTTGTTCGCACCATCCTTTATTGTATCCTTCTAACTTTTTCTTCAATATGTCTACAATGGTTTTGTTTGTTGCTTCTGCCTGGCCATTATCCTGCGGGTATAGAGGAGTTGATTTTCCACATCGTATCCGAAATGCATTAAGCAACAGTTCTATATTTTGTCCTTCAAACTGCTTCCCATTGTCAGATACCAATTGTGCGGGAATCCCAAATCTGCATATAATATTCTCAAATATGAAAGTAAAGACATCTTTGTCGCGGATATGTTGTACCGCTTTCACCTCTGCCCATTTTGTGAAATAATCAGTAGCGACAATTAGATATCTTCTCTGTCCTGTTCTTGGTAAAAATGGTCCCACAATGTCTAAACCCCATTTTCCAAAAGGCCATACACTTGTTGAAGAATTTAAAGGTGCTCCTGGTGCATGTATCTTCTTCCCATGCCTTTGGCAATCTTCGCAACGTTTTGATATTTGTTTCGCGTCCTCATGCATATAAGACCAGTAATAGCCTTGCATTTTTGCCTTATGTGCTAAAGATCTTCCGCCACTATGATTACCAGCATCCCCACTGTGCAACATCTTCAATATGGTTTCTCCTTCCTTCCTTGTCAAACATCTGAATGAAGGTCCGTTAAAAGATCGTCCGTATAGTATTCCATCTCTTAATTCATAGTTTGTTGCACGGCTTTTTAATTTGTGTGCCTCTAATCTGTTTCTGGGTGTTTCCCCTTTCATCAAATATGCATGAAGTTCTGTTCGCCAGTCTTCTTCGCAAAGTATTTGTGCTCCATCTTCTATTAACATTACCTCCGTTTCTTGCTCTTCCTCTTTATTAATTGACGGTGTTAGAAGTGTTTGTATTTTTATATTTCTCGCAGTCGGATCTGTCATCATACTTGATATAAAGGCAAAAGCATCTGCGAGTCTATTATTTCTTCTTGATATATGTCTCCATTTTATTCTCGGTATCTGCATCGACAGCTCGTCAACAAGTTTCTTGTACTTTTGCAAAGATGGTTCATTTGTAGTATATTCCTCTTTTATTTGGCGAATAGCCAATTGCGAATCACTGGTAATTCTCACATTTTCCAATTTCATTTCTATTGCGAATCGCAAAGCATGTATTATAGCTTCATATTCTGTTTCATTATTGGTTGACGCAAACTCCAACCTGAAAGAAAAAGCTATTTTATTGCCTTCTGGCGATATCACAACAATTCCAACCCCATTACCTTCTCCATTGGATGACCCATCTACTAATATTTCCCATCTATTTGGCTCAGTTAACAAGTCTTTTGGATCTCCATGTTCTTCTTCTACGTCCATCATTTCCTCCACTGGTTCATCCTCTTCTAAAGGAAATTCTGCTAGAAAGTCTGCGATAACTTGTGATTTTGGTGAAGACAATATTTCGTATTTGAGCTTGCAATGACTTATTTGAGCATTCCATCTCTCAACTCTTCCCGATCTTTTTGAATTTTTCATTACTGATTCGATTGGTATTTTTGTCACTACCTTAACAATGTGCGCTTGAAAGTATATGCGAAGTTTAAATGTTGCGTAAACTAATGCCAAGATTAGTTTTTCAATTTTTGAGTAATTCCTTTCTGCGGCATTGAAAGTTTTACTGATGTAATAGATTGGTTTCTCTACACCTGCGTCCATTCGTAGTAATACTGCACTTAATGCATGCGAGGTCGTCGCAAGATAGATCAATAATTCTTCTCCTGGCTCTGCTTTTTGCAAAATTGATATATCCATTAAATGTTCCTTTATTCCTTGTAAAGCTTTCTCACACTCATCTGTCCATCTAAACTTCGATCCCTTTTCGAGGATGTTGAAAAAGTGCTTGCATTTATCAGATGATCGCGAGATGAACCTTCCTAGCGAAGCTAGTAACCCATTTAACTTCTGAACATCTTTTACTGTCGCAGTGTTGGCATATCGCGAACCTTGTACTTTCTGCGGGTCGACTTGGATTCCTTCTTTTGATACGATGTAACCTAAAATTTTTCCGGATGCAACTCCAAAGGTGCATTTTTCTGGATTTACTTTGATGTTGAAATGTCTCATTTGTTCAAAAATTTCTTTCAGATCCTGTATGTGGTCTTTTGCTTTCTTACTTTTTATTAACATATCATCTACATATACCTCTAATGTTTTGTGTATCCATCTCGCGAACACCTTTTCTACCATCCTTTGGTATGTTGCTCCGGCATTTCGCAAACCAAACGGCATTTTTGTATAACAGTATAATCCTCTTGGAGCGAAGAAAGCAGTATGTTCTTAATCTTCTTCGGCGAGAGGAATTTGATTGTAACCTTTATATCCATCAAGAGATGATATCCTTTCGTTTCTATGCCGCTGCTTCAACCAATTGCGGAATATCTCAGTAGCGGGAAGCTATCTTTAGGACAAGCTTTGTTTAGATCGGTAAAATCTATACAAATTCTTATCCCTTTTTTCTTCTTTGGGACTATAACCATATTTGCTATCCATTCGGGATATTTTGCTTGTCTAATGATTCCTGCATCTAACATTTTCTGCAATTCTTCTTCTATTTGAGGATGATATGTTGTTGCGATCTTTCTAATTCTATGTTTGAATGGTTTTACATTTCTGTCAATTTCAATTTATGGCAAGCCACGAGATGGATCTATACTAGGCATTTCATCCATATCCCACGCGAAAATATCTTTGTAATCTCGCAGAAAATCAACAGTTCTTCTCTCTTCATCCGCTTCCATTTTAGTCCCAATTTTTAACATCTTGGGTTCTTCTTGATTCCAACATTCACTTCTTTTGTTTGTTCTGCTGCGATATAACTAGCCTTCGGCTCTCCCATAGGAGTTGGTCCCTTCATCTCCTTCGCGAGCTCATCCTCTTCTCTCAAGGTTTTGCTAGGTATTCCTTTTCCTTCTTTTGCTCTTATCATGTAAATTCTAAACTCTTCTTATTTCTTAGCTGCTTTTACCATCTTCTTGCGATCTCTTCGTTTCTTCACTTGTTCTTCATAATACTTCACTTGATTTGATGATATATTCTTCCTTTATCAATATCCCCTATGATTTCACCAATTCCAGTTGGCATAGGAAATTTGATACACTGATGAAACGTTGACGCTACTGACCTTAATTGCATGTACCCATGGTCTCCCTTACAACACGTTGTACGGCGATTCCATATCCAAGATATACTCAATGTCACCTGTGTTTCAATTTCTCCAAGCAAAATTCGTAATTTTATCTCTCCTTTAGGTTGTGTTATAGATTTGCCAAAACCATGGATACAATTCGTTGGGGAAATCATTTCTTCATCTTTATATCCTAATTTTTTGTAGGTATGGTAAAACATGATACTCACCAAACTCCCTGTATCCACCAAAGTTCTATTTATTGTCCATTCTTCCGCTGCTTTTGCCGGTTCTCCTCCTTTTTTGCATGCAGTTATCGTGATCACTAGGGGAGATGTATGATTTAAACCCTCTCTAGGTACCTCTGCTGCTGTGAATGTTATTTTCTGCTTTTCCCACTCTTTCAAAGATGATATCTTCTCCCTATCTGTAATCTTCTTTCCTTCAAAATCTCGTTTATGTATTCTTCCTCTGATATTTTCATGAAATTCATTAATCATTGCTTTTGTAATCGAACTGTACTCCATATCTTCATCATATTCCTTGTTTTTTAACTCCTCTACCTCATCTAATCTAACCTTTTCCTTTCTCATTTTCTTGATTCGAATAATTTTGATTGCAATCTTTTATCTTCAATCCTGTTTCAGTCCCTGTTTCTAGCGCATATGTAGTTGCAGGAAATCCCACACTACACCCTCACTAGAATTTACTCAACTAATCCATTTGAAGATGAATAACTATAGATTTTATTGATTATTTTCTTGAAATATTTACAAAGGAAAATAGAACAGAGCTAAAGAAATTACAATAACTCTAAATTTTCTCTCTCTAATGACTTGCTTAACAATTCAAAAAGAACTCTCCCTACAACAGACTTACTCAACCCTTTATATAGGTATTACATAGTGGATGACACTAAAGTTTGTCCCTTTATTTCAGGAATGACTCGCGAAGTATCGCAAGTGTATGAATGTTCGTCTTGCGACACTCCTAAATCTCGCCAAATCTTCACACTTTTCTCATGTTACGTTGTCGTCATCCATTGCGTCATTAATTATACTTCCTTGCGACGCCTTCGCAATACTGTCGTTTATTAATCTCGCGAGATATTGATGCTGCGATATTCTGATCCTACAGATGTGTATTTAGTTTATCGGTTGTTGACCGATTAGACAATGAGTCTAGGTTTTGTTGAATCTAGCATGTTTGACAAATGCTCAGCGATTCATGAATGTTAAAGTTGCTCGTCTGGGCAAATATTGTAAATTCGACGAGTTGTTGAATATTGATGAGTTACTGAATATATGTGGATTATTTGAGCAACTGAGCAAGTATTGCTCGATTCGATGAAATACTGATAAATTACTGAATATTGATAGTTGGATCAATATTCGAGCAACTGAGCAAGTATTGCTTAATTCGGCAAATTACCGAATGTTGATAATTTGTCGTGCAATTGAGCAAGTATTGCTCAATTCGACAAATTACTGATAAATTACCAAATATTGATAGTTGGATCAATATTTGAGTAACTGAGCAAGTATTGCTCGATTCGACGAAACATTATTGGTGACGTGACCCAATAAAATATTAAAATATTAATAAGCTACAAAATATTATATGATTAATTCAGATGTTGGTTGCTGAATCCATCATAAATTCATTAGTGTTTGAATCGTGCTCAGAGTGATGACTCGTGGAGCATTTATTCAAAACCCTAATTTCAGATCATAGTTGATGAATCGGCTGAAAATAGGTCATGAGTGATAGAGGACCGACCACATGGGATGATGGGCGTCCATGTGGTGCCGGTGCTCGAGTGAGCATGCACCAGGTTCTCGGTTGAGGATTGGTGAAAGAATGATGATTAAATGTTGGTTTCATCATTTACTGAAATATTGCTGGGTTCAACATTAGGTGATAAAACCTAGGTATGAAAGATGGGGACCGACCAAGAGAGCATGGGACCGGCTCTTGGTAGTCACGTGAAAAGTTGTTGGCCGTTTGAGCAATCCCATGTTGGTTGGAGATAGTTTGGGCCCAATACGAGCAATTGAGCAAATTAGGTCAGAATTATGAAAACGTGTGGGACCGGCTTTGTGCAAGCCCTAAAGATGACTCTGGTCGGTCATGAAGGCATGTGTGTTGCCGTGGTTCCTGTGTCTCCGTACTGAGAGTTTGAGTATTTTCTGATGTGCGTTCGAGCAATGTTGTGAATTTTCAGAAGAGTTTCATCTTGAGTGAAATTCTTGATTTTTGTTGGAATGAGCATGTATGCTCAATTGATCAATATTTGTGAATACTAAAATAAGTGTATTTTCACATTTAAAATTGCCGTGAGAGGCTAGCCGGTCGTGTGACCTGTTGGCTTTTAGTTTTTCATGATTTGAGCAAAATTTGAGAAGTTATGACGAAATCATGATTTTTGCTCAAACCAAGGAGTTTCATGAATTTAGGAAAATAATAATTATAAAAGACTAGGGATTGCAAGGTGTGGGACCGGCCACGGCTAGGGTGTGGCCGATCGGCTATGTTATCCGGTCCCGCACACCTTTCCCTATTTTATAATATTATTTTTCATAATTCTTGAAGTTATGGATAATCCTTGGAGTTATGGAGAATCCATGAGTTTTTGTTGAAACAAAGGAGTTTCATGAGATTAGGGAATAATAATTATAAAAGCTAAGGATTGTGAGGTGTGGGGCCGACCACGGCCGGGCATGGCCGGCCGGCTAGGTTGCCCGGTCCCGCACACCTTTCCTTATTTTATAATATTATTTCATGAATCCATGAAGTTATGGAGGATTCATGAGTTTTGTTGAAACAAAGGAGTTTCATGAGATTAGAGAATAATTATTATAAAAGCTAAGGATTGTGAGGTGTGGGACCGACCACGGCTCGGGCATGGCCGGCCGGCAAGGTTGCCCAGTCCCGCACACCTTTCCTTATTTTATAATATTATTTCATGAATCCATGAAGTTATGGAGGATTCATGAGTTTTTGCAAAAACAAGGAAAATTGCTAAAACCAAGGAGTTTTCATGAGTTCATGAAATAACAAAAAATAAGGAAAATAATGGAAGCATGGACCGACCATGGCTAGGGCACGGCTGGCCGGCCGGTGGGCCCGGCCCTGGGCGCCTCTTATTATTTTATTAATATTTATTGTTTTCTCCTGTTTTGCGTAGGATTCCTCATTGTTTCATATTTTTTGGATGCTCGTTCGTGCATCCGGGTGCTCAGTCGTGCATCATTGTCGAATACGCTTGCACCATTTTTGTGGGGTTTACTCAGTGATGATCCAGATGCCCGGTTATTGAGTATTTATTACTAATTTATGAAATTCAGTGGAGAATAATTCATGAAACTGAGTAATAAAAATGAATAGTTGTTTATTATTAATTCATAAGATCAGTTGTGGATTCGACTATGAATTCAGAATAATAAAGCAAGCATTACCATCCTAATGATCGTGGATGCGACCATAAAATCGGAGTAATTAAAATTATCTATTACCATTTCATGAGATGAAATCGGAATAATGAGATAATGTAGTAGTTTATTTCCATTCTATGAGATCAAGCCGTGGATTCGATCATGGAATCGAAGCAGTTGTTATTGCCATTCCATGGGATCGGGTAGTGGATTCGACCATGGAATATGAGCAATTTTTATTGCCATTCCATGGGATCGGGCCGTGGATTCGACCATGGAATAGGAGCAACTTTTATTGCCATTCCATGGGATCAGGCCGTGGATTCGACCATGGAATATGAGCAATAATAGATTCCATTGGATCAGGAATTCGACCATGTGGTGAATGTCGCGTGGTGAATGTCGCGGCGATTAATCTAATGGAGAAAAGATATTAGCCGATTAAAGCGTCACATCTATTCTGAATGGTGCATACTCAGGAAGTCACGGTGTTGTTTACGACCTGAAGGCGTTAGTGCTCTCAATCTACGGAGAACCGCCTGAATCTATACATGGTCTCTCCACATAATCAGGGAACGGTGAGTGTCACCGACGTCTGGAAGGCGTCCTCCGCCCAACTATTCTTCTATGTGGAGGTGGGTCTATCTCCTGCAGTCAGGGAACAGTGAGTGTCACCGACGTCCTGAAGGCGTTAAGCTCTCAATCTACGAAGAACCGCCCAAATACGTTATTCTGCATATAGGTCACTATGAAATGCCAGGGATCGAACGCTCAGCTAGTGGAGGCTTTTCGAAAACATATTCATCATGGCTTCGTAAAATATGAATCGTTGCATGCCTGAAAGCCGTGTCAAAAACATGCCTCATGATTTTACGGTTTTAACCTTTGTTGAAAATCCACCATCTACATTAAGTCCCCTGCTTAGTGAGGAACAGTCATGTTCCGCAGTTTGCATTAAATGGTGATTTTCAGTCGATGAGATCAGTGGTCGAGCTCAGTCTACAAAGGTAGTTTCAGAATCCTCAATTTACCCCAATGATGTCATGTACGAGCAAATGCACAGATAAGGACCCTGATAGAAAGATAGAGTGTCACCTCATATGCGCGGAGAGATAAGGCACTGCTGATTTTAACGTTCAGAAGCCTAGTTATGGTCGGTTTAGGATTTCACGAGCAGCAGCAGGAAAATTCGCCGGAACAGCACCGCCGCCCGTCCGACCACCGTCCGGCCGGCGCCGACAGGTAAGTCTGTTTGTTCTTCTTTTTTTTGTTGTATGTTTCGTGATTGATGAGTTGTTCACAAAACCAAAAATCCCATGGTTGCATGCATGCGTAGGATTTATGAAGGATTTTCAGAAAACGTATATATATGCCTGTTTGTTCGTTAGTTGAAGGAAAGAGCAAAAAATCCCTAATATGGAAGAGATTCATAAACTTTGAATAAACATGGTCTAGTTGCAGTAGCAAAAGTTTTGTTTATTAGGTTTCATGAAAACCCAAGTTTGTTTTCGAAGCATGAATTTTGCAAATACTTTTAAGAACGTAGGTTTGTTCGTAAAAGTAATAAATAATAATCCTTAGGGTTAAAGGAATTTTGAAAAGACCTGGAGTTCATGATGAAAATTTGTTTACGAACTTTCAAAATTTTGTTTGAAATATGTAGACTTTTTCAAAAATAGAAAAGACCCTCGTTTCGTATACGAATGCTCGGTTGAGCAAAAAGTTTTTTTTTTTTTATATTCACGTGAGTCATTAACTCACGATTTTTTTTTTTTTTAAAAAAAAAAAAAGGTACGTGAGTTATTCATGTTTTATTAAATATAAATCAAGTTTTGATTTATGAAAAATTGTTGAAAGCAAACAATTTATGAGTTGATGAATTCGTAGTGTATGTATTTAGTGATTTTATAGTGTATATACACGTAAAAATCAGTGAATGTTCACATGGAAAGTTATGTGAATTATTCATAGTTTCTTGAGAAGTCATTGTTGACTCTTGAATAATATGTTTTTGCTCGGCTTTGCAGGTTTGAAAGAACGAACAAGTTTTGAGGTTTCACGTTGTTATCACTGAGTTCCTGAAATCGTAAATAGGTAAGAGTTTAGGATTACCGTTTTGTAGACACTGATGTGAGCATCCTAATTATTTTTGTTGTGCTTTGATTCCACTGCTTTGATGAAATCTGCATCTACGGATGATATACTGAAGTAGGAATGTTGTATGGACGTCACAACAACTTTGCAAGAATGACTGGTTCCCATAATGATACTTCCAAAGATGATATCTCTACAGATGCAGCTTTAACAAATGGTGCTTCTGGGACCTCTGAGTGATGGTGAGAGATCCTTGATACGGAGTTGTACTCCTGATTACTTAGTATCAGTAATGCACAGGAAGTCTCTGATGGAGGAATATAACATCGATAAAGCAGCTCGACAAATGTGCCCTTGTTCGATTGATGTGGATTACTCAGAATAGCAGTAAGTCTTCGGAGTGGAGAATCCAGAATAAGGATCATAGAATGATATCGAACAATGTAAAGTCCCCGGCTGTCTCTTTGGTGAGTTGTTAGCGCTCCTTATATCATGAATTTTTCTTGTCCGTGCAATTAGGATCATGAAACCAATGTTTGTAACTTCGTTTCAGAACTTTGCTCTATCGAGCCTTGACGGTCTTCAATTCATTGCTGCTGAACAAACAATTTCTAAATCGAGCGTCAAAGAAGAATTCGATGTAAGTACCTCTTCGTATAATCGTTCATGACACTCCTTGAATGAAATACCACTAATTGTTTTTGACGTATTCATGAAGAGATTTCCATGGAACAAGGGAGTACTGAGGATTCCCATTCATCTTCGGAGGATGATGAAGAAGAAAACCCCAGATTTCGAAACCGAGTGAAAGCAATGATGTTTCCAATGGTGATGTTGGCAATTCCGGTCCATTGAGCACTTTAAGGACTACTCCAGTAAGTATCCATTGTATATTCTCATGAATAAGTGAAAAGCTTTACCGAAATACGTCACCAGAAAATTCAGAACTCAGCCTTTTAGCAAAAACGCCGTAAAATCTTCATCCGATATCAGTTTTTCGCGATCTACCCATGTATCCTTATGCCCAGGAAATTTCCAAGCTTTAGTAGATAAGATTTTTAAGTTTTGAGCACGTGTATGGGTCGAAATCGACGAAACAGTAAACTTCCAAGGGACCTTCAGAAAATTTTCAGCTAGCATGTGGTCCAATGTTTTGGCCACAACTCTTCGCTCATTTCTCCAATTGTTGTGAATTTTGGATATGTTGTAGAGGACATCCGTATGAAGAGAATGGTATATGACCCATCCATGGATTCTTCACCAACTTTGCCCAGCTCGCTGCTTTGTACGGGACAGTGTAAAATTGTCTCCGACGAGCTCGTTGTAAAACACCCCTGTTGTGTCATTGGACCATTCGCTTGTGTTTTGAAGGGTTGGTGACGGATTTCAATGCCATTGATTCATTTGAGATCAGGAACCCTTGATTGATACATGAGCATGGTGCTTGCAGCCATCTTGTTTCTGTCAGTCATAGAAATATCACTTCTGAAACCCTGGTCACGGGACCATAACTGAGGTTGGTCTCAAGAGGGGGTGGTGTAATGACCATGGTTTCAAGTCCCGGTGGTAGCATTCCTTTTATGATGAGAGTCTGGTGCCACGGGTCTTGGACTGTGAAACTGATCGTCATGATCAGTGGACTGTCGATCCCGGTTGTTAAATCTCTCCTTTCGTTTTCTCTTCTTCTAGCAAAAATTGGATAGAGGACCCAGGTAGAAAAATTGATGTAAAGACCTAGGTGGTCGAAGTTGGAGGTACCTTGATGAAGTACTTAGTGGAAAGACCCGGTGGACAGTGATCGACTGTGGAAGTTATGAATCCCGTCTAAGAATTGTTGCTTGCATGTTGTACGCTCTGGAAGCTGTAGGAACCTCATACGACGTCGGAATTCGATGCTTGACCCAAATTTTGAAGCTAAGAGACTAAGTTATCACATGAGAGAAGAATCACTCAATTTGGAGTTGTAGAGGTCAGCCAACGAAGCGTGCACATTTGTAATTTGTAATCCCGTACAAACTTTTCAGATTTCGTAGACCTGGCGATAGAAGAACATCTTTCATTGAGAAAGCATTGTCCCATTCCTCACCCATTGGTACGTTTTTGTAAACCCATGGCCTGAAGTGTGATGTATCTCATTTGCAGAGGTGATGAGAACATCTTGTAGAAGTCTTTGGATTGTGCCCACCAGTCGTGCAAGCTTTGGGAAGACTTTCATGTGAACATATTTTCATGTCTACACATCTTGACACGAATCATTAATGCTTGGAGAAGTCCGCTTCATCGAGCAATGCTTCAGAGAATGGTTAGTTGATGAAGACTGATGTTGCACTTGAGACTGTTATTGATGCTGAGATCACGATTTAATTCTCTCCAGAAATTCTTGTTGATGCTGAGACCGTGAATAAAGTTCCTCCACATATACTTGTTGATGCCGATACTGGGTGGAGTTCCTCCACTCTGTAAACCTTCACGTTCACAAACTAGCTGTTGGGTTGAGCATCCCTAAGATGTAGATGTACTGGGAGTACAACCCGAATTATCATGATCAGTATGACTTTACCGTGAACTGTCTTCATCAATGAGTCGACGTTGTTGTGGCAGATTGCATCAGCAGTCTCCATCCTTAGTTGTGCAAAGTTCGTGATGTAGAGAGATTCCGTTGATAAAGTTTTCATGGAATCGCATCAGGTTGCAATGACTTGCTATGTCTTGAATCTTGTCCAATAAGATCAAGTCCCCAGTGCATGTTGAAGGAATTCGTGCCATCGATGGATGAATGATGTTGCATCTGCTTCAGAAGTCTTGTCATGGAGATAGTGAAGACCCAGCGATTGTAGTTCAGTTTCACTTTGATCGTGTCGGTGGTGAATCAGTGTGTCATCCTCGAGATGTTTGTGCTAAATCCATAGGCGCCATTATCGAAGGTGTACTCTTTGATTGGGAGTACAATTTGAAGACTTCTTAGATACTTGAGCGTTGAAGCGTCGTATTATTTAAGCTTCGAATGTCTTAGGATTGATCGTCTCAGCCCCGAGTATCTTCTGTTGATTCAGCATTCCTTTCCCTGCGGTAGTGGGATTCAACACTTGTGCAGACATCAGAGCTTTCTGATTTTGTGGGACATATGGACACTCCTGCAAGGCTACGGAGAAACTCCCAAAGTGTTCCTTGCCATGCTTGGACATTATCTCAGTAATGAATGTCTCAATGCTCGATTCAGAGAAATGTCAGATTCAACCACTTGGTAAAATACTGCTGAAGTGAGATTACCAACTTATAGCATCTTGCAATAGCAGAGATGCTAGCATAATTGAGTCTCCATGCTAGAATAGCATGTGAGGAAATAAATGACATAGACATGGGAGGAACGAGACTTGCCTGAGTGCAGGACTTTTTGATGAATGTCTATGCATCTTTTGCAGGTTCTTGTTTCAACCTCGTCAAAGTTCCAAATTTCTCCAAGTGCTCTGATGATGGAACGTCCGCCAAATCTTCTGGATCAGAACTTTCTTCGTTGGAGAGATGTGCAACCAAAGACGCTTTGTCAGTAGTCATCTTCTCGGCATGAATCCACGTCCATCCAAGAATCATGTCGTATCCGGGATCTTCCCTGATTATGTGAAAATTGGTTTCGTCCAGGTTGAGCCAACTTTCATTTTGAGAGTGATGCAACCGCATGCATCTCTGAGCATTCCTTCATGGTCTCTAATTGAGATAAGAGAGGATTAGCAGCTTAGTTGAGTGATGCCTGCGACTCTGAGGGTTTTCAGTGGAATGTTGTTGATGGCGGTGTCAGCATCGATTAACATTCTTCCAAATTCATTTCCTCTGAGATGGACTGTGGTAAGCAGTCCCCAGTCGTGCATCTCCTTGTCTGTGGATGAAGGTTCAAGGAGTATTTCTGGGATGGACAGATGTCTGACACAATGTAATTTGGTGTTGTGAACATGTCCTTCCTTTGTGTCTTAGACATATAGTGAAATTTCACAAATACGCTCGATCAACGATTGAACTGCTTCTTTGACCGGTTGTTCAGAGATTGCAAAAGTTCTGATTAGGAGGGGATTCTTGTGTACTCCTTCAGTCCCCAGTTGAAGCTATTATGGATCAATCTTTTCTTTGAAGATGTGCTTCAAATATTGCAGTTACTTGTTGGATGATCGATGAACCTATGAAGGCGACAGTACCTGGGATTCTCTATTTCTTCTTCAATTGGCTCTCTCCTGATGAACGACAATTTGATTGCACCATCTTGAACCAGACTTCCAGTAACTCGATCACTTCTTCATGAGAAGAGAGAAGTTTGAGTCTGTCTGATCATTTCCCCGTTCGTTGATGTCGGGTCGAGGTTTGTGCATTTCAGGATTGGTTATCTTTTCTTCGCGCCTTCAGAGGAGCCTGGGATGTTTGGAGAAGCGCTCTGATGCCGTGTATCGGCTTTCCTTTCATTCCTTCCGGCAACAACATTTATTGAAGGATGGAGATTGTACTGATTGTTGACTAGGCGTTGGATGCTTCGAGGTTCCTCCACCTTGTAGACTTTTCTCTTTACAGTAAAGCAGGTGCAGTAGTCGCTGATCATTTGGCTGCTTCATGAAGCTCTAAGAAAGTATGGAACCGGATTTTCCAATGAGGCTCAGAGACTGGTATCATTCCATTGATGCACAAGTCCACCAGCTTGTTGTTCGGTGACATTCGGGTCATGACAATCCAAAGCTTGGACTCTGAACCTCTTCACATAATCGTTCGGATGTTCAATGCTCTTCTGAGACATTCTTCTTAAGTCAGAGAGAGTAATATGCTCTGAGACGGATAAGTATTTCCTGTAGAAGGCATTAACCATTTCTCCCCAACTAGCGATGCTCCCAGGTGCAATGTTGTTGTACTAGGTGTATGCTCGGCCTGTCAGAGATTTCGATAATTCTTTTAGACGGACGACATGATTTTGTTCGTGCTCTCCTAGTGCCTCCGGGAATCGAGAGATGTGTTCTCAAGCGTTCCCTGTTCCATTGTACAGTGTGAATGTTGGGGAGGTGCAGCCTTTTGGAAGAGGAATTCTTTGTGTAGAAGCAGGATACAAAGGTTGATGACGATGAACAGATGATGCTTTGTCTTTTCCTCGATCCTCCATGAAGCGTTCCAGGTCATCACGACTGATGAAGCCTGCAGGTTCCTTTGTTGGTGTATTATCTGTAGCTTTGTGCACCTCATCATCATCTACTACATAGATCGGAGTGACTTCAGGATCAGCAGCCGGAGATGTTTCTTTGGCTTTTCCTTATTCTGAGCTTTCTGTGACATCTTGTCAGTGAGAGTTTTGAGATAATTGTACAGCTCTTTCCATGTGTTAGCCATGTCAATCTGATTCTTGGCAAGAGTTTCTTGCACCTTTATGAGATCACCTATGGTAGGTGGGTTTTCTCTAATTTCTTCGGGAGATCGGCCGAAGAGAGGATTGTCTCCAATGTTGGTTTGCGGAGGAGTGGTATCACCAGCACCGATGTTGGAAGCAGGAGTAGTTTCTGGAGTACCACCATTGTTGCTAGTGCTATCATTGTTTGTGTTGGGATTGTGACTGAACTTGACCTAAGATCAACCATTTTGTGAGAGTTTGATATTGCAACCGAAAGATTAATCTCCACTGTGGTCGCCAATCTGTGGATGGGGAAAAACGGTTCGCTGGTTTTTTAGGAAAGTGAAGAGTCGAGTGTGTCGTCGAGACTCCTCGACTGAGCAAACTGCTTAACCTCACACAGATGCACTGCAAAGGGAGTGCTTAGATTCGAGAGATCAATCTGTAGGACTCCAGCCTAAACCAGGTCAATGGCCGTTCTAGAGTCAATTCGGTCGCAAAGAGGGAGATGGGTTGATCTGTAGGAGGGAAGCTCGGAATTGTGTGGGATCAAGGATTGTGGATGTGTTGAAGGTTTCTGCAATAATTGGTGAACTGTTGAGTTCGAATAAGTTCTGATAGATTAATGAATTCTTGAGAGTAGTTACTCGAGAAATTCTGTGTGGATGATTGATGATAGCTAGTGATCATTCGTTGTTTTCAATCATGGATTCAAAGACTTATTTATATTGTCAGAGTTGTGAACACCTTGATCCCTGTAAGTGTCACGGTTTCATGAGTGGAAGAGTGGGAAAGTGGAAGATCTTGGTAAAGTCAGTTCCATGTCGTGTGGAGACTTGAAGGATCGTGCACCCACTACTTTGCTAACTCCTTCAACCGTTTACACAACTTACGCACATTTCTCGTCGTGGATGAAATCCAAGTGCCGTAGGCCGCCAGACCAAAACCCTAGTTGTTATCCCCCAATTTGACGTGATTGATGTCTCACGAATCGTGGAGTCTGCATGACAGACGTGTATTTAGTTTGTCAGTTGTTGACTGATTAGACAATGAGTCTAGGTTTTGTTGAATCAAGCATGTTTGACAAATGCTCAGCGATTCATGAATGTTAATGTTGCTCGTCTGAGCAAATATTGTAAATTCGACGAGTTGTTGAATATTGATGAGTTACTGAATATATGTGGATTATTCGAGCAACTAAGCAAGTATTGCTCGATTCGAAGAAATACTGATAAATTACTGAATATTGATAGTTGGATCAATATTCGAGCAACTGAGAAAGTATTGCTCAATTCGACGAATTACTGAATGTTGATCATTTGTCGTGCAATTGAGCAAGTATCGCTCGATTCGGCAAATTACTGAATGTTGATAATTTGTCGTGCAATTGAGCAAGTATTGCTCAATTCGACAAATTACTGATAAATTACCAAATATTGATAGTTGGATCAATATTTGAGCAATCGAAAGCAAGTATTGCTCGATTCGATGAAACATTTATTGGTGACGCCTTGATAAAATATTAAAATATTAGTAAGCTACCAAATATTATATGATTAATTCAGATGTTGGTTGATGAATCCATCATAAATTCATTAGTGTTTGAATCGTGCTCAGAGTGATGATTCGTGGAGCATTTATTCAAAACCCTAATTTCAGATCATAGTTGATGAATCGCTGAAAATAGGCCATGAGTGATGAGCGTCCATGTGGTGCCCGGTGCTCGAGTGAGCATGCACCATGGTTCTCAGTTTGGGGATTGGTGAAAGAATGATGATTAAATGTTGGTTTCATCATTTACTGAAATATTATTGGGTTCAACATTAGGTGATAAAACCTAGGTATGAAAGATGGGGACCGACCAAGAGAGCATGGGACCGGCTCTTGGTGGTCACGTGACCAGTTGTTGGCCGTTTGAGCAATCCCTAGGTTGGTTGGAGATAGTTTGGGCCCAGTACGAGCAATTGAGCAAATTAGGTCAGAATTATGAAAACGTGTGGGACCGGATTTGTGCAAGCCCTAAGGATGACTCTAGTCGGTCATGAAGGCATACGTGTTGCCGTGGTGCCCGTGTCTCCGTACTGAGAGTTTTAGTATTTTTCGATGTGCGTTCGAGCAATGTTGTGAATTTTCAGAAGAGTTTCATCTTGACTGAAATTCTTGATTTTTGTTGGAATGAGCATGTATGCTCAATTGATCAATATTTTGTAAATATTAAAATAAGTGTATTTTAACATTTAAAATTGGCGTGAGAGGCTAGCCGGTCGTGTGCCTGTTGGCTTTTGGTTTTTCATGATTTGAGCAAAATTTGAGAAGTTATGACGAAATCATGATTTTTGCTCAAACCAAGGAGTTTCATGAATTTAGGAAAATAATAATTATAAAAGACTAGGGATTGCAAGGTGTGGGACCGGCCACGGCTAGGGTGTGGCCGGCCGGCTATGTTGTCCGGTCCCGCACACCTTTTCCTATTTTATAATATTATTTTTCATGAATCCTTGAAGTTATGGAGAATCCTTGGAGTTATGGAGAATCCATGAGTTTTTGTTGAAACAAAGGAGTTTCATGAGATTAGGGAATAATAATTATAAAAGCTAAGGATTGTAAGGTGTGGGACCGACCAAGGCTCGGGCATGGCCGGCCGGCTAGGTTGCCCGGTCCCGCACACCTTTCCTTATTTTATAATATTATTTCATGAATCCATGAAGTTATGGAGGATTCATGAGTTTTGTTGAAACAAAGGAGTTTCATGAGATTAGGGAATAATAATTATAAAAGCTAAGGATTGTGAGGTGTGGGACCGACCACGGCTCGGGCATGGCCGGCCGGCTAGGTTGCCCGATCTCGCACACCTTTCCTTATTTTATAATATTATTTCATGAATCCATGAAGTTATGGAGGATTCATGAGTTTTTGCAAAAACAAGGAAAGTTGCTAAAACCAAGGAGTTTTCATGAGTTCATGAAATAACAAAAAATAAGGAAAATAATGGAAGCATGGACCGACCATGGCTAGGGCACGGCTGGTCGGCCGGTGGGCCCGGCCCTGGGTGCCTCTTATTATTTTATTAATATTTATTGTTTTCTCCTGTTTTGCGTAGGATTCCTCATTGTTTCATATTTTTTGGATGCTCGTTCGTGCATCCGGGTGCTCAGTCGTGCATCATTATCGAATACACTTGCACCATTTTTGTGGGGCTTACTCAGTAATGATCCAGATGCCCGGTAATTGAGTATTTATTACTAATTTATGAAATTCAGTGGATAATAATTCATGAAACTGAGTAATAAAAATGAATAGTTATTTATTATTAATTCATAAGATCAGCTGTGGATTCGACTATGAATTCAGAATAATAAAGCAAGCATTACCATCCTATGGGATCGTGGATGCGACCATAAAATCGGAGTAATTAAAATTATCTATCACCATTTCATGAGATGAAATCGTAATAATGAGATAATGTAGTAGTTTATTGCCATTCTATGAGATCAAGCCGTGGATTCGACCATGGAATCACATCAATTGTTATTGCCATTCCATGGGATCAGGTCGTGGATTCGACCATGGAATAGGAGCAATTGTTATTGCCATTCCATGGGATCAGGCCGTGGATTCGACCATGGAATAGGAGAAATTGTTATTGCCATTCCATGGTATCAGGCCGTGGATTCGACCGTGGAATAGGAGCAATAATAGATTATTCTGGGAATTCGGTGGTGAATGTCGTGGCGAAATTAATCTATTACGTAAAAGATATTCGCCGATTAAAGCGTCACATCTATTCCGAATGGTGCATAGTCGGGGAGTCACAGTGTTGTTTACGACCTGAAGGCGTTAGTGCTCTCAATCTACAGAGAACCGCCTGAATCTATACACGGTGTCTCCACATAATCCGGGAACGGTGAGTGTCACCGACGTCCTGAAGGCGTCCGCCTCCCAACTATTCTTCTATGTGGAGGTGGGTCTCTCTCCTGCAGTCAGGGAATAGTGAGTGTCACCGACGTCCTGAAGGCGTTAAGCTCTCAATCTACGGAGAACCGCCCAAATACGTTATTCTGCATAGAGGTCACGATGAAATGTCCGGGATCGAACGCTCAGCTAGTTGAGGCTTTTCGAAAACATATTCATCATGGCTTCGTAAAATATGAATCGTTGCATGCCTGAAAGCCGTGTCAAAAACATGCCTCATGATTTTACGGTTTTAACCTTTGTTGAAAATCCACCATCTACAATGGGTCTTGCTCAACTGGGTTGCAGGACTGAATCGGTCATCACGGTACTGAGTTAACTCGCCGTCATAGAAATTCCGACAGAGTCTCCTCTGTTTCAGGGCATTTCCAGGCCAGTTTCAGACCGATTTGAGCTCCATTTCCTGCACAATCCTAACATACATCTAGTTATTTATACATCATTCAATCATTCCCTGTAACAAGCAGCAGCATCACCTACAGAAACCCATTAACAGGATCATCACAAACCCATTTTTTCCCTTGATAATCATCTCTGTTTCATCAACATCATCCTCTTCTCCAATAACAGCAGCGACAACTCAGATATTAGTCCAACCCTTCAGTACCATCTCTTCTTCGAGTCTCTTTTCTTTCTCATAGCAGCAACAACCAACAACGCCATTCATTCTTCAGAACCAGAAGCAAAAAAAACCCAATTCCTTCGAACCCTAATTTCTGAAATTATCAAATTCTCTCATGTTAATCATCAATTTCTTCATCTCAGTTCTTAACAAACCCTTTTCTCGATCTTCTCTAGCAAACCCATATCACATACTTTAATCCATCATCTCTTCTCTGTAAGTTCCATTCATTCAAAACCTTTAAATCATCCATGGCAGAAACAGATCCAGCTTTTTCTTTTTCGTCTCTGAATCGCACCATCAACAAACCCTTATTCCATTTCGATCTGCTTCTGCTCTCAGATTTAATTTTCCTCTCTTGGTTTAGCAACAGTGGCTGCTTTTCTTTTCTTCTTTTCAATTTCAGTGAATGAGATGAAAACGAGAACACTGATTCTCGGTTAGGTTTATAGTTCTGGGGTGGTTTTAGACACACCCACAGATTCAGATATGGGCCACCCTAGATTGGTTGCCCCTTAACCTCAGATGGTCTGTTTTAAATACTCCTTAAAGAGAGTTGTCCCTTATCCTTGGATGTGCTCCAGATAGTGTTTGCATGGTAAAATGACAATTTTGCTCTTTTTGCTCAAATTGGGTGATTTCTTCTTTTTTTCATCCGTATGACTCCAGAATACCTATAAAACTCAAAAACACGTAAAATGCATAATTTGCAAGAAAAATAGCAACGAAAGCATAACCAATAGATATTAAATCAAGGTATATTCTACACCTATCAAACACTATCCTCAAATGGGCCAAAATCTGTGGGATGGATTCTAGGGTCCATAAATTCAACACAATGACTAACTTCTTTTGGGGATTGGTCATCTAAACGAACAACATCATCGTATAATGGATTATCAAAGAAAAACTCTAGCATAGGCTCACTGACTAAGGTGTTCGTCATGCTTACCTCCTCCGAATCACTAAAGGATTCATCAAATAATGGATTATCAAACACACTGTAGATTAACGGATCAGGAACTAAAGTGCTAACCATGTTCACCACTTTTAAATCATCTATTTCAGAAGACTTAATAACATTAAAGACATTTAGCTCAGTAGTCATATTACCAAAAGATATGTTCATAAATATGGTTCTAAAATTGATGACAGCATTAGATGTGGCTAAGAATGGGTGACCTAAAATCACCGGGATTTGAGCACTTGGGTCTTGAATAGGATGGGTATCTAGAAAAACAATATCCACTGGGTATATGAACCTATCAACCTCAATAAGAACATCTTCTTTGACACCACGAGGAACTTTAACAGACCTATCAGCTAATTGAAGTGTCATTTTGGTCGTTTTCAACTTACCAAGACCTAGTTGGGTATACACATGGAATGGGAGTAAGTTAACACTAGCTCCAAAGTCAAGCAATGCCTTATCAACTACATGATTACCAATCACACAAGATATGGTGGGCATCCATGGTCCTTATACTTAGGGGGTGTTTGGTTCAGAAGAATTGAACTTACTTGGCCTTTCTTTTTTTGGTAAGTCCAAAATTGTATTAATAAATATCGAAAGAATACAACTAGTTTGTAAGAAAAGAGGCAGAAACCCCCAAAAACTTACAAACTATTTAAAACGAAAATAAGATACATTTGGTAATTCAATCAAATGAAGAAAAAAAGGTCTTCCATCATAGTTCATTCCCTCCTCTTCTTGCAATAAGCAACCTCTCTTAGCCATAGTGTCCGCTGAAAAAATGGTTTCTCTAAATGAATGTACAAACCGAATTCTTGTATAATTCTGCCTAATAGCCACCCATCTTGATCTAATAAACCAAGGAACATTAGAAATACAACCCGAAAAAGTTTGCATTGCTGCCATACTATCAATACGAATACAAACACGCTGCATATGAAACTTTATATCCCATTCCAGCCCAACTATAACCACAAAAAATTCAGCAAGGTAGTTTGTTGTGATTCCCAAGCCTATGCTCATAGCGCCAAGAACATTAGAAAAAGTATCTTTCACCACCACACCACCACCTGCCACACCAGGATTACCCCTAGAGGCACCATCGCAGCAAAGCATTAATTCATCCACTTCTGGAGGCTCCCAAAAACACTCTGTCGGTTCAATCTGTTAAATTTTTCTATGAATAACTCTGAAAAAATTCAGAATATTCAACTCATTTACATTGTTGTGCATAAAACCCTTCAATCTTCTTGAGTAATCATGAAATTGATTAAAAACTCTCTTTTGAAAGAAAACCCAGCTAACTTGTTTGTTATTATAAATGAAGTTGTTTCTCATCATCCACAATTCAGAACGGACAACTAAAATAGATAATAACCGTAAGTCTTTAACCATTCTACTCATACCTTTGGCTGCCTTGTAAGATGTTGTCAAATTCTGATGCATTTTGATGTCAAACACACCCTCAATCCAACTCCAAGCTTTCACAGCAAAACTACAAGTCCATAAAATATGCTCGAGAGACTCTTCTTCCACCTTGCACAAACAACACCTATTCACAACTGAAATTTTGAACCTGCTCTTAACCTTATCAAGAGTAGCACACGCAGCACGTAAGAATTTCCAATTTCGAGCAGCAAGGGACGGATGTATTGCTGGCCTCCAAATCAGATTAGTACCCTCCAACTTCGCATATCTTCCTCGAACCAGATCTTTGGCTGATTTTACCGTGAAATCACCTTTATAAGATGGTTTCCAAACTCTGTAGTCATCTCCTCCCATTGGCCTTGGAATATTATTCACATAAACACCTGCAGCAACCATATTAGCAATACAAGGATCGGTTAAAGCCCAATCGTCATTGACTAACATATCACTAACCAGCACCGAACGATCCAAGTTTGGGCTGTTTAGAGCATCAGCAATAGACGTTTCTGAACACCAAGCATCAAAATATAGCGACGTTGCCCTGCCATCACCTATGAGCACACGAACATTTTCTTCAACTTCATTATAGACCCATTTGATCCCCGGAAGAATGAAGGATTTGATATACTTGCGCAGCTGACCATTTCGGCAAAAAACCTGGCCCTGAAGAATTTCGCCCAAATTTTCTTTGAAGTTTTCATATTCCACCAAAGCTTCATTAACAAACCTTTATTCATGGATATCATGCTTGAGATTCCAGGCCACCCTCTTCATACGGAACACAAATTTTGTCAAACACCACTGTAAAAGACCTTCACACGCTAGAATCTCCAGTCCAAAGAAAGTTGCGTATATCAACTTCACATTGATGAACAAATTTTCTCGGCCAACGATAAACTACCATATTGTGAATCGAGTAACTAGCTATCACAGATTTTATAAGAACTACTATGTCTTGAAAAGATAAGTGTTTCCCCTTCCAACCTGAGAGCTGCTCTTTTATCTTCTCTACCACATTACTAATATGATGATACCGCACCGTCCTTGGCATTATTTTAACACCTAAGTACCTATCTCTGGGAATGAAACAACTTCCATACCAAGAAAAGTAGAAATAGATGTTCGCCTAGACAAAGAACCCCCTCCATAATACAACTTGCTCTTTTGCCTACTAACCGTCTGCCCAGAAGCACGTTGATAGGACCCCAACAAATCAACTAAATTCTGCCGACTTTTCATGTTACCTTTACAGAATATCATAATGTCGTCAGCAAAAAATAAATGTGTAGGAGAAATACCTTTCCTAGTTACCATGTGAGTCATTTTTCGTTCTCTAAACAACTTAGCAATGTTTCTGCTCAAGACATCCTCAATTAAGACAAAAATTAAGGGTGAGAGAGGATCACCCTCACGAAGTCCTCTATCAATCTTGGAAAAACCCTCCGGACTACCATTGAAGAGAAGCGAAATCCTTTCCGACTGAAGAATATGAAGAATCCAAGTACACCAACCATCAGAAAACCCATACCTTCTAAAGACCTCCATGATAAACTTCCAACTAACAGTGTCAAAATCCTTTGTAATATCAAGTTTTATCCCCACATTACCATCTTTCCGCTTGATTTGCAGCTCATTAACTATTTCAGACGCCAAACTAATATTTTTGTGAACTTACTTGACCAGCTAAAAAGGTTTTCTTATGGACATTCAGCTTACGCTTTCTTGTACAAAGATATTTAAGGAACTTGGCATAAGCAGGTATCTGCCTAATTGCTTCTAATAACGGAATGTTGATGTTCTCCTGCTTAAATGTTTCCATTATCTTGTTGAAATTCTACTCCTTCTTTGTGGGAGCTAAAAATTGTGGATATGGGGCTCTATGCACAAAGGTAATCCTATCAGGAATTTCTTAGTGTTGATGGGAGAAAACGATTTAATGGTTTTTTAGGAAGTGAAGAGGCGAGCGCGCGGAGGAGACTCCTTGAACCGAGCAAATTTATTTTACTTTTTGCAAACAGATGCACTGCAAAGGGAGTGCTTTGAATTCGAGAGATCAATCTGTGAGACTCTGGCCTAAATCAAGACAATGGTCGTTCCAGAGTCAATTTGGTCACAAGAGAGATGGGTTGATCTGTAGGAGGGAAGCTGAGAAGTGTGTGAGATCAATTATGATCAAGGATTGTGAATATGTTGTGTATTATGCGTGAGGAAAATAAGTTCTGATGATTGAATTTGCTCTGTTGAGAGTGATTGCTCAGACGCTGAGTTCTGATTCTGTTGTTTTCAATCATGGTTTTATAGACTCATTTATATTGCAAGAATTGTAGACACCTTGATCCCATGAAGTGTGACAGTTGGTGGAGTCAAAAAGTGGGGAAGTGCGAAATCATGTTAAAACCATTTGCTCATGGTGCAGAGACTTGGTTGATTGTCCATCCACTACTTTGCTAACTCATCTAACTTCTTGCACGACTTGCTCATATTCTCATCGTGGATGGACACACGTGCCGTAGACCGCCAGACCAAAACCCTAGTTGATACCCCCCCCTATGTGACACGATTGATGTCTCGTGGTTGTGGAGTCTGCAAGGCAGACGTGTATTTAGTTAGTCAGTTGTTGACTTGATGAAACGATGAGTCTTTGTATTGCTGAGTCGAACATGATATACGAATATTCTAGGATCCATGAATTGAATATGTCTGTTGAGACAAAAGTATAATTGTCGAATGAATGTCGATAGTTAAAATGAGCAAATATTGCCCATTCGATGAATTGTTGAATATTGATAGTTGAACGAATATTCCTAGTCCGAGCAAGTATTGCTCATCTGAGCAAATATTGCTCGTTTGATGAATTATTGGTAACGGGACCAAATAAAATATTAATTTTAAGATACTGGCAACTGGACCGAGTATAATCAATTAAAATGTTGATTACAGGATCAACGTAAAATTATAGTGTTTGAACCTGCTCAGAATTATGCTTTGCAGAGCCTTGGATTCGAAACCCTAATTTTTGATCAATTGATGATTTATTGAAAATCAACCATGGAGTGAAGGAGGGACCGGCTACATGGGATGATGGGCTGACCATGTAGCGCATAGATGCTCGAGTGAGCCAGCACCAAAGTCTCTTGAAGACCAGTTGGTGAAAGGATGATTAAATGCTGGTTTAATCATTTATTGAAATAGTGCTCGTCTGAGCCTTAGGTGATAAAACCTAATTATGACGGAGTGAGGGACCGACCAAGAAGTCATGGAATCGGCCCTGGTCGGCCATGGGATCGATTGACAAAATGAAAGTCCAAGTTGTTTGGAAGAGTTTGAACCTAATATGAACAAATTAGGTCATATTATGAAAATGTGTGGGACCGGATTCTTGCAAGCCAAAGGGCCGACCCTGGTCGGTCAAGGTAACATTCCCATTTCACCATAGTGTCTGTATTTCGAAGCTGAGAATTTTGATATTTTCTGGTGTGCGTTTGAGCAACATTTGAGAAAATATGAAGAAATCAGGGTTTTGCTGAAACTGAGGAACTTCATAAGATGAAGGAAGTAATAGTAATAAAATAAGGAATTACGAGGTGCGGGACCGGCCACGGCTAGGGCATGGACGGCCGGCTAGTAAGCCCGGTCCCGTGACACCTTTCCTAATTTTATATTATTTCCTTGATGCGAAGGAAATATCATGAAACTGAGGAGTTTTCATGAGATGAAGGAAATAATAATAATAAAATAAGGGATTACAAGGTGAGGTACCGGCAGCGACGGATCCAGGAATTTGTGTTGAGGTGGGCTATATTTCATTCATCTCAACTGCGATAAAAATAAATACAGTAAAATATCTAAAGAGTATAAGTTGGGCAACTTTATCTTTTAGAGCACAAAACTTTTGAATCAAATTTATTTACCATAGAGTATATTTACAATTGCGTTATGCTATGTATGAGATACACAAACAAAACTATAAATTAACACAAAACATTATTTGATAATGCGGTCGTAGGCCGCCAATTTTTTTGGGGTTCTGTAAATTATTTTTTGGTTTCCACAAATAAGATATTACTTATCAATGTGTCAAATATTTTAAATTTATGCTTCTTCTATATTCTCTCTTTGGTTTGCAAAATAATTACTAAATCAAAAAAAAATTAAACTTGTGCTTATAATCATGATAAGATATGGCATTTTTAAATCTATCCTCGTAAGTAACATTTTAAGTGTTACATTTATAATTTATCATATTTGTCCCCGTAAGGATACACAACATTTTAAGATTTTGAATCACATACAAGCAAGATATTTAATTCTTTTGATGCATGCATATAAACGTGTCCTCACACTCGTTGCATATCACTAGATCTTAGTCATACAACTACATATATGTTCCCGTTTGTTAGATCTTCTTCAAGATACGTCAAGTTTGATTTTCTTTTGTATGGGCTATCCAAATTTAGACCTGTGCTTTTCCTTTTTCCCCAGGGAATTACCAAGGTGAAAGTGAGCTATTACAGATTTTTTTTTTTGGGGGGAGGGGGGGGGGGGGGGGCTGCAGCCAAGGTAAGCCACCCCCACATCCGTCACTGTACCGGCCACGGCTAGGGCATGGCCATCCAGCCCGGTCGCGTGACACCTTTCCTAATTTTATATTATTTCCTTGATGTATGGGAAATATCATGAATCTAAGGAGTTTGTTGAAACGAAGAAGTTTTCTCAAATGAAGAAGTTTTCATGATATGAAGGAAATAATAATAATAATAAAATAAGTGATTACAAGGTGTGGGACCGGCCATGGACAGAGTATGCCGGCTAGTAAGCCCGGTCCCGTGACACCTTTCCTAATTTTATATTATTTCCTTGATGTGAAGGAAATATCATGAAACTGAGGAGTTTCATAAGATGAAGGAAATAATAATAATAAAATAAGGGATTACAAGGTGTGGGACCGGCCACGGCTAGGGCATGGTCAGTCGGCTAGTAGGCCGGTCCCGTGGCACCTTTCCTAATTTTATATTATTTCCTTGATGTGAAGGAAATATGATGAAATTGAGGAGTTTTGCTCAAATGAAGGAGTTTTCATGAGATCAAAGAAAATAATAAAATAAGATAAAATATGGGAAGATGCGTGGGACCGGCCATGGCGGCATGTCCGGCCGGCCGGTGGGCTTGGTCCCTAGGCGCCTCAATTAATATTTTATTATTATTATTTTCTTCCCTATTTTGCATAGGTTTCCTCGTTCCTTCATATTTTTGAATGCTCGTTCGTGAATTCAGGTGCTCGTTAGTGCATTATTGCTGAGTACACTTGCACCATTTTCTCGGGGCTTACTCGATGGTGGCTCAGATGCCCGTACGTTGAATATTTATTACTAACCCATGGTATTCTACTGGGAAAATCCATGAATTGAAGTAATCGGAATATTATAAAGAACGTAGAATGTTTTCTAGGGATTCAATTGATGAATCTAGCGACTAGAAATAATTAATTGATGGCTCTATACTAGCACGTTGTCTAGGAGCATTAATTATTCGAGAATTGAGCGATATGAGCTAGTTGAAGCGTCATATTTATTATGTATAGTTAGGGAAAACATTGTTGCACCCTGAAGACGTTATCGCTCTATACTAGCAGGCAAGCTGTCTAGGAGCCGTCCAATCATTAAGATTCTATACACATGTCTTTTATATAGTCAGGGAAAACATTGTTACATCCTGAAGATGTTATCGCTCTATACTAGCAGGCAAGCTGTCTAGGAGCCGTCTAATCATTCGATTCTATATAAAAGTAATTACTGAAATTGCTCAGTATTAATGAAATATGCCGTGATCTCAGTTGAGAGACTACATATTCATATATGCTCTGAGAGGCAATACACTTAGTCAGAGATTCTTATGGATGATCTGAGAGGCAATACACTCAATCAGAGACCATCGTGGCATGAGTTTTCATGCTTAAATGAGAGACATGAGTATTAATATTCGTATGATTACCGGATCGGGAATAGGCAAGGTTATGATTTTACGATTTCAGCCTTTGTCAAAAATCCATCATCAACATTAACTCCCATGCTTAGTGAGGAACAGTCATATTCCTCAGTCATCACTGGATGGTGATTTTTAGTCGTAGACAAAATAAGTAATTTAACTTAGTCGTAAAAAGAATGTTACCGTATTTTCAGTTGCTCCAATGATGTCACATACGAGCGTTATATTGCTTGAATGAAGATCCCAGTAGCATGATAGAGCATCACTTGACGAGCATAAATTGGTGTGGCACCGCTGATTTAGGTGGTGGAATGCTCAACCTTGGTCGGTTTAGCACTTACGGGCCTACTGCTTGAAAGAGAAAATCATCGTCCCACCAAGTTGTTGGTCTTCGAAGCACCAATATATACCACCGACTGTGGTGGAATTGTTTTCGTCGATGTTCTAAATCCCCAAATGACTTGTGGAGGATCCAAATAAGTCTTCACGTTGAATCATCTTGATAGGCTACATGAAATCTTCACTTGATGATTGAATTGATGAAGATACGTGTGGATGAATGAGAAATTTCGTCATAATTCGTCATCAGGAAATTCAGAAGTTAGGTCTTCGTTGAAAATTTTATAGAATCTTCATACGGTGTCCGTTTTTGACGATCTTGATAGACGCATTTATGTGTCTATTTTGATCTCAATTTTCTATATTGTTAGTACCCATTTTTGTGTTTTGGTACTTTATCTCTTTGTAGGTATTTTTGGAGAAATAAACATGTGTGGAAAATTGGCTCGAAAAGTGGTATTTGCGCTCGTGGGAGTAAATCACCAAAAGCACCCCTCATTTGGATAAGGGGCACTCAATTACTAAGGGGCATTCACTTTCTATTTACACCCCAGGACACGCCAAGTGTTAAAGGCACCCAGCAGTTGGTTATGGGGCACTCATCTTCAACATTTGAAACCGAAGTTTTTGCGGGAAGCTTTCTTTTCACCTGCGATATTTTCCGGAGAAGAATTGGACGAGGTTTGTTGAGACTCAATCGCTGATTTGGATGTATTTGGGCCTATTTAGGGTAAACAGGATCGTTAGGACTTTCAGATTCGCAAAGAGAGGACGGAATCACCTAGTTTGATTAAAACAGAGACGAAGGCTTATATTTTGGGAAGTTATGAATGGTGAGAGAAGATATACTCTTCTGGGATTGATATCTACCGAGTACGGAAATTTTTGAGCACATCAGAGACCGAGTAGGAGAAAAAGAAGGAGTTTTTAATACCTCCCGGTAAAACAGAGCCTAAGAGAATATCACTTGGAAGTTACGTGGACTTTGGGAAGATATCTTCTGATCGAGATTTGTTTCCATACTTGAGAGGGTTTTTTACAACTCAGTTACGCATAATAAAATAATAGGATAAAGGAAATAAATCTCGTGTCTTGGGTTAAAAGTCAGGGAGAGATATGGAAGAGATTATCGGGATTTAGGTGGTTGCAGTGTATAAATATGAGGTGTTGGTACCACACAGGAGGTTATCGAGACCTAGGGTAGAGTTTTGGAAGTACACAGGGCCGAGAAATAGTTGCAGAAAAATTCTTCATCACCAGCAGAACGAGGAAGAAGAAGATAGAAAAACCGTTAGCTATTCTTTCATATATTGTAACAGTTTGCCAACAATTATTTCAATAAGGATTTTCTCTGTAACACTAGGCTCTGTAACAGCGAGTTCTGCAACAATTATATATGTTACAAACTCGCTGCTTTATACTTTTTTCTCCCTTTTAATCAACTTTTGAGCTATGAACCAATATTTTGAGCAAGTGATTAACATGAGGAGCTAAACCCCATTGCCGAGGCGACGGAGGAAGCCGTTTTTCCAATTATTATGTGGCAATTTCTAATTTAATAATTTTTGAAAATTCTTTTATGATTATTTGCCTTGAATTAAAATTGTTTTATCGATTAATAATTGAGCAGTTGTGATTTCTTTTGATAGAGCATGCTTAGCCTAGGGTTCTTGATGTTCTATGCTTCGGATATACAATTGTTACTTTGAAAATCTATCTTTGCAACATATTAGAATCACTTTAAAACGAAAAGAATTGCATGAATATTAATTAGATTGAATCACTGATAATTGGTTAATGGTGGAATCCTGAGTCTCAATGCTTTTTAAGATATTGATAACAACTTTGATTGAGTTTTCTATTTTACTTTGATTCTAAAACGAATCTTCACAAGTTCGAGTTGAATGAATCTTTCTTACCACATTACAACAACAATTAAAATCACATTAATTTTTGGCGCCGCTGACGCGGACTTGTATTTAGGTTTTACATTATTTTTATTTTTATTTTTTTATTTTTTTATTTTTTTTAGATTTTTTTGTTCTCTTTTACGCCTTTGGTATTTTTTTCGACTCTTTTCAGATTTGGGGCGAAGCTGCAAGGAAAGAAAAAGTGCTATAAAAGAAAAGCAAATCCGAAGAAAGAAAGAAAAGAGGAATCCAAAAGGAGTGAAGAACATTTTATTTTTATTTGTAGATTTTTATTTTTAAATAACTGTATTAGGGTTTTTTGTATTTTTTTGTAATTTTTCTTTTTCTTTTTGGACTTTTTGGACTTTATTTTTTGGGACATTCTTTAGGGACTTTATCATTTTTAAACCTTACATAAGGGTAGTATTAAATAAAAACTGCTGCAAGGAAGGACGACAGTTACGATACTGTCTCGGCCCCTCAGGTTCGTACACTGACATAGGAGTCGGTGGCCTGAGTCAACTACAACCGATTCGTCGCCCGTCTGGTACGGGAGGTAAAACTCTATACACCCACGAATCCCCTGTCAGTGGGTTTTCCTTGGTGTTTAGGCTTTGAAAATATAAAAATACACGTGCACACACCAATTGCACCTTCGTCAGAATCACCGAGTTTAGGAAAACTCGTGGATTAGTAAGCTGAACCCGTGCCTTGGTTTTTTTTATTTTTGATAAGTCAAAAAATTGTATTAAAAATAACAGTTATTTACAAGATAGTTCATGAGAAAAGAGGTCACAGCAACCCCAAAAACTCACAAAGCTATTTAAAACGAAAATAAGATACATTTGGCAATTCTATTGAATTTAATAAAACAGGACGGCCAACAAAATTTATCCTCACCCCATAGCTCAATAAACACCCACTTTTTGCCATCTTATCAGCTGCAAAGTTGGCCTCACGGTAAGTGTGCACAAACTTAATAGAATCATACATGCCTTGTACATCAGACCATCTTTGCTGAGCAAACCAAGTTACATTATTCTCCTCCAAGGCAGTTATCACACTAGATTAATCAGTCCTTATCAAAATGTTTCTATAGCCCCAACGAACTTCCCATTCGAGCCCAATAAGAATCCCATACAATTCCGCCATGTAATTCGAAATAACTCCAAGACCAACACACATCGCACCCACCACTTCACAATTAGCGTTTCTAGCCACAACTCCTACTCCCGCCACCCCTGTATTGCCCCTAGAGGCACCGTCGCAACACAACAAGAGCTCATTTTGCATTGGCGGATGCCAGAAGCACTCAACAGGCTCTAAAGCTTTCACCCTACGGCAGCTAACACGGGAGAAATTCAAAATCTGCAGATCTTCAACAGTGTTGAACATACATCCCTTCATTCTAGCCGAGTGCTCATGAATGAGATTAAAAACTCTTTTCTTAAAGAAGTTCCAGCAAGGTTTCTTCTTTTCATATACCATCTTGTTCCGCTGGTACCACAGCTCCGAACGCAAAGCACCAAATTGGATACTAACCACGGATCTTTGACCATTCTACTACACCCTTTGCCGCCTTACTAGAAGCTATCAAATTATATTGAGGTGTAAGTTTAAAAATACACAAATCCAATTCCAAGCCTTGTTTCGCAAATCTGCATTGCCAAAGAATATGCTCCAGGGACTCCTCGTCATTTTGACAAACACAACATTTATATGCAAGAGAAATCTTGAACCTGCTACGAACCTTGTCTAATGTTGCACAAGCACCATAGACAAATTTCCAGTTTTGAGCTGCCAGCGACGGATGAATCACACTCTTCCATAACAAGTTTGCTTCCTCCATAATTGGATATTTGATCCTAATCAATTCCCTAGCCGATTTGACTGAGAAGTTTCCTTTTAAGTCAGGCATCCATATCTTCTTGTCTAGGCCACCTTGAATTTTCGGAAGCTCCTCCAACATGACACCAGTAGAAGTGATATCTTGTAGATGAACCCCTTGTAAAAACCATTCGCATGCTAAATAATATCGTTAACACGAGCCCCTTTATCTAGGTCTGAACGACCTAAAGCATCAGCCAAAGTAGTAACTCCATACCAAACATCAAAAAACAGAGAAGTGCTCCTTCCGTTTCCAATTATGCATTTAGTATTGCGAAATACATCATTATGAACCCATCGAATTCCAGGAAAAATCGTCGATTTAACCCCATCAACCTTGATACGACCATCCCTGCAAGTGAATTTAGACTCCAATAAACGAGCCCATTTTTTACCTGAAGACTTTATACTCCACCAAAGCTTCATAAGCATAGCCTTGTTCATAGTTTTCAGACTACAAATCCCAAGGCCTCCTTCCTTCACCTGACTACAAATTTTGTCATAACCTACCACAAAAGCTCTAGAAAGATTCGAATAACCCGACCAGAGAAAGTTGCGAATAACACGTTCACATTGTTGAATAAACTTTACTGGCCACTTATACACAGCCATGTTGTGAATAGAGTAGCTAGAAAAAACTGATTTTATAAGCGCCACCCTATCTTGAAAAGATAGCATTTTGCCTTTCATAACTGAGAGTTGTTCCTAAAGCTTTTCCACAACGTTTCTGATGTGCCTATACTTCACCGCACCTGGCATTACCTTAACCCCCAAATAACGATCCGGAAAATAAGTGATGCCCATGCCTAAGAAATCAGCAATGGTTTGACGCCTACTTAAAGACCCCCCACCATAATAAATCTTACTCTTCTCCCTACAAACATGTTGTCCAGAAGCATATTGGTAAACTTCAAGAAGTTTTACCAAATTTCTCACACTCTTCATATTACCCTTGCAAAAAATCATAATATCATTAGCAAAGAATAAATGAGTTGGAGCAATACCATTTCGCCTTACCATATGAGTCATGTCTTTGTTTTGAAAGAGTTTAATGATGTTTCTACTAAGAACATCCTCTATCAAAACAAAATAAGAGGCGAGAGAGGATATCTTTGATGCAGACATAGTGATCTTGAAAAAACCCTTCGGGCTACCATTTAGAAGAATAGAAATACGAGCAGATTTCAGAATATTGAGAATCCAAGAATACCAATCTTCTGAAAAACCATATCTTCTAAACACCTCCAAAACAAAATACCAGCTCACTGTATCAAAGGCTTGAGAAATATCAAGCTTAAGACCCAAATTACCATCTTTCCGTTTGATATGCAACTCATTAACCATCTCCGACGCCAAACTGATGTTTTCATGAATATTCCGTCCCTTCATAAAAGCCACCTGCTCCTCAGAAACCAAACCTCCCAAGACCTTACCAAGTCTTGTTGCAAGAATTTTTGTGAAATTTTTAAAGAAAAAATTACTTAGACCAATAGGTCTAAATTTCCTTAAACAATCAGCACCTCTTACCTTTGCAAGCAATAAAATGAGACTAGAATTAGCCCCATTAGGAATTGATTTAGAAGTCCAGCAAAAAGTAATAGCCTTGAATAAATCCTGGTGAATAAGGTCCCAACAATGCCTATAAAAACACCCTGAAAAACCATCCGGCCCTGGCGCACTATCCGCACCTAGATCAAAAACCGCAGTTTTAACTTCCTCCATAGAAGGAATAGCATCTAACATCTGGCTCTCCTCAACTGAAATAGAAGCATGATCATACTCAAACAGTTGTTCATCAATTGGTAGGTCCCTACCATTGAATTTAGCCTCATAATAGGAAACAACATGATCCCGAATTTGGTCCGGCTCACTGATAGTCAAACCATCTTCAGAAACAAACTCTGAAATAGTATTCGCACTCCTACGAATATTAATTGAACTATGGAAGAAAGAAGTATTACTAGAGCCATCCAAAAGCCATTTGTTTCGTGACTTTTGTTTGAGCATAATATGTTGTTGCATTCGCACCTCCTGAACAGCCACCAACGCATCCTTTAACCCGTGCCTTGGGCCTTATGGGAGTTACCAGCTGAAAGTCCACAAACCTCAACCTCGTACCTTTGGGTATATTTTGCTGTGGTAACCCAAGCTTCCCTAAATTAGTGAGCCCAGCATTTGCTTGTGCACGATTTTTTGCATAATTCTTGTATGCTTGAACGTAAGAGAGACGCTCTAGGTCGGTTCATTAGAGAAAAACCTAGTAGTTCTAAGAGTCTCGATTACCTTAATTTAGAAAGTTTGGTTTTCGAAAAATCCAGTTTTGAACGTCCGTCTTTTACTGAAGAGAGAATCCCTATTACTCCGATAGAGCCATAGATGGCAACTTTGAAAGCCTTGTTGAATCCGACTAGGACTACTTGTCCCTCGTGTATCAGGTTAGCTTAAACTGAAGAAAATTATGAACTTCAACCTGGGACCTTACAGATGCTCCCAATCATTTTAGGGAAAGAAAATGAAAACCCCTATTTCCATGTTAGGGACTTTGAGGAAATTTGTAATACCCTAAAAATTAGAAACCTTGATGATGATGCTTTGAAACTTAGGTTATTCCCTTTTTCCCTGAAAGATAAAGCCAAATCGTGGCTATATAGTTTGGCTTCCGGGTCAATCGAAACATATGAACAACTTACATTTGCCTTTTTGAACAAGTTTTTCCCTAGACACAAAACATCGTCTATTAGGATACAAATCTGCACGTTTTCTCAATAGGAGGGAGAATCTTTGTATAGGTATTTGGAAAGGTTCAATGATCTATTAACCCAATGTCCTCATCATGGTTTAGAAAAGGTTCGGTTAGTTCAGATCCTTTATGAGGGTTAAGATTATTCCACTACAAGTAGAATCTATGTGTACAGGTGGGTTTGAAAACCAAACAGTTGATAATGCGATGACATTTTTGAATGAAATCGCCGAAAAGACCCAACAATGGGAAAATAGTAGGGAACCCCAGAAAAAAAATTCTTCTAGACAGAGGAAACGTTAATAGGGTAGAAGGAGGCTATGAATCAGATGCCAAAATTGCAGCAATAGCTAAAAGGTTAGAAGCTTTAGAATTGGGTCACACTAGTAGTCTAGTGGAGCCTTTTGGGGAAGGCCATACTATGGAAGAGAAAGCCAATGCTCTTTACAATAACACTAGATCGATAACTCTCAGAAGTTCGACCCATATTCAGAAACTTATAACCTTGGTTGGAGAAACCATCTGAACCTTTCGTGGTCTAAGGGCCAGAGTCAAGGTCAGTTTAGTAATTCTAATGTTCCCCCAGGTTTTGGATATACTAAGAATCCTTCAGGACCAGCACAGTTTCAGAATCCTCCAGATAACAAGGTCATGAGCTTAGAAGAAACTCTTGCCTCATTTATTCGAAACACTGAAAAGATTAACCTATCACTTTCACATGGCATAGACGAAGGTAAATATAGGCCAGGCTAATTCTCAGGCTATTTCCAAGTTAAAAAACCATGTTAGTCAAATAAATGAGTCTTTGAGAGAAAAAGGTAGGTTTCCTAGTCAAACACAACCCAACCCTAGAGGACTTCATGAAGTAGGTGCGAAACCATCACATCAACTGAATGCTATTAGCACCCTTAGGAGTGGTAGAGTTGTAGACAATAAGGTAACCATGCCTGATAGTGAGCATACTGTAGTTCACCCCTCAGGACCATCCATAGCTGAGGGGACTGATAAAAATTTTGATGATGCCAATTCGGTTCCTGATAGGCCCTATTTTATGCCTAGAGCCCCATTTCCACAGCTATTAGTACCAACAAAGAATGAATCTAACTTTAGTGACATAATGAAGGTTTTTAAGAAAGTTACCATAAACCTTCCGTTACTAGAAGCAATTAGGCAACTTCCGGCTTATACCAAATTCCTTAAGGATATGTATACGCGAAAGCGCAAGCTTAGTGTCCCTAAAAAAGCCTTTTTAGCTAGTCATGTAAGTTCGATCATTCTGAAAAACACAACTCCTAAGTATAAAGACCCAGGTGCCCCTACCATTGCTTGCACGATAGGAAAACATCGGGTAGATAAAGCTTTACTTGACTTAGGAGCTAGTGTGAACTTACTGCCATACCATGTGTACATACATCTAGGACTTGGTGAATTGAAGCCTACCAAGATAACACTGCAGTTAGCTGATAGGTATGTTAAAATTCCTCGAGGTGTTATAGAGGATGTTCTTATTGAGGTTGACAAGTTTATTTATCCTGTGGATTTTGTGGTCTTAGATACCCAACCTGTCCCCGAGCCAGAGAACTAGATACCTGTGATTTTAGGTCGCCCATTTTTAGCTACATCTAATGTGATCAATAACTGTCGAAATGGTATCATGAACTTATCCCTTGGTAATATGACTATTGAACTGAGTATTTTTAATGTCAGTAAGCTACCTTCTGAGTTAGATGACACGTACATTGAAGAAGTGAACATGATAGGAACCTTGGTTCAGGAGTCATTACCAAACATCGTATCGGAAGATTCATTAGAGAGTTGTATGTCCCATTTTAGCCTGGATTTCGATGATGATAGAAATATTGAACAAGTAAATGCTCTGTTGGATTCTATTCTTGTGTTAGATACCGATCGATGGAAAGCTAGGTTTGAACCATTACTAATTTCCAAGTCTTCCTTAATCCCTTATTTAGAAGGTCCTCCTAAGTTGGACCCTAATTATGCATTTTTAGGCCCATCTGAGACTTTTCCTGTGATTATAGCTTCCGATCAGGAAAGTAAGCCAGAGATCGTGCTTCAAGACAATAAGGAAACTTTAGAGTTGACTATAGAGGATATGAACCATATAAGTCCTATAGTTTGTATGCCTCAAATGCATTTAGAGGATGAACCACCTGATTATAACTTAGAGAAAGCAATTGACCTTTTTCAGGACCCTGATAGTCTAGATATTAGGAGTATTGTGACTAGTCTCACTAGAGACACCCAAAATTCTAAGTTTGGGGGTAGAGAACTAAAAGAAGCTCTTGAGTATTTTAAAGACTCCGAGGATTCGGAAATTCAAGCAATAGTTATAGGTTTATCTGAGAATACTCTTGGGTAAATACCAACATGCTTCTGGACAAACTGTGTGTCGTCAAAAGAGTAAAATATATTATGGTGGTGGTTCTTTGACTAGAAGAACTTATCTTGCTGATTATTTAGGGATGAGTGTTGCTACTTTTCCTGATCGTTACTTGGGAGTTCAAATTATGCCAGGCTCGGTTAAATATCATCACATTGCTAATTTTGTTGAGAAAATTAAAGCTCAGCTGGCTGGTTGGAAGGGAAGACATCTTTCTTTTAATGACCGTATTGTTTTGGTAAAATCTGTCATTGCCAGTTATTCTATTCACAACATGGCTATCTATCGGTGGCCAAGAAAGTTCATTATTCAATGTGAAAGAGCAATTCAGAATTTTATATGGTCTGGAGATTCAAATGTTAGCCGTGTTATTGTAGTAGCCTTCGATAAAATCTGTTGCCCTTTTGAGGAGGGGGGCCTTGGTTTAACTCGTATTGCTACTATGAATTCAGCTCTTCTCATGAAGCTTTGGTGGAATATTCGTACTTCTAATAAGAAATGGGCTGGTTTTCTACGAGCTAAATTCTTTGGGAGAAATGGTCATATCAAACAATATAGTGTAAAATATTCTATCCTTCCTGGTATTCGGAAGGTGCATCAGTTAGTTGATTCTAACATTAAAGTTCAGCTGGGAGATGGTCGGTCTACTTCTCTTTACTATGATGCATGGCTTGGTAATAAGTGTGTTGCGGATATTTTAAATGATTTTTCTCTTGACAGAACTATTTTGGTGAGTGATATGTTGGTCGACAATCAATGGATGATCCCTGAAGTTCACTTGAACAATTTGCTCGCTGCGGACCTAGATGTTAATCAGCTTCCAAATCTAGTTGGAGGGGAGGATACTCGTACTTGGATACCGGAATACAAACGAGAATTCACTGTTAGTTCTGCCAAAGAATTGATTCGGCATAGATATAGCAGGCTGGAGGGTGCGTCTCTTATCTGGAGAAAAGAAATTCATCCCACATTAGCTGCTCAAAATTGGAAGTTCTTGCGAAAAGCTTGTGCAACTTATGACTTCATCAGAGATAGATTCAAGATGCAGCTAGCAAACAAGTGCTCTCTTTGTGGAGCTACAGAAGAGACTCTGGAACACGTCCTTTTTCAGTGCAGTTTTGATGCTCGTGCATGGAATTGGATCTCGTCTGTTTTTGGTGTTAATGCTAAAGTTAATTTTCTGTTTTCTTACAAGGCTGCTCGGAGTAGAAGTCGAATGATTCGTGATCGGTGGCTGCTAGCAAACTTGGTGATCATATCGGAACTATGGGATGTCAGAAACAAAGCTGTCTTCGAAAACAAACAAGCGAACTGTAGTGTCTTCTTCAAGGGTGTTTTGAAACTTATTCAAGACTATTCGATTCGTCTCAAAGGTCACATGCGCAGCTGTCCTGGAGATGTTATTCTGCTGGACTATTTTCGTGTAAAGCATAGGAGTGTGAAGTTTGTTCACCCGGTGGAATGTTTTTGGCATCCGCGACCAGTAATGAACTTCAGGCAGTGTTGCGATGGAGCAAAGAACGGTAGTCCAAGTGTAGCTGGAGCCGGAGTGGTTGCTAGGGATGCAAGCTGTAATGTCATTGGTGCTATGTCCATTGGTCTGGGTATCACGACCAATTACTTAGCTGAATTATATGGTATTCTTGTGGGTCTGGAATGGGCTACTAGATGGGGATTTCGACGAATTTGCATCAGATCGGACTCGTCTAGCGTAGTGGAAACATTTAAAGGTAACAACGTACCTTGGTTCGCAAGACCCAGGTGGTTAGCGGTTAGTCAATTCTATGAGGCCATTAGATTTATTCACACTTTTTGGGAAGCTAATTTTTCAGCGGATACCATGGCAAAAAGAGGGTGTTTCCTTGACAATGAAGTTGGAGTTCATTTTGATGGAAGACCTCAGTTTTTTATTTCAGTTGAAAAACCACATGTGGCTTATTATAGATTCAAATAGTTTATAAGTTTTTGGGGCTTTTGCCTCTTTTCTTATAAACTTCTCTTGTAAATTTTGTTATCTATTAATACAATTTTTTGACTTATCAAAAAAAAAAAATTGTCTGAGCATACTGACTATCCTAAGTTTGGGGGTAGTGATGGTCAAGTATCCCCATTAGAAGTCCCTAACTTGGGAATCGAGCCTAGTGTGCCTGAAGTATTACCTGAATCTCTTCTGACTCCACAACTTGATCCTCCTGATACTATCCAGGAGGAAATTCAAGATTTAGAAACTCATAGTTCAGAAGAATCTGTTTGTCAAGACACTCATATGAATCCCAAGCGGGCGCCGAAGATAAACCCAGTTGTCTTGTAACAAGTTTTAGATCAGGTTGTGTTATATTTGTTTATTTATCTAATCCGGTGCAGTTGTCTCATAATGGTGGCAGTTTTATTTGGTTTTGTTGATCCACAGTTGTTTCGACTATTGATATATGATTTGAAAGGTAATTAGCCATTTATGGGTATTTGACGTCTGGCTAAAGACTTTAAACTTAGCACTTCTTGGGAGGTAACCCATGCCCATTCAACACGGTAATATCTTTCCTTAACTCTTTTGCTTCGAATGGTAACAGTTTCTCCTTGTTCATGCTTTAAATTTTATCTTTAGAACATTGAGGACAATGTTAGATTTAAGTTTGGGGGTATGGGATAAACTTTTTCGTTGCATTATTTTAAACTCCAGAGCCTAGAAATTTATGCTTATTAAGGATGGCACTAACCAATCTAAGTGGATGGAAGAAACTGTTACAGGAACCAATCTAAGTGGATGGAAGCATCTTGGTTGTAGGAGTTGAGGAACCAATCTGAATGGATGGAAACATCTATATAGATTCTATTCATAAAAACACAGAGCTCAGGTGTTAGAAATAACATGATAGTTTCACCGTATCTCGGAATCATCTTATTACTTCTGTTTTTATTTTTTGCATAATTTCTATGTTGATGCCTGCTGGGTTGAAATAGGGTGATTGAGTTATATATACATAGAACTCAATCACCCTATATATATATATAAAAGAAGTTGTGTTTGTGTATCTTTACAATTACAACCATCGATTTCGTCATCCCACGGCACGGATCGATTCGTTATATGTCCTATATAGACGTCCGTCCGATCCCTGGATTTCCTGATATAGCCAGGTTTGCTTATATGACCAAGAGAAAAACAACAAGACATTTCCTAATATAACTCAGGAAATACTAAAACAATAGCTAAGGGGATTTGTTCGTCCGTTGGAGTTCGCAGGGATTACTAATGTTTGCTTATACGACTTGGTTTCCTAACTACGACCATTGATTTCGGCTTCCTAATTCAAAGTTTTCCTTTGCTAACTTAAATACCTTTCTGATTTTATATTCTAATTATAGATTTCTTCGTTAGATATACGTCCGCCCGTCCTATTTTTGTAACTGGAATCTCCCATATTCTTCATCTCTTTCTTCTCCTTGGTTCTCCTCATTCTATGTTTTTTTTGGTGATTGTACAAAAAAACAGAAGAAAAGGGAATACGGAGATCCCCTTTCTTCTGTTTCTGATGACCTTGGTTTTGTTTTGGTATAATATACAATCTTCTTTGCATTGACTGATTCTGAGATTTTCTTGGTTAATTTTTTTTTATGAAATTTGAGGGTTTTAGCTGAATTGTTGATTTTTTGATTTTACAGGAAAGGACCAAAGAAGGAGTTTGTTAGTACAATTCTTAATAGGAAGAAACGGATATGAACAGTAACGACTAAATACTACCGATTAAAAAAAATCAAATCTTTTTTGTTTGATCTTTTCGATTGATTTGATTGACTAACAGTTTTTGAAACTTTGATTGCACCTAGTTTGTTTATTCTTGGGAATCTTCTCTTCTGATATAAGATCCACTCAAACTAGATCGAAGTATCGACGAGATCTTTAGAACTGGTGTTAGATCTAAAGACATCTTGTGATAATCCATTGATAACAGACTCTGTTCTGTGTGTGATTGATCATACGAGATTCAAGTGGTGTTGTGCAGGTTATTATTGAAGATTAAAAAAGATTTGAAGACAAAAAAGATTTTTTATTAGTTCTCATATCTTTGTGTGTGCACAAACCTTGATCGGCTGGGATCCAACTAGAATCGGATTTATTCGATTGATTAGTTGCGTGAGATCGGCATCACTTTATAGTTTCTCGTTGAGATCTATACTGATTGTCTGCGAATCTAAACTTAACTGCTTTTGTAGTTATTGGATAGATTGACCTAACCAGGCATATGAGTTTATTAGATTAAACGGAAGAGCCGTTGCGTATGAATTGAGATATCTTTATCTTGAAAGGATCAAAAGAGTTGTTACCAAACAAATTCACCGTTCCTTTGCTGTTTGGAATACGATCAAAAAGAATTGTACCGGTGCGTGACTCATCGAAGGCGGAAGCGCAGTGAAAAGGCGAGGGTACCCAAATATACCTCAAGATAAAACTTTTCCTACCTATAAGTCCTTTCTCCGAAAGTGATTGTCTATGGACTGAGTCGAGACAATACAACTAATCGGTTCACACTTCGTGTGATCGTCTATGGATACAAGATCGAGACAATACAACAACGAAGTATGTTTACTTGATACAAAGGTTTGGAATTAACCAAACACAATAGGATTGCTTATCAAGTAAATAGGAATTAACATTTGTGTGATTTACTTTAATTATAATAAAACAATTATAATGCGGAAAATAAAAGTAAATGACACAACAAGATTTTGTTAACGAGGAAACTGCAAATGCATAAAAATCCCGGGACCTTGTCCAGAATTGAATACTCTCAGGATTAAGCCGCTACACAAAATTACACCTTACTTCGTATAGTTGAGACCAAGTAACTAACCCTATAGTTCACTTAGTTCTGTCTGTATTCCCACGCCTCCGACTTGTGAATAAGTCACGTACTTGGAACAATTCCTTTGGTTCGTATTCCAAACAGTAAAGGAATAACAAATCTGTTTGGTATCAAATCTATTCAACCAAGTGATATGAGTAGGACGAAGGCTCTTCTGTTTATCTTAACATAAACTCCTTCGTCGGGTCCTTAGATCTATCTTATGTTCAATCACCCAAAGGTAATCGTTTAAGATTAAGCCAATCAATACCTTTAATCACAAGGAAACGTATTGATGCCGATCTACTCAATTAATCAATCCAATCTTCCACAAGGATAAACTGATTATTAATTGGATTCTCTTTTACCGAAACAAGTATTGTGCACACCAAAGATTATAAAACCCAAGTCAGATCTTCAATATCTTCTTTATCTTCAAATCTTCTTAAATCTTCAATAAAAACCTGCACACAATCACTTGAATCTCTTGTGATCAATCACGCACAAAACGGAGTCCGTTAACAATGGATTATCACAAGTTCGTCTTTAGAACTAACAATAGTCTAAAGATCCCCGTCGAAACTCTGAACTAGTTTGAGTGAATCTTATATCAGAAGAGAAGATTCTCAAGAATAAACAAACTAGGTGCAATCATATTTCAACCACCGTTAGTCAATCAAATCAATCGAAAACAAAGATAAACCGCAATTATCTAGTTTCCCACCAACGGGTCGCGCTAGAGCTTCTCAATCCCAAAGAAGACTTTAAACTGAGCGGCCGTAAGATATTTCGCCTAATTAGGTTACTCTCCTCTCCGAATAGGCGGCTACACCAGTAACAACAACAAAAGAGTAAATTTGTTGTTACGAAGGATTAGTTTGCTAGAAAGGCAAACTTCGTGTATTTATAGACAAGGAAGTTTGGACACCAAGGAATTTCCAAAACCGAAAATATTCTCAAGATATTCATAAAAGCACATATTCGGTTTTCATAATTCCTGGAAATGCTTTGTCCAAAAATAACGATCGAAATCTCTCGGAAAATCTAATTTGTAAATGCACATTACTAATTCTGTAATTTCCCTACAAAATGAAATTAATAACCTTAATTAAAAGATTCTTAACTAACTTATGTTTCGATCCTGGGATTCTCTTCCCTTAGCCGTTAAGGAATATCTTTGAACAATTATAGAAATAAACATTCACAGCACGTGTTCAAAGTTTGTCGACATCTTAACTTTGTAAGTTCTCTTTCACACTTACAACCTTGAAACCGATTTGCCACACTTCCAAACAAGTTTAGAATTGGTTCATCTGACTTTCAAGAACTATGTGATTGATCAAACCAACATTCAATCACAATCATGGGTTTACGGTTCTACCAAAACAAGTTTCGGTTCTACCTCCATGTGAGTGTGCATAGTCACACTAGCTTCTCAAAAGTTCGGTTGAATAGGTACTAGGATCGGTTCCTCACATATATATGGTATCTAACTTATATGTGTTGCACATGTCCATAGGATCAGTTCCCCTTTCTGCTATAAACCTTGCTGCACCCCATACAAGGATCGGTTCCCTTTGATGTATTGCACCCCTTACTAGGAACGGTTCCCTTTCCCTTACAAGGATCGGTTCCGTTTCCCTTACAAGGTCAGACATACAAAATCTGATCATACCACAGGTGATTACTTAAGATCGGTTTTACTAATAAAAGTTATACCAATACATAAGTCAGGCCTTTGTGAACAGTTCTACCAAGAACACAACAAGTTGTGAGCGGTTATACTCTATCACACATATTGGTTGTTCACAAGATATGCAATGAATAACAAAACCAATAACACCTAGCAATTTCCTTTTCGGTTCACATACAAGTTTATGAACTTACTTCCTTAGAACACATGTAAACATTGTTCCCTAGGATGAAATCCACACCTCATACCCATACATAATCACAATAACATTCAAATTATTATGGCGATGTCTTATCTACAAAGTTTAATGGTTAAGCAATAAACCTCGTATTGTATTCCTTAATACTATGTCTATCTAGGGTTCAAATATGCTTCGCAGTTATGATTTCAATATGCACGACTTGAAAGATACGTTAGAGAATGAAACAGTTCAAGTAAAATATCACTAACCTAAGGATGATTGTTGTCGTTGTAGCTCCTTGCTTCTTCACATCTTCAAGTCTTCGCAATACTTGTAATGTCTCATATCCTAATACTTTCAAGCTAACCTATACGAAGTTTAACTCTAGTACATAATAAAGCAACTCTTAACATGAGTTTTGATTCACTAAAATATGACAGCCAAACTTGACATACCAACGCTTGGTGGGTTCAATCGAGCCATGCTCTTACACGCATGGATACTTAGGAAACTGAGTGAACTAGGGGTAGTTGCTTGGTCTCAACTATACGAAGTTGGTGTAGATTTTGTATAGCGGCTTAATTCTGAGAATATTCAATTTTGTACTAGGTCTCGGGGTCCTCAATAACAAAATCTTGATGTGTCTTTTACTTTTCTATTTCTGCAATTATAATTATTATATTATAATTAAAAGTAAAATACACATATACGTTAACTCCGCATTACTTGATAGTGATCCTATAGAGTTTGGTTAAATGCGAGACACCTGAGGATTGCAAGGAAACAACGGAGACAAGCTTACACAAGGTGGAACTAGAAAGTGAGAAAATTGTGTTTCCCTATGGTATTGGTTCAGTCGAAAAGAGTCTAGAAATAGTTGAAACAGGGACTATACTAGTGGATGAGGATATCAAAAGTGCGAAGTATGTAGAGAAGTCTGAATTAATATCTCAATTTATCAGCACCAGAGATGGAAACGAGACCCAGGAGAAATCAATTGAGGATAAGCTTGGTGGAAACAAGTTTGAAGAAGAAATCAAGGAAGTAGTCCCAACATCTGATGATTTATCTGGATCTGGAGATCAAAGAGAAGAAGCAATTAGTCGTTTTGACAATTCTACTGAGAAAACAGAAGAAAATCTTCAGGAATACTCTGCATTGATGTCTGAAACAAAAGACGTTGGAACCTTAAAAGATAATCCAACCATGATAGATTCATCAGACGTTGAGCACAATGCAGAAGTTGAAGTTGAGAGTATAGTCTGTCAGAATATTGAAGCTGATAAAGAAGATGCACATGACACTCAAGTTACTGCAGTAGAAGAGGTTCTAAAAGACGAGGACCAAATGGAAGATGAAACCCAGGATAAGAATATGGACACTCGTATTGCCCTAGAGATAACAGCAGGGACACATCCACACAAAGAAGAAGATTGCAAAGAGATTAAAGTATCTCTTGTGGAGTTTGGAGATGTAAATGAGACTCCAAATGTATATCCCATGAAAGAAGCTGAGAAACTTTCTCCTGCTTGTGCTCTAGGGAGAATATCTCAGAGTGGAAAACTGGTTCTATGTTGGAATAGAAGGAACTAACAGAGCCAGTAGAAAATTGTGAAGAGAATCTGAAAAAAGGACGAACTTCGGAATCAGGAGCATGGCAAAAAAAATCGAAAAAAAAATGATTTAGAAGAGTGTTTCTCGAAGGTGGAGGAAGAAACTGAAACACTTGGTGGAAGCGAAGACCCACATAAAGATGTCACATATAGTAATATGCAAGTTAAGAACCATGAAGAACAATGCACGGAAGACTGCAAGGATGATACCTCCATGTGTGCTAAACCAAATGAAGAGGTTAGTTAAAAATGATATATATAAGATCCAAATTTTTAATGTTATTTTTAATCAGTTGAGTTTACTTAAAACCATCATTCTCTTCCTCAATCTACACTCCTTAACTGATACAGTGTCCCATGCAGAATTGAGAAATACCAATTTAAATTGGTGAGAAAATTGGAAGTCTCGAGGTAAAAAAACACAATCCACAGTGAAGAAGATTTAGTTAAAATGAACTCATCAGTTGAAGAAAAGTTAGTAGGAGAAGTAGGCGGAGAGTGTAATGAAGACTCTAATCCTGAACACGAGATTCCTCAAAAGACTCGGGAATTTGTGTCCGAAGTTCAAACTCGTGATGTGCTCCTAAAACAAAGAGTACTGGAAATGATTAAGATGGCAAGGACGTTGTACCTGTTGGAGATGGAAACATTGGGGAAATCTCTCTAGTAGAGACTACGGAAAAGGAAAACTTGATGGAAGAAACCCAGATTAAGGAAAGAGAAGAAAATGAGTACCTAAAAACAGAAATTGTACAAAAGGTCTGGGAATACAAAGTGAGCTCTATCTAATATATTTGTTTAAATTCTTCAGTCAGTTTCACTTTATCTATTTTACAAGTGTGTGCGAGACCTAAGAACTCTGGTACTAGCGAAAGCAGTGAAAAACAGATACAAGGTGAAGAAGGATGTGTTGAGGAACCATCCCCGACATCAGTTGGAAAGGATACCGTTACAGAAATTCGTTAAGAATCCCATGTAGGAGAGACATTCATAGAAACTTACATGAATCTTGAACCCGCAGAATCAGATAATGATCTGATAGCTGACCAGATTGCAGAGACTAATGAGGCAACATATATCACAAAAGATGAAACTCTAATAGAAGAAATCCAAGTAAGAGAGACTAATCTCATATTTTTCCTCTTCTTGTTTAAGCACTAATTTTTGGTTGGATAAGTGCAAGCATTTACGGTATGGGTCTTGCAGGGACTTAAGAACGGCAATGCAAACAAGAAAACTGAGATGCTGATCATAAAAGAAGAGGAAGTGTCCAAGGTTCTAACTTGAATTTAGCTGTAGTGCCTTGAGTATCCTCGACACACTATTTTATTTTTATTTAATGAACTTGAAACTTCTTATGCAGATAATATTTGAGGAGATGAACAAAGAAATGACAGTTTCCACTGAAACAAGAGAAATAGTTCCAACAAAGAATGAGGAAGGCCCGGACATGAACATTCATGAAAAACCTACTAATAGTACACCATGTGAACCAGAACCAACAGAAAATATGAATGGCATGGTAGTTAAACCCTCTTCTCTGGATCTTGAAGAAGCTACCCCAACAAATTCAGAGACCACAATAAATGCAACGGAAGATGCAAGAGCCCTTGACAATTTATCTGAAGGCTACAACCTTTTGAGCACCCCTTTTGAGTCAGTATCAAAGTGTATTGAAACTACTGAAGCCTTTTCCCAAAATAATCAAAATGTAACCACCATGATTGATACTTCAATTGTTGACGAGGCTTTAGCAGGCGATATCCCATATAAAGAAGGAAAGGCTAGAGAACATGAAGGGGAACATATTGAGACATAAGCCATAACTACAGTAGAAGAAGCTGAGCACGTAAAGAATGGCGTAAGCGTTAGTAACACGAGAATTTATTTAGAAGTTTAGTACTTGTACAATTATTAACACTTTAATTTGCTCTACAGGCACCAGAAGCGAATATCTTAAAGGAAGGTGTGAAGAAGCTTGGTGAGTTCAATATTCAAGAAAGATCATATGAAAGCAGATATACAGAAATTCAAATTCCACAACATGAATAAACCCATGCTATCTTAACTACTGAGCAGGAAACAACATAGGATTGTGTCACGTGCAGCACTGGCAAGATTAATACTTCTGAATCTTTTGCTGAAGATCAAAGTCAAACGAAAATTGATCTCAAGCAAGAAGCAAAGGTCTGTGAAAGTGAGACAACATAAAGCTGAAAGCCGGAGGAGTTTGCAAAACCAGGACCATAAGGTTTATCTTCTTACCAACCTTCAGTCATGGAGATAATAGTGAAACAAACTACCATGAACTTGGAAAACCGCAACAGAATTCCTTAAAACTTTGAAAGGATTCCTGAAGCCACTGATACAACAAATAAAGAGGGGAGTTCAAGAGAAGTGGACCTCGGTAAATCCGCAGAGGCAAACACTGCAACATTGCTAGAGGATCAAAGTGGAAGCACCGAACAGAAAAACAACATATAGGAGCAGAAACCAAGAGAAATTTCATAGATTAATGGGAAACCAAAAGAAACAGAGTGTGGATAGTACAAAGAATCAATCAGCGAAACAAAACCATCAATGTCCGATCTCACACTAGACTTTGAAAGAGAATATTTTGTGAAGAATAAGAACCATTGGAATGTAAAGTGCCTCTTACTATTCAAGTTGAAAAAGATGCACAAGAAGAAGAAAAGCATTTAGCGGATGAAAAAGAAGATGTACAGATAAAAGACTCAGGGTCTGATGCTCTAGTAATGGTAGAAACCTCAGCTGATGTTGATGTGAAACCATCTCACAAGAAATCACACAACATACTATCAGGGGTGGGATCAAAAGTTAAGCATTCAATCACTAAGGTGAAGAAGGCTATCACAGGTTAGTCATCTTCGCACAAGTCATCGTCACCAAAACAAGAAAATGGAGCTTAAACAGCTGGATTTATTGGACCACAGTTAATACTATATTTCTATTGGTTGCATACTGAATTCAGATTGTGGTGTGTATTTGTGAAATGAAAATTTTGTAAAATAGATCAAGTTCCTTATGTGCATAATAGTAAGCAAAGATTATTTTACTCAGACATATATTGCAGAAAAAAATTATATTTTGGCTCTTATATTCAATCAATCAAAGATTTACATGTATGATGTATCAATTTCCAAATTTCCATCTATAACCGAAAATCACAGAGAAATGCTCTTTAGCTACACTTCCTAAATGATAGCCGACACCCGGATCCTATTTTAACGTCTCCTAAGTTAGAACATACAAACAATAATCTGACAGTCGATACAAATTCCTATTCATAATTTGAGCTACAATTACTTGACCTAAATGTTGATTGAATTGTTTAGACCATTACTACAACTGATAAAACTAGATTCTACAAAACCTCTACTACATTTTCCAAAGATAAAACCTTGAAAAATTATTTACTTTTAAGCAAAAGAGAGAGGGAGGGGGTAACCTGTTCAATAATTCTTTCCTTGAGTTTCATACTCCTTTTTTTCCCTTTTTAGAGCACCAAAAATGACAACACTGATCAAATTTAAATCTTCTTCCTTGTGTTTCTGAGATCAACGAGGGGTTAGTTGTGGGATATTTTAGAGGATTTTAATGTATATAAATTCCTGGGGATTTGGAGGGAGTGTAGGAGGGTTTAGAGACTGTAAAAGAGTTTTAGAGTTTTAAGGCCAGGGTGTTTGAGAGAGTCTAGGAGTCTTGGAGAGTTATAAGAGGGAGTTCGAGAGAGTTTATTATCACTGATGCCTAAAGTTCAACTGCTACATTTTTCATGTTATCAATCCTATAGTAGCGTGACTTTGATAAACGGTCGAATCAATTACTTATATAAAAAGTTGCTACAATCATAGATAAAATTCAGCACAATCAAATTCAGATCAAGATAGATATGTTTAAATAATGAACGTTAAGTCCATCCATAACGGAAATATTTAAAGAGTTTGACAGTGAAACAAATTTGAATAATTATACTGAGATACTTAATGCTTAATCACTTGTTCTGTATTGACCACAGTGTACTATCGAGTGTTTTAACGTATCTTCAATCAAACTAATCGATAACCATATATAATCAAACAAATCAAGATACATATACCAAATCTAAGCAAACTAGAGTAATAGCAAAAGATAGATTTTGCTGAAAGAAAATGACTACCATACTTGAAAATAAATAATGGTTTATTGCTTATGTTCCCTTTTCTTCACTTTTTTTCCTTGTAGCTTAACCCCCTCCCCAAATCTCTTGTTTTTGTTGAGAGATTTCTAAATAGCCAAAAAAACATAGCAAACTCCCAGAAATCCCTAGATTAATAAACTCCCTAGAAATCTAGGATTTTGGCACGAATAGGGATTTTGATAAACTCCCTAGAAATCTAGGATTTTGGCACGAACAGGGATTTTGAGGGTCTTTTCTAAACTCCCTCACGACTAACAAGGATTTTCTAGAGAGTTTGTGTAATTCTCCCAAACTCTCTCACGACTAGCAGGGATTTTAAAAGATTTTTGTAAACTCCCCCACGATTAACACGGGATTTAGAAACTCTCTTGAACTACTTTAAAATCCCTCAAATTCTCCCACGACTAACCCCATGCAAGTTTTTTTGATTTCTGATATACAAAAGAGCATTGCTGTCCCGCGCAGCTGCGCGGGACGACTTACTAAGCAACAAGATTCTAAGGCCTATTCCTATGCACATGCCAAAACATGATATTTGGCATGTATGCACCCACTATGGGTATGCCAAACTGCCAAACTCATATGCCAATATGTTTTTCCTGGCATATAGGCATACACGACAGAGTTTCCATCGAGCGATAGAGTCTCGGTCGCTCGATGGTCTTTAAACCGACAGCGACAGTCAAGCTGTCGCTCGCTTCTATGATAGTCGCTTATCAGCTCTTCATCCAACGGCTACCATTTCCCCCCTATAAATACCTGATTTCAATCCCATTTTAACTCACACCAGAATTTCGAAATCTCTCTAGAATTTCTCAATCTCCAATACTTTTATGATCTTCTAATTCCTCATAGAGCATGGCTGATAATGCGAGCATGGCTGATAATGCGAGCATGGCTGATTTCATAGCAAACCAACATGCTGCGGAAAATCAAAGAGTACCAAAATTTACAATTGCGGAAGATGAATGTATTTGCGAAGTTATGTTCATTGTATTGAGACTTTATTCGCGAGAAGAATCTCGTCAAGTTATTTTTTGGGATAGGGTTTTGAGGAGATTTAAAGAACAAACAATGAACCCCAACCAACGTGATGTTAAAGGGTTGAGTAATCGCTTCACTATAATCGATCGTGATGTTACTAAGTATCTTGTTTTACTTCAGCAAGAAGGTCCAAATCTAAGGAGTGGTGAAACCTATTTGGAACTTAAACAAAGGTGTCGTGTGGAATATCGTCGCATCTACGAACATGACTTCGAATATGGAAGTTGTTTCGAGATTTTAAGTTGCTTGCCCAGATATTGTCCAATTTATATGTGGTAAAAGTTATTTGTAAAATTTCTTAATCATGTCCTAAAAGTTATAATATTTTAACTCTAATTAAAGTTCAAAATTGGATTACGAATAGAATTAAGCTTAATTTTCAACAATACTCAAATTTTCAAATTCAAAGTTCAAACTTCAAATTCAAATTTCTTAATAGTAATTTTTACAAGACATAAAAACTAGACTTTAAAAATAAAAATTGGGGACAATGTTCTTCATCTTGTTAATCTTCTTCATTTCACCAAATTTCCAATCAATGCGCTCATTAACGGAGTCTCCTTTGTTTATCTTCTTCTTTGGCTTCAAATTTGTTTTGCCTTGATTTTCCTTGCCTATAACCTTTCTTTGCCTTCTCTTAGTTGCGGTTTTGACTTGGTTGATATCCAAAACTTGGAGACTTCTTTGCTTCTTACTTATTTATTTAAATCTATCACATATCTTCTCAACGGCACCTTCAAGCACTACTCCAGAAAAATCAAGTTGCGTTGCCGAATCAAGTTGGGTTAATTGTGCCATTTGGAGAACATAAAAGAAATAAATTAGATTGAGAAATAGAGAATAGATTGAGAAGAAGAGAAATTTTTTGTGTAAAAAATTTGGGGTAAGTTTTGAGTTCGAAAGTTACATATTTATTAGCGATGAAGAACTAGCCGTTGGCGCTAGAGTTAATAGCACTTGCGATATAATTATTATCTCCGGCGATAAAGTCATTATCGCCAGCGATATTGTGAATATCGCTCGCTAGAAAGTCTGTTGCTTATTGGTTTTCCCATAGTGGAGCAAATGATTTGCCATGCCACCTGGCATGCCAAACACCATTTTTTTGGCATGTGCATAGGAATAGGCCTAATCAATTAGATCATGAATTATATCTACTTAGATGATGTAGGGATGTTAAAAAAAGATAGATAATTGTAAAAAGGTCCTTGTACACATTAAAATCTTGTCTCCTGAAACTGGTCTTCCCTATTTTCATTCTGCACAATGGAACTTTCTACTATCATTGTTTTTTTTTATTTTTATGGATCGATATCCATTATAGTCACGCGAACTACACCATCCTATCATTGTACCTAATAATTATCAGCGTCATCCTGGCAAACTCAATTCCACTCTTGAACTAAAAACCGGATGATCTCTAACAGATGTTACACATAGAAATAAAAATCCCCAATTTTGATCGTAACCGGCATCATCACATCCACTATTTAATACAGATGCTGATGTTAAAAGAACACTTAATTTTATTTCAAGAGGAGCGTTCCCTTGACAGGGCCATATTTAACAATGTTTGACAATCTCATGTGGTCCGTTAGATGACCATATAAGAACGGTCTGGATTGTCATAAAATAATATGGGTCTTACGGGTGAAATCATATCCAACACAGGCATTTGACGACCTTCCTTCCCTTTTATCTATTCTCCCCCATTTGGTTTTCTCATACTTATCGATCACAGAACGAAAACAAAATTCAATTTTTTCATAATTATAACTAAACGATGATTTTCGGATGATTTCTTCACATCATAGAAAATATGAAAACCGAAGATAGAAAAACAAAGAAGAAGATTAGGGTTAAAAAGAAACCCAAATTTAAATCTGATAGATGGGAACGGAAGCAGTCCAGATTTTAATTCCAAAGGTATTAGCCTTTGATTAGAAGATGTAATTAAAAAAAAAAGAAAAAAAAGATGAGAGATGTAAATTCAACTTGTCAGCAAAGTTGATTTACCATCTAAACTTGAGTTTTTCCACACTTTGTTGGTTTAGAACTGGAAAGATCATTCAATCCAAGATAATCGAAGATGATAACATTAAGCTTCGAACAATAACTAAAACTATTGAAGATTTGATTATTAGAAATATTCGATTGTTGTAGAAAAAAGAGGAACCGAGAGGCGAGTATTACACGGGTCAAAATTTAATTCAAATACCCGTATTATTTGGTAATAATCTAGACCGTTCCAATATGGTCATCTATTGGCCCACGTCAGGCTGTCAAACATTGTCAAATCCTCCCCCTGTCAAGGGAACACTCCTCTTATTTCAATCAATACAGTTTAGAAACATGATCTACTTCTATTTGTTTGTTTTTTCTTTTGTTGATTTTATCGGTTCCATTGACACGAAAAATCAATAATATCCAATGAAAGTTGTGACCACCAATTAATAGATCATAGTTAAATGCTTAATCCCCCTATCTTCATGATAGATTTCAATAAGTCATCGCAGCTACCTTCTTTGAAATAAAATACAAACCGTGATTTCTTCTTAGTTGCTGCGCAAGAGAAAGAATTTGCAGAATTTATAGGAACAATATTAAAAGCCTCAATTTTTAACTACAGATGTTCCCCTAACCACCTCATCTGAAAAAGGTGAAGGATAACAAAATTGTATCCGTCAAAGTTCTAATCTAACGGCTTAAAATCTTGTTGCTTACGAAGCCGTCCCTTGCAGCTGGGCGGGATAGCACTGCTCTATACAAAATGCTTTAAAAAACTGTGACTACCCAAGTTACCCCAAATAAAATTAGATAATTCCAATGTTAGTCGAAGATATATAATGTCAATTATTATTGTATATATAATTTGAGTAGAAATTGCTGGCCTCACATTGAAAGTTAGGCAAAAAGCTTGAATTCTAGAGCTCCTGGCCCCCGACCAATAGGAATCAAGGATTTACGTCGCAAAATAGAATGGGTATGTATAATGTGTACCGAATCACTTTCAAGATACAAAACCTATTTCGACACAAAACCCTAACTTCTTCATCTTCTCTTCCACCTCCTTTGCTACCATCAACTCATGTTTCACCGCTATTTCTTCTGACGCTTCTGTTCATAAGTCCCTATCGACTCTCTCTTTTTCCTTTTTTATTCTTGATTTGATGATTAACACGGTTTTAATTGATTGATTTGGATGATTTTTGTGTTGGAGAAACCAATTGTACCAAAGCAAAGATCGCTGAAGATACTAAAAGCATTGACGGGTTTTTAGCAGGATTTATAGAATCAAGCACTTGAAGAAAATAAAATATAAATATACCACCCATGGCAATGGTGACCAAAGTTTACAATATCAAGGTAAAAAAAGTGAAACTTAATCTCAATTTTCTGTCTAGAGTACTATTTTATATTTTATCTGTAGTTCATAAAGAATGGGTTCAAAGTTTACAATATCAAGGTAAACAAAGTGAAACTTAATCTCAATTTTCTGTTTAGAGTACTATTTTATATTTTATCTGTAGTTCATAAAGAATGGGTTTTATCTTAGATGGATAGTTCACCAAGAATGGGTTTTATCTTAGATTGATCTCTGTCTAGCTTTTGAGTCACATCTCAAACAATGTTATTGCAAAGCACATATGTGGAGAATTGCAGAGTTTTGTTTTATATTGTGCACAACAGATTTGACTTTATAAGAGATTGATTTTTAATAAGGTGTACGTATTGTGTCACTAGGGAACTGTATTTTCAGCATCCTTTTCTGAAGATTGTCCTTTCTTTCTAGCCATAGGAGGCTCCAAAGGAAACCTGCGAGTGAGAAGAGTGAATTTTTATAATTACTACTGCTATAATTATCACATGGCATTTTCCACTTTTTTTTTTAATTTTTTTTTTCCACTTCTCTCTTCAAGTTATGACCTCCAGATATCAGGTAAATGTCATGGTAGAGGATGCCATACTAAATGCAGGTATTTAGTCTTTGTTCCATATGTTATGTGGATGTATAGCTACTTGATGCAGTATTTGTACGTAATAGATGTTATTGTGGATGTTATCATGAAGTAGGTCTTTCTTTAAATGCTTGCTTTAAGATTTTCAGTTCCTTATTCTTCATTACAATATCGCCTTCCCAAAAACTAGTGACACACTTGCCAGTCCATGGATGTTGACAAGGTATGTTTTCTTCTATCTGACGAAGCACGTGTAACTTTAAGCTTATACTATCCAAATGAAAATGAATTGTATTCTCGGCATAAAAAATTCCAACCCCTTTTGCACGAAATTTATTGAAAAAATGTCTTGATTTTTTCTGTAAGTAAATCCTTCGTATTGTTCACTGGAATTGTGTTGATATCGGAAAAATAATTTCTTATCTGTCTTTATATAATAATGCTATATCAGTGAGTTAGTTAATTTTTATCGTTGTACGTCATGCAGTTTCTTTTGTTGGATACAATGGGATAAGCTTCTTTCTAACCATAGTGTAAATTGTGTATAATATAATTCAGATGTTTTCCCGCTGTTGTGCACAGCAGAACATGGAAGGCAGCAAAAAATAGAGTCTCTTTGGTATTCTCTCTTTCCATTTTTTAATGGATGAATCTCACTTCAGCAGTTCTTTGTTCTATCCATAGTACTTTGCTATAGTCGACTTTATATGCTCTACATTCTTTCTCATCCACTTAAGTCACACTCTATAATACATGCATAGGCATAACCACGATACTGCTGAAAAAAAGAATACAAAGAGACTATGTTCACCCAAGAGACGAGTATTTTCTAAAATGCATATATGTATTATTAGACGATTTTGTTATAAATGTCCTCACACTATAGAATACGCGCACTGAAAAGTATTTCTTTAATGACTCCGATCATTTTTTTTTTTGAAATGTTCTCTTTAAAATTGTTATCACGTGACGTGGTTATAGTTTTTACTGCTTTCCTTGCAGTTTGCATTATCTGTTGGGAACCGTTATTTACTCATGTAACAATGAGGAAATGCACCTGCACATCTTTGACGGTTGTTGTCATTCTTAACTTATCCTCCCTTTTTGTTTTCATTTTGTTCCAATTTTTATTAGATATATTTTACTTTTGCACTTAAATATGGACATCTACATATACTGTTTGAGTTGGCGAATGCATTTAACAGTTCAAATTTATTTTTGATGGTAGGGATGGTCAAATTAACCGAGGAACTAGGTTTTTGAGGATTTTATAGAGATATCACTTATAAATCCCAATATTATGTGCTAATCCAGATTGGTTTGGTCATCAAATTTGTAAATTTCACAAATGAATGCTTTCTGCAGAGTCAGAAAATGATCTATAAAAAAAGTCATATTGAACTTACTGATCTTACAATGCACTATTAAATTAATAATATTACTTTTGGCAATTGTTATACATTTTTGTCCAGTTTCCCATGATTTCATAATTCTGTCCGTATTTTCGCTCATTTGGAGTCGTCTGTCATGTAAGAGTTGTATTTTGATCATGATTCTTGGGGAAGTTACTTACTTACTTCACCTCACAGTAGGTGGTACTTTGGCACTCAGTTCCTCTGGACGGTTCTTTTCCACTTTACCCTCATAATATTTGTCTACTTCTAAAGAAGTTTGTCGTCATCATCATCATTTCACTCTTATAGATCATAGAATCTATAACTACACTTTTTTTTATCCTGTGGAGTGCTGGACTTCCACTAGGTGAACTCAACATTCTAGATTGTGTACGGTGTAGATGAAAAGCTCTTGGAAATGGTTCCAAGGTGGCAAGGTCTCTTCATACTGTTTTATAAGCGCATAAAGATGATATTGTATAAGGTGTAGGGTGGAAACAAGCAAAATGTACGACTTTCAGTAGATTCCAACGACTGACTCAAGATAAACGACAATACTTACTACCAGAACTCAGACCTCATTATACCCTTGGAATCTCATATACGACGTGAATGACGATAAATACATGCTATGCATTATGTATCCCAGTGTCGTCGAGAATCACGGATACAGTGTATGAGGGCAAGTGATGCATAACACGGTTAATAGAACTACTTGCATTTTCACAGAATTTTTTCAATTAGCTAAAGTGTATGTGGTTTTCCTTAAATTTTGTTCTTTATGCAATGCAGCAAGATTTACTGGAGAAATGCATGATCATTGGTGAGATTCATTTCACTCTTTCGAGGTTAGTTTGTAGTTAAAAATATGGTCTCTCTATCATTATATATTTAAGCACTTTATCTAATTCATTGGTGTTTGCTTGCGCTTGCATTAGACGGGGGATTCGAACATTAGTAACCCTGGTGCACAATTGGGTTTTGATTGAACGTTCTATTGCTTACCTTCGGCGAGGTAAATATCCGAGCGTTGCGAGAAGGTAAGAGAATAATTCACAATATAGTTTTAGTACATTTAATTTCCAAAAACAATAAAAATGCACCAGCTGATATGTTAAACATTTTGCAGCTAGGTGAACCAAAAAACCTATAATGGTTTTTGATAAACTGATTGGAGAAAAATTTGGAAGCTGAAGATAACCGAAGAAAACATCACTAATGAACACCACAAATGAGAAATTGGGTTCCGAAAACACAACAGAAAGGCCAGCAACAAAACGTCATTCTTTTGAGGTTTGGAACACACCGAACAGAAAAGCAGCAAAATTATGAACCTATGAATAATTAGACGCCAAAAATAAATAGGCTTAGGTATACGGTACTTTCATAAGATGATAGAGATACTCAAGAAATCGATGAAAAGGTAGATGATAAAGATACTCAAGAAGATATTGAAGATAATCAAAATGTTTGAGTTGAGTGCATTTGATTCTCTTTTAGCGATTTGGATAGAATTACTTCCTTAGTAGTTTTCTTCCAAGTTATTGTATATATAATTTGAGTAGAAATTGCTGGCCTCACATTGAAAGTTAGGCCAAAAGCTTGAATTCTAAAGCTCCTGGCCCCCGACCAATAGGAATCAAGGATTTACGTCGCAAAATAGAATGGGTATGTATAATGTGTACCGAATCACTTTCAAGATACAAAACCTATTTCGACACAAAACCCTAACTTCTTCATCTTCTCTTCCACCTCATTTGCTACCACCAACTCATGTTTCACCGCTATTTCTTCTGACGCTTCTGTTCATAAGTCCCTATCGACTCTCTCTTTTTCCTTTTTTATTCTTGATTTGATGATTAACACGGTTTTAATTGATTGATTTGGATGATTTTTGTGTTGGAGAAACCAATTGTACCAAAGCAAAGATCGCTGAAGATACTAAAAGCATTGACGGGTTTTTAGCAGGATTTATAGAATCAAGCACTTGAAGAAGATAAAAGATAAATATACCACCCATGGCAATGGTGACCAAAGTTTACAATATCAAGGTAAAAAAAGTGAAACTTAATCTCAATTTTCTGTCTAGAGTACTATTTTATATTTTATCTGTAGTTCATAAAGAATGGGTTCAAAGTTTACAATATCAAGGTAAACAAAGTGAAACTTAATCTCAATTTTCTGTTTAGAGTACTATTTTATATTTTATCTGTAGTTAACACAGAAATTTTGGTTGGCAGCCTAGCGACAAGCTGAGCTCCAACTCCTCTTTGAATAGCGATACCTAAACGATAGAAAATAAAACTACCTAATCCACTACTAGCGTCATTGCTAACCAAACAATTCCTTAGACGTTTGAAAAAAACTAGAGTGTCTTCTCCAAGCTCTCCTAAGGTAGAGAAGGCCAGAACTCCCAAACCATAGCCATGTGCAGCGCACTTGTCCAAGTATTTGGCACGTTTTCGTGAACCCATGCTTAAATAGCCTTACAGGGGCGAAAGAGCGCACACCATCACCAAAGTGAATGGAGATACGCCCGTAACATCCATACAAACGTCTTGCCCGTTCTCCCAATTAAGAACAAGAATGTCGGCGGGTTTTAGATCCTTTCCATCGTCCGATCAAGACCAAGAGAAAACCTCTTTGCGCGCAGGGACATTAGACTTGTAACAAATGTCCGCAACAATGTCGCGAACCACATCATGTCGAAACTTGTACCCAATATCCACATCTGTAGTTCATAAAGAATGGGTTTTATCTTAGATGGATAGTTCACCAAGAATGGGTTTTATCTTAGATTGATCTCTGTCTAGCTTTTGAGTCACATCTCAAACAATGTTATTGCAAAGCACATATGTGGAGAATTGCAGAGTTTTGTTTTATATTGTGCACAACAGATTTGACTTTATAAGAGATTGATTTTTAATAAGGTGTACGTATTGTGTCACTAGGGAACTGTATTTTCAGCATCCTTTTCTGAAGATTGTCCTTTCTTTCTAGCCGTAGGAGGCTCCAAAGGAAACCTGCGAGTGAGAAGAGTGAATTTTATAATTACTACTGCTATAATTATCACATGGCATTTTCCACTTTTTTTTTTTAATTTTTTTTTTCCACTTCTCTCTTCAAGTTATGACCTCCAGATATCAGGTAAATGTCATGGTAGAGGATGCCATACTAAATGCAGGTATTTAGTCTTTGTTCCATATGTTATGTGGATGTATAGCTACTTGATGCAGTATTTGTACGTAATAGATGTTATTGTGGATGTTATCATGAAGTAGGTCTTTCTTTAAATGCTTGCTTTAAGATTTTCAGTTCCTTATTCTTCATTACAATATCGCCTTCCCAAAAACTGGTGACACACTTGCCAATCCATGGATGTTGACAAGGTATGTTTTCTTCTATCTGACGAAGCACGTGTAACTTTAAGCTTATACTATCCAAATGAAAATGAATTGTATTCTCGGCATAAAAAATTCCAACCCCTTTTGCACGAAATTTATTGAAAAATGTCTTGATTTTGTCTGTAAGTAAATCCTTCGTATTGTTCACTGGAATTGTGTTGATATCGGAAAAATAATTTCTTATCTGTCTTTATATAATAATGCTATATCAGTGAGTTAGTTAATTTTTATCGTTGTACGTCATGCAGTTTCTTTTGTTGGATACAATGGGATAAGCTTCTTTCTAACCATAGTGTAAATTGTGTATAATATAATTCAGATGTTTTCCCGCTGTTGTGCACAGCAGAACATGGAAGGCAGCAAAAAATAGAGTCTCTTTGGTATTCTCTCTTTCCATTTTTTAATGGATGAATCTCACTTCAGCAGTTCTTTGTTCTATCCACAGTACTGCTATAGTCAGCCTTATATGCTCTACATTCTTTCTCATCCACTTAAGTCACACTCTATAATACATGCATAGGCATAACCACGATACTGCTGAAAAAAAGAATACAAAGAGACTATGTTCACCCAAGAGACGAGTGTTTTCTAAAATGCATATATGTATTATTAGACGATTTTGTTATAAATGTCCTCACACTATAGAATACGCGCACTGAAAAGTATTTCTTTAATGACTCCGATCATTTTTTTTTTTTGAAATGTTCTCTTTAAAATTGTTATCACGTGACGTGGTTATAGTTTTTACTGCTTTCCTTGCAGTTTGCATTGTCTGCTGGGAACCGTTATTTACTCATGTAACAATGAGGAAATGCACCTGCACATCTTTGACGGTTGTTGTCATTCTTAACTTATCCTCCCTTTTTGTTTTCATTTTGTTCCAATTTTTATTAGATATATTTTACTTTTGCACTTAAATATGGACATCTACATATACTGTTTGAGTTGGCGAATGCATTTAACAGTTCAAATTTATTTTTGATGGTAGGGATGGTCAAATTAACCGAGAAACTAGGTTTTTGAGGATTTTATAGAGATATCACTTATAAATCCCAATATTATGTGCTAATGCAGATTGGTTTGGTCATCAAATTTGTAAATTTCACAAATGAATGCTTTCTGCAGAGTCAGAAAATGATCTATAAAAAAAGTCATATTGAACTTACTGATCTTACAATGCACTATTAAATTAATAATATTACTTTTGGCAATTGTTATACATTTTTGTCCAGTTTCCCATGATTTCATAATTCTGTCATGATTTTCGCTCATTTGGAGTCGTCTGTCATGTAAGAGTTGTATTTTGATCATGATTCTTGGGGAAGTTACTTACTTACTTCACCTCACAGTAGGTGGTACTTTGGCGCTCAGTTCCTCTGGACGGTTCTTTTCCACTTTACCCTCATAATATTTGTCTACTTCTAAAGAAGTTTGTCGTCATCATCATCATTTCACTCTTATAGATCATAGAATCTATAACTACACTTTTTTTTATCCTGTGGAGTGCTGGACTTCCACTAGGTGAACTCAACATTCTAGATTGTGTACGGTGTAGATGAAAAGCTCTTGGAAATGGTTCCAAGGTGGCAATGTCTCTTCATACTGTTTTATAAGCGCATAAAGATTATATTGTATAAGGTGTAGGGTGGAAGCAAGCAAAATGTACGACTTTCAGTAGATTCCAACGACTGACTCAAGATAAACGACAATACTTACTACCGAACTCGAGACCTCATTATACCCTTGGAATCTCATATACGACGTGAATGACGATAAATACATGCTATGCATTATGTATCCCGTGTGTCGTCGAGAATCACGGATACAGTGTATGAGGGCAAGTGATGCATAACACGGTTAATAGAACTACTTGCATTTTCACAGAATTTTTTCAATTAGCTAAAGTGTATGTGGTTTTCCTTAAATTTTGTTCTTTATGCAATGCAGCAAGATTTACTGGAGAAATGCATGATCATTGGTGAGATTCATTTCACTCTTTCGAGGTTAGTTTGTAGTTAAAAATATGGTCTCTCTATCATTATATATTTAAGCACTTTATCTAATTCATTGGTGTTTGCTTACGCTTGCATTAGACGGGGGATTCGAACATTAGTAACCCTGGTGCACAATTGGGTTTTGATTGAACGTTCTATTGCTTACCTTCGGCGAGGTAAATATCCGAGCGTTGCAAGAAGGTAAGAGAATAATTCACAATATAGTTTTAGTACATTTAATTTCCAAAAACAATAAAAATGCACCAGCTGATATGTTAAACATTTTGCAGCTAGGTGAACCAAAAACCTATAATGGTTTTTGATAAACCGATTGGAGAAAAATTTGGAAGCTGAAGATAACCGAAGAAAACATCACTAATGAACACCACAAATGAGAAATTGGGTTCCGAAAGCACAACAGAAAGGCCAGCAACAAAACGTCATGCTTTTGAGGTTTGGAACACACCGAATGAAAGACAAAATTATGAACCTATGAATAATTAGACGCCAAAAAGAAATAGGCTTAGGTATACAGTACTTTCATAAGATGATAGAGATACTCAAGAAATCGATGAAAAGGTATATGATAAAGATACTCAAGAAGATATTGAAGATAATCAAAATGTTTGAGTTGAGTGCATTTGATTCTCTTTTAGCGATTTGGATAGAATTACTTCCTTAGTAGTTTTCTTCCAAGTGATTATTTTGAGAAACTTAATTATTTTCAATACTTTCAGTTGACTATAAATAACTGTTTTTCTCAGGAGTTGTTTTATTATCTGGGTACTTAATGAGAGAGAGGTGGTGTATGCTTCCTGATGCCAATACTTAATAGTTCCAAACAGTAACTATGTGTCAATTGTCAACTTCAAAATGCAAACTGAAGATTGGTCGTCCCAAGCAGGCTGGCCGATGTGCTAATATACTATGCAAATCTCTACATTTTCACCTCAAATAATATAACGAAGCATTGCAGAGACACCCCAGTTGTTTCAGTTATGGCTACAACTATCTTGCAGAGACACTCCAGTTGTTTCAGTTATGGATACAACTATCCGAGCTGCTAATGCTCTGCTATTTATTTGCAAGTAGATACTACATTTTGACACAATAGGAGTACATTTTCACACAATAGGAGAGGCCTGTCTCTACGTTTTCAGCACATATGATAATTCAATTAACTTAACCCCGTGCAACGCACGGGGAAGATACTAGTTAATATGATTTCAGGTGAATTTCCTCTGTTGTGGTTAAAATCTGAACAAAGCTCTCTTCTTAGAGCTTCTGGCCCCACCGGAAAATATTCCGACCAATAGGAACCTTTGGCTTTTTCCCACCACCCATTTTTCGTATTTTCAACCCCAATTCTCTACCTTGATACAACACGGCTCCGGGCACCCTGTTTTTCTTTACCGCCTCCCCAGCTCTCCCTCTTTCCATTCTTAGGGAGAAACCTAGCCTTAATATTTACTGTCTTCGATCTTCCTTTACTCTTCTCTTCCATTTTTCTTACGACTTTCTTTTCTATAATTATAATTTTGATCCGTAGGTCAGGTATTTTCTCGGATTTATATATATTATAATCCTAGTTCATAATCCTGTGTTTGTCTGTTGGAGTGGTTATAATTAAAATCAATGTTGGTATCTTTTATTTATTTTTTTCTCACTGCAGATAAGAAAAGAGATCCTGCTTTCGTCTTTGGTGGAGAAGAACACCAGGTATAATCAGGTAAAATCGTTCTTTGTATCTTATTTTGTTAAACATCTTTTGTTTGTTCGATCGTGTTCATATAAATACGTTTTACAAATACTTTATCTCTGCAAAGAATAAAAGTACTTACTATCTCAGTTGCACATAAAGTGTTCGATCCGATTCCTAAATGATGACATAAAGGTTTGTTACATACAAACATCTCAACCTTACTTATTCGTCATTATTGTGGTAGAAAAGGATTCCATATTTAAAATGGTGTTTGGTTTCATCTCCTTTGTGGGAAATAATTTCGTGAACAGTCCTTTGTGGGTACTGTGCAGTTTGAATAAGTAGAATGCATGTAATATAATCTAAAGCCAGTATATGCATATGCAAGTTGTGATGTTATTTTAATCCAATTCAAGTTAACATAGAAAAGGTAGGGACGGAAACTCAGAAACTAAAACAACTGTATTTTATAGTTTAACTAACTGATTTTGTTGTTTATTTTGTTGAATATTCTTGGGTTTAGTTGCCGAAAAATTAGTCCCTTGATGGAATAGAGGGTTTGTTGACATCGAGTTTTAGATGTGTTGAATCAAGATGAAGATAGGAGGGAATGTAAGGTTAAGACTTTAGTCTCAAAAAAATAAAGTGAAGTGCTGTCATTTTTCTCCTTTTATCAATTTTCCAAAGTTTGTTGATTAGGCTTTTTAAATTCCTGTTGAATGAACTTCTCTTGCATATAGAAGATGCTTATATATGTTGGGATGCTCTTGATCCCGTCCAGGATGTTATGGTACTTCCGCGAGTCAAGTCTGGATATTTATGGCCCTTTTATTGGGCAAATCCATATTTCTTACTATTGAGTTCTGTTGTGTTTCTGATTTTGTACTAACATCACTTAACTGCATTAAGTAACAGTTGCCATTCAAAGAAACCTCTGTGAAACTTATTGAAAGCGGCCCTCGCGATTTCAATCGATCCTCCTCCTCCAACTTCCATTTCCATGACACAGTATTGTTTCTTGTCGTTTTCACAATATGATTTTAGAGCTAAATTTCAACTTTGTATTTTGAATGTCAACTATTTATTATGATGTTTGGTTTTGATTATATAGTGCATTAATCATTTGATTAGCTAGGTTATATATGGGATTATGACCATTAATAGTTCTAACTGCATGGCAAACTTCGAACAAAAAGGTTTGCTCAATTTGGGTTTCGTTTGATTCAAGTACAACATGCACGCATCTCTGCAAATTGCGGAGTAGGTGTTTTCCAGGATGTATGGAACAATTACATTATTTTTAAATAATAACTTAATTTGCAGGTTCGTTTAGTTAATTAATTAGTTAACAAAATGAGAATTAGTAGTTGAGAAGAAACCAGAGAATGTTAGCGGTGTAATCTGCAAAAAGTTTTTGTTTCTCTTTATGGATAAAAATGGTCCTCGGAATTTAACTTTTTTTCTTTTGTATGGTGCAAGCAGGAGATGTTGAGCTTTGTACAGTGCAATCATAACGAGGATCCAAATGTCAAAGATAATTTGCAAGGCGTGGAGAACTTATATATTACTGCCCATCAGAAGAATGATAGAAGGAAATACATCACATCCTAGAGTATACCACTGCATGATTCACGTTGTAAATGTCTTCCGATTGTTCAGAGCTAATGCTCTTATCTTTTTGTTAATGTGTTGGATACTTCGATGGCAGGAAATTTTGCAAGCAAGTGTTTCTCTTTTTAGTGCTAAGGTATTCGGGTTTAATTTGTATATGAGAAATGGCCTACGCATAAAGAAGTTCGTTGTGAAAAAAAAATAAACATGTAACTTCTAAAATGATAATTTGTAGTAAATTATTTTTATTTTACCTTTTTCTAATGAATGATCTTAACATGGAGCAACCAGAGGATTTTTTTTTTTTTTTTTTTTTTGATGGGAAAGTTAAATTTATTAACTGAGAAATATAGTACACAAGATTTGTAATGTCAACTTTATCAAAAGTACTAGACAATAAACTTGTTGTACTGATTTTTTCTTTAATGCTTAATGAAAGCTGCTGTAAACTTTTTATCCTAGCTTCTTTCGCAAGAGTATCCGCTGCTGCATTATGTTTTCTGTTTATATACTTTACCTTTGCTTGAGGGAGAGATACCAATTTTTTTTTTGTTTCCTTAACTATGTTTTTGGCTTCCCAAGCAAGTTCTCTACTCTTCTTTGACAAGAAATCAGCGATACTTTTGCAATCTGTGACAATCGAAACACTAGATAAAATGTTATCCCTCAACCAATAAATGGCCTTTAATATGGCTTTTGCTTCCACGTGAGCCGCCGACATAGCTTTATCTGACCCCACTTCTAAATGCATAAATTCTTCCGATCAGTTGAGTAAAATAGAAAGGCGTATCCGATAGATAAATCCTTTTTTTTGTGAGTCGCGTCGACAAATATTATCCAATCCGAATTTAGACAAGTCCAACTTGTGCTTGTAACATTTCTAATACTGCCATTAGTAATTTTCGGAGTTGTTGTTGAAGGTGTTGAGTATAGGAAATTTTTAATCTGCTCTATTAGCACAGAAGGGTTCGTGATTTTATTATCAAAGCCAACTGAGCATCTATGCTTCCAAATGAACCAAAGAGTCGTGGCTATTTTATCTGATATTTGAGAATTTATCGGATCTTCTATCCAATTTTTAACCCAGTTACTAATGTTGTCTGCGGTACCTTGATTGTTGATATGGTTTACAGATAAACCAAACCAAATAGCTCTAGAGAATGGGCAATGTTTGAAAAGATGTTGCTCATTTTATTGAACTTGAGAATTACACATCTGAAAATCCGCCGAAGTATTAGACATGTGTTTACCCAGTCTATTAGCGGTCGGAAGAGCTCTCTGGACTAATATCCAAATGAAAAGTTTAATTCTTGGAATAACTTTAATTCTCCATAATATCTTCCACGGAAAGTTATCCCTAATATCAGACTCCTGGTCTTGGTTAATAAGGAAATTATATATGTTTTTCACTGAGAAATTTCTGAAACATGGTTACTCCACTTGATTTTGTCCTTTTCACCATTTTGAGTTGATATTGCAAGGATTTTTTCCTTAATATTTGGAGCAAATAATTCATCTAATTTTCCCATATTCCATTTATTATCCGGAGTACTCAACTCACTAACCCGCTCTGGGATTTGATTCACTCTATCATTTGGTTTTTGAATAACATCTTCATTAGGAATCCATCTGTCCTCCCAAATTTTTACCGATTTGCTTTTTTTTATTTGCCAGACGAAGTTTCCTTTGATAAGGTCTAGGCCTTTTTTGATGCTCGTCCATATCCCAGAGAGGTTTGAGGTTCTTGAGGAATCTAGGGGGTGAGAGTTTGGGAAATATTTGGCTTTTAGGAGTTTAACCCATAATTGATCTGGGTTGGAGATTAGTCTGCTGGCTAGTTTTGTAAGAAGGGCCAAATTGAATTTGTGTGGGTTTTTGATCCCTAACCCCCCTTGAGATATGGGTTTACAAATGTCTAACCAGGCTTTCATGAATCCACCCTGTCTCTTAAAACCGTCTTTCTTCCACCAAAAATTTCGTAATTCTATCTTGCTGGTCCAACGTTTCTTTTGGGAGATTCAACACTTGCATTTGATAGGTAGGGTAAGATTGAAGAATAGATTTTATTAGCAGTGTCCGCCCTGCTTGAGAAAGGAGTTTTGATTTCCAGCCTTGGAGAGTAAAATAGTATCTTTGTAGAAGGGGTTCAAAGTTTTCCTTTCTGTTTTTATCAAAAAAAAAAGCGGAGTTCCCAGATTTTTTTCGTTTTTAGTCATCAATTGGACCTTTAGAATTCTCGCAATAATTTTTCCATGTCTTGGATGAATTCGATGGCTAAAATGTATTCCTGATTTTTGTAGATTGATCATTTGGCCCGTTAGGTTACCAAAAACCAAAAGAATATCCAGAAGGTTTTTAGCTTCTCCCAGATCCGCTTTTGTAAAAAGAAAGCAATCATCTGCGAAGAACAAATGAGAAATATTCGGATATAATGGTTCATAGCTCAAAAGTTGATTAAAAGGGAGAAAATGTATAAAGCAGCGAGTTTGTAACATATATAATTGTTACAGAACTCGCTGTTACAGAGCCTACTGTTACGGAAAAAACCTAACAGAAGTAATTGTTGGAAAATTATTACAGATTTGAAAGCAAAGGTGACGGTTTTCTGGTCGTCTTCTTCCTCTCGCTGCAAATTCTTCTCCGCTGATGAACACATCTCTGCAACTCCTCTATACCTCTCTACTGTTACCCCAAGGTCTCGATAATCCTTCTCTGAACCTCAGCCACACTATTTATACAAAACAGGGTCAAGAATCACTAAAATATCTCTCGGTTATCCTTTTCCTCTCTCGCGGGTCACAAACTTTCTTTCTCTTTTTTTTTCCTTCTCTGTTTACACGTCTTTGGCTGTATCTTTCCTTCAAACTATCTTCATGACGTAACAAAATCTTACAGAGAATAAATCTTTCTTGTGATCCCACGTAACTTCCATATATTTTCGTAACTTCCCTATTTTCGTGAATACGTATCTTCTTTTCTTCAGCGCAACCAAACCTATAATAATGAGTCTGTATTCATCGACATGTTAGTCCGAATCCAAATAGTTGAGAAAACTCGAACAAAAATAACCCAAATCAGAAGAACACGTAGGTGAGTATTATAAACCGAGACCTGTTTTTGTCTTTAATCCGAATTCTAGCCAATTTGGGTCCAATCAAACGACTATACCAAGCTTGTTGAGGCCTAAGAAGTAAACCCAATCAATTTCATCCCTTTAGTCTCCCTAGAACTCGATCAAAATCTCAACCCTATTTTTCCAGTCGTGTTAGAGCATAGCTCGGTTGAACCCACCAAGCGTTGGTATGTCAAGTTTGGTTGTCATATTTTAGTGAATCAAAACTCATGTTAAGAGTCGCCTGATTATGTACTAGAGTCAACTTCGTATAGGTTAGCTTGAAAGTATTAGGATAATGAGACTTTACAAGTATTGCGAAGACTTGAAGATGTGAAGAAGCAAGGAGCTACAACGACAACAATCATCCTTCCACTTGAACTGTTTCATTCCCTAACGTATCTTTCAAGTCGTGCATATTGAAAACAAAACTGTGAAGCATATTTGAACTCTAGATAGACATAGTATTAAGGAATACAATACGAGGTTTATTGCTTAATCATTAAACTTTGTAGATAAGACATCGTCATAATCATTTGAATGCTATTGTGATTATGTATGGGTATGAGGTGAGGATTTCATCTTAAGGAACAATGTTTTACATGTGTTCTAAGGAAGTAAGTTCATAAACTTGTTTGTGAATCGAAAAGGAAATCGCCAGGCGTTATTAGGATTGTTATTCATTGCATATCTTGTGAACATCCAATATGTGTGATTTAGTATAACCGTTCATAACTTGTTGTATTCTTGGTAAAACTATTCACAAAGGCCTGACTTATGTATTGGTATGACTTTTATTAGTGAAACCGATCTTAAGTAATCACCTGAGATGGTATGATCGGGTTTGTGATTTTATGTCTGACCAAATATGGGAAAGGGAAACCGATCCTAGTAAGAGGTGCAGTACATCACAAAGGGGAACCGATCCTTGTATGAGGTGCAACAAGGTTTACAGCAGAAAGGGGAACCGATCCTATGGACATGTGCAACACGTTTTTAGGCAAAGGGGAACCGATCCCATGGACATGTGCAACACATATATGTTAGATACCATATATATGTGGGGAACCGATCCTAGTACCTAGTCAACCGAATTTTGGAAAGCTAGTGTGACTATGCACAGTACTCACATGGAAGGTAGAACCGAAACTTGTTTTGGTAGAACCGTTAAACCCATGATTTGTGATTGAATGTTATTTTATCAATCACATAGTTCTTGAAAGGCAGATGAACCAATTCTAAACTTGTTTGGAAGTGTGGCAAATCGGTTTCAAGGTTATAAGTGTGAAAGAGAACTTATAAAGTTAAGATGTCGACATACTTTGAACACATGCTATGAATGTTTATTATTTGATTGTTCAAAGTTATTCCTTAATAGCTAAGGGAAGAGAATCCCACGATCGAAACATAAAATAAGTTAAGAATATTTTTATTTAAGGTTATTAACTTCATTTTTAGGAAAATAAGAATTAGTAATGTGCATTTACTAATTAGAGGTTTTCTGAGAGATTTCGATCATTATTTTTGGACAGAGCATTTCCAGGAATTATGGAAACCGAATTTTTGCTTTAATGAATATCATGAGAATATTTTCGATTTTGGAAAGTCCTTGGTGTCCAAACTTCCTTGTCTATAAATACTTGAAGTTTGCCTTTCTAGCAAACTAATCTTTCGTAAAAACAAAATTCCTCTTGTTGTGTTGTTACTGGTGTAGCCGCCTATTCGGAGAGGAGAGTAACCTAATTAGGCGAAATCTCTTACGGCCGCTCAGTTTAAAGTCTTCTTTGGATTGAGAAGCTCTATTAGTACCGTTGGTGGGAAACTAGATAATTGCGGTTTATCTTTTGTTTTCATTGATTTGATTGACTAACGGTGGTTGAACTTTGATTGCACCTAGTTTTTTTATGCTTGAGAATCTTCTCTTCTAATATAAGATTCACTCAAACTAGTTCAGAGTTTTGACAGGGATCTTTAGACTGTTATTAGTTCTAAAGACGATCTTGTGATAATCCATTGTTAACAGACTCCGTTCTGTGCGCGATTGATCACAAGAGATTCAAGTGATTGTGTGCAGGTGTTTATTGAAGAGCTAAGAAGATGTGAAGACAAAGAAGATATTGAACATTTCTAATTTGTGGGTTCATAATCTTTGGTGTGCACAATACTTGTTTCGGTAAAAAGAGAATCCAATTAATAATCGGTTTATCTTTAAGATAGATTGGATTGATTAATTCAGTAGATTGGCATTAACACAATTCTTTGGATTAATAGTGTTGTTGGCTTAATCTTAAACGATTACTTCGGTAATTGAACATAATATAGATCTAAGGACCTTACGAAGGAGTTTATGTTAAGCTAAATAGAAGAGCCTTTGTCCGACTCATATCACTTGGTTGAATAGAGTTGATACCAAACAGATTTGTCGTTCCTTTACTGTTTTGAATACGAACCAAAGGAATTGTTCCAAGTACGTGACTTATTCATAGGTCGGAGGCGTGGGAATACAGACGGAACTAGGTGAACTATAGGTTTAGTTGCTTGGTCTCAACTATACGAAGTTAGGTGTAATTTTGTGTAGCAGATTAATCCTGAGAGTATTCAATTTTGGACAAGGTCCCGGGGTTTTTCTGCATTTGCAGTTTCCTCGTTAACAAAACCTTGTTGTGTCATTTATTTTATATTTCCGCATTATAATTGTTTTATTATAATTAAAGTAAATCACACAAACGTTAATTCTTATTTACTTGATAAGTGAATCCTATTGTGTTTGGTTAAGTCCGAACCTTTTTATCAAGTAACATACTTCGTTATTGTATTGTCTCGATCTCGTATCCATAGACGATCACACGAAGTGTGAACCGATTAGTTGTATTGTCTCGACTCAGTCCGTAGACAATCACTTTCGGAGAAAGGACTTATAGGTAGGAAAAGTTTTAGCTTGAGGTATATTTGGGTACCCTCGCCTTTTCAAGTCGCTGCACACATTTTTCCCACCAAATTTGAGAATTTGAATGAAGAAGATGAGTGCCCCTTAACCACCGATGGTGTGCCAATAGTAATTTGGGTACCCCTTAGTAAATTGGGGGCCCCTTATCCAACCGAGGGGTCCTTTTAGCATTTATCCTTGGGTGCCTTTAAAAATGTTTTCGGGTGCCGATATCATTTTTTCGGGGGTGGTTCCAACGTACTTCTGGAGTGCCTTTAACACGTCCTGTGGGTGCCTGTAGTAATTTTCTCCCGCGAGCCCAAATAACACTTTTCGAGCCAATTTCTCCACAAGAGTTTATTTCTCCAAAAACACCTACAAAAACATAAAATAATCAAATAAATACAAAATCGAACACTAACAATACACGTAATTGAGCACAAAATAGACACATGAATGCGTCTATCAGCAGTCGCATGGAAATACTCGGTGTTTTGATCATATTCACTTAAGAATTTATCTCTACATAGTTGGTGATAGAAATCATTTCTGATTTCATACCACTTTCCCAGATCCGCTTGGAGTTTTTTAAGTTCTTCTATTCTTGTAGAGATGTTGCCAGATCTGTGAATATTATCTATCTTAGTATTAAGACTTTAATATTTTTGTGAATATTCCCAAAGAAATCAGAGTTCCACTGAGCTAGGTCCGAAGATAGGAGTTTAAGGTTCGAATGTAAGTCAATGTTGGGGTTATTCCGTGAGCGTAGTCTCCAAGAAGCATTAACGATCGAGGTCAATGTTGGGTGAGTTAACCATGATCTAATGCATCTAAAGGGTTTTTTCAATTTTCTCTTTTCTGGGTTTGAATCTAAAAGGATAGGAGTGTGATCTGAACCCACTCTAGGTAGATGAGTTACCTTTGTGTCTGGGAAGTCCTGTATCCATAGGTATGAAGTCAAAGCTCTGTCTATTCTTTCACAGATATTCGCTTCTCCTTGTCCATTTTTAATCAAGCCATAATTGATAAAATTCTCTTGCAACCTTCTAACTTTGGATGATAATACTAGCGTTTCAAAATTTGGAACCAATTTAAGCCCGTGCAGAGCACGGGCGTACCACCTAGTATCGCAAATAGAAAGAGTAAAATCGTATTCTAAAAAAAAAAAAAATCATAGAACCACAGCGAGTGGCTACAAAATTCGATCTCTTATATCTCTAATGTGCACGAGCGAGATGATTACCATTACTAATTTATTTTTTTACCGATACCAAATTCAATCGTTGGTTACTCTCAAACCATTTCAAATCGACAATCCCTTGAAAAACGTTAAGAACCTCATATTTTCACTTAATCAGAAGAAAAATGTTGCTATTGAAGCATCAAAATCGAATTCACGTAAACAATATCTAACAAATGATCGAAAGAAGATAGAAGAAAAGTCGGTAGAAGAAGGAATTCCAATTGATCAAGTTAAAACCCTAGTCTAATTTAAATCAAGATACAATTACATTCGTGTTATAGAAGTACCGAGAATAGCTGATCATCCATTTGTAGGTTCAAGATTACTTATATTAGACGCACCAGGAAACATCCATAGTGTATCATTTATTTTCAAATTACTCACAGAAACATATTTCGATGTTTTTGCTACATTTCCCCCGATTTTTCCACCAGGAGGAGGTCCGTTAGGAATTCTAGGGTTTAGAGCTGGTTCAACTGCAAGAATTATATTCGAATTATACCCGGAAGTCATAATTCATGGATGGGAACTTGATTCGTCCGTTATTTCAGTAGGTAGAGAGTATTTTATTCTTTTGAAGCTCGATAATGATAGCCCAGGTCGGCTTTTTATTAACATCGGTGATGCTTTAAATACTAGTGTTAGAGACGTTTTTTCAGGGATTTTGGTTGATTTGTTCTGTAAAGGGAGGGTGATTCCTGAACTTCAAAATTCAACAACTTGGGAGAAATTGAAAGGTAGTTTGAGGAAAGGTGGGAGGATTATGGTTAATGTTGGAGGGAGCTGTATTGAAGCTGAAGATTCCAGTATCTATGCGAAAATGGTTATGGAAAAGACGTTGAATGCTATGTATCAAGTTTTTCCGGGGCAACTTTTTGTTTTGAGTCTTGGGATGAGGAAAGAAGATAGTTCGATTGCTTTAACAGGTGATTTACCCCATCTGGATTCATGGAGATTACTGTTACCGGCTTCACTGAGAGGTTATGTGAAAATGTGGACTCCGGTACTATGAATTAGTTCTGCGTGTCTTCTTGTGTAGGCATATAGATTGTAGTCATGGTTTCATTTGATATAATTGAACGAAAAAATGAATCGTTTACTATTTATGTTATGTTATGCAACTTTGTTCAGTTCAATTGTTACTTTTCTAACCTCGTGGGTTGGATACGGATATCGATACGATAATATGAACTATACTAAAGTTTAAAGAAACATTGGGCTGGAAACTCGAGCAGTTATGAAGATTTCGGACGTCTGAACGGCCATCATAAGACAGATTTTGCACTAGAAGTAATTCCTTTTAGGAGAACTGAGATCTCTCCCATATAAGGGAACATCTTATCAGTTCGACGGTTATACTACAAAAAACCTCAAGGAAACAAAGGTCATTTCTTTTTCGAGATGTAGTTGCAGGAAATCCCACAATACACCCCTCACTATATTTTGTTTAACTAATCCATTCAGAAGATAATAGATGAACAATTATGATTATTTATTAATAATTTTCTTAAAATGTTTACACAGGAAAATGGAATTACACTTAAGATCTTACTAACATTCGCTCTGTTTCTCTCTCTAATGACTTGCTTTCCAATCCAAAAAGAACCTCCTCTACAACATTCACTCATCCCTTTATATAGGGTAATACATATTGAATGACAAACTAAGTTTGTCCTTTATTTTCGAATGTCTCGCGAGAAGTGTCGCAGCGTACAAGTATTCGTATTCGCGACACTTCTTAACTTTCGCCAGATTTCATATCTTCCTATCGTCATCCAGTGCGTCATTCATATTTAACCCTCTGCGACTCACTCGCAACGTTGTTATCCGTTGTCTTCGCGAATTGTTGTTGTGGTGATATTATGATCCTACATCTTGCCTCTTCTCATGTCTTCTCTGCGAAGGAGAGAATGTCATGAGAATCAATATTTTTGAACTGCCGCAACCGTTTATCGTACTTGTTTCGTTTCATCTTTCCATACGGACTTTATTACAGATGTCTACTCCTCCATTCCATTCCTGACACGTCTCTTTCAATCGTTTATTCTTGACCATTCACGTCCCTTCTCACATTAAATGCTCTCGTTTCCCCCGAGGATGTTTCTCTCTATATATATTTTTCATATCTTTCTCTTTTCCTCTTTCGTCTTCTCTCTGCAACTTTTCTTTTATCTTCTTCTTCCGCAAGCTGCGCTTCTATTACTGCAAATCTTCGATCTTTTTTTATCATATCTTAATCTTCGATTCTTTATCCATTCCCATATTGATAATGGCTTCACTTAGTCGTATGTACAAACCTCGCTTTATTGAGACTCAGAAAAAGTTGCAAGATAAAGGTTTCACCCTTTCTACCATTCCTAATCAAGGATGTTCATCTATACTCACCTTGAGCTTTTTTCGATCATCAATGTGATGATCACAAGATTATTGTTTCGCTAGGTCAACTTCTCGCGAGGACTTCCCATTCCTTTATATGATCCTGAGATGCCACTCTTTTATGAAATCCTTTCCCATCCGAACTTCTCGCGAGCCGTCTATCAATTATGCGGCGATTGTATCCGCCTAATGCTTGAGTTTGCCAGTCGTGGTGCTGGAAAAGGATCTCTATATCCTAACAGTGTCAGAGACCCCGAATATGTAAATTTAGAAATAATCCCTGAGAGATACACTGTAGAAAACTTTTTTGAAAAAAAAAAAAAAAAAGGAAAAAAACTGCCAAGAAAGGGGAATGAAGATTGAATTTATGGGCAATAAACTCAAGAAGTTTACAAAAAAGAGATACATAAATGTACAGATATTACAGGCAGCGAAAGAAACAAAAAGAATTATCTCTTTGGTGATTCTTCTCCTCTATCTGATCCTTCAATTTCATTATTCTCGTCGCCAGAGTTTTCTTTTTCGCTGGCCTCACTATCAGAAACGTCCGAGACAGGCAAATTCTCAGGAACTTCTTCGGAAAGCCAAGGATATGAACAAAGAGGGATTTTGTGATCATTACAAACATACTCCATGGCTTCATTGCGAAAACGAACAGCATCATTATTAAAATTCGCCACGGTAGTTTGAAATTGTTTCTTCAACTTGGAATATCTATTCTCGCGAAGGGTAAGATTCTTTGCGAGCATGCTTTCTCGGATTCAAGTTCTTCAATCCTTGCTTGAAATCTTTTTTCGGACTCTGCAAATAAATTACGATAAATTAACAACTCAACACAATATTACGGAGGTAAGAAACAAGAAGGTATAATAAATAACCTTCTCTGTCGATATTATATCTTTAACCAAGGAAGTATGCTCGGTATGAAGACTAACATCAACACCTAAGTTATTCTTGGCATTATCTAAGATTTTCGCAGCCCAAGCGAATTCATCGTCATTATTTATAATAAAAAGTGAACGAATTTGATTTTCTCGCTCACTAAGTAAGGAGTTCTGGCGAAGCAATTCATCTCGCTCCATTTGCACTTCGAGAAGGGACTTTTGAAATGTTGCTAATGCCTGGGCACCATTATTAGCAATGCGATCTTTGTCATCTATATGGTCACTAATTTTCTTCCTTAAAATTTTGGTTTCCTCATGAGACTCGAGGTACATTTGTTTAAACTCGGTTGGCTGTACTTAAACTAGATCTCATGCTCAATTTCTAAGAGGCGGTGCTTGGTTTGGAGTTCATTTAATGAAAGAGAATTAATTCGCTTGACGAACTACTTAAAGAGTTGTTGAGATGAGCGAGAAGAGTGTCATTATCCATAGGCTCGGAAATGAATGGAGAAGAATAGCTTCTTCGGAGAGGTTATATACATCTGCATAAAGTGATAAGTCGAGTAGCGGCGGAAATTGATAAAATGAAAATAATAAGAGAGAAAAATTTTATACCATAAAGTTGCTTTGATTAGCGTTACGGAGAGTGGTAACTTTGTCCTTCCGGGCGGCTCGGTTTCCGATTGTTGGATCTTTTCGCGAGACCTCGCAGATTCAACTTCTAATTCTTTGATCCTTGTGCAAAATTGGGTATTCTTCTTCAATTGAACGTTATACCTCCTCTCAAGATCCGAGGCAACCACAAAAAGAAGTTTTTCCACTGCGAAGAAAGATAAAAAGGTTATTAAGATATAAATTAAAAACTCGAAGTTGGAGGAGAAATATGAGTTCGAACATACCAACGAATTAAGTGCATTTAAGAAGCTAGGGGATACGGATCTAGAAACTCCTTTGAAAGAGTCATTGCCATCCAAAGCGGTGTAGCATTACATATGGTGGCGAGGTTCTCGCATATAGAAGTCGAGATGAGTATCTCCAATTCCTTGAAGAGAATCCGAGAAGATCTTGAACAATTGATCCATAGGAGAATTGGCCGATTGAGCTTCATTTTGGAAAGTTGAATCCAAAACATTATCATTATCATCCTCATTAGAAGATTGAACTTGAGCTAAGATGAGAGGAAGGTTGAGTTTTTCGCTTCTTAGATGGTGGAACAGAAGACTTATCCTTGCGTGCATTGGCTTTAGTTTTGCCTTTAACTTTCGCAGCTATCACTTCCTCGCGTCAACCTTCGCATACAAATGAAGATAAGAAATAGAGGCAACAATATTGTTAAATAACATAAAAAAGAGATCTCTTACTTCATCCGTAAGCGATCGAAGTATTGCCAAGGTACTTGCCGGTGGATTTGCCTTGTAACTTTTCCTCGGTTTGACAATCTGGAAAATTTACAAACTCAATGAGTACAAGAGGAAAGAGGGATTGCAAAAGCAAGCGTGGGGACATACCTCTTAGCCTTCTTGGGCCACTTAAATTCCCAAGGATGATAGCTGCGAGATTTGCGGGAGTACATGCGAACCTGCTATGTAAGGTCCACTTAAGAGCAAAGGAACAACCCACCACACTCTCATCTTTAGAGTGGCGAGGAGTAGTGTTCTTACCCGAATGCCAATCGATATCTTGCATGAGTAATTTATCCTCAGGGATATTATCTTTTCTCTTCAACCGAGCGCCCCAGCGAGATTTCTTATTTCTCATGCCTATTACTTCGTAATTTTCATGAGAAATAAGAAATCTCGCTGGGGCGCTCGGTTGAAGAGAAAAGATAATATCCCTGAGGATAAATTACTCATGCAAGATATCGATTGGCATTCGGGTAAGAACACTACTCCTCGCCACTCTAAAGATGAGAGGTGGTGGGTTGTTCCTTTGCTCTTAAGTGGACCTTACATAGCAGGTTCGCATGTACTCCTTGCAAATCTCGCAGGCTATCATCCTTGGGAATTTAAGTGGCCCAAGAAGGCGGAAGAGGTATGTCCCCACAGTTTGGAAATAACTACATGAAGAGAGAAATGCTAAAAGGAAAGGTTGGAAACAGAATATCAAAGATGAACAGAGAAAAGAGAAGGCGATGGTGGATACTATAGAGATAAGAAATGAAGAAGCATCGCGAAGTGCCGCAAGAATAGGCGAATGTTACGATGCTTTTGCAAAAATAAATGGTTGTAGTTCATCGCGAAGTGCCGTAGAAACATCGCGAAGTGCCGTAGATGAATGCATGGAAGCAGGCGAACGTTACGATGGAAAGGAGTCCTTCAAGGATTGGGATAACGCTGAGGCAAAGAGTACAATGAACAAAAAGCATAAAAAGTAAATCAATGGTCCGTGATAAGTAATCGACAAAGATATATCAAAGGCAAGACAAAGAAGAAATGATATGTGAGAATTTCGACAAGAAGAATGTACAAGAATCAGAGAAAAATGAATGAAAAAAGATTGTGCGATGTCTTCGCAAATTAAATATCGAGAAAGAATTAAATATGAATGATTGAATGATTTAACAACAATGAATGAGTAAATGAATGGGACGAACCTTTATGGCGTACACCCTAGTTCGCGAATTACATTTCGTAAGAGGCAAATGTAAGACCTAAAGTGCGTCATATAAGGGGGTATCTCTTAACATGGCTCGGGAAAAGGTTACACCGCCCCGGAACTGGGGTCATGCGGTTTGGGGCCCATGAAAGCCTATCCTAAGAGGTACCTTGGATTCCCAACTATATATGTAGGTTATACCCTGGTTGGGCGACCGAGGGTCTCTTTCAAGGAGTCGGGCGTATGATCAAGGCGCCGAGGTACCCTATTGAGTCAAGAGTGCGGGAGCATGGAACTTCCTTACCACTCTTGACAAGTCTTGGCGCATGCATCTTTCGGCCAAGAAAACTCCACTTAGGGTGCAGCCTTGTAACCATAAACTCTATAGGTATAAGGGATAAGAGGTCAACTCAACCTGGTTGTTGTTAAGACCGGATGGGAGGAGCTAGCCTTGTATGGCCGATGTACGCCTCCTTGAAGGGGCAACCAGGGAGATGATAAGGGCGGCACCCTCCATTAGGGAGCTGATAAGTGCCAAAGACGCAAATGTCACGAGGCTTTGTTTTCGTAAGGAAACTTAGGCTTGTCATATTTGTGCAATGATCCCGCAGAGGCAATAATACTAACGCGAGGGTAAGACGAGATCAATGGGTCCTTACATGCAAGTGTAAAGACGTCCTCCGCGATTTCGTCGCAAGACGGCAATGTCACGGGGCTTTATTTTCGCAAGAATATTTAGGCCTGTCATATTGTCGCAAGCAAAATATCCTGCAGAGGCAAAAATACTTGAAAAATGATAAGGCAAGGTCAATGGGTTTTTGCATGCAAGTGTAAAGACGTCCTGCGACCTTGTCGCAATAAGGGGTGGCAGAGTAAGACCTTTACTTAGGAAGGTCAAGCTTAGAAGACCACCAAAAATGATAAGGCGAGATCAATAGATTTCTTCTTTTATAAAAATCACTTGCGACCTCGTCGTAATTATAAATTTAAACATCATTCCCGGGTCGAGAGGAAGAAAGTGCGAATCTCGAAATTTCATTCTTTCATATGAAGATGCATAACAGAGGCAAATATGGGAATGGAAAAGACGAAATATTGTTATCCATCTTCCAATGAAAGAGTTATACATTAATAATGTTAGCCAATTATATTACAAAAAAAAAAAAAAAAAAAAAGGGAAAAAACTGCCAAGAAAGGGGAATGAAGATTGAATTTATGGGCAATAAACTCAAGAAGTTTACAAAAAAGAGATACAGAAATGTACAAATATTACAGGCAGCGAAAGAAACAAAAAGAATTATCTCTTTGGTGATTCTTCTCCTCTATCTGATCCTTCAATTTCATTATTCTCGTCGCCAGAGTTTTCTTGCATATGATCTAATCTCTGAATTTTATTATTGTTGCCGCGGTTGTAGTAGTTCCTTTCTCTATCAAACTCCTCCTGATCTCGGCTTCCCATAGCCACTATTTTCTCGTTGTCCATCATCAACTCGTTTTCCGGTTGCCCTTGCGAAGTGGTCGCCACCGAGTTTAAAAATTTTGGTAATAAACTTGCATTCGCAGCGTTTGAACTTGTATTCGCAATCGGGTATGATTCCATTTCATTTTGTCTTTCTTCCAAAGCAATGTATTCTTCTTGGAGTTCTCGCATGCTCAGCCATCGTAATCGTATTTTTAATTCTGAATATTTGAATGTATAACAAACTTGTTGCGAACAGCATTTACAAATGATAAAATGAGATATCTTTCCTCTACCCTTCCTACCATTTCACTGCACATTGTTCTCCATCTCATTGTCGATGTCTTAAACTCTCGCCAACTCTTTGTTTCAATCCGAATACGTCTTCAATTCCCGGTCGCATGGAATTGTTACTTATATAAGCTCCCAAGAAAATAGTTTGTAAATGGTTGAATGATGAGATTGTGTTTCTCGGTAATCCTTCAAACCATTTCAAGCTTCTCCAATTAAGCTTGATGCGAAGTATTTGCACAATATGGCATCATGATTCTCCCATTGTAACATACATCTCATATAAGCCTTGATGTGTTGTACCGCACGGAGTTGTTCCATCGAAAATGTTGGTTAATGCGGGCGGTTGCATTTAGGTGGTATTCCTCCCATTTGTACTTCTATTGTGAAAGGAGTCTTCGCAGCTTCTGCGATGGCTTCATCCAACCTGTCTTCTTCCTCCTTCCTTCCTACTATTTAACAATTTTCTCATTTCGCTAGTTCTTTCAAGATTTGCTCATTTTCCTCGGGATTTGATTCTCGCTGGTCTTTTTAGCTCGCCTCTCGCCTCCTGCGTTCATGCCTGTTTTGACCTTCTTGTTCACTATTTTCTTCTCTCCTTTCTCTGCGACTTTCTCCTTCGTCTCTTTCATCAATTCGCACACCATTATATCTATCGTTCTCTCTTCCGGGTTCTCTATCAACTCTCCTCTTGCATCCTTTCGTATTCTCCATTGGTATTTCTATTAACACGATTTTGTGCTCGCCTCCTTTCTCGGTTGTCGTGATTATTTTGCCGGATTGCTTCTTCCAATTCTTGGTTTTCCACTTCTCGCTCTTACTCTCTCTCTCTCGCGGGCTAAGCGTGCTTGTTCAAATAATGTTTCTCAATGTCGTCCACGATCTCTTTTTGCCTTCTCAATGCTTCTCTTCCATGCGGTATTGCTCTTCCTTCGATAATTTGGATCATTTGGCCCCCGAAATCGCCTAGTTCCCCGATTTTCTTCACTCTGCTCATCTTGGAAATTCTCGGGATGGGGAATATAACGATCTTCTCGCGTCCTCTCTTCTTTCATGATGTTCGAGCCGAGATTTTGTGCTTCCTGTTGGTTTTCTACCTCTGTAATTTCGTTGGTAAGGCTCTCCTTCTTTCTTCCCTATTCGATCTTGAACTCGATCTCGCAGTGCTTCTCGATCTTCTATTTTGCAATCTTATATTTTCCATTCTTAATTCATGATTCTCGTCTTGTCAAATTTGCTCGCTCTTCGCTTCTAGTCGCCTTTCTTCATGTATTGTTTGTCTCAATGTTTCCAATGCTTTGATTTCTTCATTTCCTAGATTCATTTCTTGGTCTCCTCCTTCTTGTCCGTTATTCATCAACTCGCTCTCTTCTTCCCTTTCATCCTCGAAATTCGACCTCCAAGTATGTACACTTACTCTATCGTAATCCACAGTTTCATTTGCTATCGGAGGAATTAATCGTTGAACATGATTTTCTTCCTCATTTCTCATATTCATCCTTGACGATTCTCCTTGTTCAATTCTCCTTTCTCCAAAGAAGTCTTCCACTTCTTCTCACAAAAGTTGTTCAAGTACATTTCTTCTTCTAGCCATTTCTCTTTTAGTAAATCTTTTGAAAATTATCGCATTCAAATTCCTCCAAATCTCTATGCCAATCTTTTCTTAGTTCACAAGTTTCTAGCGCCAATATGAGGTTAAACAAAATATAGTGAGGGGTGTATTGTGGGATTTCCTGCAACTACATGAGAGCCATTCAGAAAGTTGACATGATAAAGGGAAGAGAATATTAACAGAAGCAGGGCCAGAGCAGGAATTTCAGGTTGAATAAATACAAGTTTAGCTAAAAAGTTTAACTCCCATATTTTGTAGAGAAAATAGATAATAACTGTAGTAAGTAGTAAGAAGACATCAACAGATTGACAGAAAGATGTAGAAGATTAGGTTTTCTTTTTTATAATCGTTGGCTTGTTGCTTCATCTACATTCTTGAATAACCTTTGTGGTCTTCATATTGTTCCATGAATGTATCATTAAACATATGGAAACTATCTATGATTGCTGGCATGTCTTCTTCAGCTGGTAAGATAGTGGTCCTCAAGTGGAAGACACTAAAACATAGAAACAAATTAACCATGAATTTACTATTGAAGTTGACAACAATTATAGATCAAGACACTTATATGGAATTTCAAATACAACACAATAATCACCTACTGCTCGAGAAAATATTTAACTTAAAGCTAATTCTAGATCAACTCAGCTGGCATATACAAGGGAAACCAGTGGTCGATTTTATTAAATTTATTCAGGTTGGTCTGGTGGTCCGGTCTCAATTTTCTTTTCTTTTCTTTTCTCTCTTTGTTTTTCAATTTTTTTTTAGTAGCTCAATCACCCTATTTCAACCCAGCAGACATCAACATAAAAATTGTGCAAAAAATAAAAACATAAGTAATAAGATGATTCCGAGATACGGTGAAACTATCATGTTATTTCTAACACATGAGCTCTGTGCTTTTATGCGAATAAGATCCGTTAATTTCGATTAAACCATGAGCAACCATGTACCAAGAGCTCCCTAACCCCTTATTCACTTAAGGGAAGTCCTCTCTGAACGGTGCAGTGATTTTCGATTTTCATCTAGTTTTTTCTGTAGTTTGTGTAAATTTGTTAAGTTTATTCTTGTTAGGTCGAATTTTGGGTCAATTTTCAATCTCTATATTTCAATCCGTTGATCTGTAAACTGGATTTTTAGGTCAATTTTCAATCTCTAGATTTCAATCTCCAAATGCACCAGTAGAGCAGCTCTTCAACAAATCTAATCCTTCTCAATCGAATCTAATGAGTTCTACTCTCTCTGTTGTTTTAATTTTTAAAAATTTCTTTGTTGTTCTCAATTTTCAGGAAATGAATACCTAAATTGAATTTTCTCTCTTTGTGTTTACAGATTGTTTGTCCATAATGGCGTTGGCCTGGTATCATGTGGTGATTAAAGCGTTTGCAGCTGTTGTTTTAGTGCTTGTTGAAGCCAAAGTTTCATCTGAAGTTCTCATTGTTGTTAACAGAATTTTCAAAGGAAAAATTTGTCTCAGTTTTGTCAAAAACAAAGAATACTCCAAGAACATAATCTACTCGAATCGGAAAAGAAAAGGTCGGTACAGATTTGATTTTCGATTATTCCTCCTCCTATTTTGGTCAACTACAGCTCATATGGTTTCCTATTCTGCCTCAATCTCTTCCAAAAATATCTCAATACCTTATTCGCAGGGATATCATTATCTAGCTAAATGCGGTAACCCTAAATTGATTCAATCCTATATAAACCCTTTTAGACACCATATTGTTATACCATCAAAATAATTTCATCTAACCCAAACAATGGCTACCAACAATACCAATAAAGGGAATGAAACAAACCCAACCAATTCTATTTCTAACCTTGCTCTCAAGTTTATACAAGCAACCCTGGAACTGAAAGCTGCTGAGGATATAATTGTTCTCAACTAAGAAGAAGCTGAAATAGAAGAACAAGAAAATGGAGAATGGGATTTCTGCCTGATAGGAAAAATCATTATAGAAGGGAAGATGGGTTATAATGTTGTGGAAAAGAGCATTCAGTTCACCAGGAATTTCATACCACCTGAAGAGGTTAAGATCATTTAGATTGATACAAATGTCATGATTTTCAAGCTGAAAAACAAGGAAATAGTGGATAACGTTATTGAAGAGGGACCATGGAACATAGATGGCTACTTATGCATCCTGTTTCAAGGTTTGATCTACCAAAAACTAGATTGGACCAAACAGATGTACTGGATTCAAATGAAGTATCTCCAACCTGAACACATGAATGTCAAGTCTGTGGAAGATATAGGGAAGCTTTTGGGAGAAGTGTTTGCAATTGAGCCAGCTAATGCAATCCCAGTAGATGGGATACCTGTCAAAGTTTGTGTGAAGATAGAGCTTACCACCCATTTAAGAAGAGGAGTTTTAGCCATAACAATTTCTTTGGAACAACAAAATGGGTGAAGTTTTTTTATGTAAAACAACCACACAAGATCTGCCATGAGTGTTACATAATAAATCATTGCAATGAAGTTTGTCCTGATGCAGCAGAATATGTGAAAGCTGCCCATGCTAAACCCCTACCATTTGGAGGAGTAGGAAAAAGCAAGAAAAGCCACACTGAAAGGGGTAAAACTATTATTGCCTCGAAACCTTTAACTAGAAGAACTATCAAAGCTTCTCCTTTTATTCCTCCAAAAGATGGAGTTCTTGTTATAAGGGAAACTGCAACTGATTCTGAAGATACCCAAGTGAGATCCTAAAAAGGCAAAGGTCCACCGCACCGACAATGACAAAATTGAGCGGACAAACAGGTGAAAATTCTCGCAAATAACAATGAGGGCTTATCAATGAAGTAAGCAACAGACAGAATCCCACCTAAGGACAAACAAGATGAAAACACTCCAAGGGAGAATGAGGTAATCCAAAATCCAATACTTCACTTTATAGATATTTCAAACATTATTTTTTTATTTCCTATCCTGCCAAATACTCTCACTGCTCTGAACAAAAATATTTCAATTATGAAGATCATGTGCTGGAATGTGTGTGGTTTTGGAAATAGAGACACTAGAAAACACCTAAGGGAACTGATAAGGTCTAATAATCCTGATATCATCTTCTTGATAGAAACCAAGAATACCACTAAGAAAATGAAACATTATACTTATAGTTTTATGTACCCAAATATGTGTTTCCATGAACCTATAGGTACCTGTGGGGGTCTTTGTCTACTTTGGAAAGATGGTATAAATCTGCAAATTATTGAAATCAAATTAAATGTCATTCAATGCCTCGTAGAGATTGATGCTAGAACAAAAAATTCTTTGGTTACTCTTATCTATGGTGCTTTAGATCCTGGTGCTAGAAATGATCAATGGGATTACATGAATAGTTTAGCTTCTCAATTGAATTTACCTTGGATTGTTGCTGGTAATTTTAACTTTGTGCTTTCTCAAGATGAAAAGGATGGTGGTAATGTTATTAGTCAATCTGTTTTGGATGAAAATTATGATTTGTTAGATAAAAGTGGTTTACATAGTCTAAACTATATTGGTAACCCATACACTTGGTCTAATAGAAGACAAGGCCATGCTCTTAGATCATTGCCCCATCATGTTATCCACATCCAAAATCCAAAATGATACTTATAAGCCTTTTAGGATAAATAAGGCCTGGTTTAGAGATAACACTTGTAAAGCTACCATAGAAAGGAGCTGGAAGGTGAATAGTAAAGGCTCTCATGCTTTCAGAGTCACTAAATCCTTATTTAACACTAAACAAGAACTCAGGAAATGGAACTATGTTAGTTTTGGTAATATTACTACCCAAATTACTAAGATTAAATCCCAACTTGAGATTTTGTGCACTAGGAACGATATAGCTGATAATGCCATGATAGAAGAGCTGAAATGCAAACTGAATCAGTGGTATGATATAGAAGCTGATTTTTGGAGACAGAAAAATAAGGACCAAGACCTTAGAGATGGAAATAGAAATACTGCTTATTTTCATCAAAAAGCAAACTTCAGAAAAAGGAGAACAAATATAGATACTATTCAAAATTCTAGGGGAATTTGGCTTACTGATAGGAAGGATATAACAAATAACCTTAAAGATCATTTCTATCTTATGAGTAGATCTACTTTCCCTCCCAATTCTGACGATTATTTTAAAAATGTTGTTCCCTGCATTACTAATTAAGATAATAATATGTTAATTGTTGTACCCACTCATGATGAAATTAAAAATATTGTGTTTGGTATGCAATCTTGGACCACCCCTGGCCCTGATGGCTTCCCCCCTGGCTTCTATCAAAACATGTGGCCAACTGTTGGTGATAATATTGTGAATATGGTTCAAGCTTTTTTTTCATTCTAAACACCTTCTAAAGCAGCTAAACAATAACTTCACGACACTAATTCCAAAAAAGAACTGCCTTGTGTCTACTATAGATTTTAGACCCATCAGTCTCTGCAATGTGAGCTACAAAATCATCTCTAAGTTGCTAGTCACTAGTCTAAAACCCCTCTTAGAAAAATTCATATCTCCTTTTCAGTCAGCCTTTGTTCCTGGTAGAGTGATAACTGATAACATTGTTATAGCACATGAACTCATTGACACTATGAAAAAAACAAAAAGCATGAAAGGCTGGATGGCCATAAAACTTGATATGAGTAAAGCTTTTGATAGGATTGAATGGAGCTTTGTGATTGCTAGCTTGAAAAGTTTAGGATTCTCTAAGGATTGGTGTGATATTGTTTTTCAATGCATTGCTAATGTTTCAACCTCTATTCTACTAAATGGTTCACCAGGGGAAATGTATGCTCCCCAAAGAGGATTAAGACAAGGTGATCCTTTATCACCTTATCTCTTTATCCTCTGTATGGAATCTTTGTCTAGAAATTTGTCTGCTACTGAGATGAAGAATGAAATTCATGGCTGTACTGTGACTAAAAACAGCCCATCTGTGAGTCATTTATTTTTTTCTGATGATTGTTTGTTGTTTGCTAGGGATGATAATAAGGAAGCAAAACACATAGCAAATATAATTGATAACTTTAGAAAATATTCTGGCCAATCAGTGAACTTTGAAAAATCAGGTTTAGCTTTTAGCCCAAAGGTCCCTAATACTCTTAAAAATGAAATTTCAAATACTTTGAATATCAGGAAAATGGATTTGCAAGACAAGTATTTAGGTGTACCTTTATTGCTTCAAAAGAATAAAGTGGAATCTTTCTCCACACTTGTGGAGAGATTTAGTGACAGACTCTCACCATGGCAGTCAAAGTACATAGCTCAGCCAGGTAAAACAACTCTTACTCAATCTTTTTTGGGAACAATAGCCAGCCATCACATGTCTGTTTTCCACATGCCAAAAAAGATTACAGACAAATTGGATGATGTTCAAAGGAATTTTTGGTGGAACAAAAAGCAGGGAGAAAAAGGTATTTTTGGTAAAAAAATGGAACCATGTTGCGCTTCCTAAAGATCTAGGTGGATTAAACATTAGGAAGTCAGCTATTCTTAATCAAGCTCTTCTTACTAAGTTAGCCTGGAGAATGCTTGAAAACCCTGACTCTCCTTGGGCCAAACTTCTTAGTCATAAATACTTTCATGGTTTTAATCCACTTAATTGCATGCTTTCTACGCAGGGATCTTGGGTGTGGAAGGGAATCTGTGATGGTATTGATATTATCAAACAATTTTACTGCTGGCAAGTTGGAGATGGTACTAACATCTCCATCCGGAAAGATACTTGGATCCCCATTATAAATGGTCCACCTAAATCTCAGTTCATTTCTGCTAATATAAATAGAGTTTCTCATTTGATTGACAGTGAAACTAAATCTTGGAATGTGTCTACTTTAGAAGCTCTGTTTGACAGGGACACTATGAATGCTATAAGGAACATTAGAATCCCTATTCAAGGTAAAGATGTTCTTAGGTGGAAGCCTTCTAATTCAGGTGAGTTCTCTGTGAAAACTTCCTATAAAGCAATTTTAGGCTCTACTCAGATTAGACCATCTAATAGTAACGATATAGACTGGAAAGCCATCTGGAAAACTAAGTTGCCTTTAAATGTTCAGCATTTCATTTGGAAATTTCTGCAACAATGCCTGCCTACAAGAGATAAAATTTCTAGACATTCTTCGCATAAAGTTGATAACTGTCCCCTGTGTAATTCTCATATTGAAACACCTCAACATCTTTTCTTGGAATGTACTGTGTTCATCTCTGTTTTGTCTGGTATTGATGATTATTGCAAGGTAAAATTCTTCATGACTGGATTAAGCTGTGGTTTGATAATAATGTTCATATTAGACCTACTAATGTCACTCAATTTAGTAGCATTTGCTTCACCATGTGGCATGTTTGGAAATTGCGTTGCTCTGTTGTTTTTGAAAATTTACAGGTCAATATTGACACAGTCATTGATGGCATAAAGACTCATATGACAGATTGGCAAAGGATCCAGTGTACTCATAATGCTGTAAACAGAACCAATGTGATTATACCACTGCAGAAGATTTGGAAGTCTCCTTTAAATAATGATTGCAAAATTAACTTTGATGCGGCATTCTGTAAACATAATGGTTTGACTGGGATTGGACTAATAAGTCGTGATTTACAGGTTCAACCAATGGAGCTCGGGGAATTCGCACATCAGCATTAGAACCTAAACAAGCGGATGCATTGGTAGCTTTTGAGGCAGTTATTTGGGCAAAAGAAAAATGAATCACTCATCTTCACCTGGAAGGAGACATTCAAAAGGTGGTGAATGCAATCAATGGAAAGCTGGGAGCGATCAAATGGAATAATTCTAGCATTATTCAAGATATAACTTATTTGCTTAATAGTTAACCCACATGGAAATGTAGTTTTATCCATCGTGAAGGAAATAAGGTCGCAGATACAATTGCGAAAAAATCTTTATCTTTTTCAAGTAAACAGGAATGGCAACAATGTGTGCCAAACTGGATCCAAACTATGTTACATTCGGATGCAATTTTACTTGCATCTAACTCCTGATTTTTATAAAATTGATTTCTTTCGTATTAAAAAAAAAAGCTTTGTGCTTTTATGAATAGACTCTATTTAGATGTTTCCATCTATTCAAATTGGTTCCTCAACTCCTACAACCAAGATGCTTCCATTCACTTAGATTGGTTAGTGCCATCCTTAATAAGCATAAATTTCTAGGCTCTGGAGTGTAATTAATGCAACTAAAAATTTTCTCCCATACCCCCAAAATTAAATCTAATATTTTCCTCAATGTTCTAAAGATGAAATTAAAAGCATGAACAAGGAGAAACTATTACCACTTGAAGAAAAAGAGTTAAGGAAAGATATTACCGTTTTGCATGAGCATGGGTTACCTCCCAAGAAGTGCTAAGTTTAAAGTCTTCAGCCAGACGTCATATACCACGAAATACCTTTCAAATCATATATCAATATTCGAAACAACTGTGGATCAACAAAACCAAATAAAACTGCCACAATTATGAGACAACTGCACCGGATTAGAAAAATGACTAGACATAGCACAACCTGATCTAAAACTTCTTGCAAGACAACTGGGTTTTTCTGCGGAGCCCACTTGGGTTTCATATGAGTGTATTGACAAGTAGATTCATCCGAATAACGGGTCTCTAATAACTTGATTTCCTCCTGGACAGTATCAGGGGGATCGGATTGTGGAGTCTGAAGAGACTCAAGTAATACCTCAGACGTAAAAAGATCGAGTCCCAAGTTAAAGACTTCTAATGGGGAGACTTGACAATCCCTAGAACTATCACTACCCCCAAACTTAGGTTAATTACTACTCTCAGACAAACCTCTAACTATTGCTTGGATTTCTGGATCCTCAGAGTCTTTAAAATACTCAAGAGCTTCTTCTAGTTCTCTACCCCCAAACTTAGGTTCATCATTACTCTCAGAAAGACCCAACATTATTGCCTGAATTTCTGGGTCTGTAGAGTCCTTAAAATGTTCGAAAGCTTCTTCTAGTTCTAAAGTATGGTCATCTATCTGACCTAAGAGAATTGTCCTATCAAATTCATCCAAAGAATCACCAAATACAATGTCGTCCCAATTATCCTGAACTAGATCATGAACTAAAGTGCTAATCATATTCACTTACTCTAAATCATCGGAAGGTTGTCTAGTAACATTAAAGACATTTAGCTCAGTGGTCATATTACCAAAGGATATGTTTATAAGTCTGGTCCTACAGTTGATAACATCATTAGACGTGGCTAAAAATTGGCGACCTAAAATCACCGGTATTTGATTCTTTGGGTCAGGGACAGGTTGTGTATCTAGGACGATGAAATCCATAGGATAAATAAACTTGTAGACCTCAATAAGAACATCCTCTATCACACCACGAGGAATTTTAACAGACATATCAGCTAACTGCAGTGTTATGTTGGTAGGTTTCAGTTCACCAAGTCCCAACTATAAGTACACATGGTACGGAAGTAAGTTCACACTAGCTCCTAAGTTCAGTAAAGCTTTTTCTACCCGATGTTTTCCTATTGTGCAAGCAATGGTAGGGGCACCTGGGTCTTTATACTTAGGAGTTGTGGTGTTCTGAATGATCGAACTTACATGACTAGCTAAAAGGATTTTTTAGGGACACTAAGCTTTCACTTTCGCGTACACATATCCTTGAGGAACTTGGCATAAGCCAGCAATTGCCTAATTTCTTCTAGTAACGGAAGATTTATGGTAACTTTCTTAAAAACCTCCATTCATTCTTTGTTGGTACTAATAGCTGTGGAAATGGGGCTCTAGGTATAAAATAGGTCCTCTCAGAAACCTAATTGGCATCATCTGAGATTTTATCAGTCTCCTCATCTATGGATGGTCCTGAGGGGTGAACTATAGTATGCTCACTATCAGGCATGGTTACCTTATTGTCTACAACTCTACCACTCCTAAGGGTGCTAATAGCATTCAACTGTTGTGATGGTTTTGCACCTACTTCATGAACTCCTCTAGGGTTGGGTTGTGTTTGACTAGGGAACCTACCTTTTCTCTCAAAGATTCATTTATCAGACTAACCTGGTATTTTAACTCGGAAATAGCCTGAGAATTAGCCTGGCTTATATTTTTACTTTCTTCTATGCTTTGTGAAAGCGATTGGTGAATCTTATCAGTGTTTCGAATAAACGAGATGAGAGTTTCTTCTAGACTTGAAATTTTCTTATCGGGCTAATTGTGAAACTGAGATGGTCCTGAAGGATTCTTAGTATAACAAAAACCTGGGGAACATTAGAATTACTAAACTGACATTGACTCTGGCCCTTAGACCACGAAAGGTTTGGATGGTTTCTCCAACCAGGGTTATAAGTTTCTGAATATGGGTCGAACTTCTGAGAGTTATCGAATCTAGTGTTATTGTAAAGAGCATTGGCTTGCTCTTCCATAGCATGGCCTCCCCAAAAAGGCTCCACTCGACTACTAGTGTGACCCAATTCTAAAGCTTCTAACCTTTTAGCTATTGCTGCAATTTTGCATCTGATTCATAGCCTCCTTCTACCCTATTAACGTTTCCTCTGCCTAGAAGAATTTTTTTTTCTGGGGTTCCTTACTATTTTCCCATTGTTGGATCTTTTCGACGATTTCATTCAAAAATTTTATCGCATCATCAACTGTTTGGTTTTCAAACCCACCTGTACACATAGATTCTACTGTGATTGTTGCAGGGCCGGCCCTGACCAGAAGCATCCGAAGTAGTACTTCGGGCAGCAAATGTTGCGGGGCATAAAAAAAATTTTGTTTCCCCGTTTCAGTTCAAAAAGTCAACGTAAATTAGGAACTATTAAATGCATTACAAGGGGCCAAGGGCAGCAAAAAAAAAAAAAAATCTTTTGTAGAGAGATTTATGGAGAGAATACTCTCTTGATTGGCTATCAAATTGATTTACCTGCTTTATTAGGTGACATACATGTACACACATTAAGAGCATCTCCAATAGAGGGTGAAAATTTTATTTTTTTATGACACATAGGATTTTAGACCCTCATTTACATAAAATGCATCTCCAACAGTGGGTCCTATTAAGTAGGAAGGGTGTCAAAATAAATACGAAGATCTTAGAGAAAGTCTTATTTAGACCTTGGCAATGACCTCCATGTCATCTTTTTAATTATATTTTTAATTTTTATTCTTTAATATTTTTTTCTAAACCAATAAGAAAAAGGGAATCAATTTAATCATTATCCAAAAATAACAAATCTTGGAAATATGACCCCACCATTGGAGATAGTTCATGAGCAAAGCATTACTATTTTTGCCACAAACAAATCACCCCATAAATAAGGATCTAAATAAAAATTCCACGTAGAAATTTTAGCACCCACTGTTGGAGATGCTCTAAGGAATGAGATATATGTTTTATTAAGTACTATGTGACCTGTCCACACAGTTAAGGAAGGAACAAGAGTTGAACACGTTTCTTCCTTTACTTGGCGAAAAATATCCCTCTTTCACTTTGACCTCTTTTCTTTTTAATTAGTCTTCATCTCAATTTTAAATTATCAGAGATTCAAAGAATAAGAACATAAAGGAAAACAAAAAGAGACACTAACTCTTTTAGATGATAAAGGTAATCATTAATTCTCTTAATTTAATATTTGTTTAATCAATACGATTTAATTTATTTATTAAATTTTTTTTTGTTTTCCAATGTTTTAGGTAATTATTACAATAATACTAAAAGCAACACTCTAAATCAGGCTCTTTCAGAAAATTAGTTGGCACACAAGTTGTATGGAATACACTATTTTTTCATAAATTATTATTATGTTTAGATTTTAATAAACTATATGAGTTGTATGTAATGATTTTATTGACAATTGATTTGTAGGTATGCCTCCGGGTCTAAAAAGAAAGCAATCGTCCGGGTCTCAAAATAAAAAGAAAAAGCAAAAAGATGGTGAGTTAGTAAAATTTCTTGCTGGATCTTTAGATAAATATTTGATTAAACCTAGTGAGCATATAATCGAAAATTTGGATGATGATAATCGTGTAAATGATGAAAATGTTGAAATGCATGGTAACAACGATACCAATGCCGTGAATGAGAATGATGTTGATGTGAACATTGATGGAGATGCAAATGATGGGGTTAATATTGCTGAAGACAAGGTGGAAGAACCAAATCCTGATATGTTTGATCCAAAAAATTGGAACACAATTGATCAAAAATTGATTGACATTCTCGTGGAGAAAGGTCCTGTAAGGGTTACTGATTTTGAATTTCCTTCTGAAGGCCTGGTAAACGCTTTTCAGTCACATATATACAAAAAGATTGATGAATTTAGAGAAGCAAGATAGAAGGTGGCTTATATATTCAATTTCTCTAAACAAGGTCTTTTGTTTTTGTTGCAAGTTGTTCAAGAAGCGTGAGAATACTATACAATTAGCTAACGATGGATTCAATGATTGGACAAATATCAGTTGAAGTATTCAAAGTCATGAAAATAGTGACGAGCACCTAGATTGCATGCATATGTGGCGCGAGTTAGAATTGCGGTTGAGAAAGAATGCAACCCTGGATAAACATTTGCAAGAACAAATCAACAAGGAGAAAGAACGTTGGATAGAATTATTGGAGTGCATAATGGATGGTGTGATGTATCTCACAAAAAATAGTTTAGCATTTCGTGGTGATAGTGAGAAGATTTATACAAAACGCAATGGTAACTTCTTGAGTTTGATGGAGTTGATTGCAAAACATAACCCAGTGTTAAATATTCATCTCCAACGCATTGTTAAGAAGGATATTCATTATCATTATCTTAGTCACAAGATCCAAATTGAGTTTATAATGAGGTTTGCCAAGGAAATTAAGACATCACTTGTTCAGAAGGTTCAAAAAGCCAAATACTTTTCTATAATACTAGATTGTACGCCGGATATATCTCGTAAAGAACAAATATATATTGTGGTGAGGTGTGTAGATGTTTCACAAATACCAGCAAAAGTAGAAGAGTTTTTTCTCGGGTTTTTAAAAGTGAATGACACAACCGGAGCTGGTCTTTTTTCAGAACTTCAAGATGCATTAGAAAAACTTCATTTGAATATTGATGATATAAGAGGACAAGGCTATGATAATGGAGCAAATATGAAAGGAAAATGTAAGGGTGTTCAAAAAAAGTTAATCAACATGAATCTTAGGGCATTTTACACACCATGTGGCTGTCACAATCTTAATCTCATTCTTTGTGATATGGCTAAATCTTATGAAAAAGTGAGTTCTTTTTTTGGGATACTGTACTTACAAATTATTTTCTGCTTCTACAAAGCGATGGCAGGTTTTCAAGAAAAAGATAGGATAAAATGGTCTCACTCTTAAGACATTATCGGATACAAGGTGGGAAAGTCGTGTGGAAAGCATCAAAGCAATTATATTTCAAGCTCCGAAGATACTGAAAGCTCTAAAGCACCTGAAAAAACATTCTGACGATGATAGTGAAAAATGTGTTGCTGATGGTCTAATTAGACTCCACTTTAAGAATTTCGAGTTTTTTCTTGGCATGGTTATCTGGTATGATCTTTTATCGGCCGTTAATTCTGTTAGTACGAGCATGAAAAAAGAATATATGCACATGGCTACTGCTATTAATTACATCAACAAACTTATTTCCTATTTTCAAGGTTACATAAATACTGGGTTCGAGAGTGCAATAAAGGAAGCAGCAAATATTGCTACTAGCCTGGGCATTACACCTAAGTTTCGTGAAATACGTGCTAGAAAGAAAAAAAAAGCATTTCGACGAAGCTCATAGTGAGGAGCCAGTACCCTTATCATGTGAGGATTCTTTTAGAAGAAATTATTTCTTTTATATAATTGATTATGCTCTTCGTTCGTTTCAAGAGAGATTTGCTCAATTCCGAGAATACGAGAGAATATATAGTTTCTTGTTTGGTTTATAAAAACTAAAATCTATGAGTGATGAAGACTTGTTAGCATCATGTAACATACTTGAAGAATATTTAAGTTATGGTACCATTTGTGATATCGACGGGAAAGATTTGTACACATAATTAAAGATCATAAAAAGGATGATTTCAACAGATATAAAGAAGCCAATAGAAGTGTTGCACTTTTTGCAAGAGATGGAAGGTTGTTATCCCAATGCCTGGATTGCTTACAGAATCTTATCTACGGTACCAGTTATAGTTGCTTCTGCAGAAAGAAGCTTTTCCGAATTGAAATTAATCAAAACATATCTTCGATCTATAATGCTACAAGAGAGGTTAAATGGGTTGGCTATGATAGCCATTGAAAGAGAAATAGTTGAATTACATGATTATAAGCCTATTATTAGGGACTTTGCTTCGGAAAATGCCCTAAGAGCAATTTTTACGCATAATTAGTAGAATTTATTTTTCTTCTTAGTTCATCTATTTATTATATTACGCTTGTAATCATGATTCAATGAAATAAATAGTCACGTAATTTATTCACGGTGTTAAGAAAATGATCTAACAATATATTTTTTTTGTATATAGCCTGTATAGGGGCATCATTTCGTAGATTTGCTTCGGGCATGAATATCTCAGGGCCGGCCCTTGGTTGTTGTGGAATAATCTAAACCCTCATAAAGGATCTGAACTAACCTAACCTTTTCTAAACCATGATGAGGACATTGGGATAATAGATCATTAAACCTTTCCAAATACCTATACAAAGATTCTCCCTCCTGTTGAGAAAATGTGCAAATTTGCGTCATATTAGAGGTTGTTTTGTGTCTAGGGAAAAACTTGTTCAAAAAGGCAGATATAAGTTGTTCATATGTTTCGATTGACCCGGAAGCCAAACTATATAGCCACGATTTGACTTTATCTTTCAGGGAAAAAGGGAATAACCTAAGTATCAAAGCATCATCATCAAGGTTTCTAATTTTTAGGGTACTACAAATTTCCTCAAAATACCTAACATGGAAATAGGGGTTTTCGTATTCTTTCCCTAAAAAGAATGGGAGCATCTGTAGGGTTCCCGGTTTAAGTTCATAATTTGCTTCTGTTTCAGCTAACCTGATACATGAGGGACGAGTAGTCCTAGTCGGATTCAACAAAGCTTTCAAAGTTACCATTTCTGGCTCTATCGGAGTAATAGGGGTTCTCTCCTTAGTAAAAGACGGACGTTCAAAACTGGATTTCCCAAAGTCTAACTTTCTAAATTAAGGTAATTGAGATTCTTAGAACTAATAAATCGACCTAGAGCGTCTCTTCTACGTTCATGCATACACAAGAATTCAGCAAAAATCTGTGCACATGCAAATGATGGGCTCACTAATTTAGGTAAGCTTGGGATACCACATCAAAATATACCCAAAGGTACGAGGCTGAGGTTTGTGGACATTCAGCTGGTAACTCCCATAAGGCCCAAGGCACGGGTTTAGCTTACGAATCCACGAGTTTTCCTAAACTCGGTGATTCTGACGAAGGTGTAATTGGTGTGTGCACGTGTATTTTTGTATTTTCAAAGCCTCAACACAAAGGAAAACCCATTGACAGGGGATTCGTGGGTGGATAGAGTTTTACCTTCCGTACCAGACGGGCGACGAATCAGTTGTAGTCGACTCAGGCCACCGACTCCTATGTCAGTGTATGAACCTGAGGGGCCGAGACAGTATTGTAACTGTCGTCCTTCCCTGCAACAAGTTTTTTTTAATACTACCCTTTTGTAGGGTTTTGATGGGATTTTGAAGTTGTTTGTAAAGTGGTAGTAAAAGTTCGTTCAACTCAGACTCGTTGAGGTTTGATTTAAGACTTAAAAATAAAAATACTAAAAATATAGAAAATATATTCACAAGGTTGTCACAACTATCGAGAGAACTGGGACTTTGGATTTCACCATTAATCACATTCAATTGGTTCATATATGATTCATAACAATTCTAGCTCTTTTTGTTGACTATTTTCTTTGCCAAAAGTAGATTTTGTAAAATATTAATTGTAAATCACAAGCATGGTGCATCAAAAGCTCTAAGTCTAAGCATACACCATCAAACAAATTCACAATCAATTAATAAAAATCATAAATCAATTAAATCAATGCAAAAGTCATAGAGAATCGATTATAGTTACCAAGGAATTGTGAAACATGGCTTCCTCCGTCGTCCCAGTGTTGGGGTTTAGCTCCTCATGTCGAAAACACACCCAAAAGATATAAACATGGCTCAAAAGGTGTTTTTATTGAAAAATAATATAATGAGCGAGTTTGTAACAGAGATAATTGTTACGAAACCCACTGTTACAAAGAAACCCTAGCAGAAGTGTTGCGAACTCAAGTTTAATTGTTACAAAACTGTTATAAAGTGTTTTGAATTTGAATGATTAGGTAACGGTTTCTGCGACTGTTTTCTTCTGTTGTTTGCACTGTTCTTCGTCTTCTTCCCTAAAACAGCAGCAAGCTCTCTGCAACTTCTTCTTTCTTCCTCTGCAGCTCCTCCAAACCCTCTGTTCGGTCCCTAAACTCCCGATTCTCCCCGCTGTGGCTCAAAACCACCCTTTTTATACATAACATGGCTATAAAATTTCACGAAATCTCTTCTTCCAAGTCACGGCAATATTTCCTTTTCTTTTCTCGTACGCGTCTGCTGTGGTATATAAACTTTCCAGATTTGGTATAAGAGAGTATATCTTCTCCCAAGTGCACGTAAACTCCAAAAATAGAACCAAAGAGATCCCGAGATATCCTCACTGCCTTGTCGAGAATCAGTGATTATCTTCTTCGCATCCATGCCCACTAACTATCCTGTATAACGATAACAGGCTGATTTAAGTCAAGTCCAACAAGCCAATCCGACTAAAACTCCTCCAAAGTCTCACGGCCTCAACAACAGAAACCCGAGTTTCTTATCCTCCCCTGTTTCGTGTTAACCTTTTTTTTTCTTCGAATCTGTTGCACCTAAAAGTCCTGTTTGATCAAAACAGGAGAATATCAACCCATACCAATGACAATCTCCTACTCAATCTCGTCCAGAGTTCTCCCAAGAACCCGAGAAAAATTCAAGCCCCTGTTTTCTTCAAATCGGTGATGCAACCCTATTTAATTGAATCTGATGGACCTATCCACCCTGTTTAGTCCGAACAGGGTCATCTCAAACAAATGGTGCGATTGAATTGTAGGATCCAAATATCGCAACGACAACACACTTGCGGAATCTTCATTAACAACGTCGCGAGACCGTCGCAAAGTAATTTCAGAAATAACATAACAAATGAAGATAACGTGAACTTGAAGAAAGTGTGAAAATCTTGCGAAAACTAGAGTGTCTGCGAGATTTAACATTTATACTCTCGCGAGGATGTCGCAAGGTAAATCCGAAATTAAGGGAAATATTAGTTGTACATGAGCTGTCATCCACTATGTAAACACTATATAAAGAAGAGAGCAGGAGAGAGAAGGGGAGATGAATTTTGGTAGGAGAGAGAGAGAGATTTTTAGAGAGAGATTTATTTTCTTTATCATCTTCTTCCCCTAAAGTTAGATCTAGAGCTCTACAAAATATCCATTAATGGAGATTGTAAATCTAATTCTTATGTAACCTCAAAAATTATAGTGAAGAACCATGGATGTAGATCACATTGATCGAACCATGTAAAAAATCCTTGTGTTAATTTATATTTCTAGCACTTATATTTGAAATTTAGGTGATTAACAAGATTTAGATCTACAAAATATTATGAGGGGTGTAGTGTGGGATTTCCTGCAACTACATATGCGCTAGAAACAGGGAGTGCTACTTGATGGTTTCAAAAAAATTCAGAGAATTTGAATACACAAATTGCTGGATCTAGGAATTTTAAGGGAAGAAATGAAAGTTACATAAGTTTTTTCACATCTGCAAGCAACAAACGCACCTTAGCAGGTCGGGAACAGAGATGGAGATATTGAAGAATAGAAGCAAAGAGGGAAAAATCGCAAATCCACATAAAGCTACGCCAAAAATTCATCGAAAAGGACTAATTTCTTCTTATCCTTCTCATTTTTTGATTCATTTTTCAGATGTGGGGATTTCAAAATAGATTTTTTGATTTATTTAAACCAATACCAGTCCAACATAAAACGTGAACTTCTTTCCAAAATTTTGATCTAAAATGGATTTTGTTTACAGTTTTACAACAATCGAATCTAGCTTTAAACTTAATTAATCAACTTGGAAAATGTTGAGTGATAAAATTTCAGTTTGATTTGGGAATATAGATGATCTAGCTTATCTTCCTGTTGTTAAAATTTCATAGCTTTGCAGAGAGCCATCAAACGAGGAATTCATCGTCAATTGATTCTCGGCAAAACGAGGAGTTCCTGTTGTTAAAGGATAGTGTTCCCAGCAACAAAGAGAGGATAGTAAATCAGCCAATGGAGATTGCTTCGGAAAGTCTGATCATGAATAATAAAACCTTAATTAGTTAAGGACGTCTGCGAGGTGGGAAGAACATCACGCGAAGGAATCAACAAAGGAAGGGAGCAATACGTGATAAAAACGCATAGAGAATGATGACACACTTTCGTTACCAAAGGCCCTTTGAGAGATTAAACTCGTAAGAAGAGAACATTATCAATTAGCCAAGAGGATATGGTTGATTGCGAAGTTAATAGTCTATGGCAAAAATAGAAAAGATAGTGGCGAAGAAGAACTTAAAGTGAAGCCACACGAAGCTATGTTGAGTATATCTTGCATCAATAGGCGACGAGCCCACAACTGTACAAGAAAGCAAATAAGGTTATGAGCCATCAGCAAGAAGGATTATCTACAAACCCATTGAGAGATAACAGATGATGAAAAGGAAGATTCCAGCGAAGTTCAATCGTGAAAGAAGGACATAGTGAAGAGACGTTCGCTGGGAGACCAACAAAGGAATATAGAACCTGCGAGGAGCAAAGGAATGGATTAGAAAGAGACCAGCGAGGAAGCAACGAAGATAATGAAACCATACTGAGACGAACAAGGCTGCCAAAGAACTGAAAGTAATCCGTCAAAGACTACTCACCAAGATTATGTAGCAAGTCAAACCATGAAGATTTCATCTCAACATGCAAGTTGTAGCAGGCTGGGGATAGCAGCAAGTCTCTACTCGATACTTAATTCCCATAACTCATCATCATCAACTCTCTTCTTTGTCTCGTAAAGTAAAGCAATTTGCGAAGTAAAGCAACACAGAACCTGTGAAGAGATTCTATAAATATGGCAGCGAAGAATTTGAGCGAGTTCATGAAAGAGCCATGTTCATAACAAACAAAGAAGAAGCGAAGAATAGTTAAACTTTGTCACCAACTTCGAGAAGCAAACGAAGAAACCATGACAAAGACAATCAAAAAGGGAATGAATAAAATACTTCCCGAAATTATCTTAGGTTTTCTAGACCATTGACTGACTTAACCGATTGCTTGCGGCGAAGAACTCGCAATCATCCATACCACCATAATGGAAATACGCGGAGATACGATTCACGGAAATATATGGCAAGCAAACTTCAACTCTACCCATCTACACTCAACAAGAGCAATCCACTTTACCATGTGATGCAGAGCCATTGAATTTAACTCGCAAAGACCTAATAAGACATATCAAGCTCGTAAACTTGATACTCTACCAGACAAGTTTAAATATGCAGCTTCGCAAAGACCTAATCCATCCACCTATCAACAGTTAAACATTCGGGCTTGTTGATCAGTTCAAACTCGAATTTTCTCAAATTAGCAAACAAAAGAAAGACAAACAAAAGCCAAAGAAACATCAGCAAAGAAAAGATACAATAGTGACAAATATTTCGTCATTAAACTCCGAGAATCCATTTTATGATCAGCCCCAGCGAGGCTCTCGCAGAGTGACATGGTACCATGAAATCAATAGAAGGAGTTACCAAAAAAAGTACAGCTGAGGCATCAATGAAAGGGACTAAGACAGAGCAACATAAGTTCAAAATAGAAGAAGAAGGTTAACAAAGATGATATCTCGTCATTACAGTCAAACTATCTCGTTATATCATCAAGAAGAAGAACCCTAACTAACAAGTGATTTCTATAGAAGTTAAGCCAACTTGCGAAGAAGCTTTGCGAAGTTTAATGAAAGGAGTTATCACGTGAAGGCAAACTTCCAGTCGTAAATCACAAAGGACGATAAAGAAGTAATAACAGATATGAAGCTTACCAAATTAACACAAATAAAGGATAGCACAAATGGTTCAGGGTGTAGCCAATGCGCTTGAAAACGCAAGATCGAATCCCACCAAGATTAATTTTTCGCAAATTTTTGAAATCCTAGAGGCGAAGAAATGGAATAGAGTCACAGCACTATGTATTTCTTTTGCACACAATGAGTGGCACAGATGGTTAGAGAAGGGGCATGCAAATTAGAGGTCGCGAGTTCGAGTCTTCCCCTTCGCAAAGAATTTTTTGTTTTGCAGATGTTTACTTCGCAAACATTTGCTGCATGAACATACACCTCGCAAATGATTGCTTCAAATAAGTTTTCTTCACGAGAAGTCATCTTCGCAAGGACTTTGCCTATTTCGCAAAGAAGAAAGTTGATGACTATCTCGCAAATTAACTTCGCAAGAGAGGGTTAGAACAGTTGGTATGGTGCGAGAATATGCAAGAGGCAGGTCAAGGGTTCAAATCTCATTTCTCACACTTCTTTTTGCTGCGAGATAACTATATTTTGTGCGACGTTTATACATTTCAAGGATGCTAGCTTCGCAAGCAAATCATGTACTTCGCAAGAGACAACAACAACGAATCACATAAAAGCTAAGTACCACTTTCTTTGAACATTTTACTTTTACAGAAAATAAAAGATTTTTGATTTGATATATATAAAAAAAAAAAAAAAAAAAATTGTTATTTCAAAATTATAAAGAATTAAAAAGATTTCAAAGATTTGAGAAAAATCTCGCAGATTGATTTATATATTTCTCTTGAATATTTACTTTACTTCAAATGATATGATATTATGAGAATGAATGAAAAAATGATAGAAATGAAGGAATGAACGAAAGGATGAATGAAAGAATGAAGACATGCGATAATTTCGCAGAAATAATGGAAACGCGATAATTTCGTAAAGATAATGAGAAGAGATAATCAAAAATGAATGATTGAACAAATTGACAAAAATGAATGAGTGAGTGAATGGGACGAACCTTTATGGCGTACACCCTAGTTCGCGAATGATATTTCGTAATAGGCAAATGTAAGACCTAAAGTGCGTCATATAAGGGGGTATCTCTTAACCTGGCTCAGGGAAAGGTTATACCGCTCCGGAACCTGAGTCATGGAGATTGGGGATAATAACATCCATCCGGGAGAGATACCTTGGATTTCCAACTATATAAGGTTATACCCTGGTTGGACGACCGAGGGTCTCTTCCAAGGAGTCAGCGTATGACCAAGGCGCCGAGGTACACGGTTGAGTCAAGAGTGCGGGGAGCATGGAACTTCCTTACCACTCTTGACAAGTCTTGGCACATGTTGCGCTCGGCCCGAAGAAAACTCCACTTAGGGTGCGATCTCGTAACCATAAGCCCTATAGGTATAAGGGATAAGAGGCTGCGAAAACAAGCGCTTGTCTTTAAGACCGGATGGGAGGATCTAGTCTTGTATGGCCGATGTACGCCTCCTTGAAGGGGCAACCAGGGAGATGATAAGGGCGACACCCTCCATTAGGGAGAGTGTCAAAAGACGCAAATGTCATGAGGCTCTATTTTCGCAAGAAAATTTAGGCTTATCATATTTGTGCGATGATCCTGAAGAGGCAATAATACTAATGAGGGTAAGACGAGATCAATGGGTCTTTACATGCAAGTGTAAAGACGTCTTGCGATTTCGTCGCAAGACGGCAATGTCATGGGACTTCAAATTCGCGAGAATTTCTAGACCTGTCATATTGTCGCAAGAAAAACATCCTGCAGAGGCAAAAATACTAAAGAAATGATAAGACAAGATCAATGGGTCTTTACATGAAAGTGTAACGACGTCCTGCGATTTTGTCGCAAAGACGACAATGTCATGGGGCTTTATGTTCGCAAGAATATTTAGGCCTGTCATATTGTCGCAAAAACGAGGGGTGGCAAAATAAGACCTTTAACTAGGAAGGCGAAATAATACCACACAAGAAAACTGATAAGGCAAGACCAATGGGTCATTACATGAAAATGTAAAGACGTCCTGCGATCTTGTCGCAATGACAAAATTCAACATAAACATTTTTGAATGTAAGTAATAGAGATCTTTCATCGCAAAAAAATAAGCTTGCGAGCTTGAGAAAATGATTAAATGATAAGCTTGTGAACAAATACATGATAATGAGGCCGAGGCAATGCAAATACCGCACAATTGATATTATGATCATATTATTATGCGATACTAATAATGCAGGAATAAGAAAAGATGAAACACAAGTAAGAGCTTGCGAGGAACAATAAATACGCAAAGAGTAATGCATATACTAGAGACAAAATCAGAGAAATGAAGAATGGAAGCGATTTAGAGCGACATCAATTTTAGAGCGGCAAAATGAGATTCAAAATTATTCAGAATTTCGCAGAATGTGATTATTTCGCAAGATGTGATTATTTCGCTCAATTATTTCTCGCACTTAAAAACAACTTGAAAAGATTATATTAGCGCAAAGAATGAGACAGAGGCAAGATAAGAATGAAGAAACAACTCGCTCATTCAACATTTTCTTAAGGATTCTACCCTCATGGATAAAGAACAGAGGCAACTATGGATAACCAAGAAAATATTTAATGTTCTTTATCTTCTCGGCAAGAATCATTCCCAAAGAAGGTGTTCACCAATGAACAACAAGAATCATCACCAAAAATGGAGTAATAATTTCGTATGAATAGAGGCAATACTTACTACTCTTATTCAAGGATAAATACTTCTTATACTTCAAGGATTAATACTTCTTATATTTCATACTTCTAATTTCGCATGATTAATTCGCAATACTTCTATTCGCAATCAAGGATGGATACTTCTTATATTTCTTCAAAGATACTTTATACTTCGCATACTTCAAGAGATAATACTTCTTATTTTCGCAAAGCTTCGGAACTTCGCAAAAGAATAGAGGCAAGTACGTACTTTTCAAGTCCAGTATTCTTTCGCTCGTTCCTTCATCAACAAAGATCAAAGACTACTACAACAACAGATTTTTTCTTAAAGATCGCTCTTCAAGCAATATTCAAGAAAAAAGAGGCAAGATGTAGGATCCAAATATCGCAACAACAACACACTTGCGGAATCTTCATTAACAACGTCGCGAGACCGTCGCAAAGTAATTTCAGAAATAACATAACAAATGAAGATAACGTGAACTTGAAGAAAGTGTGACAATCTTGCGAAAACTAGAGTGTCTGCGAGATTTAACATTTATACTCTCGCGAGGATGTCGCAAGGTAAATCCGAAATTAAGGGAAATATTAGTTGTACATGAGCTGTCATCCACTATGTAAACACTATATAAAGAAGAGAGCAGGAGAGAGAAAGGGGGAGAAGAATTTTGGTAGGAGAGAGAGAGATGTTTTGGAGAGAGATATTTTTAGAGAGAGATTTATTTTCTTTATCATCTTCTTCCCCTAAAGTTAGATCTAGAGCTCTACAAAATATCCATTAATGGAGATTGTAAATCTAATTCTTATGTAACCTCAAAAATTATAGTGAAGAACCATGGATGTAGATCACATTGATCGAACCATGTAAAAAATCCTTGTGTTAATTTATATTTCTAGCACTTATATTTGAAATTTAGGTGATTAACAAGATTTAGATCTACAAAATATTATGAGGGGTGTAGTGTGGGATTTCCTGCAACTACATGAATCTCTGTAAATCTACCCCGAAAATCAAATCCAAAATTGACAGTCGACTGTAAGAAATTCCCGCCAAAATTCAGTTTTTGAAATGTTGAAGATGACCTCCCCTTATCCATTCCCGGGGTGCGAATAGCAAGTAGTCGCCCCTTAGTAATTGAGGTGCCCCTTATCCAAATGAGGGGTCCGAATAGTAATTTTCTCCCACGAGCGCAAATACCAATTTTCGAGCCAATTTTCCCGCAAAATCTTATTTCTCCAAAAACACCTACAAAAACATAAAATGCCAAAATAAATACAAAAATGGGTACTAACAATATAGAAAATCGAGATCAAAATAGACACATAAATGCGTCTATCAAATACCCCCAAACTTATTATTTGCTAGTCCCGAGCAAATCAAATCTACAAAATAAAATCCTAACTCACTGTCGCAGGCATCGTCGATTGCATTTAGCATATGTAATAAGCCTTTAAACCCCTAGGTGGCCCTAGTGGCCGAGTTATAGTCTCGGGAGGGTTTACTAGAGGTGAACCCACAAAACCTTTACACTCCAGACCCTAGCTATCTAGGTGTTTATGGGTGAAAACTATTTCTGCCGGTTTTGGTAATTAGGGGTGTGTGGATGAGAAATGAGTCTAAACCTTAAACAAATGCACTGCGCGGTGAGTTCTTGTAGATTCGGAAATCAATCTGTGCAAGTCCTACCCTAAACCAAGAAATGGCCGTTCCGGACTTGTTTCGGTCACAAAGTGAAGGAGATGGGGTTGATCTTAGGGAGGGAAGCGAAGAAGGTGTTGAGATTGTGAAGGTGTTGGCTTGCTTATGACTTGTAACGAGAAGGTGAAGCAGGCTTACGATTGATGCAAGAAGGCTGCAGGTGTTTGAATACGTTTTGTATTAATACTTGGTTTTACATCTCGTGCGGACTTGTGTTGTTTTTCTCTGTTTGGAAAATAGGGAGGAGAACCTGTTTATACAAGTCATTTGAGCCTTATTCACGTCTCTCGTGGGAAGTGGAGGAAGTGGAGTGATGGAGTAGTGGAGGTATGTGTTGGTGTTACACGACCAGTCTTGCCCACTTCTCATGTCATCTCTAACCGTCCATGACTTCCTAACACGTTCTTGTGATGGCGTGTTGCACGGCGCTGCCACGCTGTAAACCGCCAGACCAATACCCCGATATGTATCCCCCGGTTTGTGACATGATTGATGTCTGGAATGTGTGGATCGTGGGACCCACAAAAGTTACCATGTAATGCTAAATTGAATAAGCTGCGTTATTCGGAAGTTGATACTTGTGAAGTATCATGTGTATTGTATGCAGGTACTGCATTAAGGTGTGGTAGAGTGACGGGTGGTGATCACCATGACGCCTCACTGACCAATTAACTCCTGACCAGGGTTGTATAACCAAGCCGGTGAAGTTGGACGGACGAGATGATCTTTGAGACACTCATCTGCGACCGTTGATGGAATTAGGGTTTTGAAGAGGTGCGCATGCATCATTATTCAACTTGGTCGAATCCATGCTTGGGAGACGATTTTGGCGAGCCGATCGTACATGCGTGTAGACGGCATGACGGTGCGGGCGCCCATACCCCATTACCTCACGAAAGTATGATGCGGGCCACTCAATTCGTCAGGTGAAGTTGAGTGGTCGAGATCAATTTGTGACAAAAACTAGTTCATGAAGAGCCGCACATCACGCCATTTTTAGGCGCGCGTTCCAAGACAACCAATTCTTGGTCGGTCTTGGCCGATCGGTCTGGAGTGTAGGTGGTAGGCTGGTGTTCACGCCTATACCTGACTGTCCCAAATTGCAAACTGATCTCGACCACTCAACTTCACCGGACGATTTGAGTGGCTTAGATCACGTTTTCATGGGACAGTCAGGTATAGGCGTGAACATCAGCCTACCACCTACACTCCAGATCGATCGACCAAGACCGACCAAGAATTGGTTATCTTGGAACGCGCGCCGCCAAGATGGCGTGTTGTGCGGCTCTTGCGGCACTAGTTTTCTGTCACAAATTGATCTCGACCACTCAACTTCACCGGACGAATTGAGTGGCCCGCATCATACTTTCGTGAGGTAATGGGGTATGGGCGCTCGTACCGTCATGCCGTCTACACGCATGTACGATCGGCCTGGCCAAAATCGTCTCCCAAGCTTGATTCGACCAAGTCAAGAATGATGCCCGCGCACCTCTTCAAAACCCTAATTCCATCAACGGTCGCAGATGAGTGTCTCAAAGATCATCTCGTCCGTCCAACTTCACCGGCTTGGTTATACAACCCCGTCGGAGTTAATTGGTCAGTGAGGCGTCATGGTGATCACCACCCGTCACTCTACCACACCTTAATGCAGTACCTGCATAAAATACACATGATACTTCACAAGTATCAACTTCCTGAATAACGCAGTTATTCAATTTAGCATTACATGCTATCTTTTGTGGGTCCCACGATCCACATATTCCGTACATCAATCATGTCACAAACCGGGGGATACATATCGGGGTATTGGTCTCAGCGGTTTACAGCGTGCAGCGTGCAACACGCCATCACAAGAACGTGTTAGGAAGTCATAGACGGTTAGAGATGACATGAGAAATGGGCAAGACTGGTCGTGTAACACCAACACACACCTCCACTACTCCACTTCCTCCACTTCCCACGAGAGACGTGAATAAGGCTCAAATGACTTGTATAAATAGGCTCTCCTCCCTATTTTCCAAACAGGAGAAAAGACAACACAAGTCCAGACGAGACAGAAACTAAGTGTTAATACAAAACGTATTCAAACACCCAGAGCCTGTTTGCATCAATCGTAAGCATGTTCACCTTTCTGTTACAAGTCATAAGCAAGCCAACACCTTCACAATCTCAACACCTTCTTCGCTTCCTCCCTAAGATCAACCCCATCTCCTTCACTTTGTGACCGAAACAAGTCCGGAACGCAGCCATTTCTTGGTTTAGGCCTGGACTTGCACGATTGATTTCCGAATCTAGAAGTACTCACCGCACAGTGCATTTGTTTAAGGTTTAGACTCATTTCTCATCCACACACCCCAAATTACCAAAACCGGCAGAAATAGTTTTCACCCATAAACAATTGGCGACCACAATGGGAGGTTAATCTCTCGGTTGTAAAGTCAATTTCTTCAATACCATTCATTCAATTTCGAGATGGTTGGTCTTAGGACCACCTCGACGGTCTCAAATCCTGATGGTTCCTCCAAGGAAGATACCCCTCCTCCGAGCGGCGTATCTGACTGCATGATCAGGAGATTCCCAACATTAGTGAACTAGCACGGGTACAGGAGATTCACATGAAGAACATGGAGCTAATCAAAGAAGCGGTAAATGGCATACTCGATCTCCTCATCAAGATGACATCAGAGATGAGCGTTAGGAGACCTTTACACCGGGGACTAGTTCCCCTCAGATCAACAGTTTTACTACGAACCAGAGGCCAGTGGATCAGGAAGCGGCATCTCTAGTGGAAAGCTTGTGTGAACTCTTGCACCTCTCGAAGAATCAACGGGCAGAGACGTTTGCTGCAGTTAATAAAATAGCTCTGGACGTACACCTGACTCCTTCTCGTCCAGAAGTCTTAACTGCATCGGAAACATCTGTAAATAATGTTACATTCACACAAGACGACATGATGGCAGAGGAAGGTCACAACCGGGCCCTACATGTTACCGCTCACATCAAGGGTTCAGAGTTCAGGAGGGCCCTCGTTGACACAGGAGCATCTTCGAATGTGATTACTCTCAAGACTCTCAAGACAGCCAAGGTTAGCCTATGCAAGATTGTACGACAGCCCACCACGATGACGGACTTCGAAGGAAATCAGACCATCACATACGGGTATGTCAATCTGAATTTATCAGTAGGACCCGTTCAGTCAAGGGCAAAGTTTGAAGTCATAGAAAAGGAGCCGGACTACCATATGATACTGGGGAGACCATGGCTTCACGACAACAAGGTCATTCCCTCAACGTATCACCAGTGCCTGAAGACCATGCTAAATGAGAAAGTCATCCGCATTCCTGCATCATTGTCTCCGTACGCACCAATATGCGGAGTGGAGCTGTTCGAGCCAAAAGGTACCTCGCAGGGAAGATCAGACAAAGTCCTGTGCACCCGACTACCCACGTGGGCTTCAATCCAGGAAGAAGACCGACTTGCATTACTGAGGGCCAAGCACCACGACACGCCTTCTCTGACGAGGCATCCATCTTTATCCAGTGAAGCTTCAACCCACGTTCACACCAAAAGGGAACACACTTTTGAAGCGAAACGTGACCAGAAGGGGAAGACAATATACCGGCGCCGCTGTTAGCAATTAGCAAGAGAGACTGGCACACAGTCTCTCCGCCCAATTGAATGCTGCAAGAACGACGGAATACAAGAGGAGGTATTGGACGCCCCGCGACAACTACAAGATGGAACCAATTCCACAACTAACGAGCTCGAGACTGTTAACATCGGGAATGAAAAATCTCCTAGGCCGGTCTCTATCAGTTCGACTCTGTCCACAGGCGAACGTACGAGTCTTGTTCAACTACTCAAGGAGTACCAAGATGTGTTCGCTTGGACATACGAGGAAATGCCTGGTCTGGATGAAAAATTGGTCACCCATCACTTACATGTCATACCCGGATCCAAGCCAATCAAGCAATCTCCGAGGCAATTCGGACATGAGGTAGAAGAACAAATCAAGAACGAAATTCGAAGTTACTAGCTGCTGGCTTCATCGAGACCTATTTATCATCCGACCTGGTTAGCTAATGTGGTCCCAAAAGAAGAAGAAAAACGACGGATTCGATGTTTGCGTGGATTTCATAGACTTGAACAAGTGCTGCCCCAAGGACGACTTTCCCCTGCCTAACATCGACATGTTAGTAGACGCCACTAGCGGACACGGCATGTTTTCCTTCATGGATGGTTACAGCGGCTATAATCAGATAAGGATGTATGAGCACGATGCAATTAAGACAGCCTTCCGAACCCCTCTTGGCACTTTTTACTATACTGTTATGCCATTCGGTTTAAAGAACGCCGGCGCAACGTATCAACGTGCTATGACGGTGACCGCTGTCGTAAGCGTCAAAAATAAATTACACTTTCTTACTACTCAAAATATATAATGAAGCAAGGGCAAGAAAGGATCGATCCCACCGAGAGGTCTAGGTTGTCAAATTGTTTCGGTTCCCTATAAATAACACCGGTAGTTTTGTGATTTTTATGAAATTAAAACTAAATAAAAGCAAACAATAAAAGTAAACAAATAAAATCAAGGATGTGAAAATATTGGTCATGGATTTCGTTTTCAATCACAAACATGTTTTCAACACAATAACTAGAATTGATATTTTAATCTCAACTTTTATCAAAGACCCTAGAATACCTTGATCGCAAGTATATCCCGCAAATCTCCTCATGTCATCAACAAACACATTAAAAGATGCGAATATGAATTCTATCTAAAGTAACAACCTAACGTGTAAAAGCACTAATCAAATTTAATTCCCTAGATGCATTAGGTTCTATGAAATTAGGCCAATCAAAGCAATCGAACGTGTAAAAGCACTAATTCAATTTAACAAAGGTTATGGTTCACATATGATCATAAGAATATATCACTACAAACTATAATCATATTTATGCTACTTGTAATCAGGAATCTATCACTTTTGCGTATAATAAATCCTAATCTAGCAAGAGAGATGAAAACAAACTCAATCGATTCGCGACTCGACTAAATAGCATTCAACTCATGTAACAATATTAATGGTGAATCATGAACGATAATATGAGAGAAAACTAATTTATTGAATTAAAACCCATATTTGGAAATCCAACTTATTCCATAACCAATAATAAAACTCTAGCTCATATTCATGGAGTTCATAACAAGAAGAAAGAGAAAAGACTTCATGGTTCTAAACCCTAGAAAACAAAGTAGAGGCAAAGAATAATCGAGTGTACAAATTCTATCTAAGCTTCCCTATATATAGAGTTTTGTAACCTCTCTTTGAAGAAACTAGGAAACCTGGCAAAAATAGGAAAGAGCACCTCCTTAGGAATTGTGTCCCGTGCATCAAACCCCGGTTGAAAGTAGTTGCCAAACTCGCCACAATTCCTTAACACAAGTCACTGCCAAAACTGGCCGTGAGAATTCTCAAAACAGCTAATGGGCTCGAGTCAAATGACAAAGTCCAGCCCATTTCATTAGCCTTTCGATCCCGCTGTTAGTTCCATGGAACTGACAACACTTTCTTCTTTTCTTCCTTCTCAAACTCCGTTCCACGGCTCCAACTCCCTTCTTGGTTTCTCGAATTCTACACAACCGCAACACCTAGTCTCGATCTCCTCCTTCACTGCCAACAAACCCAATATCTCTCTTTTCTCGATCAAGTTCTTCTCATGACAAATTCTTCCATCATAGTTCCAACCTTCTCGCGACATCACCCGATCGGCCATCTTTCATCGATCGGTGGCAGCAAAGCTCGAGCCGCACCGATCCATGAACAACGACACCATCCGTTCGATAACCACAGCTCCATACTGTTCCCTTCGGCTCAATGGCAGCAACACTTTACCTCAAAACCCATTCAATCTGCCAGTCACCATTGCATCGACCTCATCCTCGACTTCCATGACTTCAACTCCATCTCTTTCACGGCCATAGAACTGTGATCATTAGCAACCCTACATGTTCGTTCACCACCAACATCACGGTCAACAACCATGGCAGCTACCTTGAACTCTCGGCATCTTCCCTGAGTTCTAGCTTGAGCTCATTCCCTGTACGTAACCATGGCATAACCGATAGAATATCACTGCCAAGCTCATATCTTCATCCCACTGCCATCATTCTCAGCAGCTACCACTCATTTTCTGTATCTACTTTTTTCCCATTCCAACTCTTACTGCTCAACTCCTCTTCTCTGATATTTTTACAGTGAACCCCATTCTTATCACTGCCAGCATACAGTCTCGTCACTGACATGGTATGAAAATACTTTCCACTATCATTACAGCAGAACCATGGCATTCGCAATCTCCTCTTCATCCCTGTTTTGCTTCTCGAGCTCACCATTCAATATCAGAAGCATCAAACCGGCGGCTTCATCTCTTAACTGAAATTTAGCCAACACCCATCAAACTCGAGATGTTCATTATCACAATGTTGTCACAACTCGGATCTTTTACTTCTCTACAGACTCAGTCTCTCTCAACCGACAGCACCTCAGCACCACTGCCAACCTCCATCGTCACCGTAGCCATTAAGAACAACTCTGTTCGACTTCTATCTATGCCATCAGCTCCAATCTAGCTTCGTTGACAAACGTAGTTCAACTCCTCCTTCGAGTTCGTCTTGAGATCCAACTGATATCTCTCTTTTCCGTCATTAGTTTGATCAATCACTGCCAATGCAGCGATAACCAAACTCCAATCCAGTCTTCCAACTTCTCCAACGATCCATCACCATCGCAGACCATTCTCGGTCACTAGTCTTCATTCTCAACGGCCATAATAATTACTGTCATCGCCAATGTAGCTTCGAACTCGCCTATCATCCCTATCAGAAAAACTGGTCGAGAAGAAGATAATGCATGTGATCTGCATGGCTGGTGTTATAGTTTACACATTCAACTGTCGGTCTTGCAAGACTGACAGGTTCATTAATTTTCGTGGTCGCTCCCGAGTAGAAACAATGGGCGCCATTATAACTTCTGTGTATTCAAAAACCACACACCTTTGACTTCCTTCAAATGCCCATAAAATCTTCATACGATGTCGGAATGACTCCGTTCTTTCGCCATTGTCTTCACCTTCTCGTCCTCTACACAATGAAAAGTAGAAATCTTGTATTTGAACGAGTTCCAATTGGTCTTTTTGCTCCAAATGACTCCATTGCACCTAATAAACTCAAAAGCACACATAAGATACATAATTTACAAGAAAACTAGCAAAGAAAGCATAAATACTAGATATTAAATACGGTGTATTCTACACCTATCAGACGGCAATCTTCCATGACATGATGCATAAACAAGTAGAAGACTACGTAGATGATATTGTGGACAAGTCAAGGGCTCGAGCAGATCACACCAACGTCTTACGGCAAGTGTTCGAGAGGTGTCGAGAATACAAGTTGAAGATGAATCCTTTGAAATGCGCTTTCAGTGTCTCTTCAGGAAAATTTTTGGGATTCCAAGTAACTGCGGAAGGGATCAAGGTAGACCCGTCCAAGACTCAAGCTATCCTCACAATGCCACCTCCACGAACTGTGAAGGAACTCCAAAGTTTCATGGGCAAGGTAAACTACATCCGACGTTTTATACCGGGTCTAGCCCAACTTGCCGCCTCATTCACTCCCTTGCTAAAGAAAGGAGCTAGATTCATTTGGACCACAACCCAGCAGGAGGCTTTTCGAAAGATTCAACGAATACTGTCATCTCCAGCCATTATGAAGTATCCTGCACAAGGAAAGCCACTACATCTCTACACTGCCTTCAGTGACACCGTCGTAGGATCTCTACTCGCTCAGGAAGACGACGAGGGAATCGAACGTCCCATATATTACTTCAGCCGAATATTGAGAGACGCTGAACTCAGATACCCCAGAGCGGAAAAAGCATGTTTATCCTTGATCCATTCCATTCAAAAGTTCAGGCATTACCTACTGTCTAATAGGGTGATACTCGTGTCTAAATCTGATCCTGCAAAGTTTTTACTTTCAAAGCCGGTCCCGACCGGAAGGACAGGCAAGTGGCTTCTCCAAATGTCGAGCTGGACATAACATGTGCGTCACCTAGAGCTATCAAGGGTCAAGCGATTGCGGACTTACGCGGCATTTCTGGAGAAGGCACTACGGGGCTACACGAAGATCTCCCCGGGGAATTTCCGCGACGTCTCTGTTTTGGAAGAAGAAGTGTGGCTCTTGTATTTTGATGGCTCTGCTACCCCTAGCGATATCTTGGAGGAGCGGGCGTGATATTAGTATCTCCAACTGGGGGAAGTATTCTCACACTCCTTCAAAGTGGACTACGAATGCACCAAAAACTCGCAGTATGAAGCCTTCCTCATAGGGCTGTCAATAGCCAAGCAAGCGGGAGTCACGCGCTGGAGATAAGAGGTGACTCCAAGTTACCGGTGAATCGATGAATGGGGTATACGCACTAAAAGGAAGTAACGCTAGCTCCATATCGATCGGAAGCACGTAGGTTACCGAATTATTTTGCTTGATGCAACCATAACCCATGTCGGTCGCAACAACAACAAACACGCCGATTGTCTAGCAACACTGGCTTCCAAATTGAAGTTCGAAGGTTTGGAAGAAACCTCGACAAGAAGAGGAGAACCATAGAATCGACATGGTTATCACAATACAAAGATACCAAGACCGATGATTGGCGAACTCCGATCATTCAACAGCTCAACAGCTCACTCTCCCAAGGAAAGGTCAGTCTTAAAACCCTGCAGAACTTCTTCATGCTTCATGGTATGCTGTATTATCGGAACCCAGATGGTTCCCTGTCAAGATGTCTTGGGGATGACGAAGCACAACTACAGCTGAATCATGTTCACAACGAAATTTGTGGACAATCACTGGTGGTAACGCTTTACCGACGACTCCAACGTCTGGGCTATTACTGGCCAGGGATGGAGACTCAATCCAGACTACTTCAGAAGTCCTGCTCGAATTGCCAAGCACCGCCACATCAATTGGAAATTTTTAACGTGAATCACACTTTGGGATGGAGAGAGCCATACATTAGTTATCTCCGTGACGGAACAACTCCTGCCAATCAAAAGGATGCTATCAAGATAAAACAAAAGGCCAAGCGGTTCGTATTGCATGAAGGGATCCTGTATCGTAAGAGCTTTGGAGGTGATCTACTACGATGCCTGGCTGGGGAAGAAGTCCCAGTCATGCTGAAGGAGACACACGAAGGAGAACATCAAGCGAAGAAGAAACTGTTTCTCCAGATACACGAGAAATACTTTTGGCCGACCATGGAGGATGACGCAGCCGCTTTTGTTCAAAGCTGTCACAAGTGCCAAATTCATGGGAACCTTGTTCATGCGTCTTCCACCCCTCTGCACTCGATAAGCAGTCCATGGCCATTTTACAGCTGGGGACTGGACATTATCGGGAAAATTAACCCTCCGTCATCAAAGCAACACGAGTACATCATAACTGCGACAGAATACTTCACCAAATGGGTAGAAGCCATTCCCCTGCGAGGGACTACATGAGAAACGATTGCGGCTTTCATTAAAGAACATATCATTTGTCGTTTTGGTGTGCCTAAGCATATCATCACCGATAATGGCACTCCCTTCGCCAATAAACAGGTACGAGAATTACTTGAAGAGTATGGCATTAAACAGTCTTCTCCACCATCTATTATCCTCAAGGGAACGGACAAGCTGAAAGTACCAACAAGACATTGATCCGGATCATCAGTCGAACAGTACACGATAACCCTAGGGAATGGCATGACCAGTTACCAATGGCGCTATGGGCATACCGGACATCACCCATAAGCTCCATTGGAGTTTCCCTATACTCACTTGTTTACGGAGCGGATGCAATTTCGCGGCAGAGATCAAAATCCTATCGGCCCGGATTGCAATGCAAACCGGGATCTCTTTTTGGAACGAAGTGAAACCTATAACTCTAGATTAGCGGAGTTAGACACTCTGGATTTCGGAAGAAGCAAAGCGAAGAACGCACTCGGGTGTACGGGAATAGAATTTCCAGGGCATACAACAAAATCAGAAATCACATGTTTTCAAAGTGGGAGATTTGATTTTGAAAACGGCCAAACACATCCAACAAGACATGTCCGCACCAAAGTTCTCACCGAAATGGGAAGGTCCTTACACGATCACCAAGGCTTACAATACACGGCTACTACAAGATCATTAAGGTGGACGGAGGCAAATTGGAAGCAGTCATCAATGGAAAGTGGCTCAAGGCATATCATGCCTGACCACTATCTGCTATGTCAACAATACAGGCATTTATTTTCATTACATGTTTGAATCACCAATTATATTCAGAGATGCATCAATGAAAAAACTCGTTTCACCAATCAAAAACCAATACAATTTATTCCACAAAGATGTTCAAAAACTTTTGGCATAAACGAATGCAGCTGAATGCGACTTAGAGGAGGCCATCTAGTAGATTATAGTTCCTTGAGAGAATCATCTCCGCCTAGCACGATATCTCTCGTCCTTTTCTTCAAGTCATGTACTGCCTGCTCTACCTTCTGTGATTCCGCAGCCAGAGTCTTTTCCTCTTCCAAGATAGCTTTCGCAGCAGGAACAACGTTTACGAGGATACCACCTCGATTAACCTTGATGATATCAAGACGCTGCCGCAGCTAGCCCACGTTGAACTCCATGGATTCGCAGGTAGATACCATATTCCCCCACTTTTCAAGGCTTGATTCGGCAACGTTGCGGATAAAAATGTTCTCCATCTCAGCAATCATGGGAAGAAGATAGTTTACCATGGTGACCAAAGCAGATGAACAGTGCCGGACCACATTCCTGTTGCGATATGGCCGTACTTTCTCCATAACTTCGTGTATAGAGGCACGAACTCCTTCCGCACTAAGAATCCACCGACGTCTCGGTAGCTGGAGGATAAACATTTCATGTGAACATCGAATGAAAGACCTGCATTGGGGTATTCATAAGATGAGACACCCAGATCGAGATCTTCGAGGTCGACGGGGGTAGGCGTGTTTGATTTTGAAGGAAGAGGACTATTTAAGTCATCATCATCGATAACCGTCACACATGTTCCGTAGGGTATCTCTGCAAGAATGAGAAGATTATTCACCTGATCATTATGAAGAACAAGCAATTATTCAGAAAAAAAGAAGAGACGAACCGGTATTATCTTCTTGACTCTGAGAACACGAACAGGGGATCCATCATGAAGCTCAGACGCAGGTCGCGCACGTTTAATGGAAGATCCTTGACGGTATGAAGAAGACGATCCACTGGTGTTCGACATGATAGGAAACGAAGTTTCTACGAGAAAGCCCTATTGTAAAATCGTAAAAGTGGTTCAGAATCTCTACACCTGCATATATGCTGAGGAAACCCTAAAACGATTACGGCGCCCGATATATGGGGATACGACACCGACCAAGTCAGGCTTTCTTTTGAGCCCTAATCAAGAATCAGAAGAGCATCTGGATACATGAGCGATTCAACCAGCAGTGTGTAAGCACCCACACAACCGGTCTCACCAAAGGATTCCATACAAGCGTGACGGCATGGATAACTAGCAGTCGATACTCTCCCGGGTAAACTTCCTTTATCCTGTCTTTCTCACATATGTATGTCACCATCTCATGCCTACCCCACAATAGTGTAACCATTATGTGCTAGGCAGGGGACTTAATGTTGATGGTGGATTTTCAATTAAGGTTAAAATTGTAAAAACCAGAAAATTATGCGCTAACATCTTGTAAAAGATAAAGCCATTAATAAGTGTTGGATACTCCTTCACTTTACTAATTCACCTAGAATGGAGCATGTGGCAACAATCCCATTCTGTGAATACATGATATTCATCCAGTTTGGAGCATGTAGCAACAATCCCATATACCCTATGAATTTATAGCATTATTAATTAATGCATGAGCAGCCTTGTATTTCCTGTACTCATTATCAGTGCGGCATGACGACTGAGTGTTGCTCTCAGCAGAGCAACACGAACCTCCAAGCATTATAATGAAAGCATGTACGAAATACCCGTACAGTTTTCAACTCTCGGTGTGTTATACTAGCCCGATTGAGAACTCTCGGTGTGTTATACTAGCCCGATTGAGCATCTGGACTGTCTGTATCAGTTTGGATATGATCTCGTTCATCCAACCTCACCAGCGTGATTGGATGGCCCAGATCAATTCCATAACCCCCAAGTAGGTATGGAATATTCACTGTCGAACCAACGCGGACCCCGCATGGTCGGCCTCCCCAAAATATTGGCATAGCTTGCCAAAACGTCCAAACCAGAGCGTATGGACGAAAAACCCTAAATTAGGGTTTGCAGCATATTACATGTGTCGCAAAATAGTCTCAACCATCCATCTTCGCAGGTTTAAATGGAGGACGTAGATGTAGATTTAAAGGGCCCAGAGCATGTCAACACAATCACCGTGGGCCCGCCTACATACCTGACCAATCGGTCAGGACCAGCCATGGTTGATCATCCCACCAGTGCGCCCGAACAGAGCATGACGCACGGCCAGTGAAACCCAAAATTAGGGTTTTGAGCATCACGAGCGTCCATCTTCTCCGGCACGAATGGAGGGTCCCGATTAGATTAAGCAGTCCTGGTCATACCAGCATGACCACCATGGGCCCGTCTATCCCCTCACCTGATCGGCCAAAGCATATCATGCCAGGCTATCCCAAAACGCGCGTCCAAACTTGCGTGGTCACACTTCCCAAATCGCAAACTGATCTCCACCACTCAACTTCACCGGACGATTTGAGTGGCTTAGATCACGTTTTCATGGGATAGTCAGGTATAGGCGTGAACATCATCCTACCACCTACACTCCAGACCGATCGACCAAGACCGACCAAAAATTGGTTGTCTTGGAATGTGTGCCTGAAGATGGCGTGATGTGTAGCTCTTGCTGCACTAGTTTTCTGTCACAAATTGATCTCGACCACTCAACTTCACCGGACGAATTGAGTGGCCCAGATCATACTTTCGTGAGGTAATGGGGTATGGGCGCTTGCACCGTCATGCCGTCTACACGCATGTACGATCGGCCTGGCCAAACTCGTCTCCCAAGCTTGATTCGACCAAGGCGAAGAATGATGCTGCGCTCCTCTTCAAAACCCTAATTCCATCAACGGTCGCGTTGATGAGTGTCTCAAAGATCATCTCGTCCGTCCAACTTCACCGGCTTGGTTATACAACCCTGGTCAGGAGTTAATTGGTCAGTGAGGCGTCATGGTGATCACCACCCGTCACTCTACCACACCTTAATGCGCACACCGCAAAATACACATGATACTTCACAAGTATCAACTTCCTGAATAACGCAGTTATTCAATTTAGCATTACATGCTACCTTTTGTGGGTCCCACGATCCACACATTCCAGACATCAATCATGTCACAGACTGGGGGATACATACTTTGGGTATTGGTGCAGCGGTTTACAGCGTGCAACACGCCATCACAAGAATGTGTTAGGAAGTCATAGACGATTAGAGATGATAGGAGAAGTGTGCAAGACTGGTCGTGTAACACCAACACACACCTCCACTACTCCATCACTCCACTTCCTCCACTTCCCACGAGAGATGTGAATAAGGCTCAAATGACTTGTATAAATAGGTTCTCCTCCCTATTTTCCAAACAGGAGAAAAAACAACACAAGTCCAGACGAGACAGAAACCAAGTGTTAATACAAAACGTATTCAAACACCCAGAGCCTGCTTGCATCAATCGTAAGTGTAGTAGCGGGAAATCCCACACTACACCCCTTACTCAATTTTGCTTAATTAATCCATTGAAAGATGTAAGATCAAGAATATTTATTGATTGAGTTCATGAAGTGTTTACACAGAAAATAGAATTACACTTAGAAGTTAAAACACTCTAAAACTTTCTCTCTCCTAATGACTTGCTCAACAATTTCCCCAAAAAGATCTCCCCTTTACAGACTCATTTAGCCCTTTATATAGGGTAATACATAGTGGATGACAGCTAAGTTACCCTTTATTTTCGGGAATGTCTCGCGAAGTGTCGCGAGATGCACAAACATTCACTCTCGCGACACTTCTTAACCCTCGCCAGATCTCACGTCTTCTTTATGTTTTGCCTGTCGTTATTCATTGCGTCGTTTATTTTAGCTCCTGCGACTCCTTCGCGATGCTGTCGTTTATTAATCCCGCGAACCTTGTTTGTTGCGATATTACGATCCTACATCTTGCCTCTTTTTCCTTGAATATTGCTTGACAAGCGATCTTTAAGGAAAAATCTATTGTGGTAGCGATCTTTGATTTTTGTTGATGAAGGAACGAGCAAAAGAATACTTTCCTTGAAAAGTACGTACTTGCCTCTATTCTTTTGCAAAGTTCCGAAGCTTCTTTGAGATATATACGAAGTATCGTCTCCTATCTCTCCTCATATTTCTCCTGCAAAGGGAAGAGTATCATGAGATTTTTACAATATTGTTGCCGCGGATGCTTATCTTTATCTGTTTCAGTTTTGTACTTTTACACGGATTTTGATTATTAATGTCTTTTCTTGACACGTCTCTTTCAACCGCTTATTCTTGACTATTCATGTCTCTTCGCATTAAATGACCTCGTTTTTCTCGAGGATCTTTTTCCCCTATATATAGTTTTCTTTTCCCCTCCTTTTCATCTTTTAGTTTCTCTCTCGCAACTTTTCTTTGACTCTCTCCTTCCGCAATTTGCGCTCCCGCTTTACCGCAAATCTTTTCTTCGTCCTTTCTAGCGCTGATCCTAACCTTTAACATCCCATCCATTCCCATACTGATAATGGCTTCCATTAGTCGTGCATACAAAGCTTCTTTTGATGAGGTTCAACAGAAGTTGCTCGAAAAGGGTTTTACTCTATCAACCATTAGTACGTACTTTTCAAGGAAAGTATTCTTTTGCTCGTTCCTTCATCAACAAAAATCAAAGATCGCTACCACAATAGATTTTTCCTTAAAGATCGCTTGTCAAGCAATATTCAAGGAAAAAGAGGCAAGATGTAGGATCGTAATATCGCAACAAACAAGGTTCGCGGATTAATAAACGACAAACATCGCGAAGGAGTCGCAGAGCTAAAATAAACGACGCAATGAATAACGACAGCAAAACATAAAGAAGACGTGAGATCTCACAGGGTTAAGAAGTGTCGCGAGAGTGAATGTTTGTGCATCTGCGACACTTCGCGAGACATTCCCGAAAATAAAGGGTAACTTAGTCATCATCCACTATGTATTACCCTATATAAAGGGCTAAATGAGTCTCAAAGGGGGGATCTTTTTGGGAAATTGTTGAGCAAGTCATTAGGAGAGAGAAAGTTTTAGAGTGTTTTAACTTCTAAGTGTAATTCTATTTTCCTGTGTAAACACTTCATGAACTCAATCAATAAATATTCTTGATCTTACATCTTTCAATGGATTAATTAAGCAAAATTGAGTAAGGGGTGTAGTGTGGGATTTCCCGCTACTACATATGCGCTAGAAACAGGGAGAGAATAATGGATTTTATCCTTCCTGTAACTTGTTGGATCAAGAAATTTCCATGAAAATTAGTTATTGTTCATATTTATTTCTAGATCTTAAAGTTTCGGGAGCAAAAATGGAAATTTTATGGAAGAAATCACATTTCCACTGAAAGCGGACATCATCACTAATTCAAAGACACGAAAAGAGAGAGAGAAAAGATTAGTTGTTGTGGTGAAATTTAAGGAAAAAATGGAAGTTTTAGTTGAAGATTCCCATGTTCGGAGAAAACAAGAGGCAATTGTTGAAGGAAATAAAGGAAAAACGAAGAAAAGGATAAGAACAAAACGCTGTGAATTTTATCACAAAAAGAAGCTCGCACAGATGGTTTGAGTTGGAGCGAAGAAGCTTGATGTCGCAAGATCAAATCTCGCCACAGTCATATTTTTTCAAATATTTTTGAACTTTCAAGAGGGGAAAAAATGGAATAAACCTATAACATTGTGTGTTTCCTTCGCAAGCAGCAAATAGCCCAGATGGTCAGAGAAGAAGTATGCAAACCAGAGGTCGCGGGTTCGAATCTCCCTCCTCGCAAATAATTTTTTGCTCCGCAAAGAGGGGAAAAAATGGATAATCTCGCAAGGTTGTTTCATTCTTTCGCAAACAAGAGGCAGCACAGTTGGTCACCTGCGAAATTAATGAGTTCATGGTCGCGAGTTCAAGTCCCATTGAACGTCCATATTTTGCATGAATTTTTCGCAACAGTATCTCGCAAGAAGAAAGTAGGTGGTTATTTCGCAGAAACACTTCGCAGAGGCATGGCTAGCACAGTTGGTCAGGAGGCATGAACGCGAGCAGAAGGTCGCAGGATCAATTCTTGCTCTCGCACACTTATTTTTGTTATGCGAAATTTCGCACAGACTTTGCTTATCTCGCAAAGAAGAAAGTTGATGATTATCTCGCAAATGAATTTCGCGAGAGGGTTAGAACAGTTGGTATCTCTGCGAGAATATGCAAGAGGCAGGTCAAGGGTTCAAGTCTCACTTCTAACATTTCTTTTTCTTTGCGAGATTGACAACAACAAACCACAAAAGCTAAGTACCACTTTCCTTAAACATTTTACTTACAAAAATAAAAAGATTTTTGATTTGATTTACAAAAGGCGAGATAATCGCGAGAATTACGAAAATTTCAGAACTACAAAGATTTCACGATTACAATAATTCGAGAAAAATCTACAGATATTACAAGAGAAACCGAGAACAATATCTCGCAAAGATCAATTTATATATTTCCCTTAAATACTTGCTTTGTTTCAAATGAGAATGATATCCAACATGGAGAGTAGTAGCGGGCAAACCTTTATGGCGTACACCCTAGTTCGCGAATTTACCCTATGATTTCGCAAGAGGCAATGTACCTAAAGTGCGTCATATAAGGGGGTACCTATTAGGATCATTTCCATGAAGGATGTTTTATCGGATGAAATGAAATGAGTTATACAAAGGAAATCAAAACAAAGAAAATGATTTGAACTTGAAATTAAATAAATATCTTTGATAAAAGAAATGTGGAGTACTAATCTAAATTTTTATTTGCATTACACATAGCATGAGGCAAAGAACATGGAGCGAGAGTTTCGCATGATGGATTCGTAATACTTCTTATATTTAGAGGATTAAGTACTTCTTATACTTCTCAAAGGATACTTCATATTTCTTATATATTTCGAGGATTAAGTACTTCTTATACTTCTTCAAAGATACTTCATACTTCGCATACTTCAAGAGATGATACTTCTTATTTTCGCAAAGCTTCGGAACTTCGCAAAAGAATAGAGGCAAGTACGTACTTTTCAAGTCCACTATTCTTTCGCTCGTTCCTTCATCAACAAAGATCAAAGACTACTACAACAACGGATTTTTTTCTTAAAGATCGCTCTTCAAGCAATATTCAAAAAAAAAAGGCAAGATGTAGGATCCAAATATCGCAACAACAACACACTTGCGGAATCTTCATTAACAACGTCGCGAAGCCGTCGCAAAGTGATTTCAGAAATGACATAACAAATGAAACGTAAACATGAAGAAAGTGCGAGGATCTTGCGAGAACTAGAGTGTCTGCGAGATTTAACATTTATACTCTTGCAAGGATGTCGCAAGGTAAATCCGAAATTAAGGGAAATATTAGTTGTACATGAGTTTGTCATCCACTATGTAAATACTATATAAAGAGGAGAGCAGGAGAGAGAAAGGAGGAGACACATTTTGGAGAAGACACTTTTAGGAGGAGAGAGATATTTTTAGGAGTGAGATATTTTTAGAGAAGGATTTATTTTCTTTATCATCTTCTTCCCCAAATAATTAGATCTAGAGCTCTACAAAATATCCATTAATGGAGATTGAAAATCTAATTCTTATGTAACCTCAAAAATCATAGTGAAGAATCGTGGATGTAGATCATATTGATCGAACCACGTAAAAATCCTTGTGTCCATTTTATAATTTTAGCATTTTTATCTTCATTTTCATATCAAATAAGTTTAGATCTAGAAATTATTATCAAGATATAGTGAGGGGGTGTAGTGTGGGATTTCCTGCAACTACAGTAAGCCTGTTCACCTTTCTGTTACAAGTCATAAGCAAGCCAACACCTTCACAATCTCAACACCTTCTTCGCTTCCCTCCCTAAGATCAACCCCATCTCCTTCACTTTGTGACCGAAACAAGTCTGGAACGGTCATTTCTTGGTTTAGGCCAGACTTGCACAGATTGATTTCCGAATCTACAAGCACTCACCGCGCAGTGCATTTTTTTAAGGTTTAGACTCATTTCTCATCCACACACCCCAAATTACCAAAACCGGCAGAAATAGTTTTCACCCATAAACACTAGGCAGAACCTTGGAAGGCACTAAAAAAATCTCCTTCGTTGGCATACTTATTGACTACAGGAGGAAGTACCCTGATGCGAAATTCCAATTGATGTACACGAGTTTGCACTCAAGCATACTAAAATTCATATATAAGTCACAGAGCTCTACTCAGATAGTTTCGGACATCATAACCGAGTCAACCAATCACATGGATAGATTAAGAAGATGGATGTAGAGAAAACGTAGATGGTTTTGATGTTGACTAAGGTGAACGGTGTTTCCCATATCTGTCTCAAGGCCACTTGCCAAAACGAACCTATCCTAATGGACCGAGATACTCGGTTCGAACTAATATCAACACACCGGCATATACAAGGGAACCAAAGTGGTCGATAATCCTAACTCTAGGTCAACACAACTGGCATATACAAGGGTACCGGTGGTCGACTTTATTAAATTTATTCCGGTTGGTCTAATGGTCTGGTCTCAATTTTTTTTCTTTTTTTTTTCTCTCTTTTTTTTCATAATATTTTTTTTTTCACTTTTTCACTTTTTTTTTTTTTTTTTTTTGTATCTCAATCACTCTATTTCACCCTAGCAGTGGTAACAACTTGAATCGTGAGCCCCACCTAATCACTTAGAGAAACATATTTTAAAGAAAACAAAATAAAAATAGAAGTGAAAAGGATTCAACGAGATATGGCGAAACTACCATGTTTTTTTCTTTAATTCTAACACATGAGCTCTGTGCTTTTATGAATAGACTCTTTAGATGTTTCCATCTAATCAGATTGGTTCCTCAACTCCTACAACCAAAATGCTTCCATCCACTTAGATTGGTTAGTGCCATCCTTAATAAACATAAATTTCTAGGCTCTGGAGTTTAATAATGCAACTAAAAGTTTATCCCATACCCCCAAACTTGAATCTAACATTGTCCTCAATGTTCTAAAGATAAAATTAAAAGCATGAACAAGGAGAAACTGTTACCATTTGAAGTAAAAGAGTTAAGAAAAGATATTACCGTGTCGCATGAATATTGGGTTACCTCCCAAGAAGTGCTAAGTTTAAAGTCTTGACCAGGACTAAGAAAGGATTAGTCACCTTATAAAATCATAAAGCAATAGCCGAAATATCTCAGGTCATCAAAACCAAATAATGCTACCGCCAATAAAAGGAATCTGCAATATTCCAAGAAAATTAACAAATAAAGCACACCCTCGTCTAGTTTCCTCTTTAAGACAACTACATCTAGCTGTGGTTCAGGTTCAGGCTCTATGAAAGGGTCTAAATAAAATATTTCATGGGTTGTATTTCCTCGTAGCTAAGATCCGATTCAGGTATTAGAGTCTGGAAAAACTCAAATAAAAACTTATAAGCACATAATAATAACCTGAATAATTGCGGATCCTTAAAGTCAACCAGGTTTGACTCACACAATTGACCATGATGAAACTGGCAGTCAATCATAAGAAAATGTGTCGATACTAATTTCCTAAAGTACTTAGGCTTAGTCTCAAAACTTAATAATTGACACATCTGAAACTTATACGTTCCCACAATTGGTTGAAAAATATTTGGTGGGAAAACAAAATCAATCTTGGTATCATAGCCTGGGTAAACCACATCAACCAGAGGATGGGTTTCTAACAACTGAACTTCCTTATGGACATCACTAGGTTCAGGAAAACGTGTATGAAGATAATCTTTTAAAATGGTTGAGGCCACATATGTCAAGTCCCAAGTGAGGGACCTTTTTAAGAGTTAAAGCACATGGAGAATGATAATCACCCCCAAACTTAGAGTTTTCAGTGTCTCTAGAAAGACTAGTCACAACTTCCCTAATTTCAAGGTCATCTGATTCCTGAAAATGGTCAATTGATTCTTCTAAGTCAGGTTCATCCTCACTCATCTCTACGAGTTCATTTTCTTTGTCTAAGACTAATGTTTCTAAATCGCTAGACTCTAAAACAATATTCTCAGAATAGACCCGCTCCTCTGAACCATCATCGGCTTCGTAATCATAAGGAAAAACTACATCGTCTAAAACGGTGGTATCTCTAGACAAATCCTCGTCCTTTTGAATAGGTGAATAATTGTTAAAATTATTTGGATTTGAACTAGAAACATTATCATTATTAAGCTCAATTGGAGTAACAAATTCCTGATCATTATGCCTACTTATTTCAAATTCTTCATCAACACTATCCTCATCATAATCATCATTATAATAACATGAAAATGGTTGAACCTCATCTAAACAAGTAGTGTTAACAATTTTATCCTCGTCAACTTGATTATACAAATAACTATCCTCATTTTCAAGGGTATTATTGGAAACACTGTATTGGAAATTAAAACTATCTTGAGCAGTTCTTTCCTGGGCCTCTAACAACATTTTCTGAGTCGACTCACATGACTTCCTGATTTTATCTAGGAAAGAAGGTTCATACGTTGCATTGCTTTCGTCCATAACTAAGTTATTCATCTCAGCTGAACTACGTGTCGACTCAAGTAACTTTTGTGCTGACTCAGCTAACTTACGTGCGGACTCTAGTAGAGAGGAATTTTCCTCGTATGACCCGTGCGTGTGTGGATAGTAATTGGGCTCATCATGGTATGAGCCATAACCTTGAAAAGGCTGATGTTCCCAACCACTATTCACACTATGGTCAAAGTAGTAACGTCCATTTTGAAACTCAGTCGGATATTCGTTGTATTAGCTATTGTCATACCAGTTCGACATTATATTGTGCACGTGCAAATACAAGGTTGACTAAAATGGGTAAGCTCAGGTTACCTACAGCAAAATATACCCAAAGGCACTAGGCCGAGGTTTGTGAACTTTCAGCTGGTAACTCCCATAAGGCCCAAGGCACGGGTTCAGCTTACTAATCCACGAGTTTTCCTAAATTCGGTAGCTTGACGATGCAATTGGTGTGTGCACGTATTTTTTTTTTAATAAATAATATACTAAAAATAAACAAACAATATATACAAGTCCAAATGAAATAGAGAAAAACTAACAAAATAATATCTCTGATTTTCTCCTTTTTTGGCAAGTTTGACTTTCCACTTTTAGCTTCGAGTCAATCCTGCACAACAAAAACAAAAATACCAAAGACGTAAAAAAGAACAAAATATATAAAATAGGAAAATAAATATACAAAACCTAAAACCTAAACCTAAATACAAGTCCGCGTCGGCGGCGCCAAAAATTGATGGGATTTTGAAGTTGTTTGTAAAGTGGTAGTAAAAGTTCGTTCAACTCAGACTCGTTGAGGTTTGATTTAAGACTTAAAAATAAAAATACTTAAAATATAGAAAATATATTCACAAGGTTGTCACAACTATCGAGAGAAATGGGACTTTGGATTTCACCATTAATCACATTCAATTGGTTCATATATGATTCATAACAATTCTAGCTCTTTTTGTTGACTCTTTTCTTTGCCAAAAGTAGATTTTGTAAAATATTAATTGTAAATCACAAGCATGGTGCATCAAAAGCTCTAAGTCTAAGCATACACCATCAAACAAAATCACAATCAATTAATAAAAATCATAAATCAATGCAAAAGTCATAGAGAATCGATTATAGTTACCAAGGAATTGTGAAACATGGCTTCCTCCGTCGTCCCAGTGTTGGGGTTTAGCTCCTCATGTCGAAAACACACCCAAAAGATATAAACATGGCTCAAAAGGTGTTTTTATTGAAAAATAATATAATGAGCGAGTTTGTAAGAGAGATAATTGTTACGAAACCCACTGTTACAAAGAAACCTAGCGAAGTGTGTTGCGAACTCAAGTTTAATTGTTACAAAACTGTTACAAAGTGTTTTGAATTTGAATGATTAGGTAACGGTTTCTGCGACTGTTTTCTTCTGCTGTTTGCACTGTTCTTCGTCTTCTTCCCTGGAACAGCAGCAAGCTCTCTGCAACTTCTTCTTTCTTCCTCTGCAGCCTGCTCCAAACCCTCTGTTCGGTCCCCAAACTCCCGATTCTCCCCGCTGTGACTCAAAACCACCCTTTTTATACGTAACATGGCTATAAAATTTCACGAAATCTCTTCTTCCAAGTCACGGAAATATTTCCTTTTCTTTTCTCGTACGCGTCTGCTGTGGTATCTAAACTTTCCAGATTTGGTATATGAGAGTATATCTTCTCCCAAGTGCACGTAAACTCCAAAAATAGGACCAAAGAGATCCCGAGATATCCTCACTGCCTTGTCGAGAATCAGTGATTATCTTCTTCGCATCCATGCCCACTAACTATCCTGTATAACGATAACAGGCTGATTTATGTCCAGTCCAACAAGCCAATCCGACTAAAATTCCTCCAAAGTCTCACGACCTCAACAACAGAAACCCGAGTTTCTTATCCTCCCTGTTTCGTGTTAGACTTTTTTTTTCTTCGAATCTGTTGCACCTATAAGTCATGTTTGATCAAAACAGGAGAATATCAACCCATACCCATGACAATCTCCTACTCAATCTCGTCCAGAGTTCTCCCAAGAACCCGAGAAAAATTCAAGCCCCTGTTTTCTTCAAACTAATTGATGCAGCCCTAATTGAATCTGATGGACCTATCCACCCTATTTAGTCCGAACAGGGTCATCTCAAACAAATGGTGCGATTGAATCTCTGTAAATCTACCCCGAAAATCAAATCCAAAACTGACAGTCGACTGTAAGAAATTCCCGCCAAAATTCAGTTTTTGAATTGTTGAAGATGACCTCCCCTTATCCATTCCCGGGGTGCGAATAGCAAGTAGTCGCCCTTAGTAATTGAGGTGCCCCTTATCCAAATGAGGGGTCCGAATAGTAATTTTCTCCCACGAGCGCAAATACCACTTTTCGAGCCAATTTTCCCGCAAAATCTTATTTCTCCAAAAACACCTACAAAAACATAAAATGCCAAAATAAATACAAAAATGGGTACTAACAATATAGAAAATCGAGATCCAAATAGACACATAAATGCGTCTATCAGGTTTAAAAATAATAAAGTCCCAAAACAATGTCCCAAAAAAAAGTCCAAAAAGACCAAAAAGAAAAGGAAAAATTACAAAAAAACCCTAATGCAGTTTTCTAAAAATAAAAATCTAAAAAATTAAAAATAAAATCTTCTTCACTCCTTTTGGATTCCTCTTTTCTTTCCTTCTTTGGCTTTGCTTTGCTTTTATAGCGCTTTTTCTTTCCTTGCAGCTTCACCCCAAATCTGAAAAGAATCGAAAAAATACCAAAGGCGTAAAAGAGAACAAAAATAAATAAAATAAAAATAATCTAAAACCTAAAACCTAAATACAAGTCGGCGCCAAAAATTGATGTAGTTTTAATTTTTGTTGTAAAGTGGTAAGAAAAGTATTGTTCAGTCAGACTTGTGACGATTTGGTTTTAGACTTAAATTAAAATAGAAACTCAAATAAAGTCGATTTCAAGATTTTAGAGAAAACTGAGACAAAGGATTCCACCATAACCAATTTTAGTGATTCAATCTAATAAATAATTATGCAACTCAAAACATTAAATTTGATTCTAAAATATTGCCTAGACAAGTAGATTCTCAAAACAATAGTTGTAAATCGAAAGCATGGACCATCAAAAGACTTAACCTAAGTATGACCCATCAATTGAGAACACAACTACTACATCAAAATCATAAATTCAGTTTCAATTCAGTGCAAATAATCATAAACTAATTGCAAAAATTAAGTTAAATAGAAATTACCACATAATAATTGAAAAAATGGCTTCCTCCGTCGCCTCAGCAATGGGGTTTAGCTCCTCATATTAATCACTTGCTCAAAATATTGATTCATAGTTCAAAAGTTAATTAAAAGGGAGAAAATGTATAAAGCAGCGAGTTTGTAACAGATATAAGTGTTACATAACTCGCCGTTACAAAGCCTACTTTTACGGACAAAACCTAACAAAAGTAATTGTTGGAAAATTGTTACAGATTTGAAAGCAACGGTGACGGTTTTCTAGTCGTCTTCTTCCTCTCACTGCAGCTTCTTCTCTGCTGATGAAAACGTCTCTGCAACTCCTCTGTACCTCTCTGTTGTTACCTCAAGGTCTCGATAATCCTTCTCTGAACCTCAACCACCCTATTAATACAAAATAGGGTCAAGAATCACTAAAATATCTCTCGTTTATCCTTTTCCTCTCCCGCAGGTCACATACTTTCTTTCTCTCTTTTTTTTATTCTCTGTTTACGCGTCTTTGGATGTATCTTTCCTTCAAAACTATCTTCATGACGTAACAATCTTACAGAGAATAAATCTTTCATGTGATCCCACATAACTTCCATATATTTTCGTAACTTCCCTGTTTTCATGAATACGTATCTTCCTTTCTTCAGCGCAACCAAACCTATAATAATGAGTCTGTATTCATCCAACATGTTAGTCCGAATCCAAATAGTTGAGAAAAATCGAACAAAAACAACCCAAGTCAGAAGAACACGCAGGTGAGTATTATTCAAACCAAAACCCGAGACCCTGTTTTGTCTCCAATCCGAATTCTAGCCAATTTGGGTCCAATCAAACGACTATACTAAGCCTGTTGAGGCCTAAGAAGTAAACCCAATCAATTTCAGCCCTTTAGTCTCCCTATAACTAGATCAAAATTTCAACCCTATTTTTCCAGTCGCTGCACACATTTTTCCCGCCAAATTTGAGAATTTGAATGAAGAAGATGAGTGCCCCTTAACCACCGATGGTGTGCCAATAGTAATTTGGGTACCCCTTAGTAAATTGGGTGCCCCTTATCCAAGTGAGGGGTCCTTTTAGCATTTATCCTTGGGTGCTTTTAACAATTTTTTCGGGTGTCGATATCATTTTTTCGGGGGTGGTTCCAACGTACTTCTGGAGTGCCTTTAACACGTCCTCTGGGTGCCTGTAGTAATTTTCTCCCGCGAGCCCAAATACCACTTTTCGAGCCAATTTCTCCACAAGAGTTTAGTTTTCCAAAAACACCTACAAAAACATAAAATACACGTAATTGAGAACAAAATGGACACATAAATGCGTCTATCAGCAGTCTCATGAAAATACTCGGTGTTTTGATCATATTCACTAAAGAATTTATCTCTAGATAGTTGGTGATAGAAATCATTTCTGATTTCATACCACTTTCCCAGATATGCTTGGAGTTTTTTAAGTTCTTCTATTCTTGTAGAGATGTTGCCAGATCTGTGAATATTATCTATCTTAGCATTAAGATCTTTAATATTTTTGTGAATATTCCCAAAAACATCAGAGTTCCACTGAGCTAGGTCCGAAGATAGGAGTTTAAGGTTCGAATGTAAGCTAATGTTGGGGTTATTCCGTGAGTGTAGTCTCCAAGAAGCATTAACGATCGAGGTCAATGTTGGGTGAGTTAACCATGATCTAATGCATCTAAAGGGTTTTTGCAATTTTCTCTTTTCTGGGTTTGAATCTAAAAGGATAGGAGTGTGATATGAACCCACTCTAGGTAGATGAATTACCTTCGAGTCTGGGAAGTCCTGTATCCATAGGTATGAAGTCAAAGCTCTGTCTATTCTTTCACAGATATTCGCTTCTCATTGTCCATTTTGGAACGACATTGTTTTAATCAAGTCATAATTGATACAATTCTCTTGCAACCTTCTAACTTTGGCTGATAATACTAGCGTTTCAAAATTTGGAACCAATTTAAGCCCATGCAGAGCACGGGCGTACCACCTAGTATCGCAAATAGAAAGAGTAAAATCGTATTCTGAAAAAAAAATCTTAGAACCACAGCGAGTGGCTACAAAATTCGATATCTTCTATCTCTAACGCGCACGAGCGAGATGATTACCATTACTAATTTATTTTCTTACCTATACCAAATTCAATCGTTGGTTACTCTCAAACCATTTCAAATCGATAATCCCTTGAAAAACGTTCATATTTTCACTTAATCAGAAGAGAAATGTTGCTATTGAAGCATCAAAATCGAATTCACAGAAACGATATCTAACAAATGATCGAAGAACATAGAAGAAAAGTCGGTAGAAGAAGGAATTCCAATTGATCAAGTTAAAACCCTAGTCAAATTTAAATCAAGATACAATTAAATTCGTGTTATAAAAGTATCGAGAAGAGCAGATCATCCATTTGCAGGTTCAAGACTACTTCTATTAGACGCACCAGGAAACATCCATAATGTATCATTTATTTTCAAATTACTCACAGAAACATATTTCGATGTTTTTGCCACATTTCCCCCGATTTTGCCACCAGGAGGAGGTCCATTAGACATTCTAGGGTTTGGAGATGGTTCAGCTGCAAGAATTATATTAGAATTATACCAGGAAGTCATAATTAATGGATGGGAACTTGATTCGTCTGTTATTTTAGTTGGTAGAGAGTATTTTAGTCTTTTGAAGCTCGATAATGATAGCCCAGGTCGGCTTTTTATTAACATCGGTAATGCTTTAAATGCTAGTGTTAAAGATGATTTTCAGGGATTTTGGTTGATTTGTTCTGTAAAGGGAGGGTGATTCCTGAACTTCAAGATTCAACAACTTGGGAGAAATTGAAAGGTAGTTTGAGGAAAGGTGGGAGGATTATGGTTAATGTTGTAGGAAGCTGTATTGAAGCTGAAGATTCCGGTATCGATGGGAAAATGGTTATGGAAAAGGCGTTGAATGCTATGTATCAAGTTTTTCTGGGGAAACTTTTTGTTTTGAGTCTTGGGAGGAGGAAAGAAGACTGTTCGATTGCTTTAATAGGCGATTTACCTCATCTAGATTCATGGAGATTACTGTTACCGGCTTCACTGAGAGGTTATGTGAAAATATGGACTCCGGTACTATGAATTAGTTCTGCGTGTCTTCTTGTGTAAGCATATAGATTGTAGTCATGGTTTCATTTGATAGAATTGAACGAAAAATGAATCGTTTACTATTTATGTTGTGTTATGCAACTTTGTTCAGTTCAATTGTTACTTTGCTAACCTCGTGGGTTGGAAATGGATATCAATACGATAATATGAACTATACTATAGTTTAAAGAAACATTGGGGTGGCAACTCGAGTAGTATGAACATTTCAGGCGTCTGAACGGCCATCAGAAGACAGATTTTGTACTAGAAGTAATTCCTTTTTGGAAAACTGAGATCTCTCCCAGACAAGGGGACATCTTATCAGTTCGACAGTTATACGACAAAAAACCTCAAGGAAACAAAGGTCATTTCGTTTTCGAGAGCCATTCAGAAAGTTGACATGATAAAGGGAAGAGAATATTAACAGAAGCAGAGCCAGAGCAGGAATTTCAGGTTGAATAAATACAAGTTTAACTAAAAAGTTTGACTCCCATGTTTTGTAGAGAAAATAGATAATAACTGTAGTAATTAGTAAGAAGACATCAACAGATTGACAGAAAGATGTAGAAGATTAGGTTTTCTTTTTATAATCGTTGGCTTGTTGCTTCATCTACATTCTTGAATAACCTCTGTGGTCTTCATATTGTTCCATGAATGCATCATTAAACTTCTGGAAACTATCCATGATTGCTGGCATGTCTTCTTCAGCTGGTAAGATAGTGGTCCTCCAGTGGAAGACACGGGAACATAGAAACAAATTAACCATGAATTTACTATTGAAGTTGACAACAATTATAGATCAAGACCTTAATATGGAATTTCAAATAAAACACAATAATCACTTACTCCTCGATAAAACATTTAACAGATAGCTAATTCTAGATCAACTAAGCTGACATATACAAGGGAACCATTGGTCGATTTTATTGAATTTATTCCGGTTGGTCTGATGGTCCTGTCTCAATTTTCTTTTCTTTTCTTTCTGTTTTTTTTCAACTTTTTATTTTTTTTGATAAAATCACCCTATTTCATCCCAGCAGACATCAACATAAAAATTGTGCAAAAAATAAAAACAGAAGTAATAAGATGATTCCGAGATACGGTGAAACTATCATGTTATTTCTAACACCTGAGCTCTGTGCTTTTATGAATAGACTCTATTTAGATGTTTCCATCTATTCAGATTGGTTCCTCAACTCCTACAACCAAGATGCTTCCATTCACTTAGATTGGTTAGTGTTATCCTTAATAAGCATAAATTTCTAGGCTCTGGAGTGTAATTAATGCAACTAAAAAGTTTCTCCCATACCACCAAACTTAAATCTAACATTTTCCTCAATGTTTTAAAGATGAAATTAAAAGCATGAACAAGGAGAAACTATTACCACTTGAAGCAAAAGAGTTAAGGAAAGACATTACCGTTTTGCATGAGCATGGGTTACCTCCCAAGAAGTGCTAAGTTTAAAGTCTTCTGCCAGACGTCATATACCACAAAATGGCTAAGTACCTTTCAAATCATATATTAATAGTCAAAACAACTGTGGATCAACAAAACCAAATAAAACTGCCACAATTATGAGACGACTGCACCGGATTAGAAAAATGACTAGACATAGCACAACCTGATCTAAAACTTCTTGCAAGACAACTCGGTTTTTCTGCGGTGCCCACTTAGGCTTCATATGAGTGTCTTGACAAACAGATTCATCCGAATAACGGGTCTCTAATAACTTGAATTCCTCCTGGACAGTATCAGGGGGATCGGGTTGTGGAGTCTGAAGAGACTCAAGTAATACCTCAGACGTAAAAAGATCGAGTCCCAAGTTAAGGACTTCTAATGGGGAGACTTGACAATCACTAGAACTATCACTACCCCCAAACTTAGGGTAATTATTACTCTCGGACAAACCTCTAACTATTGCTTGGATTTCTGGATCCTCGGAGTCTTTAAATACTCAAGATTTTCTTCTAGTTCTCTACCCCCAAACTTAGGTTCATCATTACTCTCAGAAAGACCTAACATTATTGCTTGAATTTCTGGGTCTGTAGAGTCCTTAAAATGTTCGAGAGCTTCTTCTAGTTCTAAAGTATGGTCATCTATCTGACCTAAGAGAATTGTCTCATCAAATTCATCCAAAGAATCACCAAATAAAGTGTCGTCCCAATTATCCTGAACTAGATCATGAACTAAAGTGCTAATCATATTCACTTCCTCTTAATCATCGGAAGGTTGTCTAGTAACATTAAAGACATTTAGTTCAGTGGTCATATTACCAAAGGATATGTTCATAAGTCCGGTCATACATTTGATAACAACATTAGACGTGGCTAAAAATGGGCGACCTAAAATCACTGGTATTTGATTCTCTGGGTCAGGGACAGGTTGTGTATCCAGGACTATGAAATCCACAAGATAAATAAACTTGTCGACCTCAATAAGAACATCCTCTATCACACCACGAGGAATTTTAACAGACCTATCAGCTAACTGCAGTGTTATCTTGGTAGGTTTCAATTCACCAAGTCCTAGCTGTAAGTACACATGGTACGGAAGTAAGTTCACACTAGCTCCTAAGTCCAGTAAAGCTTTTTCTACCCGATGTTTTCCTATCGTGCAAGAAATGGTAGGGTCACCTGGGTCTTTATACTTAGGAGTTGTGATGTTCTGAATGATCGAACTTACATGACTAGCTAAAAAGGATTTTTTTAGGGACACTAAACTTTCGCTTCCGCGTACACATATCCTTGAGGAACTTGGCATAAGCCGGCAGTTGCGTAATTTCTTCTAGCAACGGAAAATTTATGGTAGCTTTCTAAAAATATCTATTATGTCATTAAAGTTGGATTCATTCTTTGTTGGTACTAATAGTTGTGGAAATGAGGCTCTAGGCATAAAATAGGGCCTCTCTGGAACCAAATTGGCATCATCCGAGATTTTATCAGTTTTCTCATCTATGGATGGTCCTGAGGGGTGAACTATAGTATGCTCACTATCAGGCATGGTTACCTTATTGTCTACAACTCTACCACTCCTAAGGGTGCTAATAGCATTCAACTGTTGTGATGTTTTTGCACCTAGTTCATGAACTCCTCTAGGGTTGGGTTGTGTTTGACTAGGGAACCTACCTTTTCTCTCTCAAAGATTTATTTATCAGACTAACCTGGTCGTTTAACTTGTAAATAACCTGGATTATATTTATACTTTCTTCTATGCTTTGTGAAAGCGATTGGTGAATCTTATCAGTGTTTCGAATAAACGAGATGAGAGTTTCTTCTATACTTGAAATTTTTTTATCCGACTGATTCTGAAACTGAGATGGTCCTGAAGGATTCTTAGTATAGCCAAAACCTGGGGAAACATTAGAATTACTAAACTGACCTTGCCTCTGGCCCTTAGACCACGAAAGGTTTGGATGGTTTCTCCAACCAGGGTAATAAGTTTCTGAATATGGGTCGAACTTCTGTGAGTTATCGAATCTAGTGTTATTGTAAAGATCATTGGATTGCTCTTCCATAGTATAGCTTTCTCAAAAAGGCTCCACTCGACTATTAGTGTGACCCAATTCTAAAGCTTCTAACCTTTTAGCTATTACTGCAATTTTGGCATCTGATTCATAGCCTCCTGCTACCCTATTAACGTTTCCTCTGCCTATAAGAATTTTTTTCTGGGGTTCCTTACTATTTTCCCATTGTTGAGTCTTTTCAGTGATTTCATTCAAAAATGTGATCGCCTCTGTTTGGTTTTCAAACCCACCTGTACACATAGATTCTTCTGTGGTTGTAGTGGAATAATCTAAACCCTCATAAAGGATCTGAACTAACCTAACCTTTTCTAAACCATGATGAGGACATTGGGCTTATAGATCATTGAACCTTTCCAAATACATATATAAAGATTCTCCCTCCTGTTGAGAAAACATGCAAATTTGCGTCCTAATAGACGATGTTTTGTGTCTAGGAAAAAGTTGTTCAAAAAGGCAGATATAAGTTGTTCATATGTTTCGATTGACCCGGAGGCCAAACTATATAGCCACGATTTGGCTTTATCTTTCAAGGAAAAAGGGAATAACCTAAGTTTCAAAGCATCATCATCAAGGTTTCTAATTTTTAGGGTACTACAAATTTCCTCAAAATCCCTAACAGGGAAATAGGGGTTTTCGTTTTCTTTCCCTAAAAGGATTGGGAGCATCTGTAGGGTTCCCGGTTAAAGTTCATAATTTGCTTCCGTTTCAGCTAACCTGATACACGAGGGAAGAGTAGTCCTAGTCGGATTCAACAAAGCTTTCAAAGTTACCATTTCTGGCTCTATCGGAGTAATATGGGTTCTCTCCTTAGTAAAAGACGGACGTTCAAAACTGGATTTTCCCAAAGTCGGACTTTCTAAATTAAGTTAATCGAGATTCTTAGAACTAATAAATCGACCTTGAGCGTCACTTCTACGTTCAGACATACACAAGAATTCAACAACAATCTGTGCACATGCAAATGATGGGCTTACTAATTTAGGTAAGCTTGGGTTACCACAGAAAAATATACCCAAAGGTACGAGGTTGAGGTTTGTGGACTTTCAGCTGGTAACTCACATAAGGCCCAAGGCACGGGTTCAGCTTACTAATCCACGAGTTTTCCTAAACTCGGTGATTCTGACGAAGGTTCAATTGGTGTGTGCACGTGTATTTTTGTATTTTCAAAGCTTCGACACAAAGGAAAACCCACTGACAGGGGATTCGTGGGTGGATAGAGTTTTACCTCCCGCACTGGCGGGCGACGAATCGGTTGTAGTCGACTCGGGCCACCGACTCCTATGTCACAGTACGAACTCGAGGGGCCGGGACAGTATTGTAACTGTCGTCCTTCCCTGCAACAAGTTTTTATTTAATACTACCCTTCTGTAGGGTTTAAAAATAATAAAGTCCCAAAAGAATGTCCCAAAAATAAAGTCCAAAAAGTCCAAAAATAAAAAGAAAAATTACAAAAAAAACCCTAATACAGTTTTCTAAAAATTAAAATCTAAAAAATTAAAAATAAAATCTTCTTCACTCCTTTTGGATTCCTGTTTTCTTTCCTTCTTCGACTTTTCTTTGCTTTTATAGCTCTTTTTCTTTCCTTGCAGCTTCGCCCTAAATCTGAAAAGAATCGAAAAAATACCAAAGGCGTAAAAGAGAACAAAAATAAATAAAATAAAAATAATCTAAAACCTAAAACCTAAATACAAGTCGGCACCAAAAATTGATGTAGTTTTAATTTTTGTTGTAAAGTGGTAAGAAAAGTATCATTCAGTCAGACTTGTGAAGATTTGGTTTTAGACTTAAATTAAAATAGAAACTCAAATAAAGTCGATTTCAAGATTTTAGAGAAAACTGAGACAAAGGATTCCACCATTAACCAATTTTAGTGATTCAATCTAATAAATAATTAAGCAACTCAAGACATTCAATTTGATTCTAAAATATTGCCTAGACAAGTAGATTCTCAAAACAATAGTTGTAAATCGAAAGCATGGATCATCAAAAGACTTAACCTAAACATGACCCATCAATTGAGAACACAACTACTTAATCAAAATCATATATTCAGTTTCAGTTCAGTGCAAATAATCATAAAAGAATTGCAAAAATTAAGTTAAATAGAAATTACCATATAATAATTGGAAAAATGGCTTCCTCCGTCGCCTCAGCAATGGGGTTTAGCTCCTCATATTAATCACTTTCTCAAAATATTGGTTCATAGCTCAAAAGTTGATTAAAAGGGAGAAAATGTATAAAGCAGCGAGTTTGTAACATATATAATTGTTACAGAACTCGCTGTTACAGGGGCTACTGTTATAGACAAAACCTAACATAAGTAATTGTTGGAAAATTGTTACAGATTTGAAAGCAAAGGTAACGATTTTCTTGTCATCTTCTTCCTCTCGCTGCAGCTTCTTCTCTGCTGATGAACACGTCTCTGCAACTCCTCTGTACATCTCTGTTGTTACCCCAAGGTGTCGATAATCCTTCTCTGAACCTCAGCCACCCTATTTATACAAAATAGGGTCAAATATCACTAAAATATCTCTCGGTTATCCTTTTCATCTCCCACAGGTCACGGACTTTCTTTTTTCTTTTTTTTATTTTTTCTTCTTCTCTGTTTACGCGTCTTTGGTTGTATCTTTCCTTCAAAACTATCTTCATGACGTAACAAAATCTTACAGAGAATAAATCTTTCTTGTGATCCCACGTAACTTCCATATATTTTCGTAACTTCCATGTTTTCGTGAATACGTATCTTCCTTTATTTAGCGCAACCAAACCTATAAAATGAGTATGTATTCATCCAACATGTTAGTTCCAATCCAAATAGTTGAGAAAACTCGAACAAAAATAGCCCAAATCATAGGAACACGCATGTGAGTATTATTCAAACCAAAACCCGAGACCCTGTTTTGTCTCCAATCCGAATTCTAGCCAATTTGGGTCCAATCAAACGACTATACCAAGCCTGTTGAGGCCTAAGAAGTAAACCCAATCAATTTCAGCCCTTTAATCTCCCTAAAACACGATCAAACTCTCAACCCTATTTTTCCAGTCGCTGCACACATTTTTCCCGCCAAATTTGAGAATTTGAATGAAGAAGATGAATGCCCCTTAACCACCGATGGTGTACCAATAGTAATTTGGGTACCCCTTAGTAAATTGGGTGCCCCTTATCCAACCGAGGGGTCCTTTTAACATTTATCCTTGGGTGCCTTTAACAATGTTTTCGGGTGCCGATATCATTTTTTCGGGGGTGGTTCCAACGTACTTCCGGAGTGCCTTTAACACATCCTCTGGATGCCTGTAGTAATTTTCTCCCGCGAGCCCAAATACCACTTTTCGAATCAATTTCTCCACAAAAGTTTATTTCTCCAAAAACACCTACAAAAACATAAAATAATCAAATAAATACAAAATCGAGCACTAACAATACATGTAATTGAGAACAAAATGGACACATAAATGCGTCTATCAGCAGTCTCATGGAAATACTCGGTGTTTTGATCATATTCACTAAAGAATTTATCTCTAGATAGTTGGTGATAGAAATCATTTCTGATTTCGTACCACTTTCCCAGATCCGCTTGGAGTTTTTTAAGTTTTTCTATTCTTGTAGAGATGTTGCCAGATTTGTGAATATTATATATCTTAGTATTAAGATCTTTAATGTTTTTGTGAATATTCCCCAAAACATCAGAGTTCCACTGAGCTAGGTCCGAAATAGGAGTTTAAGGTTCGAATGTAAGTCAATGTTGGGGTTATTCCGTGAGTGTAGTCTCCGAGAAGCATTAACGATCGAGGTCAATGTTGGGTGAGTTAACCATGATCCAATGCATCTAAAGGGTTTTTGCAATTTTCTCTTTTCTGGGTTTGAATCTATAAGGATAGGAGTGTGATCTGAACCCACTCTAGCTAGATGAGTTACCTTCGTGTCTGGGAAGTTCTATATCCATAGGTATGAAGTCAAAGCTCTGTCTATTCTTTCATAGATATTCGCTTCTCCTTGTCCATTTTGGAACGACATAGTTTTAATCAAGCCATAATTGATACAATTCTCTTGCAACCTTCTAACTTTGGCTGATAATACTAGCGTTTCAAAATTTGGAACCAATTTAAGCCTGTGCAGAGCACGGGTGTACCACCTAGTATCGCAAATAGAAAGAGTAAAATCGTATTCTGAAAAAAAAAATCCTAGAACCACAGCGAGTGGCTACAAAATTCGATCTCTTATATCTCTAATGCGCACGAGCGAGATGATTACCATTACTAATTTATTTTGTTACCGATACCAAATTCAATCGTTGGTTACTCTCAAACCATTTCAAAACGACAATCCCTTGAAAAACGTTAAGAACCTCAGATTTTCACTTAATCAGAAGAGAAATGTTGCTATTGAAGCATCAAAATCGAATTCACAGAAACGATATCTAACAAATGATCGTGTTAGGGTTCTAAACCTAACCAAGAGATTAAATACACAAAACTTAAGAAAATCAAGAAAAGTAACCCTTTTGATTTGGGGCAAGCAACCTCAAGTAACCCTTTTGATTTGGGGTAAGCAACCTCAAAGTAAATAACAGATTAAAAAGAAGAATTGTATTGATTGAATGCCTAACCAAACTCGAGTTCAAGTATTTATAGCTAAACTAGCTTGTATACCAAGCAAACTAATTAAGGAAAGTACGGAACTAAATATGAGTTAACATAAATAAAGCAACTGCTCTAAATAAGGCATTATAGCCTGAGAAGAGTATGGCATCGCAACATCCCACGCCGCTTGAAAAATGGCTTGTCCTCAAGCTTGAAATGCAGGGAAACGAGCAAGAAGGTCATCAACATCTTCCCAAGTGGCATCGTCCTTTGAGTGATTCTTCCATTGAACCAACCATTTGGTTCCAGCATACGCTCCTTTTTTGTACATCTTTCTCTCCAAAACAATGTCTGGTTCCCACTTATCATAGTCAATAACATAGGGTAAGATAGATTCAATAGTTGTAGCAGATCCAAGCTTAAGTTTAAGTTGAGAAACGTGAAACACCGGATGAATGCGACTAGTAGCTGGTAACTCTAGTTTATAGGCAACAGGTCCAATCTTTTCCAAAACTCGAAATGGACCGTAAAATTTTGGTGACAGCTTAGAAAAGGACTGTCATTGTCTTGTTGTTTGTCTATAAGGTTGTAAACGAAGATGACAAAGTCATTAACTTCAAAGGTCCTCTCTGTACGACGAGCATCCGCATACGTTTTCATCCGAGTTTGAGCATCAGTTAAATGAGATTTCAGAAGTCTCAGAGTGTGATCTCTAGCTTGTAAGTTGAGTTCAACAGCATTGACAGCAGTAGAGCCTGGTAAATAAGCTGAAATCGTTGGAGGAGAACGACTATACAATGCTGCAAATGGACTCATCTTGATTGCTGAATGATAACTTGTATTATACCACCATTCGGCCCATGGCAGCCATTTGGACCAATCTTTTGGTTTAGTGCCAGCAAAACACCGTAAATAACACTCCAATGTTCGATTGGTGACTTCCGTTTGCCCATCAGTTTGTGGGTGATATGCTGAACTTCTACACAACTTAGTGTCTTGTAATTCAAAGAAAGCTTCCCAAAAATTGCTCATGAATATTGGATCTCTATCACTTGTGATTGTTTTGGGCATACCATGTAGACGAACCACTTCTTTCACAAAAACATCAGCAATGGTGTTGGCAGAATAAGGATGAGACAATGGTATAAAATGGGCATACTTAGATAAACGATCTACAACAACCAAGATAGAATTTTTTCTATTTGAGGTGGGAAATCCATCAATAAAGTCCATTGAAATATCCAACCAAACATCCGCAGGTATGGGTAGAGGTTGTAACAGTCCAGGAGGAGCTAAGGCTTCTGACTTATTGCGTTGACAAATATCACAATGAGAAATAAAGTCTTTGATGGTTTGTTTCATACCTTTCCAGTGAAAGTTGAGTTGTAGACGCTTGAATGTACGTAAAAATCCAGAATGACCACCAAGAGGAGAAGAATGAAACTCATGAATTAGTTTGGTACACCAAGTAGAGGAAGGAGCCACTACAATACGCCCTTTGTAACGAAGAATACCATCCGTATAAGAGTATTTGGACTCCATATCCGGAGACTGCTGAAGTTTGGTGATAAGAGTACCCAATTCCGGATCACTATGACATTCAGTAATGATGTCATGAATTCCCTCAAACACAGGAGCAGTGATTGATAGTAATTGAATGTCAGCTAACCTTGAAAGTGCATCTGCAGCTTTATTTGAAGATCCACTTCGAAAAATAATTTCATAGTCGTAACCAATGAGTTTAGATAACCATTTTTGCTGCTCGATAGAAGATAATCGTTGCTCCAGAAAATATTTTAAACTTCTATGATCAGTGTAAATTTTAAAGTGACGGCCAAGTAAATAAGGTCTCCACTTTTGTACTGAAGATACAATGGCTAACATCTCCTTATTATAGATGGATAAATTCAAGTTTTTTCCCGATAATGGTTTGCTATAGAATGCAATAGGTTTACCAGCTTGCATTAATACGCCTCCCAAACCATTCCCAGATGCATCACATTCCAAATAAAATTCCTTAGAAAAATCTGGTAAGGTTAACACAGGGGTAGTGGTTAAGGCCAATTTCAACTTATTAAAGGCTTGTGTAGCTTCATCACTCCAAGCAAAAGAATCCTTCTTCAAAAGGTTAGTCAGTGGAGCACTAACTTTCCCATAATCACGCACAAACTTGCGATAATACCCTGCTAAACCCAAGAATCCCCTGAGATCTTTAATTGTAGAGGGAAGGGGCCAATATGTAATGGCGGAAATTTTATCAGGTTCTACTGCAATACCATCAGCTGAAACAATGTGACCCAAATAGCTGATTGATGCCTTAGCAAATTCACACTTAGATTCCTTGAGAAATAACTTGTTTGTACGAAGTAGTTGAAAAACAAGTTGTAAATGTTGAATATGTTCCGACATGGAATTGCTATATATTAAGATATCATCAAAAAAGACAAGAACAAACTTGCGGAGATAAGGACGAAATATATCATTCATTAAGCTCTGGAATGTTGCGGGAGCATTAGATAAACCAAACGGCATCACCAAAAACTCGTAATGGCCATCATGAGTCCTGAAAGCTGTTTTTTCAATGTCAGAGTCAAAAACTCTTATTTGATGATACCCAAAACGCATATCTACCTTCGAAAAAACCTTTTTACCATGTAGTTCATCTATCAATTCATCAACCACAGGAATTGGAAATCTATCCTTCACAGTAACCTTGTTTAATGCTCGATAGTCGACACACATACGCCAAGTACCATCTTTTTTACGTACCAACAATACTGGGGAAGAATAAGGGCTAGAGCTTTGTCTAATAAACCCTGCTGTCTGAAGTTCTGTCACTATTTTATCAATTTCCTCTTTTTGAAAATGAGGATATCGATAAGGTCGAACATTAATTGGAGCAGAGTTTGGCGGAGGGGAATATGGTGATCATGTGATCGTGAAGGTGGTAATGAAGTAGGGGTGCAAAAATATCGAAAAACTAGATAGAAGTTCTGAAATTCCAGTAGGTACCTGAGTAGTAGGTGCAAGAGAATCAGAAGTAGAAACCAATTGAAGAATAATACCTTGATGTTCACGCTGAATAAGTTTCTGCATTGACAAACTGTCGAGTAACACAACTGAGGTGGAGTTATTACCAATAAGAAGATAATCAGACGCATCAGTTTTGAAGTGCATATGAAGTTTTGAAAAATCCCAACTAATATTTCCCAGAGTTCTCAACCAATGAACTCCCAGAACTGCATCACAACCGCTGACTGGTAGTAGAAAAAATTCCGTAGAAAAACTATAGTCTTGTAACGTAACCGGAATATTTGCACATGATCCTTGAGTCTCAAGAAAGCCACCATCACCCACATATATTGACACGTATAGAAGTACCACCAGATTGATCAGTAAATCCACATCTCTTAGCAATTATTGGATGTAAGAAATTATGGGTGGATCCAGAGTCGATGAGAAACGTAATAGACTGACCCTTAATACAGCCTTGAATTCGCATTGTGTTGGGAAAAGGAGAACCCAAAAAAGAATTTAAGGAAATAGTAGGTTCAGGTGTTGCTGCACATGAAACATCAGTTTCATTAATGGTAGTTGCATGTGTTTCGTTAAGGAGTTCAATATCTTCTTCAAATTCATCTGGAGCACCTTCCAAAATAAGTAGTTTAGGTTTCTCACAAATATGACCGGGTTAGTAGAACTGATCACAGTTGAAACAAAGGCCTTGATCTCTTCGTGTACGTTGCTCTTCTAGTGTTAATCGTTTAGCTCTGGTGGAATAGTACTTCTTCTCTGTTGTGCACCAGTAGAAGTTAGGATCTGCCGAAAGGGATTGGACCGAGTAAGAGTCTTGGATAAAGAAGAATGTTGTAAAACGTCTTCCTGCTTAATAGCTTTCTTGAAAGCCATTGATAAGGTTTGAGGTTCCAAAACTTCAACAACAGATCGAATCTCATTTTTTAAGGATCGAATAAAAATATCAATAATATGGTCTTCAGGTAAATCAGTTACAAAATTCAGAATTTGTTCGAATTCTGCAATGTGTTCTCGTACTGAACCAGTTTGAGATATGGTAGATAAAGCCATACGAGGATTGGCAAACTTTTTATCTGCAAAACGATCACAAATAAGAGAACAAAAGTGCAGCCAAGTAGCATGCATTACCTTGCCACGAATCCATCTATACCAAGAATTGGCTTCTCCCTTAAAGTGAGCAAGAAAGCAATTGAGATTTTGTAAGCGTCAGCCACATTATGGAGATTAAAGTATTGATCAGCCTGAAAAATCCATCCTTCTGGATCTTTTCCATCAAAAGTAGGAAACTTCAAGTTGATTGGTGCCGCCCGAAAAGAAGAATTGGTATCTGTACCAGTAGAACCAAGTACACCGTTATTGCCATGAACACCGTTGTTGCTAGAAGAAGCCATAAACCCAGGTGGGGTTGTATTAAGAGGAAAACGTGCCAGAAGAACTTGTGTCATACTTCTAGCGATAGAATCACCAAGGGAAACCATGTCCGTCTTACTTGCTTGCATCATAGTAGCCATTGCTTTCCTATTATCTTCCATTAGCGCAGCTATCTGCTTGTTGTTCAAGTCCAGTAATCTAGCAAACAAAAGTTCCAACGACCCTTCCAAATCATCATGACTCTCACCACAAAGATGCATGAAGTCATTAACTTCTTTGGTAAGAGCTTCCTGACTTGTTTTTAGACTTTGAACCTCCTCAGTAATCGTCATAAAAAAAATTTGGGTGAAAATCGAACCTGCTCTGATGACAGATGTTAGGGTTCTAAACCTAACCAAGAGATTAAATACACAAAACTTAAGAAAATCAAGAAAAGTAACCCTTTTGATTTGGGGCAAGCAACCTCAAGTAACCCTTTTGATTTGGGGTAAGCAACCTCAAAGTAAATAACAGATTAAAAGAAGAATTGTGTATTGATTGAATGCCTAACCAAACTCGAGTTCAAGTATTTATAGCTAAACTAGCTTGTATACCAAGCAAACTAATTAAGGAAAGTACGGAACTAAATATGAGTTAACATAAATAAAGCAACTGCTCTAAATAAGGCATTATAGCCTGAGAAGAGTATGGCATCGCAACATCCCACGCCGCTTGAAAATGGCTTGTCCTCAAGCTTGAAATGCAGGGAAACGAGCAAGAAGGTCATCAACATCTTCCCAAGTGGCATCGTCCTTTGAGTGATTCTTCCATTGAACCAACCATTTGGTTCCAAAGATACGCTCCTTTTTTGTACATCTTTCTCTCCAAAACAATGTCTGGTTCCCACTTATCATAGTCAATAACAGAGGGTAAGATAGATTCAATAGTTGTAGCAGATCCAAGCTTAAGTTTAAGTTGAGAAACGTGAAACACCGGATGAATGCGACTAGTAGCTGGTAACTCTAGTTTATAGGCAACAGGTCCAATCTTTTCCAAAACTCGAAATGGACCGTAAAATTTTGGTGACAGCTTAGAAAAGGACTGCTGTGCTGCCGTTGTTTGTCTATAAGGTTGTAAACGAAGATAGACAAAGTCATTAACTTCAAAGGTCCTCTCTGTACGACGAGCATCCGCATACGTTTTCATCCGAGTTTGAGCATCAGTTAAATGAGATTTCAGAAGTCTCAGAGTGTGATCTCTAGCTTGTAAGTTGAGTTCAACAACATTGACAGCAGTAGAGCCTGGTAAATAAGCTGAAATCGTTGGAGGAGAACGACTATACAATGCTGCAAATGGACTCATCTTGATTGCTGAATGATAACTTGTATTATACCACCATTCGGCCCATGGCAGCCATTTGGACCAATCTTTTGGTTTAGTGCCAGCAAAACACCGTAAATAACACTCCAATGTTCGATTGGTGACTTCCGTTTGCCCATCATTTTGTGGGTGATATGCTGAACTTCTACACAACTTAGTGTCTTGTAATTCAAAGAAAGCTTCCCAAAAATTGCTCATGAATATTGGATCTCTATCACTTGTGATTGTTTTGGGCATACCATGTAGACGAACCACTTCTTTCACAAAAACATCAGCAATGGTGTTGGCAGAATAAGGATGAGACAATGGTATAAAATGGGCATACTTAGATAAACGATCTACAACAACCAAGATAGAATTTTTTCTATTTGAGGTGGGAAATCCATCAATAAAGTCCATTGAAATATCCAACCAAACATCCGCAGTATGGGTAGAGGTTGTAACAGTCCAGGAGGAGCTAAGGCTTCTGACTTATTGCGTTGACAAATATCACAATGAGAAATAAAGTCTTTGATGGTTTGTTTCATACCTTTCCAGTGAAAGTTGAGTTGTAGACGCTTGAATGTACGTAAAAATCCAGAATGACCACCAAGAGGAGAAGAATGAAACTCATGAATTAGTTTGGTACACCAAGTAGAGGAAGGAGCCACTACAATACGCCCTTTGTAACGAAGAATATCATCCGTATAAGAGTATTTGGACTCCATATCCGGAGACTGCTGAAGTTTGGTGATAAGAGTACCCAATTCCGGATCACTATGACATTCAGCAATGATGTCATGAATTCCCTCAAACACAGGAGCAGTGATTGATAGTAATTGAATGTCAGCTAACCTTGAAAGTGCATCTGCAGCTTTATTTGAAGATCCACTTCGAAAAATAATTTCATAGTCGTAACCAATGAGTTTAGATAACCATTTTTGCTGCTCGATAGAAGATAATCGTTGCTCCAGAAAATATTTTAAACTTCTATGATCAGTGTAAATTTTAAAGTGACGGCCAAGTAAATAAGGTCTCCACTTTTGTACTGAAGATACAATGGCTAACATCTCCTTATCATAGATGGATAAATTCAAGTTTTTTCCCGATAATGGTTTGCTATAGAATGCAATAGGTTTACCAGCTTGCATTAATACACCTCCCAAACCATTCCCAGGATGCATCACATTCCAAATAAAATTCTAGAAAAATCTGGTAAGGTTAACACAGGGGTAGTGGTTAAGGCCAATTTCAACTTATTAAAGGCTTGTGTAGCTTCATCACTCCAAGCAAAAGAATCCTTCTTCAAAAGGTTAGTCAGTGGAGCACTAATTTTCCCATAATCACGCACAAACTTGCGATAATACCTCGCTAAACCCAAGAATCCCCTGAGATCTTTAATTGTAGAGGGAAGGGGCCAATGTGTAATGGCGGAAATTTTATCAGGTTCTACTGCAATACCATCAGCTGAAACAATGTGACCCAAATAGCTGATTGATGCCTTAGCAAATTCACACTTAGATTCCTTGAGAAATAACTTGTTTGTACGAAGTAGTTGAAAAACAAGTTGTAAATGTTGAATATGTTCCGACATGGAATTGCTATATATTAAGATATCATCAAAAAAGACAAGAACAAACTTGCGGAGATAAGGACGAAATATATCATTCATTAAGCTCGAATGTTGCGGAGCATTAGATAAACCAAACGGCATCACCAAAACTCGTAATGGCCATCATGAGTCCTGAAAGCTGTTTTTTCAATGTCAGAGTCAAAAACTCTTATTTGATGATACCCAAAACGCATATCTACCTTCGAAAAAACCTTTTTACCATGTAGTTCATCTATCAATTCATCAACCACAGAATTGGAAATCTATCCTTCACAAAAGAACCTTGTTTAATGCTCGATAGTCGACACACATACGCCAAGTACCATCTTTTTTACGTACCAACAATACTGGGGAAGAATAAGGGCTAGAGCTTTGTCTAATAAACCCCGTCATTGTCTAAGCTCATGTCACTATTTTATCAATTTCCTCTTTTTGAAAATGAGGATATCGATAAGGTCGAACATTAATTGGAGCAGTGTTTGGCAGTAGGGGAATATGGTGATCATGTGATCGTGAAGGTGGTAATGAAGTAGGGGTGCAAAAAATATCAGAAAAACTAGATAGAAGTTCTGAAATTCCAGTAGGTACCTGAGTAGTAGGTGCAAGAGAATCAGAAGTAGAAACCAATTGAAGAATAATACCTTGATGTTCACGCTGAATAAGTTTCGCATTGACAAACTGTCGAGTAACACAACTGAGGTGGAGTTATTACCAATAAGAAGATAATCGACGCATCGCTTTGAAGTGCATATGAAGTTTTGAAAAATCCCAACTAATATTTCCCAGAGTTCTCAACCAATGAACTCCTAACCGCATCACAACCGCCGACCGGTAGTAGAAAAATTCCGTAGAAAAACTATAGTCTTGTAACGTAACAGAATATTTGCACATGATCCTTGAGTCTCAAGAAAGCCACCATCACCCACATATATTGACACGTATAGAAGTACCACCAGATTGATCAGTAAATCCACATCTCTTAGCAATTATTGGATGTAAGAAATTATGGGTGGATCCAGAGTCGATGAGAAACGTAATAGACTGACCCTTAATACAGCCTTGAATTCGCATTGTGTTGGGAAAAGGAGAACCCAAAAAAGAATTTAAGGAAATAGTAGGTTCGAAAGGCTTTTACATGAAACATCGGTTTCATTAATGGTAGTTGCATGTGTTTCGTTAAGGAGTTCAATATCTTCTTCAAATTCATCTGGAGCACCTTCCAAAATAAGTAGTTTAGGTTTCTCACAAATATGACCGGGTTTGTAGAACTGATCACAGTTGAAACAAAGGCCTTGATCTCTTCGTGTACGTTGCTCTTCTAGTGTTAATCGTTTAGCTCCAGGTGGAATAGTACTTCTTCTCTCGTTGTGCACCAAGAGAAGTTAGATTTGCCGAAAGGGATTGGACCGAGTAAGAGTCTTGGATAAAGAAGAATGTTGTAAAACGTCTTCCTGCTTAATAGCTTTCTTGAAAGCCATTGATAAGGTTTGAGGTTCCAAAACTTCAACAACAGATCGAATCTCATTTTTTAAGGATCGAATAAAAAGATCAATAATATGGTCTTCAAGTAAATCAGTTACAAAATTCAGAATTTGTTCGAATTCTGCAATGTGTTCTCGTACTGAACCAGTTTGAGATATGGTAGATAAAGCCATACGAGGATTGGCAAACCTTTTATCTGCAAAACGATCACAAATAAGAGAACAAAAGTGCAGCCAAGTAGCATGCATTACCTTGCCCCCGAATCCATCTATACCAAGAATTGGCTTCTCCTTAAAGTGAGCAAGAGTATTGAGATTTTGTAAGCGTCACCACATTATGGAGATTAAAGTATTGATCAGCCTGAAAAATCCATCCTGCTGGATCTTTTCCATCAAAAGTAGGAAACTTCAAGTTGATTGGTGCCGCCCGAAAAGAAGAATTGGTATCTCTGTACCAAGAGAACCAAGTACACCGTTATTGCCATGAACACCGTTGTTGCTAGAAGAAGCCATAAACCCGTGGGGTTGTATTAAGAGGAAAACGTGCCGAAGAACTTGTGTCATACTTCTAGCGATAGAATCACCAAGGGAAACCATGTCCGTCTTACTTGCTTGCATCATAGTAGCCATTGCTTTCCTATTATCTTCCATTAGCGCAGCCTATCATTTTGTTGTTCAAGTCTCAGAATCTAGCAAACAAAAGTTCCAACGACCCTTCCAAATCATCATGACTCTCGACCACAAAGATGCATGAAGTCATTAACTTCTTTGGTAAGAGCTTCCCGACTTGTTTTTAGACTTTGAACCTCCTCGATCGTCATAAAAAAAAATTTGGGTGAAAATCGAACTCGCTTTCGATGACGATGTTAGGGTTCTAAACCTAACCAAGAGATTAAATACACAAAACTTAAGAAAATCAAGAAAAGTAACCCTTTTGATTTGGGGCAAGCAACCTCAAGTAACCCTTTTGATTTGGGGTAAGCAACCTCAAAGTAAATAAATGATTAAAAGAAGAATTGTATTGATTGAATGCCTAACCAAACTCGAGTTCAAGTATTTATAGCTAAACTAGCTTGTATACCAAGCAAACTAATTAAGGAAAGTACGGAACTAAATATGAGTTAACATAAATAAAGCAACTGCTCTAAATAAGGCATTATAGCCTGAGAAGAGTATGGCATCGCAACAGATCGAAAGAAGATAGAATAAAAGTCGGTAGATGAAGGAATTCCAGTTAATCAAGTTAAAGCCTTAGTCAAATTTAAATCAAGATACAATTACATTCGTGTTATAGAAGTATCGGGAAGAGTTGATCATCCATTTGCGGTGTTCAAGATTACTTCTATTAGACGCACTTTTGAGAAACATCCATAGCGTATCATTTATTTTCAAATTACTCACGAAACATATTTAGATGTTTTTGCCACATTTCCCCCGATTTTTCCATCAGGAGGAGGTCCATTAGGAATTCTAGGGGTTGGAGTTGGTTCAGCTGCAAGAATTATACTAGAATTATACCCGGAAGTCATAATTCATGGATGAGAACTTGATCCGTCTGTTATTTCAGTAAGTAGAGAGTATTTTAGTCTTTTGAAGCTCGAGAATGATAGCCCAGGTCGGGTTTTTATTAACATCGGTGATGCTTTAAATGTTAGTGTTAGAGACGGGTTTTCAGGGATTTTGGTTGATTTGTTCTGTAAAGGGAGGGTGATTCCTGAACTTCAAGATTCAACAACTTAGGAGAAATTGAAAGGTAGTTTGAGGAAAGGTGAGAGGATTATGGTTGATGTTGGAGGGAGATGTATTGAAGCTGAAGATTCCAGTATCGATGGGAAAATGGTTATGGAAAAGATGTTGAATGCTATGTATCAAGTTTTTCCGGGGCAACTTTTTGTTTTGAGTCTTGGGAGGAGGAAACAAGACAGTTCGATTGCTTTAACAGGTGATTTACCTCATCTGGATTCATGGAGATTATCATTACGGCTTCACTGAGAGGTTATGTGAAAATGTGGACTCCGGTACTATGAATTAGTTCTGCGTGTCTTCTTGTGTAAGCATATAGATTGTACTCATGGTTTCATTTGATATAATTGAATGAAAAATGAATCGTTTATTATTTATGTTGTGTTATGCAACTTTGTTCAGTTCAATTGTTACTTTGCTAACCTCGTGGGTTGGAGACGGATATCAATACGATAATATGAACTATACTATAGTTTTAAGAAACATTGGGGTGGCAACTCGAGCAGTTATGAAGATTCCGGACGTCTGAACGGCCATCAGAAGACAGATTTTGCATTAGAAGTAATTCTGTAGTTGCAGGAAATCCTACACTACACCCCTCACTAGAATATACACAATTAAGTCATTTTAAGATGAATGATTATGATTTCTATTGATTGAATACTTGAATCTTTACAATATGAAATAGAAATGAGTAATAGAATTACAATCACTCTAAAACTTTCTCTCTCCTAAAGACTTGCTTAACAATTCAAAAGAACCCCCTACAACAGGTTTACTCAACCCTTTATATAGGGTAGTACATAGTGGATGACAGCTAAGCTGTCCTTTATTTTCGGGAATGTCTTGCGAAATATCGCAAGTGTACATGTATCAATTCTCGCGACACTCCTAAATTTCGCTGAATTTTCATATCTTTCTCATGTTTTGGCTGTCGTCATTCATTGCGTCATTTATTTTACTTCCCTGCGACTCCCTCGCAATGTCGTCATTTATTAATCTCGCGAAGTATTGATGTCGCGATATTCTGATCCTACATCTTGCCTCTTCTCATGTCTTCTCTGCGAAGGAGAGAATGTCATGAGAACCAATATTTTGAAATGCCGCAATTGTTCACCTTTATCTGTTTCACTTCCGTACTTTTACACGGAATTTATTACAAATGTTTCTTCTTCCACTCTTTTCTTGACACGTTTCTTTCAACCGTTTATTCTTGACCATTCACGTCCCATCTCGCATTAAATGCATTTGTTTTCTCGAGGATTCTTCTCTCTATATATAGTTTTCTCACCCTTCTCTTCTTCTCTTTTATTTTCCCTCTCGCAACTTTTCTTCAACTTTCTTCCTCCGCAATCTGCGCTTCTCTCTCAGTAAATCTTCCCTTCTTTCTTTCTCTTGATCTTCAATTCTCTAATCATTCCCATACTCTAAAAATGGCTTCACTTGGTCGTATATATAAACCCCTTTTTAATGAAGCTCAAAAGAATTTACAAGAGATGGGCTTCATCCTCTCAACCATTCCTGATCAAGAATCTTCATCTATACTTTCTGCAAAGTTGTTTTCTGATCATCAGTGTGATGATCAGAAAATCATAATCTTGCTAGGTCAAATCCTCGCAGGCCTTCCCATTCCTCTCTACAATCCTGAGATGCCTTTATTCTATGAAATTCTTGCTCACAAGAAATTCTCGCGAGCTATTTATCAACTAAGCGGTGATTGCATCCGTCTAATGCTTGAATTCGCCAACCGTGGCGCTGGTAAGGGATCTTTATATCCTGATGATGTCAAAGATCCTAGATTCGCAAGTTTAGAAGTAATAAATATGAGAAATGATAAATCTCGCTGGGGTGCTCGATTGAAGAGAAAAGATAATATTTCCAGTGATAAGCTGCTTATGCAAGATATTGACTGGCACTCGGGCAAAAATAATGTTCCTCGGTACTCCAAAGATGATAAGTGGTGGGTTGTTCCTCTATTTTTGAGCGGACCTTATATTGCAGGCTCTCATATACTCCCTGCAAATCTCGCAAACTATCATCCTTGGGAATTTAAGTGGCCCGAGAAGGCAAAAGAGGTATACTTCCTATTTCAGGTTTGCTTTACGATATTTCCTTCCTCTTATATTTACTAGACTTGTAAAATTTTCAGATTGCCAAATTGTAAAAGACTTATAAAAGACGTCCAAAGGCGAGTACTCTGGCGATACTCCGATCAATCACGGATGAAGTAAGAAATACTTTCTTTTGTTATTTTTAACAATATTGTTGCCTCTGTTTCTTATCTTCATTCGTGTGCGAAGGTTGTTGAAGAAATTAACATTCCCGAAGCTGCGAAGGTTAAGGGCAAGAATAAAATCACTCTTCGCAAGGATAAATCTTCCCGCTCCATCTTCTAAAAACTGAAAGTCCATCCCTCTTCTCGTTCTAGTTCCCAAACCAGCGAGAGTTCTCGACGAAGATGAAAATGAGGTTGATACTTCTTCCGTAGAAGGAGAATCATTCGATCGAGTCCGCTATGGCGCAATTGTCTAGTGTCTTCTCCGATTCTATGCAAGGATTGGGAGATGATCATTTATCTGCTACTTGCGAAGCTCTCGCTAATATTTGCGATGCTCCCCGCTAATGGATAATGATTCTTTTCGCGGGGTTTCCCGAACAATGTCTCCCAAATTTCTTAAATGCACTCGGTGCTTTGGTATGTTCATATCTCTTTATTTATCTCGTAATTTCAATTATAAACCTTATCTTAACAATTTCTTTATCTTTCTTTATAGTCCTGGGAGAGCTTCCTTTGTTGTTGCCTCAGACCTCGAGAAAAGACGCAACAATCTTGAAAAGAAAAATCTTCAACTTAAAGAGAAGATCAAAGAACTAGAAATTGAAGTTGCGACATCTCGCAAGAAGGATGAAAAAATTAAACAATTGGAAGTTGAGTCTTCTTCCTAAAAGGACAAAATATCTACTCTTCAAAGTGCTAATCAGCAACTTTATGGTATAACACCCTCCTCTTTTCTTCATTTCCACTTTGCCATTTATTTTTCTTTGCCCGACTCATCATTTTCGCAGACATTTATAATCTTTCTAAAGAAGCCATCCTTCTCCATTCATTCCCTGAACCTATGGATGATGATGCTCTTCTCGCTCTCCTTAATGAATCTTTAAGTAGTTCTTCAAACAAGATTAATTCTCTCTCATTAAATGAACTTCGAACCAAATTTCATCTTTTAGAAATTGAACATAGGTCTAGTTTAGGTTTAGCCAACCGATTTAAACGTTTATATCTTGACTCCCAGGAGAGTAATAATATTCTAAGGAAAAAGATTAGCAGCCTCATAGATGATAAAGATCGCATTGCTAATCAAGGTGCACAAGCATTAGAAAAATTCCAAAAAACTATTCTTGAAGTCCAAATTGAACGAGATGAATCTCTTCGCCAAAATGCCATACTTAATGAGCGAGAAAATCAAATTCGTTCACTTCTTGTCATAAATAATGATGATGAATTCGCTTGGGCTGCGAAGGTTCTAGATAATGCCGAAATAACTTAGGTGTTAACGCGGTCTTCATGCTTGAGCATAATGCCTTGGTTAAAGATATGATTTCGACGAGAAGGTTGTTTTACTATTCTTCATTATCTTTCCGCTTCTTTTTTACTTAAATCATTATTAAGTCGCTAACTCATTGTCATTTGTTCGCAGAATCTGAGAAGAGGTTTCAAACTAGAATCAAGGAACTTGAATCTGAGAAAGCACAACTCGCAAGAAACTTCTCTCTTCGCAATGAAAAATATTCTAAGATGAAGAGGAAACTACAAACTACTGTGGCGAATTTCAATAATGATGTTGTTCGTTTTCGCAACCAAACTATTGAACAGTTTGCAATGATCACAATATTCCTCTTTCTTCATATCCTTGTCTTCTCGATGAAATTCCTGAAAATATGCCTTTCTCAGATGTCTCTGATAGTGATGTAAGCGAAGAAGAAGAATCTGATAAAGAATCTGATGAAGAAGAATAAGTTGCTAGATTGTTCCATTTTCCTTTCTCTTCTTGTGATATTTGTACATTTATCCTTCCATTTTGTAATCTCTTACTGTAAATCTATCATATGAAAATAAATAACAAGTTTTTATTCTAATCATTCCCATACTTGCCTCTGTTATTTATTTTCACATGAGAGAAATTAAGTCGACAATCTTTAAGTAATGATACTTCTTAATTTTGCAACTGATGTTGCTGATTCTCCACAAATAAATGAAGAAATATAATCGTATTCGCAAGCTTGTTTGCTTACTCAATTTCTTGTGTTATCTTATCATCATTTATGTTGAAATTCATCATTGCGACAAAATCGCAGGACGTCGTTACATTTTCATGTAATGACCCATTGATCTTGCCTTATCATTGTTTTTGTGTGGTCTTATTTTGCCTTCCTAGTTAAAGGTCTTATTTTGCCACCCCTCATTTTGCATCAATATGACAGGTCTAAATATTCTTGCAAACATAAAATCCCATGACATTGACGTCTTGCGACAAGATCGCAGGACGTCCTTACACTCTCATGTAATGACCCATTGATCTTGTCTTATCATTTTTTTAGTATTTTTGCCTCTGCAGAATATTTCATTTGCGACAATATGACATGCCTAAATGTTCTTGCGAATATAAAGCCCCATGACATTGCCGTCTTGTGACACTTATCAGCTCCCTAATGGAGGGTGCCGCCCTTATCATCTCCCTGGTTGCCCCTTCAAGGAGGCGTACATCGGCCATACAAGACTAGCTCCTCCCATCTGTCTTAACAACAACCAGATTGTTTTCGCAGACCTCTTATCCCTTATACCTATAGGGTTTATGGTTACGAGACCGCACCCTAAGTGGAGTTTTCTTCGGGCCGAGTGCGGATGTGCCAAGACTTGCCAAGAATGGTCGAGACACTTCAAATGTCCCAGCACTCTTGGCTCAACCGTGTACCTCGGCGCCTTGAGCATACATCGACTCCTTGGAAGAGACCCTCGGGCGTCCAACCAGGGTATAACCTTATATATATAGTTGGAAATCCAAGGTATCTCTCCCGGATAGGCTTTCATGGGCCCCAAATTTTATGACTCAGGTTCCAGGGGCGGTGTAACCTTTTCCCTGAGCCATGTCAAGAGATACCCCCTTATATGACGCACTTTAGGTCTTACATTTGCCTCTTGCGAAATATCATTCGCGAACTAGGGTGTACGCCATAAAGGTTCGTCCCATTCACTCACTCTTTAATATTTGTTAATTCATTCAATCATTCATTTTTGGTTTTCTCTTGTTATTTTGTTTGCGAAGCTATCGCACAATCTTGCATTGTTTATTCATTTTTGGTTTTCAATTCTTCAATCAAATTTTCATACATTCTTGATGGCGAGATTCTCGCGTATTTCTTCTTCAATTATTGTTTCTTCCTCTTAATCTTGATATGCCTTTATCATTGATTTTGATAATAATGATTATTCATTTCTTACACTTTTTGCTCTCCCGCTTGCTCTCGCCTCTGCACCATTCAAACCTCTTAATGATTCCTTTCCATCATGATTTTCAACTGTTTTCATGCACTTGCTTCGCGATGTATCTTCACCTCTTGTATCTATGGTATCCACCATCAACCTTTCTCTTCTTTGTTCATCTTTTATATTTTGCTTCCAGCCCTTTATTTTTGCAGCTCTTTCCTCGCAACTCTCTACATCAATCTCATAGCATTTTTGTCCTTCCATCCAGTCTCCCTTTATAACTCCAACACCGCTAGGATGAGGAAACTTTATACACTGATGATAAGTCAACGCTACACCTAGAATTTCGTGCAACCATGTCCTTCAGATCAATGCATTATAAGGGGACTCCACATCGACTACACAGAACAAAATTTCAGTTGATAATCCTTGCAAGGGTATTCTCATATGAACTTCTCCTTTAGGCTTATTCGCTGTGCCATTGAAACCGTATATTTTATATGTCTAAGGTATCAACTCTTCATCCTTCCCACCCATAGTCTTGTAAGTATGGTAAAAGAGAATGTTTACTGAGCTCCCCGTATCAATTAAGATTCTATTGATCGCTCAGAATTTTCTCGCTTCATCATCTTCGCCATCTATTTTGGATTAATTTCCAATTTTACGACCAATGGGCTATCATGCGTTTGGATTAATTTCCAATTTTTGCACTTGCCATTCTTTTAATGGGCTATCATCACTTCTCTAAGATCGCATCCCTCGCAAAAACCCTACTGAGAACATTATCATGAAAATCTTCAATTGCTCGGTATGAATGTATAATGGAGTTGCAAAAAAAATTTTTGGCTTTCGTTCCAACTTCTATTACGAATGTTTCTTTCCCCTTTGTTGAGTTTGTCCTGTGCATTTCTGGCGGTGGTGGTAACGGTTGAACCTTCTCTTCACTTTTTAGAAAATGATTCAGCTTTCCTTGGTCAATCATTCTCGAGGATGATTCTTTTTATATTTCTGCAGTCATTTGTTAGGTGTCCATGAAAGCGGTGGTAAGAACAAAACTCGTGACTTCTATCACTTGGTGGTGGCTCATTCCCCATGTTCCATGGTGCAGGTATGTTTTCCATCAAGAGTATAGCTTCCCATATTTTTTCCACACTAGTATTTAATGGTGGCATTTTGATTTCCTCCCATACTACCCCGTGACTTCGCTGCCCTCCATGATAATTCGCCTTCGACCTCCATAAGTTTCTTGCGGATGATCAAGTCTTTGAATTTTGTTATTGCCGCCACGGTTGTAGTAGTTCCTTTCTCTTTCATATTCTTCCTGATCACGGCTTCCCATAGCTACTATCTTTGGCTGTCCATCATCTATTATCCTTTCTTGTTGCCCTTGCGAAGTGCTCGCCATCAGATTTATCAATTTGGGTAATAAGCTTGCATTCGCAAAGATTTGAATTTGTATTTGCAATCGGGTATGATTCCATCTCATTCTCGCCTTTCCTCTAGAGCAATATATTCCTCCCCAAGTTCTCGCAACTCGGTCATTGTAATTGTATTCTTGACTCGGAAAATTTGAATATATAACAAATTGGTTGCGAACATAGCGTTTATGAATGATAGAATAAGATATATTTCATCCACTCGTCCACCATTTCGCTACACATTGTCTTCCACCTCACGCTTAAGTGTCTCAAACTTTCGCCAACTCTTTGTTTCAGCCCAAATACATCTTCAATTCCCGGTCGCGAGGAGTTGTTACTTATATACGCCCTAAGAATATAGCTTGTAAATGGTTGAATGACGTGATTGTGTTTCTTGGTAAACCCTCAAACCATTTCAATGCTTCTCCTGTTAAACTAGATGCAAAATATTTGCACAATATGGCGTCATGATTTTCCCATTGTAGCATACATCTCACATACGCTTTGATGTGTTGTATTGCGCAAGTTGTTCCATCAAAAATGTTGGTTAATCCGGGTAAATTGCACTTTGGGGGTATTCCTCCTAACTGCACCTCTAGTGTAAAGGGGGTTTTCGCAGCTTCTTCGATGGCCTCATCCAATTGTCTTCTTCCTCCTCCCCTTCTATTGTTCAACATTCCTCTCATTTCTCGCCAACTCTCTTAAGATTTGTTCGTTTACATCGAGATTCGAATTTATTGGTCTTTTTAGCTCGCCTCTCTCCTTCTCGCGTTCATGTCTCGCTTTGATTTTCTTGTTCAAGCATTTTCTTCTCTTCTTTCTCTCGCGACTTTCTCCTTCATCTCGTTCACGAATTCGCACACCATTATATCTATCATTTTCTCTTCTTGGTTGTCTATCGCTTCTCCTTTGTACTCTTTCATATTCTTCATTGATATTTCCATTGTTGCGATTTTGCTCGCGCCTTCTTTCTCGATTGTCATGATTGTTCTGTCGAATTGCTTCCTCCAATTCCCGTTCTTCTATTTCTACTCTTAATCTTTCCTTTTCGCAAGCTAGACGCGCTTGTTCAATATAATGTCTTTCGACGTCATCTTCAATCTCCTTTTGTTTCCTCCGTGTTTCTCTCCCATGTAGTATTCTTCTTCCTTCTTCCTTATTTTCTTCGCCAATTGGATTATTTTGCTGCCTTTTTTCTTGATTTCCGTCATTTTGGCCATTCTGTAAAATCTCAGGACGTGGAATACACACCACTTCCCTTCTTTCGCAGCATCCTTCACCGAGATTTGGCTCTCTTTCTAGATTTTCTTCATTAACATTTTCTACAGTAATGTTCTCCTCGTATCATCTCTAACCGATCCCGATCTTGACCTGGTATTACTTCTCGACCTTCTATTCTGCAACCTCATATTTTCCATTCTTAGCTCATGGTTTTGCCTTGTTAAATTTGCACGCTCTTCCGCTTCTAACCGCCTTTCTTCATGTATTGTTTGTCTCAAAGCTTCTAATGCTGCGATTTCTTCATTTCCATGAATTGTTTCTCCAATTTCTTCTCGATTTCTCTCCTCTTGTCCATTATTTATCAATTGTTGCACTTCTTCTCTTTCTTCCGTAGAATCTGATCTCCATGCATGCACACTCACCCTATCATAATCTATTACTCTATTCGGTGCTGGTTGAATTGGTGGTTGAATTTGACCTTCTTCTCTATTTCTTGCGTTTATTCTTGATGGTTCACCTACTTCATTTCTCCTTTCTCCAGATAATCTCCTGCTTCTTCTAACAGTTGTTGGTTGTTCTGATGCATTCCTTCTTCTAGCCATTTCTCAATTTCAGTAAGTTGTTGAAAATTATACGAAATTTCTTTCTTGTTACTCCTAATTCTTTCAATTCACAAGGTTGATCTCTACTCAATCCCTGTTTCTAGCGCCATTATGTAGTTGCAGGAAATCCTACACTACACCCCTCACTAGAATATACACAATTAAGTCATTTTAAGATGAATGATTATGATTTCTATTGATTGAATACTTGAATCTTTACAATATGAAATAGAAATGAGTAATAGAATTACAATCACTCTAAAACTTTCTCTCTCCTAAAGACTTGCTTAACAATTCAAAAGAACCCCCTACAACAGATTTACTCAACCCTTTATATAGGGTAGTACAAAGTGGATGACAGCTAAGTCATCCTTTATTTTCGGGAATGTCTTGCGAAATATCGCAAGTGTACATGTATCAATTCCGCGACACTCCTAAATTTCGTTGAATCTTCATATCTTTCTCATGTTTTGGCTGTCGTCATTCATTGCGTCATTTATTTTACTTCCCTGCGACTCCCTCGCAATGTCGTCATTTATTAATCTCGCGAAGTATTGATGTCGCGATATTCTGATCCTACAAATTCCTTTTAGGAGAACTGAGATCTCTCTTAGACAAGGGGACATCTTATCAGTTCGACAGTTATACGACAAAAAACCTCAAGGAAACAAAGGTCATTTCTTTTTCGAGAGCCATTCAGAAAGTTGACATGATAATGGGAAGAGAATATTAACAAGCACGACATGAAAGGCAGAATTTCGGTTTATTAAATACGGGTTTTACTAAAAGTTTAACTCCCATGTTTTGTAGAGAAACTAGATAATAACTGTAGTAATTTGTAAGAAGACATCAACAGATTGACAGAAAGATGTAGAAGATTAGGTTTTCTTTTTTATAATCGTTGGCTTGTTGCTTCATCTACATTCTTGAATAACCTTTGCGGTCTTCATATTGTTCCATGAATGTATCATTAAACTTCTGGAAACTATCCATGATTGATGTCATGTCTTCTTCAGCTGGTAAGATAGTGGTCCTCAAGTGGAAGATACTGGAACATAGAAACAAATTAACCATGAATTTACGATTGAAGTTGACAACAATTATGAATCAAGACCCTAATATGGAATTTCAAATACAACACAATAATCACCTACTACTCGAGAAAACATTTAACAGATAGCTAATTCTAAATCAACTCAGCTGGCATATACAAGGGAACCAGTGGTCGATTTTATTGAATTTATTCAGGTTGGTCTGATGGTCCGGTCTCAATTTTCTATTCTGTTCTCTTTTTTTTTTTAACTTTTTTTTTTCAAATTTTTTTTTTCAATTTGTTTTTAGTAACTCAGTCACTGTATTTCAACCCAGCAGACATCAACATAAAAATTGTGCAAAACATAAAAACGGAAGTAATAAGATGATTCCGAGATACGGTGAAACTATCATGTTATTTCAAACACCTGAGCTCTGTGCTTTTATGAGTAGACTCTATTTTGATGTGTATATACCGTCGAAATCCGTTAAGATCTCTAAATATCCGAAATGGGAATCACGTGGAAATTAATAATAAGGGAAGTCGCCACCCAACATAGGGAGCTGGGACCCAAAAGGAAATACTGGTCCAATTATCATAGATTCAGTCCGGGAATCAAAACATGAGCTGGGAAGGTGTGAGGCACCCAGCCCGTCCAATCCGAAGATTGACCTCTACTTTATATTTGGGATTTTAGGATTCTAATTCTCAATAAACTAAGAAATAAACAAATGAAATACATGAGATTACAAATATTTTCACCAATTAAATGGACACGAACTATCACCTGTTTTCGCTAATTAATGATTATGATGTTGCTTAGTGTTGATGGTGGATTTTCAACAAAGGTCAAATCCGTAAAATCATGATACTGCATGTTTCTGGTACGGCTTCAGGCATGTGACGATTCATATTTTACGAAGCCACGATGAACATGTCTTTCGAAAAGCCTCCACTAGCTGAGCGTTCGATCCCTGGCATTTCATTGTGCACTCTATGTAGAATAATGGAATTGGGAGGTCCTCCTACATAATTGTTCGTTGAGAGGGCTTAACGCCTTCAGGACTTCGGTGATACTCACTATTCCCTGACTACATGGGAGCAAACCCCTCTACATAGAAGAACGATTGGGCGGTTCTCCGTAAGATTGAGAGCAACAGCGGCTTCAGGACAGTGACACTCACTGATCCTGACTATGTAGAGCTACCGTGTATAGACTCGGGCGTTCTCCGAAAGATCTGAGAGCGCCTTCAGGATATTAACCGTCTCCTGACTATGCACATAGATTAATTCTGCCGTGACATTCATCACTTAATTCCCAGAATGATCCATTATTGCTCCTGTTCCATGGTCGATTCCACGGCCTGATCCCATGGAATGGCAATAACGATTGCTCCAATTTCATGATCGAATCTACGACTTGATCTCATGGAATGGCGAAAACAATTATATTATCTCATTACTCCGATTTCATGATCGAATACACTGCTAATCTCATGAAATGGTAAAAGATAATTTTATTACTCCGATTCTATGGTGGAATCCACGATCCAATGGAATGGTAATGCCTATTTTATTATTCTGAATTCATGGTCGAATCCACAGCTGATCCTATGAATTGATAATAAATAACTACTCATTTTTATTTGTTCAATTTCATGAATTATTCTACAATGAATTTCATGGATCAGCAACAAATAATCACAATCGGGCATCCGGACCATCCCTGAGTAAGCCCCACGAAAAATGGTGTAAGTGTACTCGACAATGATGCACGACTGAGCACCCGGATGCACGAACGAGCATCCAAAAACACGAATATATGAGGAATCCTACGCAAAACAGGAGAAAACAACAAATATTAATAAAATAATAAGGAGCGCCCAGAGGCCGGGCCCACCGGCCGGCCGGCCATGCCCTAGCCGAGGCCGGTCCCCATGCTTCTTTAATTATTTTGCCCTATTTTGTTATTTTCATGAACTCATGAAAAAACTCCTTGATTTTAGCAACTTTCCTTGTTTTTGCAAAATTCATGAATTCTCCATAACTTCATGGATTCATAAAAAATAATAATATTATAAAATAAGGAAAGGTGTGCGAGACCGGGCAACATGGACGGCCGGCCATGCCTTAGCGTGGTCGGTCCCACACCTTACAATCCTTAGCCTATTATAATAATAATTCCCCAATTTCATGAAACTCCTTGGTTTCAACAAAATTCATGGATTCTCCGTAACTTCATGGATTCATGAAATAATATTATAAAATAGGGAAAGGTGTGCGGGACCGGGCAACATAGCCGGTCGGCCATGCCCAAGCCGTGGCCGGCCCCACACCTCACAATCCCTAGCTTTTTATAATTATTATTTCCTAAACTCATGAAACTCCTCCGTTTCAACAAAAACCCATGGTTTCTCCATAACATCACGGGTTCATAAAAAATAATATTATAAAATAGGGAAAGGAGTGTGGGACCGGGCAACATAGCCGTCCGGCCATGCCCTAGCCGTGGCCGGTCCCACACCCTATAATCCCTAGTCTTTTATAATTATTTTCCTCAAATTCATGAAACTCCTTGGTTTGAGCAAAAATCATGATTTCTTCATAACTTCTCAAATATTGCTCAAATCATGAAAATTCAAAAGCCAACGTGGTCACATGACCGGCTAACCGCTCACGGCAATTTTGGATGTTAAAATACTCTTATTTTACATTTACAAAATATTGATTAATTGAGCATACATGCTCATTCCAACAAAAATCAAGAATTTCAATCAAGATGAAACTCTTCTGAAAATTCCCAATGTTGCTCAAACGCACGTCAGAAAATACTGAAACTCTCAGTACGGAGACATGGACACCATGGTAACACGTGCATGCCTTGATGACCGACCAGAGTCATTCCTAGGGCTTGCACAAAGCCGGTCCCACATGTTTTCATAGTTCTGACCCAATTTGCTCAATTGTTCATATTGGGCCCAAACTCTTTCCAACCAACCTAGGGATTGCTCGAACGGACAACATTTAGTCCCGTGACCACCAAAAGCCGGTCCCATGCTCTCTTGATCGGTCCCATATTTCATACCTAGGTTTTATCACCTAATGCTGAACCCAAAGAGATTTCAAAAATGATAAAACCGCACTTAATCATCATTCCTTCACCAACTCTCCAACTGAGAACCCTGGTGCATGCTCATTCGAGCAATTGGGCATCACATGGACGTCCATGGTCTCATGTGGTCGGTTCCTCCTTTGCTCATGACCTCTTTTCAGCAATTCGTCAGCTAATGAGCAATTTATCAAAAATTAGGGTTTTCGAATAAACGCTCAACAAATCATTATTTTGAGCAAATTCAAACACTAATAAATTTATATTGATTCAGCAACCAGCATCTGAATTAATCATATAATATTTGGTAATCTACCAATATTTTAATATTTTATTGGGTCACGACACTAATAAATATTTCGTCGAAATGAGCAACATTTGCTCAAATATTGATCCAGCTATCAATATTTATTAACTTATCAATAATTTGTTGAATTGAGCAATACTTGCTCAATTGCACGTCAAATTCTCAATATTTTCGAATTAAGCAGTACTTGCTCAGTCGCTCGAATATTGACCCAACTATCAATATTCAGTAACTTATCAGTATTCCGTCGAATCGAGCAATACTTGCTCAGTTGCTCGAATAATCCATATGTATTCAGTAACTCATCAATATTCAACAACTCGTTGAATTTACAATATTTGCTTAGACGAGCAACATTAATATTTATGAATCGCTGTGCATTTGTCAAACATGCTCGGTTCAACAAAACCTAGGCTCATTGTCTAATCAGTCAACAACTGACAAACTAAATACACGTCTGTCATGCAGACTCCACGATTCGTGGGACATCAATCACCTCAAATTGGAGGATAACAACTAGGGTTTTGGTCTGGCGGCCTACATCACGTGGATTCATTCACGACGAGAAATGTGCGTAAGTCGTGCCAACGGTTGAAGGAGTTAGCAAAGTAGTGGGTGCACGATCCGTCAAGTTTCCACACATGGAACTGACTTTATCATGATCTTCCACTTGCCAACTCTTCCACTCATGAAACCGTCACACTTACAGGGATCAAGGTGTTCACAACTCTGACAGTATAAATAAGTCTTTGAATCCATGATTGAGGACAACGTTTTTGGTCTACACAGAATTTCTCGAGTAACTACTCTCAAGAATTCATCAATCCATCAGAACTTATTCGAACTCAACAGTTCACCAATTATTGCAGAAACATTCAACATACCCACAATCCTTGATCATCATTGATCCCATACAATTCTCAGCTTCCCCCCTACAGATCAACCATCTCCCTCTTTGTGACCGAATTGACTTTGGAACGGCCATTGACTTGGTTTAGGACGGAGTCCTACAGATTGATATCTCGAATCTAAGCACTCCCTTTGCAGTGCATCTGTGTGAGGTTGAGCAGTTTTCCCGGTTTGAGGAGTCTCGACAACACGCTCGACTCTTCACTTTCCTAAAAAACCAGCGAACCGTTTTTCCCCATCCACAGATTGGCGACCACAGTGGGAGATTAATCTCTCGGTTGCAATCTCTCATTTTCACAAAATGGTTGATCTTAGGTCAGGTTCAGTTACCAATCCCAACACAAACAATGCTAGCACTAGAAACAACGGTGGTACTCCAGAAACTACTCCTGCTTCCAACAACGGTGCTGCTGATACCACTCCTCCGCAAACCAACATTGGAGACAATCCTCTCTTAGACCGGTCTCCCGAAGAAATTAGAGAAAACCCACCTACCATAGGTGATCTCATGAAGGTGCAAGAAACTCTTGCCAAGAATCAGATTGACATGGCTAACACATGGAAAGAGCTGTGCAATTATCTCAAAACTCTCACTGACAAGATGTCGAGAAAGCTCAAGAAAGGAAAAGCCAAAGAAACATCTCCGCCGCCGATCCTAAGTCACTCGATCCATGTAGTAGATGATGATGAGGTGCACAAAGTTGCGAGATAATCCACCAACAAAAGAACTGCGCAGCTTCATCACTCGTGAGGACTGGGAACGCTTCATGGAGGATCGAGGAAAAGACAAAGCATCATATGTTCATCGTCATCAACCTTTGTATCCTGCTTCTACACAAAGAATCCCTCTCCCGAAAGGCTGCACCTCCCCAACAATCACACTGTACAATGGAACAGGGAACGCTTGAGAACACATCTCTCGATTCTTGGAGGCACTAGGAAAGCACGAACAAAATCATGTCATCCGTCTAAAAGAATTATCGAAATGACAGGCTGAGCATACACCTGGTACAACAACATTGCACCTGGGAGAATCGCTAGTTGGGGAGAAATGGTTAATGCCTTCTACAGGAAATACTTCTTCATCTCAGAGCATATTACTCTCTCCGACTTAAGAAGAATGTCTCAGAAGAGCAATGAGCATCCGAACGATTATGTGAAGAGGTTCAGAGTCCAAGCTTTGGATTATCATGACCCGAATGTCATTGGACAACAACTGGTGGACTTGTGCATCAACTAATGATCCCGGTCTCTGAGCCTTGCTTGGAAAATATCCGGTTCCATACTTTCTCAGAGCTTCATGAAGCAACCAAACGATCAGCGACTACTGCACCTACTTTACTGTAAAGAGCAAAGTCAGCAAGGTGGAGGAACCTCGAAGCAGCCGATGCCTAGTCAACAATCAGTACAATCTCCAGCCTTCAAAAAACGTTGTTGCCGGAAGGAATAGAAGGAAAGCCGAGACGCGGCATCAGAGCGCTTCTCCAAACATCCCAGGCTCCTCTGAAGGCGCAAAGAAAAGATAGTCAATCCTGAAATGCACAAACCTCGACCCGACATCAACGAACGGGGAAATGATCAGACAGACTCAAACTTCTCTTTTCTCATGAAGGAGTGATCGAGTTACCGAAAGTCTGGGTTCAAGATGGTGCAATCATATTATCGTTCATCGAGAGAGAGCCAATCAAGAAGAAATGGAGAATCCTGTCTTCGCCTTCATAGGTTCATTGATCATCCAACAAGTAACTGCAATATTTTGAAGCACGTATTCAAAGAGACGGTTGATCCACAATAGATTCAACTGGGGACCGAAGGAGTACACAAGAACCCTCTCCCATTCAGAATATTTACATTCTCTGAACAACCAGTCAAAGAAGCAGTTCAATCATTGATCGAGCGTATCTGTGAAATTGCTCTATCTGTCTAAGACACAAAGGAAGGACATATTCACAACACCAAATTATATTGTGTGAGACGTCTCCGTCCATCCCTAAATACTCCTTGAACCTTCTTCCACAGACAAGGAGACGCATGATGACGGGACTCATTTTACCACAAATCCATCTCGAGGACATGAATTCAGAAGAATGTTGATCGATGCTGACACCGCCATCAACATCATTCCACTGAAAACCCTCGGAGCCGTAGGAATCACTCGAAAAGAAGCTACTCGTGATCCCATCTGAATCAGAGACCTTGAAGGAACGCTCAGAGATGCTTATGGCTATATCACTCTCAAAGTGAAAATAGGTTCAACCTGGACAGAAACCAAGTTTCACATAATCAGGAAGATCCAGGATATGACATGTTCTTCAGACAAGCATGGATCCACACTGAAAAGATGGCTACTGACAAAGCGTCTTTGGTTGCACATCCCTCCAACGAAGAAAGTTCTGATCCAGAAGATTTGGCAGACGTTTCATCATCAGAGCACTTGGAGGAATTTCGAACTTTGAAGAGGTTGAAGCAACAACCTACAAAAGATGCATAGACATTCATCAAGATATTCCACACTCAACTTCCCCGCATTATTATTTTACCAAGTGGTTGAATCTGACATTTCTCCGAAGAGCACTGAGACATTCATTACTGAGATAATTTCCAAGCATGGCAAAGAATACTTTGGGCGTTTCTCCATAGCCTTGCAGGATTATCCATTTGTTCCACAAAATCATAAAGCTCTGATGTCTGCACAAGTGTTGAATCCCACTACCGCAACGAAAGGGATGTTGAATCAACAGAAGATACTCAGGGACGAGACGATCAAACCTAAGATATTCGATGCTTAAGGGATATGACGCTTCAACGCTCAAGCATCTAAGAAGCCTTTAAATTTTACTCCCAATCAAAGAGTACACCTTTGATAATGACGCCTCTGGCTTCAGCACAAAAACATCTCGACGATGACACACTGATACTACCGACACGATCAAAGTGAAACTGAACTACAATCGTTGAGTCTTCACTATCTCCATAACAAGACTTCAAGCGTATGCAACATCATTCATCCATCGATGCCACGAATTCCTTCAACATGCACTGGGGACTTGATCTTATTGGACAAGATTCAAGACATAACAAGTCATTGCAAAATGATGCGATTCCATGAAAACTTTATCAATGGAATCTCTCTACATCACTAACTTTGCACAACTAAGGAACTTCTCTCTTCATCGATCACACCCGTAATGGAGATCACGATGCAATCTGCCGCAACAACGTCGACCCATTGATGAAGCCACTTCACGGTAAAGTCATACTGATCAAGATAATTCGGGTTGTACTCCCAGTACACCTACATCTTAGGGATGCTCAACCCAACAACTAGTTCGTGAACGTGAAGGTTCACAGAGTGGAGGAACTCCACCCAGTATCGGCATCAACAAGGATATGTGGAGGAACTTTATTCATGGTCTCAACATCAACAAGAATTTCTGGAGAGAATTCAATCGTGATCTCAGCATCAATAACAGTCCCAGGTGCAACATCAGTCTTCATCAACTAACCATTCTCTGAAGCATTGCTCGATGAAGCGGACTTCTCAAAGCATTAATGATTCGTGTCAAGATGTGTAGACATGAAAATATTTTCACATGAAAGTCTTCCCAAAGCTTGCACGACCGGTGGGCACAAGCCAAAGACTTCTACAAGATGTTCTCATCACCTCTGCAAATGAGATACAACACACTTCAGGCCATGGGTTTACAAAAACATACCAATGAGTGAGGAATGGGACAATGCTTCCTCAACGAAAAATGTTCTTCTATGTCTCTGATACAACATACCAAAAGTTCACATCAATCGGACATACGAGCTGAAAGATACGACCTTTACCGTCAGGTCTACGAAATCTGAAAAGTTTGTACGGGATTACAAATAACAAATGTGCACGCTTCGTTGGCTGACCTCTACAACTCCAAATTGAGTGATTCTTCTCTCATGTGATAACTCGGTCTCTTAGCTTCAAAATTTGGGTCAAGCATCGAATTCCGACGTCGTATGAGGTTCCTACAACTTCCAGAGCGTACAACATGCAAGCAGCAATTCTTAGACAGGTTTCATAACTTCCACAGTCGATCAGTGTCCATCGGGTCTTTCCACTAAGTACTTCATCAAGGTACCTCCAACTTCGACCACCTAGGTCTTTACATCAATTTTTCTACCTGGGTCCTCTATCCAAGTTTTTCCAGAAGAAGAGAAAACGAAAGGAGAGATTTAACAAATCGGGACCGATACCACACCGATCATGACGATCGCTTCACAGCCAAGACACGTGGCACCAGACTCTCATCATAAAAGGAATACTACCACTGGGACATGAAACCATGGTCATTACACCACCCCCACTTGAGAGCAACCTCGCTTATGGTCCCGTGACCGTGGTTTCGTAAGTGATGTTTCTATGACTAGACGTAAACAAGATGGCCGCAAGCACCATGCTCATGTATCAATAAAGGGTTCCTGATCTCAAATGAATCAATGGCATTGAAATCCGTCACCAACCCTTCAAAACACAAGCGAATGGTCCAATGACACAACAGGGGTGTTTTACAACAAGCTCGTCGGAGACAATTTTACACTGTCCCGTACGAAGCAGCAAGCTGGGAGAAATAGGTGAAGAATCTAGGGATGGGTCATATACCATTCTCTTTATATGTATGTCCTATACAACATATCCAAAATTCACAGCAATTGGGGAAACGAACAAAAATATGTGGCCGAAACATTGGACAACATACAATCTGAAAAAGTTCTAAAAGTCTCCTGGAAGTTTACTGTTTCGCCTTTTTCAGGCCGTAAACATGCTCAAAACTGAAAAATCTTCTTAACTAAAGCTTGAAAACTTCCTGGGCATAAGGATACATGGGTAGATCGCGAAAAACTGATATCGGATGAAGATTTTACGGCGTATTTGCTAAAAGGCTGAGTTCTGAATTTTCTGGTGACGTATTTCGGTAAAGCTTTTCACTTATTCATGAGAATCTTCATTCATTCATCAACAAATCAGCAATTTCATACTTCTATGAAGAAAATATATAATGGGTACTTACTGGAGTAGTCCCTAAAGTGCTCAAGGGACCGGAATTGCCAACATCACCATTGGAAACATCATTACTTTCACTCGGTTTCCAAATGTGGGGTTTTCTTCTTCACCATCCTCTGAAGACGAATGAGAATCATCAGTACTCCCTTGTTCCATGGAAATTTCCTCCTGAATACATCAACAATAATTAGTGGTATTTTATTCAAGGAGTGCTATGAATGATTATACAAAGAGGTACTTACATCGAATTCTTCTTTGACGCTCGATTCAGAAATTATTTGTTCAGCAATAATGAATTGAAGACCGTCAAGGCTCAATGGAGCAAAGTTCTGAAACGAAGTAACAAACATTGGTTTCATGATCCTAATTGCACGGACAAGAAAAAGTCATGATATAAGGAGCGCTAACAACTAACCAAAGAGACAGCCGTGGACTTTACAGTGATCGATATCATTCTATGATCCTTATTTCTGGATTCTCCATTCCGAAGACTTACTGCTCTTTCTGGGTAATCCAAATCAATCGAACAATGACCCATTTGTCGAGCTGCTCTATCGATGTTATATTCCTCCATCAGAGACTTCCCGTGCATTACTGTTACTAAGTAATCAGGAGTACAACTCAGTGTGAAAGATCTCTCACCATCATTCAGAAGTCCCAGAAGCACCATTTCATCTGTAGAGATGTCATCTCTGGAAGTATCATCTTTGGAAGTGTCATTATGGGAACCAGTCATTCTTGCAAAGTTGTTGTGACGTCCATACAACATTCATATCATCAGTAGATGCAGATTTCATCAGCAGTGGAATTAAAGAACAACAAAAATAATTAGGATGCTCACATTAGCGTCTACAAAAATGGTAATTCTCAACTCTTACCTATTTACGATTTCACGAACTTAGTGATAATAACGTAAAACTTTGAAAACTTTCTCACACCTTCAACAAACCTGTGAAGACGAGCAAAATCCATCATTCAAGAGTCGACACTGACTTTTCACGAAATTATGAATAATTCACATAACCCTTCATGTGAACATTCACTGATTTTCTACCGTGTGTGCATACGCTATGAAATCATGAAATTCATGAAAACATTATTGTTTGCTTTCAACAATTGTTTAAAATCAAAACTTGATTTTGCAAAATCTTCCATAAAATCGTGAGCAACCCACGTAAATCTTTACTATGTGAACGATTTTTCAAAATTTGGATAGAGGTCCATTCTACAATTGTGAAAACTCACATACAAACATTATTTCACCATGAATAATTTTCTACTCTCAACGGTTGTTCAAAATCAAAACATTGATTTTACAAAATATATATTTCAACGTGAAACTCATGTAAATTTGAAAATGTATATATATATATATATATATTTTTGCTCCCTCAAACAAGCATTCGTCTATGAAACGAGGGTCTTTTACACTTTTGTAAAGGTCCACATATTCCAAATAAATTTTATCATGAGGTGCAGGTCTTTTCAAAAATTCCTCTAACTCTAAGGATCATTATTTATTACTTTTACTATGAACGAACCTATGTTCCTAAAAGTATTTGTGAAAGTCCATGCTTTGAGAATAAATTTTAGTTTTCATGAAACTTCATGAACAAAATTTTATCTACTGTAACTAGACCATGTCTACTCAAGAATACATGTATCTCTTTCATATTAGGGATTATTGCTCGTTTCTTAAACTAACGAACGAACGTGCATATGTTTTCTAAAACAAATTTTCATGAAACACATGGAATTTTATTTTGAACAACTGAACTTTTTTTAAAAAAAGGGCTTCTTCCCCTTTATTTCAATTTTATTTCCAAAACCTAATAAAACATGGGTTTCCTTTTTTGGGCTTGGGCTCATAAATCCTAAATCAACCTGAACTGGACTTTTGACCGACCAAATCAGCAGCAGTTCACCTCTCCATGCCCACAAAATAACACTCTATCACACTATCAGGGTCCTCACCCGAACATTTGCTCGTACATGACACCATTGGAGCAAATCGAGGATTCTGAAACTACCTTTGTAGACTGAGTTCAACCACGATCTCGTAGACTAAAAATAACCATCTAATGCTTACCGCGGAACATGACTATTCCTCACTAAGCAGGGGACTTAATGTTGATGGTGGATTTTCAACAAGGGTCAAATTCGTAAAATCATGATACTGCATGTTTCTGGTACGGCTTCAGGCATGTGACGATTCATATTTTACGAAGCCATGATGAACATGTCTTTCGAAAAGCCTTCACTAGCTGAGCGTTCTATCCCTGGCATTTCATTGTGCACTCTATGTAGAATAATGGAATTGGGCGGTCCTCCTACATAATTGTTTGTTGAGAGGGCTTAACGCCTTAAGGACGTCGGTGATACTCACTGTTCCCTGACTACATGAGAGCAAACCCCTCACATAGAAGAACGATCGGGCGGTTCTCCGTAAGATTGAGAGCAACAGCACCTTCAGGACAACGACACTCACTGATCCTGACTATGTAGAGCTACCGTGTATAGAATCGAGCGTTCTCCGAAAGATCTGAGAGCGCCTTCAGGATATTAGCCGTCTCCTGACTATGTTCATAGATTAATTCGGTCGTGACATTCATCACTGAATTCCCAGAATGATCTATTATTGCTCCTATTCCATGGTCGAATCCACGGCCTGATCCCATGGAATGGCAATAACGATTGCTCCAATTTCATGATCGAATCTACGACTTGATCTCATGGAATGGCGATAATAATTTTTATTATCTCATTACTCCGATTTCATGATCGAATTCACTGCTAATCTCATGAAATGGTAAAAGATAATTTTATTACTCCGATTCTATGGTCGACTCCACGGTCCCATGGAATGGTAATGCCTATTTTATTATTCCGAATTCATGGTCGAATCCACAGCTGATCCTATGAATTGATAATAAATAACTACTCATTTTTATTTGTTCAATTTCATGAATTATTCTACACTGAATTTCATTGATCAGCAACAAATACTCACATTCGGGCATCCAGACCATCCCTGAGTAAGCCCCACGAAAAATGGTGTAAGTGTACTCTACAATGATGCACGACTGAGCACCCGGATGCACGAACGAGCATCCAAAAACACGAATAGATGAGGAATCCTACGCAAAATAGGAGAAAACAACAAATATTAATAAAATAATAAGGAGCGCCCAGGGGACGGGCCCACAGGCCGACCGGCCATGCCCTAGCCGTGGCCGGTCCCCATGCTTCTTTAATTATTTTGCCCTATTTTGTTATTTTCATGAACTTATGAAAAAACTCTTTGATTTTAGCAACTTTCCTTGTTTTTGCAAAATTCATGAATTCTCCATAACTTCATGGATTCATAAAAAATAATAATATTATAAAATAAGGAAAGTTGTGCGAGACCGGGCAACATGGACGGCCGGCCATGCCTTAGCCGTGGTCGGTCCCACACCTTAAAATCCTTAGCCTATTATAATAATAATTCCCCAATTTCATGAAACTCCTTGGTTTCAACAAAATTCATGGATTCTCCGTAACTTCATGGATTCATGAAATAATATTATAAAATAGGGAAAGGTGTGCGGGACCGGGCAACATAGCCGGCCGTCCCCACACCTCACAATCCCTAGCTTTTTATAATTATTATTCCCTAAACTCATGAAACTCCTCCGTTTCAAAAAAAAAGCCATGGTTTCTCCATAACATCACGGGTTCATGAAAAATAATATTATAAAATAGGGAAAGGAGTGTGGGACCGGGTAACAAATACGGCCGGCCATGCCCTAGCCGTCGCCGATCCCACACCCTGTAATCCCTAGTCTTTTATAATTATTATTTTCCTCAAATTCATGAAACTCCTTGGTTTGAGCAAAAATCATGATTTCTTCATAACTTCTCAAATATTGATCAAATCATGAAAATTCAAAAGCCAACGTGGTCACATGACCGGATAACCGCTCACGGAAATTTTGGATGTTAAAATACTCTTATTTTAACATTTACAAAATATTGATTAATTGAGCATACATGCTCATTCCAACAAAAATCAAGAATTTCAATCAAGATGAAACTCTTCTGAAAATTCACAATGTTACTCAAACGCCCGTCAGAAAATACTGAAACTCTCAGATGGAGACATGGACACCATGGTAACACGTGCATGCCTTGATGACCGACCAGAGTCATTCCTAGGGCTTGCACAAAGCCGGTCCCACATGTTTTCATAGTTCTGACCCAATTTGCTCAATTGTTCATATTGGGCCCAAACTCTTTCCAACCAACCTAGGGATTGCTCGAACGGACAACATCTAGTCCCGTGACCACCAAAAGCCGGTCCCATGCTCTCTTGATCGGTCCCATATTTCATACCTAGGTTTTATCACCTAATGCTGAACCCAACAGTATTTCAGTAAATGATAAAACCGACACTTAATCATCATTCCTTCACCAACTCTCCAACTGAGAACCCTGGTGCATGCTCATTCGAGCAATTGGGCATCACATGGACGTCCATGGTCTCATGTGGTCGGTTCCTCCTTTACTCATGACCTATTTTCAGCAATTCGTCAACAATGAGCAATTCATCAAAAATTAGGGTTTTCGAATAAACGCTCAACAAATCAATATTTTGAGCAAATTCAAACACTAATAAATTTATATTGATTCAGCAAACAGCATCTGAATTAATCAAATAATATTTGGTAATCTACCAATATTTTAATATTTTATTGGGTCACGTCACCAATAAATATTTCGTCGAATTGAGCAACATTTGCTCAAACATTGATCCAGCTATCAATATTTATTAACTTATCAATAATTTGTCAAATTGAGCAATACTTGCTCAATTGCACGTCAAATTCTCAATATTGTCGAATTGAGCAGTACTTGCTTAGTCGCTCGAATATTGACCCAACTATCAATATTCAGTAACTTATCAGTATTTCGTCGAATCGAGCAATACTTGCTCAGTTGCTCAAATAATCCATATATATTCAGTAACTCATCAATATTCAACAACTCATTGAATTTACAATATTTGCTCAGACGATCAACATTAATATTCATGAATCGCTGAGCATTTGTCAAACATGCTCGGTTCAACAAAACCTAGGCTCATTTTCTAATCAGTCAACAACTGACAAACTAAATACACGTCTGTCATGCAGACTCCACGATTCGTAAGACATCAATCACGTCAAATTGGGGGATAACAACTAGGATTTTGGTCGGGCGGCCTACAGCACGTGGATTCATTCACGACGAGAAATATGCGTAAGTCGTGTCAACGGTTGAAGGAGTTTGCAAAGTAGTGGGTGCACGATCCGTCAAGTTTCCACACGACATGGAACTGACTTTATCATGATCTTCCACTTGCCCACTCTTCCACTCGTGAAACCCTCACACTTATAGGGATCAAGGTGTTCACAACTATGACAGTATAAATAAGTCTCTGAATCCATGATTGAGGACAACGTTTTTGGTCTACACAGAATTTCTCGAGTAACTACTCTCAAGAATTCATCAATCCATCAGAACTTATTCGAACTCAACAGTTCACCAAATATTGCAGAAACATTCAACATACCCACAATCCTTGATCATCATTGATCTCACACAATTCTCAGCTTCCCACCTACAGATCTACCATCTCCCTCTTTGCGACCGAATTGACTCTGGAACGGCCATTGACTTGGTTTAGGCCAAAGTCCTACAAATTGATCTCTCGAATCTAAGCACTACCTTTGTAGTGCATCTGTGTGAGGTTGAGCAGTTTGCCCAGTTCGAGGAGTCTCGACAACATGCTCGACTCTTCTCTTTCCTAAAAAACCAGCGAACCGTTTTTCCCCATCTACACTTAGATCGGGATGATTCAACAGAGGGTGTACTCTTCCGCGAACTCGATCGTATTCCAATCCAACTTAAAGCTATTGCCGATCAAATTCCCTCTAATATCTCCTATCCTTCCTTTCACACTCAAAATAGTTTAGCTCTGTTTTTTTTCTCTCCGTTTCTCACTAAAATTTTCCACCCCTAACAACAAGAATTTTCTCCCTATTTATATTCTCTTCCCATCGACTAGAACCTTAGGATTAAATGAACTTAATCCAATGGCACAAATTAAAAACCTAAATTTCATTTCCATATTTCAAAAATATTATTCTCGTGGAATCATAATTTATTTTGAAGAAGTGGTAGTGGTGAGAGAGGCTCTGAGGATCGGCGATAAAACCGAGTCGACCAGTTTAGGTTTTTCAATTGATCCTTTAAATTCTTTCTGGTTTTCTTAAATATTTTCATTAAATTAGTCAATTTTCATTTTATCCTTTCAATTATTTCTGGTTTTCTTTAATCTGTTCATTAGATTAGTCAATTTTCTTGTTTAATTCTTCTTTCAGCTCTTCTTAATTTCCTTTAATTTTTCAGTCCTTTCGGTGTTGTTTTTAGGAGTCCCTAAATTCCCTTTATTTTCTGTATTTTAAGATGAACAAATTTATACTAGTTAAATTGGTTACTCTCATTGTTTGCTTTTACATTTTACTGCAGGGAAAGCATAGTTGGAGCTAATGCTCAGTTGAGGCCATCTCTGGTCACTAGCTTCTTTCCGGGAAGGAGCTTTTTGCTACAGTGTTTTGAGAATTCTCCTAGTCAGCAAAAGGAAGTTTCCTTGGAGGAAAGTAAAGTATCTTTCTTATCGGGTAAGGACAATCCCTTCGAGCCAATTCCAGATTATAATACTAAAGAAGCAATCATTACACTCAGAATTAGATTTTCCTTGGGGAATACTTCTATAAAAGAAGCATGCATCAGCATTGTTCACCATGTCAGAGACTATATCAATCAAAACTTTGGACATAACGATCTTTCCCTACAAGTGTCATTTGTTTTGAGAAGGAGTGCTTCTTATAAAAACTTTGATATATTTTTTAGTCATATCAATTCAGAAATGGTGAGAAGTAATTTACAAGTGGCAAATTTCTTCAGAATCTACAGTCATAAGATTGCATGCATTCAGAAAATCTGTAGTAGTAATCATTCTAAACCTCTGTCACCTCCTTGCTATAACATACAAGTGTCATTTAACCCCAGAAATTACAGCTATATATACTTAAAACCTTTGCTTGCTAGTCTTAAAACCCCCACCAGTCATAGCTTCTATTGTACCTCTACAAACAAGATTCAAAAAACCATTTATACAAACTCTCTTGTTACAGTTCACACAAAAACCCATAAGTTCTTTATTTTACTGACTCCAGTTAAAATGTCTGATGTTCCAACTAGGAACTACATTGCTCATCTTACTAACATTATTGAGGATGAAGCATAACCTCTTACAAGTTCAGTTAAGAAGTATGTGGAGTTTCTTAGAAATGCTGCAGTGGATATAGAAAACAGAAAGTTTCCTAGAGTTATTGCTAAAATCTTTAAGGAAATTAAGAAGGGTGATGATCCTAGAGGTCTCAAGACTGGAGAAGTGGTCCATTCTCTCAATATGTCCTTGTCTCCAACTGGCAGAATAATTGTTAAGAAGACTGCTGACCCCAAGATATTCATCATCAGATTCTCAAATGCTGCCGATTTTGCTGCTGCTATATATTCTATACCAAAAAAAGTCCAAGGATATCTTTTTTCCATGAGGATGTGGAACAATGAAGCAAAAGTGGAGGAAGTAGACTTTACAACTCAAGATTACTGGATCAAATTCATCTTAAGAGGTGATTTGGTAGAAAAAGGCTATGTGGCAAAGCAGGTGGCAGATAAAGTTGGAAGAGTTCTTACTCTAATTGGCCCACTGAATGATCAAGGAGAGTATCAAGCTCATGTTGTTGCAAATATATCCCAAGGAAAAGCTCTTATTCATGAAGTAAAAGTTATCATTATTGATCCAAATGACAGAGAAACAATCAAGGTGAAAATTTTCTTCATGGAGATTCCACATGGTACCTGTTTCAAATGCTGGCATATTGATGCTTCCCATTCAGAGGAAAAGTGCAGAGCTATAAGACGAGTTTTATAACAAAAACTGTCCTAAGGTGTTTGTTTACAATGAAGAAGATGAACATGCAAGTGTATCAAATCAGCCTTCTCAGGACAATAATGGAATGGAGGGTTTAGCAACTGCAGCTGCTGGAATAAGAATCTATGAAAGTCAAATTGATATGGAGGATACTCAAAGAAGGGGTATAAAAAGGAGGATAATAGATGAAGGAAATGTTTTCAGTTTCAATAATGAGAAGTTGACTGAAGTGGGTGTTATTGGTGACAGAAGAACAGTTACAAGTGGGTCTGGAGGAATTTCTGGAGATGTGAGTAGTTCTAACTTTGAAGAAAGAGTAAATGCAGAAATAAGAAGACTACAAAAAGGGAAATCTCCTATAGCTGAGAACACTGGAGCTATTCATAAAGAAATGAAACAAAAAAGAAGACAAGAAGACTGGTTTAGACTTCTAAGTCAATACTCTGTAATGGATAGGAAGAATGATGACTCATGGATTATGGTGAAGAGAAATGTTAACAAACTTACTGTTGGTATGGCTGGAGGAACTCAAAAAAATCCTGAGATAATTACAAATGAAGAAGAAAATGCCCTTTGCTGGAGTATTATTGAAGAGGAAGCTGATAAGGTTGATAAGGAGACTAAGGAGACTATGGAGATGGCCAAATCTGATGCTAGCTCTGACAACTCTTTCCCTATGGAACAAACTTCAAATCATGAGGTAACCCTTGACAACTACTCTTCTAAAAAGTATATTTTCCTATGCCAGTCTTTTTCAAATTTAAGTCAAATTTGCTCCTGTTTAGTATGAAATGTTGAAACTTTGAAAGTCTGCTTAATCTATATGCTTTTCCATAGTCCTCTTGAACAAAAAATTATCAGTACCTATTTCTCTAAGAATATTGTTATATGCATTGCCTATCATATTTGTTTATTCCTGAATTGCGCCTTTAAGAGCTTATTACCATTTTATCAAAAACTTCTCTTAATAGCTATTCGCTTTGAAAATATGATCTATGTTTCTAGTTTACACAGTTTTAAAAAAGTCCATGTTTAAAATCTTATTACTAGCATGTTCATATACATATGTTTGTTTTTAAAATGCATCATTAATAGTTATCTGCCTTTTTATAAGAGATTGTTTTTCTCCTATATGGTCATGGAAGATAAAAATCCCGGGTATGACTTCAAGGTGTTATCCTGGAATCTTCAGGGCATTAGGTCTAGTCTAAAACAAGATTACCTTCAATTTCTCAATAAATTCCATAATCTAGATATGATTTTCCTTTCTGAAACAAAAGTCAATATGTCAACAGTAAAAAAAGTTCTCAAAAGATATAAAAGATTGGTTTATTTTGCCTTCAATTGGAAGATCAGGAGGCTTTGCCATTGCATGGAACCAGGGAGTTCATGCTAAACTTGTTTCTTTTAAAGATAATGTCTTTCATTTCCAAGTCTTTAAAGAAAATATGAACGTTTTTATCACTTTCATTTATGGTGCTTTAAATAATAACCTTAGAAATGACCAATGGGATTTTATTAAAAATATTAGTTCTGTGAATGCTCCTTGGGCTATCATAGGTGATATGAATTTTATTATGCATAAAGATGATAAAGAAGGAGGAAATAATCCCTCTACTAGTAGTTTCACTTATAAAAGAACTGTATTCACTGTATTCAACATTTAGGTCTAGTAGATCTTAATTTCACATGCCTTCCTTTTACCTGGAATAATAAAAGAACTGGAAACCAACACATACAGGAGAGGATTGATAGAGTCCTAGTCAACCATAAATGGTTAGAATTATTTGTGAAATCCCGTAACAAGCATCTTACTAGGATAATTTCAGACCACTCTCCTATACTTCTAGAGGCTCTTCCAAATGGTGATAAATTGGCAAAACCTTACAGATACATGAAATGCTGGATAGAGCATAAAGATTATAAGAAAGTTATAGAAAATTCAGTTTAGAAAAATAAGGAAAACAACAGTAACATGTTTAAGACTTTAAGGAATTTAGAGTATGAACTTAGAATCTGGAATAAGAAAGATTTCGGTAACATTTTTAAGAATATTGCTAGCATCCTAGAGAATATTGAAAATGAAAACAAACCTTATAGTTTAGAAACAAAAATAAAAATCGAACAGTTACAGAATGACCTAGCAAATTGGTATGAAATAGAAAAAGTGTATTGGGGTCAACATTTTAAAGAAACTTGGATAAATGAAAATGATAATAACACACAATTCATTCACCAGTATGCTTATGATAGAAATAGATACAATCGAATTCATACCTTGAGAGATAGTACTAGGCTATGGATTGAAGGCCAACAGCAATTAAGTCAACTTCTTACTAATCACTTCAAGAGCATTGCTAGCTCTAGTGAAAATGATATTGATCCCATGTTCGATAACATTTTAACTCCCTTGATAGGTGGTAATGATAATAATAGACTTCAGGAAATTCCTAGTGAAAAAGAAATTAAAGATGCTCTATTTTTAATGAATGCTTGGGGGGCACCTGGTCCAGATGGTTTCCCCCTAGCTTTTATCAACAACATTGGGATTTTCTTAAGGATGATATAGTTAACTGGGTTCAAAAAGTTTTTAAAGACAAATGTTTCAATTAGAAAATCAATCATTCCTTCATCACCCTTGTCCCAAAAACTAAAATGCCAAAAAACCCTAGTGACTTCATGCCTATTAGTCTTAGTAATGCCCTGTATAAGATAGTGACTAAAATAATAGCAAATAGGATCAAGCCCCTGTTAGATAAAATAATATCTCAGAACCAATCTGCCTTTATACCTAATAGGCAGATAACAGACAATATTGTAGTGGCTCACGAAATCCTCCATACCATGAAAACTAGTAAGAGAAAAAATGGCCATATGGCCTCAAAACTTGACCTTTCTAAGGCCTTTGATAGGCTGGAATGGAATTTTATAATGTTTGTTTTCAAAAATTTGGTTTCTCGAATGATATCTGTGATTTAGTTTATAACTGTATTTCCATTGTTTTGTCGTTTGTGCTTATTAATGGTTCCCCGGGGGAAAAATTCCTTCCTACTAGAGGAATTAGGCAGGGTGACCCTATGTCACCCTATATCTTTATCATTTGCATGGAAGCTTTTTCTAAGCTTCTTTACATGCTGAAAGTACTGGCAAGGTTACTGGTATAAAAGTTAATAAAAATTGTCCTTCTGTTTCTCATTTATTTTTTGCAGATGATTTTTTTCTATTTACTACTACTACTATAGTTCAATCTAGGAATTTATTGGACACTCTTAGAATTTTTAGTGATTCCTCAGGTCAGATGGTTAATTACCAGAAGTCAGGCATTTATTTCAGTAAAAAAGTTGAAAACAAACATTGTAAATTGCTCGCCAGAATACTTAAGGTTGGTAGAATTACCAAAAATGACACCTACCTACGTACCCCTTTATTTTTCAACAGGTCCAAGAGTTTCAATTATCAGAATATGTTAGATAGAGTCTACAATAGTGTTCAGGGATGGAAAGCTAAATTTCTTTCACAAGCAGGCAGAACCACTCTGATTTGCTCTGTCACTAGTGCTATGCCTATGTACCAAATGATGTGTTTCCTTCTTCCCAAAAAAACCTTAGATAAACTTGATGCTTTGCAAAGAGATCTGGTGGCAAAAAAACAAAAATAATAGAGGTTTGTTCGTTAAGGCTTGGGACTTCATTTGCACTAGTAAAGCTAATGGAGGTTTGGGTATAAAAAATCCTCATAAGTTTAACCTGGATTTGCTCACTAGACTTTCCTGGCGTTTGATTAAGAACCCTGATAAACTGTGGTGCATCATTCTTAAGAATAAATATTTCCCAAACTCTGTTCCCCTTAGGTATAAGAAGAAATTGGTTAAGTCGTGGGTCTGGACTAGCATTTGTAAGGGCCTAGACATTATTAAACAAAACCATTGTTGGCTGTTAGGAAACGGTAAAAATATTGAAGTTTGATCAGATAAATGGCTCCCTCAAGGTGAAATTCCTAAACCAAAGAATAGTGAATGCATACAACTTGTTTCTAAAGTGTCTGATTTAATTGATAATGAAGTTAATTGGAATGTTCAACTTATTCATAGTGTGTTTGATAGTGATTCCAGGAAAAAAATGCTTGAACCTGATAGTAACCCTACTAAGGAAGATTCTATGATGTGGATTGGTACTAAACATTGGTCTGTTTCAGTTGAGTCTGCGTATAATTTTCTGTGTGATAGGAAACATGCCAATACCCCTGTGGAATGGAAAGGAATTTGGAAGCTCAATATAATGCCCAGAGTTAAAATCTTTATGTGGAAAACCTTAAGTGACTGTCTACCTGTTAGAGAAGTTTTAGGAAGACATACTCACATTGATTTACATTGCCCCTTATGTAATAGCTATGTTATCGAAAGTGTTAATCATTTATTCACGAATTGTGTTTTCTCTGAAGCTGTTTGGAGAGGTCTGTCCTTCTCTCATAACTTCTATTCTGCTGCCAACCTGTCTTACAAAGACTGGTGTCTTATGTGGCTTGATGATGGTGATAATAGAGATTTCTTTGCTTATGTTCTTTGGTATATTTGGAAATATAGGTGCAAGGTTGTTTTTGAAAATGTTATTCCTAACCCTAAGGATTTGATTGATTTCATTAGGAAAGATAGTCCACAATACCTGAGAAAAAAACTGTGATGTGTAAAAAATTTGAATACTTCGTCTGTTTGTGATATATCTCACCCAGGTTGTGTTCATGAAAGTTTCGATGGAACACAGAGAGTTTCCTATATATATTTCGATGCTGCTTTTCATAACAAGGAAAAAAGATTTGCCTATGCGGTTGTTGAGGTAAATAATAGTGGTTATATTACTGATTTCACAGGTGGAACAGGTTGGTGCTCTAGTGCAGAAGAAGCGAATCCGAGGCACATCGAGAAGCAACAAGATGGACTCGAAACGGGGAAATGAAAGGATAATCTTCCTTAACGATAATCGAATGTGATAAACAACATTGAGAGGAACAGTTTTGTTTGTAAATTGGACTTCGAAAGCTATCCTTAACCAAGCTTTAGAGTTCAACAAATTTCTTGCTTGTTCCTCTTTCGTTTATATTCGAAGGTCTTGTAATAGTTTAGCGGATAATTTAGCAAAATTCCTTAACAAACATGTGTATGTACATGTTGATTCTAGAAACTGGGAAAAGTCTAGAAAAGAAAAGTAGTCAAGTGTCTTATGTAATGGAAACAATGTAATTTCTTTCTGCTAGTTTTATGAAATTTCCTTTTATCAAAAATAAAATAAAAATATTATTCTCGTTTCTCAATATTACTGTGATATCATTTCCAAAACCAAAATATATTTCATATAAGTCGAAGATTCTAGTTGGATAGAAAGTCTTGAGCGCAAAGCAACTTGTGTCGACATTTTTACACATTTCATATGGGTGGAACTAATGGACTGTTTTGACATCTTTTACTCACGGTAGTTGGGTGAACACCTAATGGACCATTTTGGGCTAGTGGACGTTAACTAGCAGGCTACTAACTTTGGATCTAATAAGGACTTAATGGATACATTTCGAGCCATACCGGACGTAGTGTAAACGCACCTCATTTTGGGCATTCAATCGGCTCACTGCCTATACCATCTTAAATACGATCATACGGAAGTACGATTAAAATTTCCGTACGAAATTAGGGTGTCTACAGTTGCCCCTCTTTGACAAAGGTTGTATACAACCGAATGGCTAAGCCAAACACCCAAATTTCGTACATAAACGACTCCCCAAAATCTGTTGAATTCACCTTGAGCCACCCGGAATGACACTACGTAGTTCACCCGGATTGTCTCTAAGCATTTTAATTTTATGCACATATACATCGTCATGGCTAGTCGAGTCAAGACGTTCGTATTACTGCGTAGCGAAAACAAATAAGTACTTACCAACCGATTACAATGATTCTCTCTTGAATACACTTTATGACTTGAAACTCTCTTTTTGATGCAGTTGTCGACTCCCCCTTTTGACCACTTTCCTTACTTTCGCCACCTTCCATAAATCATACTTCCTTGATATCATTTGTCTCGTGCATGAGCCAGACAATCCATGTGATGCCTTCTTGCGTCGTTGACTAGTGCCGTCTATGTGCTTATGATGAGTTCCATCAATGGCGTCAATCCTTTACTTCCTTCGAGTGGGAGACCATTCCCCCTTTGGAAAAAAGGCAAAGTTTCCCACGAAGACTTACAGATTGAAATTATAGACAAAGACCTACAAATTGTGAAGCTGCCAAAACGCGCTGCTGAGCTGAAGTGCTCACCATAACCTAAAGATATGAGAATCAATGTGTTGGAGGCTATGCTTCAAACAAGAGAGAGCGATTAGTAGCACATGCTCTTAACAATATAATCCTAAATAAATCTATTCTATTATATAAAGGGAACACCCCTTACTGTAGCATGTGAAGCTGCAAATTTTGAACTTCCGAATTTGCCCTCAGTTTCATTTTTTTCATCCAAACCATTGCATAAACAATGAGGGTATAAACGTAATTTTCAAGAATATCAAAATCATTACCATCAAAATTTAAATTTGGTCTAGATTTAATGGGTGAAATTGGAGCTAGAAAAAGTAAATATGTTCTCCATAATCAAATCAAAGAAATAAAGAAATCTGATCTGCATCAGTGAAACATTAAAGTCTATATAAGCTAATATGTAGATTGTAAACTTTAGAACAATAAGCCAATCAAAAAAGCACTTTTAATCCTCTATAGAACACAAAAGAAATTTAAGCTAATTCCAAAAATTGAATTGATCAATTAACGTATTACTCAAATAAGATACATAAATATGATGGTGGTCTTCGTGAAGCCAAAGCAGGAACAAACAAAGTGATAGTTGAGATGGAAGCAAGTGAGAATGGTGGTTTTGTTCGTTTTAGAAAGTGGAGAAAGGTGAAGAGTAAGAATGAGAGGGGAATGGGATTTTTTCGCCCAAGTCTTTCGCTGAAGGGACTATAGGCCTTCAAAGGCGAAGTAAACTAAAGCGCAATCTACCGGTTGAGATTGAATAAATATTTAGTGGTCTGAATCTGCACCATCGTAAATGTTACATTGCTCCGCGTGTCATGAATGTTGTCTAGACGTACACGTGGTATGTCACAACTCACACGTTGACAAATTTTAGTGATGATACTAGCACGTGCGTATACACGTGCAGAACACTTGTAAATAAAAATAAAACACTAATTAAGAAAATACAACTAGTTTTGTGGAATTGTTGCCTTAGTCAATCTAATGAATATATTATTTATTTCATGTTTCTTTTCACCTAGATTTTTCCTCATTGGCTCCCACAAAATTAGAGTTTTTTTTTTTTTGAAAACCTATAAAATTGAAAACAAAAATACTTGACTAGTTTACAAATGAGCTTGATTTCTGATATACCATGTGGGTAATTGAACATTGGAAATATGCTTTTATCGTTGAATTCTGAGAAGAGTCAATCTGACCACCTCCAACCATACTTGACTAGTTTACAAATGAGCTTGATTTCCGATATACCATGTGGGTAATTGAACATTGGAAATATGCTTTTATCGTCGAATTCTGAGAAGAGTCAATCTGACCACCTCCAACGGTTTGATGTTTTTCCTGAAAACTTCTAAGTATATGTGTGTTGGCTTCCTTAGACTTTGTTGATCTCTTCATGTATCGACCACTGCTTCTTATTCTTCTCCGATCTCTTCAAATGTTGACCATTCTCACAGTTCTTTATTCCACTATGATTTCTTCAAATGCCGACCAATTTTCTCAAGTGGCTGTTTATTTACTACACAATTTTATTTTTATTTTTCTTCAAATCTATCCGTTTGGACGTCCGTTGCTCATAGAACTTTAGGAGATGACTTACATGACTAATAATGACATACAAATGGACTAACATATCTCTCTTAAGACCGAACACTATTATAAAAGACTGAAATTCTCTAATGACATGGGCCCAGTATGATGATGATGGCGCCCCTAGTTTTTTTTTTTAACACTATAAAGCTGAAAATAATAATTCTTTTTTTTTTTTGACGAGGGCTTAACATAATGACGACTCTTCCCCTTGTTTTTTTTTTTGAGACTGACTGTCTAAAAGGGCCAAACATGATGACGACTCTGCCCCTTGACTATGACACTATAAGTGAGATATTGGACTTCTAAAAAAATCTCCTTAAGTTTCATGAGCGTTCGTCTCCCTTAGATAGATTCACTTACCTTAGGTGTAGTATCTCTTCAGTCGGTCGGCATTTACTGCCTTCAATTTTACTCTTCCATCCAAATCAGTTAGCTGGACTGCAGATCCTGGGTAGCTACTCTTGATAATGTCTGGACCTTCCCAATCGGGCTTCAATTTTCCTCTCGAGTCTAAGTATTTCACAGGTATGACTTCCTTTAAGCTTCGTGGATGATGTTTCTTGTTTACACTTCGAGCCATCCTCTCTTTGTAAGACTGGGCTTGACATGCAGTATGTATCTTTCTTTCATTGATCAGATTCAGCTGTTGTGCCTTCGACTCTATTCGTTCATCTTTAGGTATCATGCCTTATTCTTCAAAGTTCAAAACTGCTTCTGTTCCATCTTCTCCTGCCATTTTTATCTGATTATATCCTAAGAACCATTCCATTATTGACTGTAAGCTATGTCTTACACCCATTTCGATAAGGGAATCCATATGAGGGAGGATAAATTCATCCTCCGGGCTTGTCTTGTCATTCTTATTTAAAGGAAACTGTATGACTATCTTCTCTGTTGTATCCGTGTCTAACCCTGGCATATCCTTGATCATCGTCCTCCTTTCTTCTGAAAACAAATTAGTTCCAATCTTGACCGGTTAGGGTTGATCTTCCGTGTTCAAATTGACCGACTCTTTTTCTTCGGTTGACTTTGGCTTTTTTTTCCAAGTGATTTAACGACTTTGGTTTATCAGTATCATTGTGTTCCTTGTGCCAGTTAAATAATTTGTTTTCAAAATTATTTTGTTCCCCTGAAATATTTTTAGACAAAATACAATTTTCTGGTGCGCAGACCAGGTTAGTCTTTTCAAATCGAATTAAACCAACTGGATCAACATAGGGTGTACCAATGGGTGACTTACCTGGCTCAGTTTGTATAATGTCTACCTCTTGTTCTTCTACAAAGAGGTTAGCCAAACCTTCTGTTATCTCTCCAATGCCACCATCAATTGTCATTCTTTTCATAAAAGACGGCTCCTTGAAACCCATGTAAGGACTTGAGTCTCCCTTCCTTATAAAATGGCCATTTAGCGAAGGCTGGGTGCTCCAATCTATTCCTGCATCTTTTCTTGCTTGACGATTCCATGGTGATTTTTCAAGTTCCCGTTTAAAACGGTCTTCTTCAGTTGGATGGTACCCTAAGCTATACGGATCTTCATGAGAAGCTTGATGTCCATCAAGAGGTTCGGTAAGACCATTACCTCTTACACCTAAACCCATACCATGAAAGAATCGTTATTTTCTCAGATAATGAGCCACCTTGGTGTTACCGTGCTCGAACCAACTTGGAAGTTTTTCCCTAGACAATGCCTTGTAAAATACCTGATTCACACTTTCTTCTGTATAATTATTGTCCACCATATTTGTTTCGACCGCTGGGATTGTGATGTGATTATTTTTACCTTTTCCTTCTTCTTCTTCTAAATCACCTTGGATGGTTATCGACTTATCACCATAGATGAATCTCAATTTACTGTGCAAAGTGGAACTCACAGCTAAGTTCGCATGCAACCACGACCTTCCCAAGAGCATTGTAAAGCTTGCATTAATATCTATGACCAAAAATGTCGTCTTTCTATGGGCCGGACCGATGACCACTGTAGTGGTAAACTCACCCATGACACACCTTTTCTCATTATCGAAACCCCGAACCGTTCTTGTAGTATCACTTCTGAAACATATATCTTCATCTCTTACCCCAATTCTCTTTGCAGCGGCGAGGGTGCAAATGTTAACGGCAGACCCATTATCTATTAGCACATGTGGCACATGATATCCTTGACACCCTACTGTGATTTGGAGTGCTCGGTTATGATCTTTCCCTTCAGGCGGCAAATCCTCATCCGAAAATGTTAGCAAGTTTGGTCTTATCACCTATGCCACTGTTGCTGCCAATTCCTCTGGAGAAATCATAATTGATACATGTGAAGCATTCAACTCAGCTAATACAGCTTCTCGATGACTAGTTGAGGCCATCAACAACCCCTAAATGGAAATATTCGCTTTTGTCCTTTGCAACTACTCAATAATTTCTTTGTCCTCTTCTATAGCGGATTTCACTGGTGGTATTGGAGGTGTAATTACAGGTTCATCTCTCAGATTCGGGGGCTTGTAAATTCTTCCGCTTCTTGTTAGATTTTGAACTTCATCGCCACTCTCAGTTTTAAAAGGATCTACTCATGGTTTCGAGCATGGATGATGTACATCATACACCGCTTGTGAAAGGATGTCTGACAGATAAACGGGCTCAACAGGAGGAGTTCGGTCCATCGCGGGTACTGGATCTGATAAAATATCCGAGAGGTAGACCGGGCCCGTTGATGGTTGGACTGGATAAGAAAAAATCTCAGAAATATGAATCGTCCTTGCAGGTGGGGTCTATTCTGGCAAGATGTCCGAAAGATACACATGTTTTGGTGGGAATTGGCCCGCGTTTTTCAAATTCTTTTGGCCTGGGGGAATATTGGATTGACCTGTGAAAGAATCAAACCAAAAACCAGAATGATTAGTCGAATCAACCAAATCCATGTTTTGTACCTGGTCCGTGAAGAGTTCACTGATATGGACGGTTCGTGGTTGACGAGCAGGTAAAATCTCAGAGATGTGGATTGTCGAACAAAGCTCCTCATTATGCTTATAGATCGAATTGGTCGGATCATAATCTTTTCCGTACGAAATGAAGTTGATTCTGGGCTACCACTGGTGGGGTGGTAACAGATTCTGGTTTATATTCGGCTGCCTTCCTTCCCCGATAGACAACTGTTTAGATTCAATAAGATCTTGAATTGTGTGCCTAAGAGCTGCACACCGATCAGTCCAATGTCCGGCTTCCCTATGGAACTCACATCTCACATCTGGATTAAACCATCTTGGTGGATTTGGCAAAGGAGGTCTTATAGCAGGTAGTTTTATCAAACCTTTGGTAATCAATGCTGGCAGCATCTGACTCATTGGATGGCCTAACTCGGTAAAAGTTCTCTGTGGACGCCCATATCGTCCCTAGTTCCAATTATGACCTTGTCCCTGGTTCCAGCTCTGTCCTTGCCCCTGGTTCCAGTTCTGTCCTTGCCCCTGATATTGCATTGTAGGAGGAGCAACTGTTGTCGAAGCTGTGGTTGGCTGGTATGGTGGCCTTACAATTTCTGACACGGTGTTCACTTGATCTTTGGGTGCGGTTGTGGTCCCCCCATTTTTCTTTCCTTTCGGATCTACCTGATTGGATGACCTTGTCATTTTCCCTGAATCCAGTGCATTTTGTACTTGCGAACCTGCCTTCCAAAAAGAGAGTAAGGTTGCAGGGTAAGACGAACTTAGCCTGTTGGAATATTCATAATTCAAGCAGTTTATTACAATATCCACCATCTCCTCTTCAGTTAACTTATCATCCAACTCCATGGCTTCGGTCCTCCAACGCGGGAAGAATTCTGAAAAAGATTAATTTGGACCTTGTTTGACTGCCTCCAAATGCTTGCGGGTAAATTGAAAGTCGGTGACTTGTGTAAACCGCCTCACGAACATGTTGACCATATTCCTCCATGTCAAAACCATTATTGGGTCTGTCTTCATTAGCCATTTTAATGTCGTTTCGGTCAAACTCCTTTGGAACAATTGGACTAACAACCTATCATTAATACCCAATGGCTTCAAGTACCCAACATACATGTGAATATGAGTTTTTGGGCACCCAGTTCCATCATATTTGTCCATGTCTGGAAATTTAAAGTCCGATGGTAAATGAACCTTGGGATAAGCATATAACCCATGCATGTCTATTGTACCTCCGCCCATCCTCTGTAGGGTCCTTTCAACCTCTTTGAGCCTCCGTGATAATTGACGTTCACGTGCACTGGTTTCTCCCGATTCTACAAAATTTTATTTGATCTCCTCCTCTTCATCCTCATCATTTTCATTATCTTTATCATTGTCACCCATTTCAGACCCATTATTTTTCCCTAAACCCTCAGCAATAGCCTCAAGAGTCCATTTCTTGGTCTTATTTTCGTTCTCAGTGAACTTAGCATCCAACATCTACTGGAATTGTTCCTGAAAGCCTGCCACGTTCCCAGTGTAGCCGGTCATTTCAGAGCGCCCGGTCATTGTGTGCAAACTTTCCCTAAATCTGCTTTCACAAAAGATAAATGATCAGCACGTAAAGAAGTGCTTATGCCTCGGATTTTGTACTCCAAGAGATGCAGTTTATGCACGTGCATGCAGGTTTTACTAACTCTTGGGTAGGCTTGGGTTACATTAGCAAAATATACCGCAGACGTATCCAAAGGCTAGTCTTTAGTACTGGGCTAAGGCTTGTGGTGTTTGACTGATAACGCCCAAAGGGTTCAGCTTTACTAACCACGGATTTTCCTAAGATTCGGACTCGGACGATGCCAAAATGAAAATGCAAGGTGAACGGGTGCGCGCAGAGTGTGTGTGCAACACCGAGAAGTGTCAAATTAAAACCCTAAAATCCCAAATATGTTTCAATTTAGATTAAGTGCATGAAACCGAGATTACAGGTTCGATCCCGGTGAAGTCGCCACTGTAGATACCGTCGAAATCCGTTAAGATCTCTAAATTTCCGAAATGGGAATCACGTGGAAATTATCAATAAGGGAAGTCGCCACCCAACTTAGGGAGTTGGGACCCAAAAGGAAATATTGGTCCAATTATTATAGATTCGGTCCGGAAATAAAAACACGAGCTGGGAAGGTGTGAGGCACCCAACCCGTCCAATCCGGAGATTGGCCTCTACTTTATATTTGGGATTTTAGGATTTTATTTCTCAATAAACTAATAAATAAACAAATGAAATACATGAGATTACAAATATTTTCACTAATTAAATGGACACGAACTATCACCTGTTTTCGCTAATCAATGATTATGATGTTGCTTAGATCGGGATGATTCAACCGAGGGTGTACTCTTCCGCGAACTCGATCGTATTCCAATCCAACTTAAAGCTATTGCCGATCAAATGCCCTCTAATATCTCCTATCCTTCCTTTCAAACTCAAAATAGTTTAGCTCTATTTCTCTCTCTCCGTTTCTCACCAAAATTTTCCGACTCTAACAACAAGAATTTTCTCCCTATTTATATTCTCTTCCCATCGACTAGAACCTTAGGATTAAACGGACTAAATCCAATGACACAAATTAAAACCCTAAATTTTATTTCCATATTTCAAAAATATTAGTCTCATTTCTCAATATTACTGTGATATCATTTCCAAAACCAAAATATATTTCATTTAACTCGAAGATTCTAGTTGGATAGAAAGTCTTGAGGGCAAAGCAACTTGTGTCGACATTTTTACACATTTCATATGGGTGGATGTCTAAACTAATGGACTGTTTTGACATCTTTTACTCACGGTAGTTGGGTGAACACCTAATGGACCATTTTGGGCTAGTGGACGTTAACTAGCAGGCTACTAACTTTGGATCTAATAAGGACTTAATGGATACATTTCGAGTCATACCGGACGTAGTGTAAACGTACCTTATTTTGGGCATTCAATCGGCTCACTGCCTGTACCATCTTAAATACGATCATATGGAAGTACGATTAAAATTTACGTACGAAATTAGGGTGTCTACAAGATGTTTCCATCTATTCAGATTGGTTCCTCAACTCCTACAACCAAGATGCTTCCATTCACTTAGATTGGTTAGTGACATCCTTAATAAGCATAAATTTCTAGGCTCTGGAGTGTAATTAATGCAACTAAAAAGTTTCTCCCATACCCAAAACTTAAATCTAACATTGTCCTCAATGTTCTAAATATGAAATTAAAAGCATGAACAAGGATAAACTGTTACCACTTAAAGCAAAAGAGTTAAGGAAAGATATTACCGTGTTGCATGAGCATGAGTTACCTCCCAAGAAGTGCTAAGTTTAAAGTCTTCATTCAGACGTCATATACCACAAAATGGCTAAGTACCTTTCAAATCACATATCAATAGTCGAAACAACTGTGGATCCAAATAAAACTGCCACAATTATGAGACACCAGATTAGAAAAATGACTAGACATAGCACAACCTGATCTAAAACTTCTTGCAAGACAACTAGGTTTTGCTGCGGTGCCCACTTGGGCTTCATATGAGTGTCTTGACAAACAGATTCATCTGGATAATGGGTCTCTAATAACTTGATTTCCTCTTGGACGATGTATCGGGGATCGGGTTGTGGAGTCTGAAGAGACTCAAGTAATACCTCAGACGTAAAAAGATCGAGTCCCAAGTTAAGGACTTCTAATGGGGAGACTTAACAATCACTAGAACTATCACTACCCCCAAACTTAGGGTAATTACTACTCTCGAGACAAACCTCTAACTATTGCTTTAAGGATTTACGGATCCTCGAGTCTTTAAAATACTCAAGAGCTTCTTCTAGTTCTCTACCCCCAAACTTATGTTCATCATTACTCTCATAAAGACCTAACATTATTGCCTGAATTTTACGGTGCAGCAGAGTCCTTAAAATGTTCGAGAGCTTCTTCTAGTTATAAAGTCTGGTTATCTATCTGACCTAAGAGAATTGTCTCATCAAATTCATCCAAGGAATCACCAAATAAAGTGTCGTCCCAATTAGATCATGAACTAAAGTGCTAATCATATTCCCTTCCGATGATTTTATTTCCATATTTCAAAAATATTAGTCTCATTTCTCAATATTACTGTGATATCATTTCCAAAACCAAAATATATTTCATTTAACTCGAAGATTCTAGTTGGATAGAAAGTCTTGAGGGCAAAGCAACTTGTGTCGACATTTTTACACATTTCATATGGGTGGATGTCTAAACTAATGGACAGTTTTGACATCTTTTACTCACGGTAGTTGGGTGAACACCTAATCGACCATTTTGGGCTAGTGGACGTTAACTAGCAGGCTACTAACTTTGGATCTAATAAGGACTTAATGGATACATTTCGAGTCATACCGGACGTAGTGTAAACGTACCTTATTTTGGGCATTCAATCGGCTTACTGCCTGTACCATCTTAAATACGATCACATGGAAGTACGATTAAAATTTACGTACGAAATTAGGGTGTCTACAAGATGTTTCCATCTATTCAGATTGGTTCCTCAACTCCTACAACCAAGATGCTTCCATTCACTTAGATTGGTTAGTGTCATCCTTAATAAGCATAAATTTCTAGGCTCTGGAGTGTAATTAATGCAACTAAAAAGTTTCTCCCATACCCAAAACTTAAATCTAACATTGTCCTCAATGTTCTAAATATGAAATTAAAAGCATGAACAAGGATAAACTGTTACCACTTAAAGCAAAAGAGTTAAGGAAAGATATTACCGTGTTGCATGAGCATGAGTTACCTCCCAAGAAGTGCTAAGTTTAAAGTCTTCATTCAGACGTCATATACCACAAAATGGCTAAGTACCTTTCAAATCATATATCAATAGTCGAAACAACTGTGGATCCAAATAAAACTGCCACAATTATGAGACACCAGATTAGAAAAATGACTAGACATAGCACAACCTGATCTAAAACTTCTTGCAAGACAAGCGGGTTTTTCTCACGGTGCCCACTTGGGCTTCATATGAGTGTCTTGACAAACAGATTCATCTGGATAATGGGTCTCTAATAACTTGATTTCCTCTTGGACAGTATCAGGGGGATCGGGTTGTGGAGTCTGAAGAGACTCAAGTAATACCTCAGACGTAAAAAGATCGAGTCCCAAGTTAAGGACTTCTAATGGGGAGACTTGACAATCACTAGAACTATCACTACCCCCAAACTTAGGGTAATTACTACTCTCGAGACAAACCTCTAACTATTGCTTGGATTTACGGATCCTCTGAGTCTTTAAAATACTCAAGAGCTTCTTCTAGTTCTCTACCCCCAAACTTATGTTCATCATTACTCTCATAAAGACCTAACATTATTGCCTGAATTTAAGGTGCAGAGAGTCCTTAAAATGTTCGAGAGTTTCTTCTGGTTATAAAGTCCGGTTATCTATCCGACCTAAGAGAATTGTCTCATCAAATTCATCCAAGGAATCACCAAATAAAGTGTCGTCCCAATTAGATCATGAACTAAAGTGCTAATCATATTCACTTCCTCTAAATCATCGGAAGGTTGTCTAGCAACATTAAAGACATTTAGTTCAGTGGTCATATTACCAAAGGATATGTTCATAAGTCCGGTACTACAGTTGATAACTGCATTAGACGTGGCTAAAAATGGGTGACCTAAAATAACCAGTATTTGATTCTCTGGGTCAGGGACAGGTTGTGTATCTAGGACTATGAAATCCACAAGATAAATAAACTTGTCGATCTCAATAAGAACATCCTCTATCATACCACGAGGAATTTTAACAGACCTATCAGCTAACTGCAGTGTTATCTTGGTAGGTTTCTGTGACGCCCTAAATACTAAACCTGCTTAACTGAGCGGATAACAACCTAATTGAAGCATCAAAACTAGATTACCGATTTTAAGAATCATTAATACATAATGTGCTAATAACAAAACCCAAACTCTCTGATATTATATATATGAAAGTCTTCCGAGTGTTAAGAATATATCAATGTGTTTTTTATAGAATAAAGAAGAGTACGTATAGTAAAGAGATATAACAACACTAGATTCGATAAAGCTCTAAGCTATGAACGGATATCTTCGAGCGCTCTATTTCTTCCGATTACTGAAAACTGAAGTGGGAACAAGTGAGCACATCATCCCAAAAGGGTGCTCAATAGAAACATGTAACTCTCAAGTAATCACTAACATGTTTCTCAGTTCTAAAGGAATAACCAAAATTGAAAGAAACAAAAAGAAACTAATCAATCCGCAATTTATGCATCATGAAGCAAGTGTCACTCTAACCTCGCCAAACTCATTGGAGAAGACGACGCGAAAGCAACTCTAATCAATATTAATAACATCGTCCACACAGAGTACCCATACAAACCATGATTCAGAATATTACCATCAAGATGAGAAAGTTAGTCAAACAAGTATAATATGCACACGAGTGATTTCCCTCAAATAAAATAGTATATATAATATCATAACGGATGAATTACCGCCCTACTAAGTAAGATTGCATACGGATGAATTACCGCCCTACTATAACGGATGAATTACCGCCCTACTAATTAAATTAGATATAATAATATTAAAACGGATGAATTACCGCCCTACTACATAATATTGTCGATGGATGAATTACCGCCTTACTTAACTTAGCTAAGAGCCGTGGGGAAACACAGACACTCTTCACAGGGAAATCTCACAATGCATATCACACACAAAACACATCGTAATAAACATCGTACATACAAATACAACATATACATCACACTCAAGGATACAGGAATAGTAAATCAAGGTATACAGTGCCATGTTCACAGAATAGTAAAGACTCATCATGCTCGCAGGATATAAGATATCTTAATGATTACAAGAAGGTTACAGAGTTCCCACCTGATATTGAAGGCAAACCACGCCTACCTCGAGATCCATAATCCACTGATTCAATCTTTGAATCGATCGTTGTTAATAAAGATTAACTGTTAACCACACAAGCACTAGGAATTAGTCAAAAGGCTCACACAAGGCTCATAACATAATCTCATACAATTCTCTAGTTATAAGCTAGATGAACTATCTAATGATTCTAAGCCCATCTATGGTTCTACACCTTTTCATTGTCTATCTTTAGCACATTTAAAGGTTTACTAATTCAATTAGAATGGTTTTATAGTCCATTAGATATGTCTTATGAACATCTACAACTTTGTAGAAGGAACCAAAGGTTAATTCAGACAATAAGGTCCAATATATCAAAATAGGAAAACTATGCCTAAGCCCAAGTCGACTAAACAAGCCTATTAACATAAGGTCCATTCCACCAGAGTCAACTAACGGTCAATAATAGTCACAGGGTCAATTAAAGGTAAACGTCCAGTCAAGGTCAACTCACAAACTAGACAAAGTCTCGGTCAACGAGGTTAACTTAGTCTACTAACTGAGTCGGGCGAGTCACTTTGCGAGTTCAACAGATTCAACTCAATCAGACCAAACCAAACAGATTAGTCAGTTTAACTGACTAAGATGACTAATAGGCTTAAACACAAGGCATGAGCCATAAACTCGTTCCACAAACCAATGCATTTAAATGATGCATCACAACAATTACTTTCTACAAGTCTATAACTACTAATCTTCATGGACTGCAACTTCAAGTTAATTTCTAAACAACAACAATCTCATCTTAAACACTTCAAGCTCCATCTATACATTTTATAAACTACAACCCCATCTCTAGATATCAACCCCACTAGACTGCAATGGCAGCACCATACCACAAATTACAGTCATCTTCATTACCACCTGCCATATGCCCACCAGACTCAACAATAAGATCTTTACAATAACTTGCTTCAGCAGTTCCATTTGGATACATTTCAGCTCATCACTTCTACTTATTGCTACCACCTGCAGTTCCCATTCTAAGTAAACTCCAACTAATTCAATATCCAACCATACTTGACTAACAACAACAACTTCAAACCCATCTCCTTTTCAACTGCCACAACATATCACCAAAACCAGATTCATGATCATCACCTCCGCCTAGCCATAGCATTTGTATAACATCACCAGTTCACTCCATAGCTTCCCAAGCCATTGTCTTAACTATAATTGTAGCTTCATATCCCTTGTATCTCAAAATGACCAAAACTACAACTACAGTCTCTACCAACTCAACTATTTCTCCATTCTATTTCACCTGAATCAATTATACATCATTCATCCAATTCAGTTCCGTACCAAGTCTTCACAGCATCTCATATTTACTCTGCCATTACCTCCATGAATTCTTTTTGTTCCATTAACAACAACATCTCTGTCTCATTATGACCAACACAATTCCATTACTAACTCTAATCGATCTGTAATTACAACACCAGTAGCAACACCACCTCTACATCCAGTGAATATCTATAATCAAACACTAATCCTAAGAACTTCAACAATATCAATTCATCCTTTAGTTTTCCAACTCCAGAACTTTTCTTCTTCCTCCCAATACCATTCCAGTTAATTCCCATTTACAAACCCAAACCTTAGTTTCCATTTCTTCTCAACTCAAGTCTTCAAAACCAACAGTTCATCCTTCTCTTAACCCCAAATCCCCCAATACTACCTGATTTACATTCTTGCAATACATTCCAACATGAATTCTAATTATAAAGACTAATTCACACAAACCCCCTTTCTTTGAGTTCAATTACTTCTCCACAGACTCACTTCCATATCAGACAACCCTAATAAGATGACTAATTTGGGGAAGAACAGTGGAAAACCCTAATTCTCTATGAAATTAAAAATTATACTTCTCACAATTGACACAACTTCAATTCAAGCAATACCCATCTAAGATTTCATCAGTTATATCCAATTAAACGAAATTAAGCAAATAAACCCTAATTACCTTCTTCCTGAATTTCACGTGTTAGTATCAACACCAGGATCAACGAAATCATCATTAGTTGTTCTCGAATCTTCTCTACTCTTCATTTCTCAGTCTCAATCTTATTATCATCCTCATCTTCATCGATTTACAGAGAAACCCTAACTCTAAACTTACAACAACATCCACTCTTCCTTCTCCCGAGCTCAATTAACATCAACACCATCACCAACAATACGTTCTTAAAGTTTCCCCTAAGTTTCCATCGATATTACGATCTCTGAATCAAATCTCATAATCGCCAGAGGAACAAAAAAATAAAAAGAAAAGGGAAAGAAAATAAGAATAGAAGAAGAATAAGGAAGGAGAAGAAGAAATAAGAAGTATAAGGGAAATGATTTCCCTTCGACACGTTTGGTGATGATAAGGCCAACGAAAATTACTGAGACACACACGCTTTGGATAAGGGCTGCCAGGTCGGTCTAACTAGGAAATGACGAGTTTACCCTTCACGCTAATCTGATAATATCTTCTTCGTCCGGTATCCGAATGACACGTTTGAGTAGTCTATTTTGCATAACTTTTCGAGACCTATTCAATGATATTAAATTCATATCTAGATCATTGTTAGATTAATTTATATTAATTAACGATCGTGTTAAGCTAACTGAGTTATTAGCGGTTAATTCTTCTCTTGATCATCGCTAGACCAGTCAAACAACGTTGACGAGCTTGAGGGTCCTTACATTCTCTCCACCTTATAAGAATTTTCGTCCATGAAAATTGAATCGATTTACCAACCAATGCAAGTACAGCTCATACTTACAAACGCGGAAAATCCAACTCGTTTCAAATGAGTTCGAAACAAAAAGAAATGAAATACAAACCTGTATGTCTTTCTATAACTAAATATTTAGAATTTGTAGCTCTAGAGTCAATAGACTAATTTCCTTTTCAATTGATTATTGGTTCTAAGTATATTAGGAAATACTGAATAAGGCTCTAATGAAGTTTATGGATTATCAGTTTTCTAATATAGGTAGCGTCTCTTTCTTGAACTATAAATTAATGGTTCTAAATATATTTAAGGATATTCGATAATCTCTTAAAGGTACTATAGATCTATAAGAACTACTAACCTTACTATTCCTCCAGTGTTAGATTGACTATGTTTTCATAATTCCAAATTAATTATTCTCTAATTCTCTATTAGCTTCTAAAATATAATGCAATTGGTTTAACCTACAATCTTTACTTCATACTATACATACACATAACAAGATAAGAAACAACCAATAAATCTTTTAGTTCTTGAAAGCTTTTAGTGATTAAGATTTATCTCACAACCCAACCCAGTTCTAGGCTAATATAGTCAACCAAATGACACTGGTTATTCTTATTGTCGCCCATGTAAGATCTAATAGTGAGCTCTGATACCAACTTGTGACGCCCCAAATACTAAACCTGCTTAACTGAGCGGATAACAACCTAATTGAAGCATAAAAACTAGATTACCGATTTTAAGAATCATTAATACATAATGTGCTAATAACAAAACCCAAACTCTCTGATATTATATATATGAAAGTCTTCCGAGTGTTAAGAATATATCAATGTGTTTTTTATAGAATAAAGAAGAGTAAGTATAGTAAAGAGATATAACAACACTAGATTCGATAAAGCTCTAAGATACGAACGGATATCTTCGAGCGCTCCATTTCTTCTGATTACTGAAAACTGAAGTGGAAACAAGTGAGCACATCATCCCAAAAGGGTGCTCAATGGAAACATGTAACTCTCATGTAATCACTAACATGCTTCTCAGTTCTAAAGGAATAACCAAAATTGAAAGAAACAAAAAGAAACTAATCAATCCGCAATTTATGCATCATGAAGCAAGTGTCACTCTAACCTCGCCAAACTCATTGGAAAAGACGACGCGAAAGCAACCCTAATCAATATTAATAACATCGTCCACACAGAGTGCCCATACAAACCATGATTCAGAATATTACCATCAAGATCAGAAAGATAATCAAACAAGTATAATATGCACACGAGTGATTTCCCTCAAATAAAATAGTATATATAATATCATAACGGATGAATTACCGCCCTACTAAGTAAGATTGCATACAGATGAATTACCGCCCTACTATATTAATAAGCGGTAATATTATAACGGATGAATTACCGCCTACTAATACTATTAAAACGGATGAATTACCGCCCTACTAAATAAATTAGATATAATAATATTAAAACGGATGAATTACCGCCCTACTACATAATATTGTCAATGGATGAATTACCGCCTTACTTAACTTAGCTAAGAGCCGTGGGGAAACACAGACACTCTTCGCAGGGAAATCTCACAATGCATATCACACACAAAACACATCGTAATAAACATCGTACATACAGATAAAACATATACATCACACTCAAGGATACAGGAATAGTAAATCAAGTTATACACTGCCATGTTCACAGAATAGTAAAGACTCATCATGCTCGCAGGATATAAGAAATCTTAATGATTACAAGAAGGTTACAGAGTTCCCACCTGATATTGAAGGCAAACCACGCCTACCTCGAGATCCATAATCCACTGATTCTATCTTTGAATCGATCATTGTTAATAAAGATTAAATGTTAACCACACAAGCACTAGGAATTAGTCAAAAGGCTCACACAAGGCTCATAACATAATCTCATACAATTCTCTAGTTATAATCTAGATGAACTATCTAATGATTCTAAGCCCATCTATGGTTCTACACCTTTTCATTGTCTATCTTTAGCACATTTAAAGGTTTACTAATTCAATTAGAATGGTTTTATAGTCCATTAGATATGTCTTATGAACATCTACAACTTTGTAGAAGGAACCAAAGGTTAATTCAGACAATAAGGTCTAATATATCAAAATAGGAAAACTATGCCTAAGCCCAAGTCCACCATACAAGCCCATTAACATAAGGTCCAGTCCACCAGAGTCAACTAACGGTCAATAATAGTCACAGGATCAATCAAAGGTAAACGTCCAGTCAAGGTCAAGTCTTGGTCAAGGTCAACTCGGTCAAACTAGACAAAGTCTGACCGGTCAACGGAGTTAACTCGGTCTACTAACAGTCGGGCGAGTCACTGCGAAGTTCAACAGATTCAACTCAATCGAGACCAAACCAAAATGTTAGTCAGTTTAATTGACTAAGATGACTAATAGGCTTAAACACAAGGCCTGAGCCATAAGCTCATGCCACAAACCAATGCATTTAAATGATGCATCACAACAATTACTTTCTACAAGTCTATAACTACTAATCTTCATGGACTGCAACTTCAAGTTCATTTCTAAACAACAATCTCATCTTAAACACTTCAAGCTCCATCTATACATTTTATAAACTACAACCCCATCTCTAGATATCAACCCCACTAGACGCAATGGCGACACTGGACCACCAATTACGGTCATCTTCATTACCACCTGCCATATGCCCACCAGACTCAACAATAGGATCTTTACAATAACTTGCTTCAGCAGTTCCATTTGGATACATTTCAGCTCATCACTTCTACTTATTGCTACCACCTGCAGTTCCCATTCTAAGTAAACTCCAACTAATTCAATATCCAACCATACTTGACTAACAATAGCAACTTCAAACCCATCTCCTTTTCAACTGCCACAACATATCACCAGCGCCAGTTCATGATCATCACCTCCGCCTAGCCATAGCATTTGTATAACATCACCAGTTCACTCCATAGCTTCCTGATAGACACATTTTTTGTGTCTGAATTTTCCTCAGTGTTGGTATTGTTGGAACTCGATTTTGTACTAATATTGTGTTTTTATGTATTTTTAGGTATTTTTGGAAAATTCGACTCGAAAAGTTGCTCGGAACACCCCCGGAGGACATTTGATATTCGGACTCCCACTTTGGATAAGGGGTAACCCAATTACTAAGGGGCACCCAATTGATATTCGCACCCCTAGTTGTTGGATAAGGGGTGACCTTCTTCTCCATTTCAAAAACGGAAATTGGCGGGAAAACTTGTTTCCTTCACGCGCTTTTTGGTGAATTTTGAGTGAGTTTTAGTGAGACTTAATGGGCGAGATTGATAGGTATACCTGTTAGAGCATAACGGGGTTGGTATGGGTCGATTAGTGACCTAAATTTGGCTAGATAACTCGCTAGAAGAAAGCGAGAAAGCACGGGTTTGCATGGGTCACTTTGTGAGCTTTGAGACGTGCCTTGCTCGTGATTGGAGTGTGTGTGTTGTTGCCGACGAGTGTAGAAGGTATATTAGGAAGAAATAACATTTGCGAGGCGCGTGAAGAGCTAAAACGGGGAAGAAAGTATCCCAGAAAATATTTTTCATCAGGAAGTAATGGTAGGATTTCTGGGATTAATGATGAGTTATTCTTGCTCCAAAAAGGCTATAAATAGGTGCTGGGAGGTCATAGAAGAGATACGAAGAGTTTGGGAGGAAAAGGAACGCGAGAAGAGCAAGAAAATCAAAGTTGCAGAATCACCGTTTCTGCTGCTGCATCCCTGAATATCGTGAAGAACAGACTATCCGGGATGTCGTTTTTCAACGGTGAAAAACGACTAAGAACGTGGGTCGCGACTGTCGTAATGCATGTATCACTTTATCTCTATCGTGATACAGTAACGGTGTTTGCAACACCTATAAGCTGTTGCAAACCCTTTCATCATTCTCCTTTGTTCATCATTTGTAACCATATTTTTGAGCAATAAGAATGAATTTTGAGCGTATTTCCAACATGATGAGCGGCTAATTCTCCCACAACCAAGGCAATGAGGAAGCTATTTACGCATGAATAAGTGGTAACTATTTTATTTTCTCTAATTTATAAATTATAATTCACTCAATCACTGCTTTTGCAGAGTTTTAATTGTTTGCAAAGATTCTTTTCATTAGTTGTGATTCAATTAGATAGGTTATGCTTTGTATTAAGATAATCTATGCTTAGGGATACAATTAATTTTTGAGAATTTGTCTGATTATTTGTGAATTAAGAAAGGATTTAAAAGATAATTAGAGTTTTGGGTTATTTACCGTATTTCATTCATGTGTTATAGTGGAATCAGTGTCTTGGTTATTCTCTCATATCTTAAAACAATTTTGTGTTAATTTTTCTCTATTATTAATTTTTATAAGTCTAAAATCTTTTGCTTTCACAAGTCTCAACGAACCTTATTACTACAACATTATTGAGTCACACCACTTCCCAAGCCATTGTCTTAACTATAATTTTAGCTTCATATCCCTTGTATCTCAAAATGACCAAAACTACAACTACAGTCTCTACCAACTCAACAATATCTCCATTCTATTTCACCTGAACCAACAATACATCATTCATCCAATTCAGTCCCGTACCAAGTCTTCACAGCATCTCATATTTACTCTGCCATTACCTACATGAATTCTTTTTGTTCCATTGACAGCAACATATCTGTCTCATTATGACCAGCACAATTTCATTACTAACTCTAATCGATCTGTAATTACAGCACCAGTAGCAACACCACCTCTACATCCAGTAAATATCCATAATCAAACACTAATCCTCATAACTTCAATAATATCAATTCATCCGTTAGTTTTCCAACTCCAGAACTCTTCTTCTTCCTCCCAATACCATTCCAGTTAATTCCCAATTACAAACCGAAACCTTAGTTTCCATTTCTTCTCAACTCAAATCTTCAAAACCAACAGTTCATCCTTCTCTTAACCCCAAATCCCCTAATACTACCTGATTTACATTCTTGCAATACATTCCAACATGAATTCTAATTATAAAGACTAATTCACACAAACCTCCTTTCATTGAGTTCAATTACTTCTCCACAGACTCACTTCCATATCAGACAACCCTAATAAGATGACTAATTTGGGGAAGAAACAGGGGAAAACCCTAATTCTCTATGAAATTAAAAATTATACTTCTCACAATTGACACAACTTCAATTCAAGCAATACCCATCTAAGATTTCATCAGTTATATCCAATTAAACGAAATTAAGAAAATAAACCCTAATTACCTTCTTCCTGAATTTCACGTGTTAGTATCAACACCAGGATCAACGACATCATCATTAGTTGTTCTCGAATCTTCTTTACTCTTCATTTCTCAGTCTCAATCTTATTATCATCCTCATCTTCATCGATTTACAGAGAAACCCTAACTCTAAACTTACAGCAACATCCACTCTTCCTTCTCCCGAGTTCAATTAACATCAACACCATCACCAACAATCCGTTCTTAAAGTTTCCAGTAAGTTTCCATCGATATTATGATCTTTGAATTAAATCTCAGAATCGCCAGAGGAACAAAAAAATAAAAAGAGAAGGGAAAGAAAAGAAGAATAGAAGAAGAATAAGGAAGGAGAAGAAGAAATAAGAAGTATAAGGGAAATGATTTCCCTTCGACACGTTTGGTGATGATAAGGCCAACGAAAATTACTGAGACACACACGTTTTGGATAAGGGCTACCAGGTCGGTTTAACTAGGAAATAACGAGTTTACCCTTCACGCTAATCTGATAATATCTTCTTCGTCCGGTATCCGAATGTCACGTTTGAGTAGTCTATTTTGCATAACTTTTTGAAACCTATTCAATGATATTAAATTCATATGTAGATCGTTATTAGATTAATTTATATTAATTAACGTTCGTGTTAAGCTAATCGAGTCATTAGCGGTTAATTCGTCTCTTGATCATCGCTAGACTAGTCAAACAGCGTTGACGAGCTTGAGGGTCATTAAAGTTTCAATTCACCAAGTCCTAGCTGTAAGTACACATGGTACAGAAGTAACTTCACACTAGCTCCTAAGTCCAGTAAAGCTTTTTCTACCCGATGTTTTCCTATTGTGCAAGCAATGGTATGGGCACCTGGGTCTTTATACTTAGGAGTTGTGGTGTTCTGAATGATCGAACTTACATGACTAGCTGATGTAGTTTTTCAAGTGGTAAATAAAGTTCGTTCAAAGACTTGTAAAGATTTGATTTCAGACTAAATAATAAAAATATATATACAAAATATTGTCACAATATCGAGAGAACTAGGACTCGGGATTCTACCATTAATGACCATCAATTGGTTCATATATAGATTCTTAACAATTATAGCTCACACAATTGATCATGATGAAAGTGGTGGTCAATCTTAGGCATATGTGTCGATACTAAACTCCTAAAGTACTTAGGCTTAGTCTCAAAACTTAATAATTTACACATTTGAAAATCATACATTCCCACTCTTGGAAGAAAAATATTTGGTGGGAAAACAGGGTCAATCTTGGTATCATAGCCTGGGTTAACCACATCAACCAAAGGATGGGTTTCTAACAACTGAACTTCTTCCTGGACATTATTAGGTTCGGGAGAGCTAGTATGAAGGTAATCTGGCACAATGATTGAGGCACATATATCAAATCCCAAGTGAGGGATCTCTCTAAGAGCTAAAGGTAAGGCACAAGGAGAATGATAATCATCCCCAAACTTAGAGTTTTGGGTGTCTCTAGATAGACTAGCTACAATTTCCCTAATTTCTAGATCATCAGAATCCTGAAAATGGTCAATTGTTTCGTGTAGATTATACTTAGGTGATGCATCCTCACTCATATTTAAAATCTCTACGAGTTCATCTTCTTCGTCTAAGACTATTCTTTTTAAATCGTTAGACTCTAAAATAATATTCTCAGAATAAACTCGTTCCTCTAAACCATTATCAGCCTCGTAATCAAATGGAAATATAGTCAAATCCTCGTCCTTTTGAATAAGTGGATAATTATTAAAATTATTTGGATTTGAACTAGAAATAACATTATCATTATAAAGCTCAATTGAAGTAACAAATTCCTGATCACTATGCCTACATATTTCAGATTCTTCATCAGCACTATCCTCATCATAATCATCATAATAGCATGAAAATGGTTGAACCTCATCTAAATATGTAGTGTTACCAATTACTGATTATGCAAATAATTATCCTCATTTTCAAAGGTACTATTGGAAACACTATATTGGAAATTAAGATTATTTTGAGCAGTTCTGCTCTGGGACTCTAACAAAAGATTCTGAGTCGACTCACATGACTTCCTGATTGAATATATTAAAGAAATTTCACTTGTTGCATTGGTTTCGTCCATAACTAAGTTATTCATTTCTGCTAACTTACGTGTTGACTCTAGTAGAGAGGAATTTTGCTCGTACGACCGGTTGATGTGTGGATAGTAATTGGGCTCACCATGGTATGGACCATAACCTTCAAAAGTTTGATGTTCCCAACCACTATTCATACTATGGTCAAAGTAATGTCCATTTTGAAAATCAGTCGGATATTCGTTGTATTGGCTATTGTAGTACCAGTTCAACATTCTATTGCAGGGGTGTGAGTTGTCACACAAAATAAAACCCACTGACAGGGGATTCGTGGGTGGATAGAGTCTTACCTCCCGTACCAGACGGGCGATGAACCGTTGAAGTCGACTCAGGCCACCGATTCCTATGTCAATGTACGAACCCGAGGGGCCGAGACAGTATCGTAACTGTCGTCCTTCCCTGCAAACAGTTTATATTTAATCTCAACCCTTCCTCAGGGTTTTAAAAAATAATGTCCAGTCCAATAAAAATAAAGTCCAAAATGTGTTCAAAAATAAAAAGAAAAATTACAACAATGAAACCCTATTTACAGTTTCTAAAAATAAAAAGAAATAAAGTCTACATAAAATAAATATATACAAAATCTTCTTCACTCCTTGGACTCCTCTTTTCTTTCCTTCTTTGGCGATGCTTTCCTTTTATAGCACTTTTTCTTTCCTTGTAGCTTCATTCCAAATCTGAAAAGAATAAAAAAATACCAAAGGCGTAAAAGAGAACAAAATAAAATAAAATAATAAAAATAAACCTAAAACAAATATAAATACAAGTCCGCGTCGGCGGCGCCAAAAATTGATGTAGTTTTTCAAGTGGTAAATAAAGTTTGTTCAAAGACTTGTAAAGATTTGATTTCAGAATAAATAATAAAAATATATACACAAAATATTGTCACAATATCGAGAGAACTAGGACTCGGGATTCTACCATTAATCACAATCAATTGGTTCGTATATAGATTCTTAACAATTATAGCTCTTTTATGGACTCTATTTCTTTTCCAAGGTAGATTTCTAAAATATTAGATGTAAATCACAAGCATGGTATATCAAAAGCTCTTACGTCTAAGTATACACCATCAAACGAAATCACAACTAATTAGTGAAAATCATAAATCAATTGAATCAAGTGCAAAAGCCAAAAAGAATCTAATATAGTTACAAACAATTGTGAATAAGGCTTTCTCCGTCATCCCAGTGTTGGGGTTTAGCTCTTCATGGTGAAAACACGCTCAAAATAATATCTCATGGCTCAAAAGGTGTTTTTATTGAAGGTATGTGAGAAAATGAATGAAAGCTGACTCAATCGTAACGATTATAATTGTTACTGGTCGAGTGTTACAAGGAATTGTTGCAAACTCAAGATAATTGTTACTAATGGATATGATACGGGATTTGAAATTTAAGACTCTATGAACAGCGTCTCACCACATGACTGTATGTTCTTCAGCTTCGTCTTCTTCCTGCTGCTGCTGCAACTCCTCCTGCAGCTTGAATTTCGGCTTTGCAGCGACACAGAAACTTCGCCAAACTCCCGACCCATTTCTCTGACCTCCCACAACTCTATATATATACACAGGATGAAAAATAGCTCGATTAAATATCCCTGTCTTCCCGGAAAATCTACACCAAATTTTGGGATTAAAAATTTAATCAACCGTTACAAAAAGGGGTTGTAACGGCTCTTGCTGTTGCAAAAGTGGGTGTTACATTTTTTTTGTAACGGCTTTACGGCCGTTTGAATTTTGTTTGTAACGGCTCTGTGTGGCAACCGTGGAGCCGTTACTAATATGCCACGTGGTAACGACTCGGGCCATTCACGAATTTTTTTGTAACAACGCGATCGTAACGTTCTCAAGCCGTTACGAACTTTTTTTAATGACCAAAAATTTCGCCGGTCAACCTTTTGGTCAAAATTGGTCAATATTGACCAATTTTGACCAGTCAAAGTGACCGTTCTTTTTTTTGCGAAATAAGCCGAATTTCTATTACCATCACCTTTCATGCCATCCATCATCCACATTCAACAATCAATTCATATCACATTCAACAATCAATTCACATCACATTCAACCAATTCATGTCAAAAAGAACACAAATTCTTCTAAGTACAATTTTTTTTTGTTAAGTACACAAATTCTTCTAAGGACCAATTTTTTTGTTAAGCTGTTCTAAATTTCTAAGGAATACATAGAAACTACTAACTTCATACATAGAAACTTACAAAACTTTGCGCCGCTTATTCTCCGACCTTTCGATCAAAAAATGCATCATTCAAATAACCTGCGAACACAAAAAATGTATACTTAGATGTTGGAACTAAGCAAAAACTAAAAGAGATGACACACCCAATAAATCTGGGCAGATTATGAAGTTATTGCTTTGCAAGGAAAGGCACCGATAATTAACTAGTTAACTGCATTTACGGTCATACTTTTCTTAACACATTCAACTTCCTACATAAAAGAAAAAGATTCGATTGAAGTATAGGCATATCAACTAGTACAAGAAAAAGATTATTGTATTTGAACGATTTAACTAGTTAATTATGGATAAGATTATTGTCTTGAACTGATTTAAAAGACTCAATAACGATATTCTCTATGCCGGATGCGAGCTTAGATCTTTTCTTCTTCCAATTTCACCCAGACATAGCAATGCCAGGTGCCGCTTAGCCTAATAAGAACATGAACAATTACTTTTAGATAAAACTGGTAGGCTGTATACTGAAAGAGCTATTATACAAGGTACATTTATGAGCTATTATAAAGGTACTTTGTATGAGTATACTAATTTATGTTCCAAGGTCTAACTCAGAACTTGGCTTCTAAACATAAAAATCGGGGAACTTATCCATGAAAGGAAAATGACAACACTTAACATTTAGCAGGCAATGAGAATCTTACAGAATTGGTACTGCAATCATCTTTTAATATTTTTGTAAGCATTTCAACTGTAGATCCACATTTAAGTCACCAGTGCAAAGGCGAGGACAACAACATCTTGAGCTCTTTGAATAAAGAGCACATTTTGCAAGGCCACCAGACCGTGGAGATGGCTTGGCACTTGAAAGAAGAGATTCTAGTAAAGCATCAAAGTTTGTGTTTCTTGAATGGACCAAGGCACAAAAAAAACTTTGCGGGGCACTGCTGTGAAAGGAAAGTGTTTCATGAAGTGATCAACAAATGCGGGATAAAGTAACATCATAAAGTTAAGGGAACTACCCCTGCAAGGCATGCCCCTGCAACAATGAACTCCTGATTAAATTTAAATCAATTACACAAGAACCACCTCATAACCCATCTTCGACTTCATGGCATACTTCATGATTGGTGTCGACTGATGTCTCCATTACTTCCTTAAAGCTCTCAATTAACCACTGCCAACAAAACCCATTGCAATCAGCCAATGACGAGCTCGTTCTAATCTGAATTTTAGCTCAAGGATTTCATCCACTACAATCACAGATTCAAGCAATCTCCATGGCAATAACAACTTAAGCATCTAAACAATCGGCACACAGATGTTCAAGATAGATAGGAATCACCACTGCAACTATCTTTTGCGACTATTACTGATCTGATTCTTCATCTCCATACGACCACCATTAACCACCTTCTGTTTCTCGTCGTATTCAAACTCGAAACCCTTGGCAGATGAACACCAAAATCACCACAAATCATGACCCAAATTCCATATAAAATGGACGACAACAGCAACACCACCACCACCTGCGATCGATCCATGCCTTTGCTGCTCTATTAAGATCTATAAAATCTCTAAATTAAACCCAGCTTCATAATCTCTGTCTCAATTGAATACCCACAGAATAAAACAACTTATCAATCTTCTACAATCGACCACGGAACCCATTGCGATTCATTTTGTTCTTTGTCGGAAGAAGCCCTTAAATATGTTTATTGTTGTTGCCGTCGTCGCCTCAACTTCTCAAAATCAGAATCATTACAAGTATTAGAAAACATCATAGATCCATCACCGTTCTTTGTGGAGCATCACTTTGAAATTCCATCCCTTGAAGTTTCCGTCTCGTTGGCGGCGATAGCTTGAAGAAATGAGATATGTATTTACGCCTAAGTTGTTTCTACAGATAAGAACATCACCTTTGATAAAAATGGGAATTTCAAAAAAAAATTCTTGTTTTGATATGGAATAAGATGGGTGGGAATGATGCCACGTCCCACTTTCTATTTCTTGCCTAAGCCATCTGGTGGGATTGACACGCTTGAAAACACAAAGGCAATTCCCTTGTTTCCTTTCCTTGCTCTGTGTGGCGGAGTGAATTGATGTAGCCCGGCAAGGTGGTTTAAATGGTGACAAACATGAGCGAAAATGAGCAAGCATACCAACATGTGCCCCGTCTCTTTTGGTCCCTTGGGCTATTTTGTCACACCTGCAAAAACCATATTAACAACATTAAAAATAAAGAAAACTATTACTTCGACATTAAAAACCATACTTTCTTTGCAACTGGTTATTACATCTGCGGAAGTTGTTTTTTTTTTTTCAAAAAATCAACCAACCCAATAAATAAGAAAACTATTCTTTCCTTTTGGTTTCTGCAGTGCGGGGATTTCTTTGCGAGTGCGGAGTCTTTGGGGTTTTCTTTGTAGGAGGTTCCTACAATGGAAAGAAACACAAGTGAGTCAAACTGGTTGAGCAAATTAGAAATTTAAGCACAATACAAGAGTACAAAAGGACACGAAGAACATAGCACTGTGAAAACAAGGAAAACTTTTTCTCGTTTTTATGATTCTAAGCACAGAAAGCATAATATCTCGTGTCTTGGGGCTTTCTTGACTCCTCACCCTCATCGGTCATACTTTCCCGTGAAAGCAAGGAAAACTAAACATTATTAACAAATTATCTTGACTTTTCTAGTGCAGTAGTACAAGACCCAAAAAAACGAGATGTGTTGTTTTAACTACAGTGATTGCACTACGTGCTCCTCTTCTTAGACTTTCTTTATTTCCTTGGCAAAGATTGTAGATACGCATAGGCGCACGGTTTATTAACTGTTCGATCCATTAAACAAAATCTAAATCAATAAATATACGGGTAAGGAAGCAGATGACTAGGGAAACACAAATTAGTACCTTGCAATCTCTGCGAAAATCATGCTCGGTGAAAGATTAGGGAGTTGTTGACATGTATCATGTATAAAGCAATATGTTACCATAAACCATACGGACTTCATTGGTATCTAATCTCTTTAAGCCTTTCAAAACTCTCTCAATTAAGTCATTTTCATAATTATGCGGATACTTGATGCATTGTTGTTGAAGCTTGGATCTGGACACTCTTTGATATCAACATTTACGTCATCTCCAATGTCCGATTACATTAAGGCTTAAGCGAGACACAAAAAAATTTACACATCGAAAAATATCTTCATTATGAATACCTTCAAAATTCTTCTTTAAACTTAACACATACAAGATTCAATAATAAGGAATCTAACACAATACAAATTACCCAATTTATTGTTTACAACGAAATAATCAACAGTGGTATTTCAACAAATACATTACCATTTCATTCACCTGAAAGTTACATCCATTTAGTAAAATCCCAACAAAATCCCCAATCAAATCCTCCAAATCAAATCCCTAATATCATCAACGGAGCGGCAGTTCGAGAAAGCTAGGGTTTCGGTGGAGCAAGAAGGCGAATAGAGGATAAAGTTAGAAATTGAAAATCAAAACGAGTAACAATCGATTGAAAAATTGAAACCTTAAAATTTGATTAAACAAAACTGAAACCCCAAAATCGATAAACAACAATGAATCTTACAGACGATAAATACTTACACAGATATGTGAAATCGAAACCCTATACTCGCTTAACAGATGATCGAAGATCAGTTATTCAATGATAAAAAATTAGATAAAACCCTAAAACTGATTATGATGAAACTGAAATCGAAACCTTAAACTGATGATGATGATGATTAACAAATGATTGAAGAACTGAAATCTTCAGTTGGAGAGTGAAGAGGAGAGGCGGGAGGAGAAAAGAGAGAGAGATGATTGATGAAAGACTGAAACCCTAAAATATGATTAATAAATTTAACCCAAAAATCGATTAACAAACTTACACAAGAAATCATAACACAGATATAAGAAAAAAGATATTAAATCGAAACCCAACTGAGCACAGATGAAGATCTGTGAATCTTCAGTGAAGAAAAAAAGAGGGAGAGAGGCATGAGTAGAAAAGAGAAAGAGAGAACATGAGAAATAAGAAATGAAAATGAAATGCAGTCGATTTACCAAGGCATGGGATGAAGAGAGGCACACATGGGAGGAAATATCCTCTTGTATTCGATCTTGGGTAGAAACATAATAACACGCAGCGTGTGAATGGCACACGCACAAACCCAAGTGTTACGACCCTAGTGTGACCAAGCGTGTGACTAGCACGCCTAAAAAAAGATTAAGTAACACTTGTCCCCTGTTACTGAATTTTTGGAAAAAATTAAGTAACTGACTAGTGGTACATTACAAAATTTTCAATAACGACCATTTGTAACGGAATTTTGTAACGGCTACAAAGCCGTTCGAATTCTGTTACTAATCCGGGAATTTGGTGTAGTGAAAGTCTCGGCTTTTCCTTCCTGCAAGTCACGTAAAATTCCTCTTTTTAAATGCGCTTTACGTGTGAACCGATTTGGTAATACTCAGTAGAAGGATCCAAGTAAATATAGGAATAATATTCTTCCCTTTTCTAAGCACGGTACTTCCCAAGTATGAAACAAATACGATATAATTCCAACTCCATGTATTATCGTGAACAATGATTTCCTTCCCTTTTCACGTGACCAATTCTATTACCAACCCCGATTCACCTGGGATATACATGAATACTTGTTTTCTTCGACCCAAAGCCAACATCCCAACCATGTTTCTTCATGCCAGGTCAATCCAAACCCAAATCCGAGTAGAACTCCGACTAAAACTCGTGCAAACTAATTCCAGGAAGTTACGATGTTGCAACTTTTATTTCCTGCCAAATTCGTGTGTTTAAACCATGAAGATGGTGTCCCCCAACAACTGCTGATGTGTGAATAGTAGTGGGGTTCTCCTTAGCAATTTGTGGGGTGTAAATAGCATTTGCCATGCGGTTACCCCTTATCAACTGGGTGCCCCTTATCCAAAATGAGAGTCCGATAATAGGTGTCCTCCGGGGTACCTTTATCAACTTTTCTAGCCGATTTCGCCGTAAAAGTCCATTTCTCCAAAAATACCTACAAAGGCACAAAAAGCCATAATAAATACAAAATCGAGCACTAACAATATATATAAATTGAGAACAAAATAGACACATAAATGCGTCCATCACTAGCTAAAAAGGCTTTTTAGGGACACTAAACTTTAAGCTTTCGCGTACACATATCCTTGAGGAACTTGGCATAAGCGTGAGTTGCCTAATTGCTTCTAATAACGGAAGATTTATGGTAACTTTCTTAAAAACCTCTATTATGTCATTAAAGTTGGATTCATTCTTTGTTGGTACTAATAGGCTGTGGAAATGGGGCTCTAGGCATAAAATAGGGCCTCTCGGGGCAAGAATTGGCATCATCGAGATTTTATCAGTCTCCTCAGTTATGGATGGTCCTGAGGGGTAAACTATAGTATGCTCACTATCAGGCATGGTTACCTTATTGTCTACAACTCTACTACTCCTAAGGGTGCTAATAACATTCAACTGTTGTGATGGTTTTGCACCTACTTCATGAACTCATCTAGGGTTGGGTTGTGTTTTACTAGGGAACCTACCTTTTTCTCTTAAAGATTCATTTATCAGACTAACCTGGTCTTTTAACTCGTAAATAGCCTGAGAATTAGCTTGGCTTATATTTTTATTTTCTTCTATGCTTTGTGAAAGCGATTGGTGAATCTTATCAGTGTTTCGAATAAAAGAGATGAAAGTTTCTTCTAGACTTGAAATTTTCTTATCGGACTGATTTTGAAACTGAGATGGTCCTGAAGGATTCTTAGTATAGCCAAAACCTGGGGAAACATTAGAATTACTAAACGACCTTGACTACGGCCCTTAGACCACGAAAGGTTTGGATGGTTTCTCCAACCGGGGTTATAAGTTTACGAATATGGGTCGAACTTCGAGAGTTATCGAATCTAGTGTTATTGTAAAGAGCATTGGCTTGCTCTTCCATAGTATGGCCTTCCCAAAAAGGCTCCACTCAACTACTAGTGTGACCCAATTCTAAAGCTTCTAACCTTTTAGCTATTGTTGCGATTTTTCCATCTGATTCATAGACTCCTTCTACCCTATTAACGTTTCCTCTGCCTAGAAGAATGTTTTTCTGGGGTTCCTTACTATTTTCCCATTATTGGATCTTTTCGGCGATTTCATTCAAAAATGTCCTCGCATCATCAACTGTTTGGTTATCAAACCCACCTGTACACATAGATTCTACTGTGGTTGTAGTGGAATAATCTAAACCCTCATAAAGGATCTGAACTAACCTAACCTTTTCTAAACCATGATGAGGAAATTGGGCTAATAGATCATTGAACCTTTCCAAATACCTATACAAAGATTCTCCTTCCTGTTGAGAAAACGTGTAGATTTGCGTCATAATAGACGATGTTTTGTGTCTAGGGAAAAACTTGTTCAAAAAGGCAGATGTAAGTTGTTCATATGTTTCGATTGACCCGAAAGCCAAACTATATAGCCATGATTTGGCTTTATCTTTCAGGGAAAAATAGAATAACCTAAGTTTCAAAGCATCATCATCAAGGTTTCTAATTTTTAGGTTACTACAAATTTCCTCAAAATCCCTAACATGGAAATAGGGGTTTTCGTTTTCTTTCCCTAAAAGATTGGGAGCGTCTGTAGGGTTCCCGGTTTAAGTTCATAATTTGCTTCCGTTTCAGCTAACCTGATACACGAGGGACGAGTAGTCCTAGTCGGATTCAACAAAGCTTTCAAAGTTGTCATTTCTGGCTCTATCAGAGTAATAGGGGTTCTCTCCTTAGTAAAAGACGGACGTTCAAAACTGAATTTTCCCAAAGTCGGACTTTCTAAATTAAGGTAATCGAGATTCTTAGAACTAATAATTCGACCTAAAGCGTCTCTTCTACGTTCAGGCATGCACAAGAATTCAGCAAAACTCTGTGCACATGCAAATGATGGGCTCACTAATTTAGGTAAGCTTGGGTTACCATATCAAAATATACCCAAAGGTACGAGGCTGAGGTTTGTGGACTTTCAGCTAGTAACTCCCATAAGGCCCAAGGCACAGGTTCAGCTTACTAATCCACGAGTTTTCCTAAACTCGGTGATTCTGACGAAGGTGCAATTAGTGTGTGCACGTGTATTTTTGTATTTTCAAAGCCTCAACACAAAGGAAAACCACTGACAGGGGATTCGTGGGTGGATAGAGTTTTACCTCCCGTACCAGACGGGCGACGAATCGGTTGTAGTCGACTTAGGCCACCGACTCTTATGTCAGTGTACGGACCTGAGGGGCCGACACAGTATTGTAACTGTCGTCCTTCCCTGTAGCAAGTTTTTATTTAATACTACCCTTCTGTAGGGTTTAAAAATAATAAAGTCCAAAAAATAAAGTCCAAAAAGAAAAAGAAAAAATATAAAAAAACCATAATACAGTTTTCTAAAATAAAAATCTAAAAAATTAAAAATAAAATCTTTTTTACTCCTTTTGGATTCCTATTTTCTTTCCTTCTTCGGCTTTGCTTTGCTTTTATAGGTCTTTTTCTTTCCTTGCAACTTCGCCACAAATCTGACTCCAATGCCGTACTATCTGCCCCAAAATCATTCCCAAAAGGAACAGCATGCGGAATAGATGGACTCAGAGCCCAACATCTTCTGGACTCCCTTAGTGGTGCTGCAGCTGCAGTTGCTGACGACCTTCTGAAATCAATCACAGGTGTGGTGAATTTATGGCTCGCTGGTACGTGTCCACTTTCCCTGGGCGAATTCGTCGCTAACGCACCGTTAACTCCTCTCCTCAAACCAGGAGGTGGAATTCGACCCATTGTCGTGGGTACTATCTGGAGGAGATTATGCTCCAAACTGGCGGCTTACGCAGTGACTGAAGATATGTCAGCATATTGGGTACGTATCAGTTTGGAGTGGGAATACCATGTGGGGGGGGGAAGCCATTATGCATGCAGCCAACAGAATATTGGAGATGAAAGGTGATGACCCTACGATGACAATGTTACTTATCGATTTATCAAATGAGTTTAATTTGGTAAACAGGTCAACTCTTATCAAAGAAGCTAGAACACACTGTCCAACTATTTCACGCTGGATCGAGTTCTGCTATTCGAAGCCTGCACGACTCTACTATAACGAAACAACCCTTTCATCTACTCAAGGAATACAGCAGGGAGACCCACTTGGTCCTCTTCTTTTCGCTCTTGCACTACACCCAATTGCGGAGAAAATCATAGTTGCGTGTTCACTATACCTGCATGCCTGGTATTTGGATGACGGAACTATCATAAGCGACACGCAGGAAGTCTCTAAAGCTCTAATGATCATACAGACAGATGGTCCACAATGAGGTCTCTACTTGAATATCACCAAAACGGAGATTTACTGGCTTTCCATAGACCCAAGAAGAGACATCGCAGGAACCTTTCCACCAGATATAGGTAAGGCAGTAGAAGGTGTAAAACTCTTAGGGGGACCAGTTAGCTCAGACTTGCGAACTGCAAATACATGGTACAAGGAAGGATCGAAAAGACTATTCAACTTGTGGATAGAGTTAAGCAATTACACGATCCTCAAAGCGAGTTAGTACTTTTGCGCAACTGCAACGGGGTCTCAAGGCTGTACTTTACCCTTCGGACTACTAATCCCCTCGCAATTCAGGATGCTGCTATATATTATGATCAACATCTTATGGAGTATCTTCGTAATATCGTCGTGGGACATGGTGCTGGCTTCGGGTTACTTCAACAACGTCTTGTCACATTACCTATCAAGGAAGGGGGATTAGGCGTGTACACCATGTCTGATACAGGACAATACTGCTTTCTTGCTTCTCGAGCGCAGTCACGGCACCTAAATGATAATATACTCCAGCATGCATACACAGTAGATTTAAGCCCCAGCTTTCGAAGCGCCCTGCAGTCATTTACACAAACTTGTTGGTTCTCTAACTCAACATTCGACATTGATGCCGCTGCCCCCAAATTTATGAAGAAATTGGCAGCCATTTACTTCAACATCGTTAAGGAGGAGATACCCAACAAATTTCCTATGACGCAGCGTGACATGACCCTTTGGCTAAGCAATAGAATAGAACATGCCATGGACTTCCTTAAAGCGATTCCCATACCCGGCCTCAATCAGGCCATTGGTCCAAGGCAGCTACGATCTTTGCTCATGTATCGGTATGAAATACCGTTTTTAAGGGAAGAGAGCATGTGCATGTGTTATAAAAGACGCATGGATATATTTGGGGACCATGCAATACATTGCGCAGGCGAGGTAGGGCAGAAATTCAGGCACGACATGGTCAAGGATCTCTTTGCGGATATATGCTATAAAGCAGGGGTTACCGCAAGGAAGGAGGTATCTCTAGGCCTTGTATCAAACACGGATGCTTCCCGTCGCCCTGCGGATCTTCTCGTTTACAACAGGATGGATGGAAAGGATGTGTGCATGGACGTCACCAGTGTTTCACCCTTCACACTGCTTTCACTCACAACTATACACCCGGACGAACTATTTCTGCAGCAGTCGCTGGTAAACGTCACAAATACTTGTATATTTGTACGGCGCATGGATATGGGTTTACTGTCTTGGCATTCTCTACATTGGGTGAACTTGGTGAAGAACTTATCACTTTCATGAAGAAATTACGTAATTGCCTTCTTGGCCAGGATGCAAACTATAAATTCTGTAATTCTTTTTTCCATAGACTTGGTATCGTTATTCAGAAAGGTGTAGGAGCCCAATTGGTAGCTCGGCTTCCTAGCACCGAAACATCTGATGATGTGTAATGACTCCTTTTGAAGTTTGTTATTAAAAATAAAAATAATCTAAAACCTAAAACCTAAATACAAGTCGGCGCCGAAAATTGATGTAGTTTTAGTTGTTGTTGTAAAGTGGTAAGAAAAGTATCGTTCACTCAGACTTGTGAAGATTTTGTTTTAAACTTAAATTAAAATAGAAACTCAAATAAAGTCGATTTCAAGATTTTAGAGAAAACTGAGACAAAAGATTCCACCATTAACCTAATTTAGTGATTTAATCTAATAAATAATTATGCAACTCAAGACATTCAATTTGATTCTAAAATATTGCCTAGACAAGTAGATTCTCAAAATAATAGTTGTAAATCGAAAGCATGGACCATCAAAAGACTTAACCTAAGCATGACCCATCAATTCAGAACACAAAAAATCAAATATTCAGTTTCGATTCAGTCTGCAAATAATCATAAAAGAATTGCAAAAATTAAGTTAAATAGAAATTACCACATAATAATTGGAAAAATGGCTTCCTCCGCCGCTTCAGCAATGGGGTTTAGCTCCTCATATTAATCACTTGCTCAAAATATTGGTTCATAGCTCAAAAGTTGATTAAAAGGGAGAAAATGTATAAAGCATCGAGTTTATAATGAGATATAATTGTTCTGAGAACTACATTTATTCTGAAACCTCTTTACGGACAAAACCTAGCGAGTAATTGTTGCAAAATTGTTCTGATTTGAAAGCAAAGGTGACGGTTTTATGGTCGTCTTCTTCCTCTCACTGCAGACTTCTTCTCTTGTTGATGAACACGTCTACGCAACTCTTAAACACCTCTTTGTTGTTACCCAAGGTCTCGATAATCCTTCTCTTAACCTCAGCCACCCTATTTATACAAAACAGGGTCAAGAATCACTAAAATATCTCTCGGTTATCCTTTTCCTCTCCCGCAGGTCACAAACTTTTTCTTTTTCTTTTCTTCTCTGTTTATGCGTATTAGCCTTTGTGACACTGCGAGTTATTGGAGGCATGCTCGATTATATATAAAAAGGATTGATCAGGGTTTCAATAATGCAGGCAAGAGATAGTTTCCCTTTAATAAGAGACAACTTTCGGACCGAAAAATATCAAGAGAATCCGAAAATATTAAAGAATATATTTTGTTTCCTTTGTCCGTATCTTTCCTTCAAAACTATCTTCATGACGTAACAAAATCTTACAGAGAATAAATCTTTCCTGTGATCCCATGTAACTTCCATATATTTTCGTAACTTCCCTGTTTTCGTGAATACGTATGTTCCTTTCTTCAGCGCAACCAAACCCATAATAATGGGTCTGTATTTATCCAACATGTTAGTTCCAATCCAAATAGTTGAGAAAACTCGAACAAAAATAACCCAAATCAGAAGAACACGCATGTGAGTATTATTCAAACCAAAACCCGAGACCCTGTTTTGTCTCCAATCCGAATTCTAGCCAATTTGGCTCCAATCAAACGACTATACCAAGCCTGTTGAGGCCTAAGAAGTAAACCCAATCAATTTCAGCCCTTTAGTCTCCCTAGAACTCGATCAAAATCTCAACCCTATTTTTCCAGTCGCTGCACACATTTTTCCCGCCAAATTTGAGAATTTGAATGAAGAAGATGAGTGCCCCTTAACCATCGATGGTGTGCCAATAGTAATTTGTGTACCCCTTAGTAAATTGGGTGCCCCTTATCCAGCTGAGGGTCCTTTTAGCATTTATCCTTGGGTTTAACAATGTTTTACGGTGCCGATATCATTTTTTCGGGGGTGGTTCAAACGTACTTCCGGAGTGCCTTTAACACGTCCTCTGGGTGCCTGTAGTAATTTTCTCCCGCGAGCCCAAATACCACTTTTCGAGCCAATTTCTCCAGAAGAGTTTATTTCTCCAAAAACACCTACAAAAACATAAAATAATCAAATAAATACAAAATCGAGCACTAACAATACACGTAATTGAGAACAAAATAGACACATAAATGCGTCTATCAGCAGTCGAATGGAAATACTCTGTGTTTTAATCATATTCACTAAAGAATTTATCTCTAGATAGTTGGTGATAGAAATCATTTCTGATTTCATACCACTTTCCCAGATCCGCTTGGAGTTTTTTAAGTTCTTTTATTCTTGTAGAGATGTTGTCAGATCTGTGAATATTATCTATTATAGTATTAAGATTATTAATATTTTTGTGAATATTCCCAAAAACATCAGAAATCCACTGAGCTAGGTCCGAAATAGGAGTTTAAGGTTCGAATGTAAGTCAATGTTGGGGTTATTCCGTGAGTGTAGTCTCCAAGAAGCATTAACGATCGAGGTCAATGTTGGGTGAGTTAACCATGATCTAATGCATCTAAAGGGTTTTTGCAATTTTCTCTTTTCTGGGTTTGAATCTAAAAGGATAGGAGTGTGATCTCAACCCACTCTAGGTAGATGAGTTACCTTCGTGTCTGGGAAGTCCTGTATACATAGGTACGAAGTCAAAGCTCATTCTATTCTTTCACAGATATTCCCTTCTCCTTGTCCATTTTGGAACGACATTGTTTTAATCAAGCCATAATTGATACAATTCTCTCGCAACCTTCTAACTTTGGCTGATAATACTAGCGTTTCAAAATTTGGAACCAATTTAAGCCCGTGAAGAGCACGTGCGTACCACCTAGTATCGCAAATAGAAAGAGTAAAATCGTATTCTGAAAAAAAAAAAAAAAAATCCTAGAACCACAGCGAGTGGCTACAAAATTCGATCTCTTCTATCTCTAACGCGCACGAGCGAGATGATTACCATTACTAATTTATTTTGTTACCGATACCAAATTCAATCGTTGGTTACTCTCAAACCATTTCAAATCGACAACCCCTTGAAAAACGTTAAGAACCTCAGATTTTCACTTAATCAGAAGAGAAATGTTGCTATTGAAGCATCAAAATCGAATTCACAGAAACAATATCTAACAAATGATCGAAAGAAGATAGAAGAAAAGTCGGTAGAAGAAGGAATTCCAATTGATCAAGTTAAAACCCTAGTCAAATTTAAATCAAGATACAATTACATTCGTGTTATAGAAGTATCGAGAAGAGCTGATCATCCATTTGCAGGTTCAAGATTACTTCTATTAGACGCACCAGGAAACATCCATAGCGTATCATTTATTTTCAAATTACTCACAGAAACATATTTCGATGTTTTTCCTACATTTCCCCCGATTTTGCCACCAGGAGGAGGTCCATTAGGAATTCTAGGGTTTGGAGCTGGTTCAGCTGCAAGAATTATATTAGAATTATACCCGGAAGTCATAATTCATGGATGGGAACTTGATCCGTCTGTTATTTCAGTAGGTAGAGAGTATTTTAGTCTTTTGAAGCTCGAGAATGATAGCCCAGGTCGGCTTTTTATTAACATCGGTGATGGTTTAAATGCTAGTGCTAGAGACGGTTTTTCAGGGATTTTGGTTGATTTGTTCTGTAAAGGGAGGGTGATTCCTGAACTTCAAGATTCAACAACTTGGGAGAAATTGAAAGGTAGTTTGAGGAAAGGTGGGAGGATTATGGTTAATGTTGGAGGGAGCTATATTGAAGCTGAAGATTCCAGTATCGATGGGAAAATGGTTATGGAAAAGACGTTGAATGCTATGTATCAAGTTTTTCCGGGGCAACTTTTTGTTTTGAGTCTTGGGAGGAGGAAAGAAGACAGTTCGATTGCTTTAATAGGTGATTTACCTCATCTGGATTCATGGAGATTACTGTTACCGGCTTCACTGAGAAGTTATGTGAAAATGTGGACTCCGGTACTATGAATTAGTTCTGCGTGTCTTCTTGTGCAGGCATATAGATTGTAGTCATGGTTTCATTTGATAAAATTGAACGAAAAATGAATCGTTTACTATTTATGTTGTGTTATGCAACTTTGTTCAGTTCAATTGTTACTTTGCTAACCTCGTGGGTTGGAAATGGATATCAATACGATAATATGAACTATACTATAGTTTAAATAAACATTGGGGTGGCAACTCGAGTAGTTATGAAGATTTCGGGCGTCTGAACGGCCATCAGAAGACAGATTTTGTACTAGAAGTAATTCCTTTTAGGAGAACTGAGATCTCTCCCAGACAAGGGGACATCTTATCAGTGCGACAGTTATACGACAAAAAACCTCAAGGAAACAAAGGTCATTTCGTTTTCGAGAGCCATTCAGAAAGTTGACATGATAAAGGGAAGAGAATATTAACAGAAGCAGAGCCAGAGCAGGAATTTCAGGTTGAATAAATACAAGTTTAACTAAAAAGTTTAACTCCCATGTTTTGTAGAGAAAATAGATAATAACTGTAGTAATTAGTAAGAAGACATCAACAGATTGACAGAAAGATGTAGAAGATTAGGTTTTCTTTTTATAATCGTTGGCTTGTTGCTTCATCTACATTCTTGAATAACCTCTGTGGTCTTCATATTGTTCCATGAATGCATCATTAAACTTCTGGAAACTATCCATGATTGCTGGCATGTCTTCTTCAGCTGGTAAGATAGTGGTCCTCCAGTGGAAGACACGGGAACATAGAAACAAATTAACCATGAATTTACTATTGAAGTTGACAACAATTACAAATAAGACCCTAATATGGAATTTCAAATAAAACACAATAATCACCAACTACTCGATAAAACATTTAACAGAAAGCTAATTCTAGATCAACTCAGCTGACATATACAAGGGAACCAGTGGTCGATTTTATTCCGGTTGGTCTGATGGTCCTGTCTCAATTTTCTTTTCTTTTCTTTTTGTTTTTTTTTGATAAAATCACCCTATTTCATCCCAACAGACATCAACATAAAAATTGTGCAAAAAATAAAAACAGAAGTAATAAGATGATTCCGAGATACGGTGAAACTATCATGTTATTTCTAACACCTGAGCTCTGTGCTTTTATAAATAGACTCTATTTAGATGTTTTCATCTATTCAGATTGGTTCCTCAACTCCTACAACCAAGATGCTTCCATTCACTTAGATTGGTTAGTGTTATCCTTAATAAGCATAAATTTCTAGGCTCTGGAGTGTAATTAATGCAACTAAAAAGTTTCTCCCATACCACCAAACTTAAATCTAACATTTTCCTCAATGTTTTAAAGATGAAATTAAAAGCATGAACAAGGAGAAACTATTACCACTTGAAGCAAAAGAGTTAAGGAAAGACATTACCGTTTTGCATGAGCATGGGTTACCTCCCAAGAAGTGTTAAGTTTAAAGTCTTCTGCCAGACGTCATATACCACAAAATGGCTAAGTACCTTTCAAATCATATATTAATAGTCGAAACAACTGTGGATCAACAAAACCAAATAAAACTGCCAAAATTATGAGACGACTGCACCGGATTAGAAAAATGACTAGACATAGCACAACCCGATCTAAAACTTCTTGCAAGACAACTCGGTTTTTCTGCGGTGCCCACTTAGGCTTCATATGAGTGTCTTGACAAACAGATTCATCCGAATAGCGGGTCTCTAATAACTTGATTTCCTCCTGGACAGTATCAGGGGGATCGGGTTGTGGAGTCTGAAGAGACTCAAGTAATACCTCAGACGTAAAAAGATCGAGTCCCAAGTTAAGGACTTCTAATGGGGAGACTTGACAATCACTAGAACTATCACTACCCCCAAATTTAGGGTAATTATTACTCTCAGACAAACCTCTAACTATTGCTTGGATTTCTGGATCCTCGGAGTCTTTAAATACTCAAGAGCGTCTTCTAGTTCTCTACCCCCAAACTTAGGTTCATCATTACTCTCAGAAAGACCTACCATTATTGCCTGAATTTCTGGGTCTGTAGAGTCCTTAAAATGTTCGAGAGCTTCTTCTAGTTATAAAGTATAGTCATCTATCTGACCTAACAGAATTGTCTCATCAAATTCATCCAAAGAATCACCAAATAAAGTGTCATCCCAATTATCCTGAACTAGATCATGAACTAAAGTGCTAATCATATTCACTTCCTCTAAATCATCGGAAGGTTGTCTAGTAACATTAAATACATTTAGTTCAGTGGTCATATTACCAAAGGATATGTTCATAAGTCCGGTCATACAGTTGATAACAACATTAGACGTGCAACGGAAAATTTATGGTAGCTTTCTTAAAAACCTCTATTATGTCATTAAAGTTGGATTCATTCTTTGTTGGTACTAATAGTTGTGGAAATGGGGATCTAGGCATAAAATAGGGCCTCTCAGGAACCGAATTGGCATCATCCGAGATTTTATCAGTTTCCTCAGCTATGGATGGTCCTGAGGGGTCAACTATAGTATGCTCACTATCAGGCATGGTTACCTTATTGTCTACAACTCTACCACTCCTAAGGGTGCTAATAGCATTCAACTGTTGTGATGTTTTTGCACCTAATTCATGAACTCCTCTAGGGTTGGGTTGTGTTTGACTAGGGAACCTACCTTTTTCTCTCAAAGATTCATTTATCAGACTAACCTGGTCTTTTTTCTTCTATGCTTTGTGAAAGCGATTGTTGAATCTTATCAGTGTTTCGAATAAACGAGATGAGAGTTTCTTCTAGACTTGAATTTTTTTATCGGACCTGGATTCCTCAAACCCAGATGGTCTGAAGGATTCTTAGTATAGCCAAAACCTGGGGAAACATTAGAATTACTAAACTGACCTTGCCTCTGGCCCTTAGACCACGAAAGGTTTGGATGGTTTCTCCAACCAGGGTAATAAGTTTCTGAATATGGGTCGAACTTCTGTGAGTTATCGAATCTAGTGTTATTGTAAAGAGCATTGTCTTGCTCTTCCATAGTATAGCCTTCCAAAAAAGGCTCCACTCGACTATTAGTGTAACCCAATTCTAAAGCTTCTAACCTTTTAGCTATTGCTGCAATTTCGGCATCTGATTCATAGCCTCCTGCTACCCTATTAACGTTTCCTCTGCCTAGAAGAATTTTTTTCTGGGGTTCCTTACTATTTTCCCATTGTTGGGTCTTTTCAGCGATTTCATTCAAAAATGTCATCGCATATGTTTGGTTTTCAAACCCACCTGTACACTAGATTCTAATGTGGTTGTAGTGGAATAATCTAAACCCTCATAAAGGATCTGAACTAACCTAACCTTTTCTAAACCATGATGAGGACATTGGGCTTATAGATCATTGAACCTTTCCAAATACATATATAAAGATTCTCCCTCCTGTTGAGAAAACATGCAGATTTGCGTCCTAATAGACGATGTTTTGTGTCTAGGGAAAAACTTGTTCAAAAAGGCAGATGTAAGTTGTTCATATGTTTCGATTGACCCGGAAGCCAAACTATATAGCCACGATTTGGCTTTATCTTTCAGGGAAAAAGGGAATAACCTAAGTTTCAAAGCATCATCATCAAGGTTTCTAATTTTTAGGGTACTACAAATTTCCTCAAAATCCCTAACAGGGAAATAGAGGTTTTCGTTTTCTTTCCCTAAAAAGATTGGGAGCATCTGTAGGGTTCCCGGTTAAAGTTCATAATTTGCTTCCGTTTCAGCTAACCTGATACACGAGGGAAGAGTAGTCCTAGTCGGATTCTACAAAGCTTTCAAAGTTACCATTTCTGGCTCTATCAGAGTAATAGGGGTTCTCTCCTTAGTAAAAGACGGACGTTCAAAACTGGATTTCCCCAAAGTCGGACTTTCTAAATTAAGGTAATCGAGATTCTTAGAACTAATAAATCGACCTTGAGCGTCACTTCTACGTTCAGACATACACAAGAATTCAGCAAAAATCTGTGCACATGCAAATGATGGGCTTACTAATTTAGGTAAGCTTGGGTTACCACAAAAAAATATACCCAAAGGTACGAGGTTGAGGTTTGTGGACTTTCAGCTGGTAACTCACATAAGGCCCAAGGCACGAGTTCAGCTTACTAATCCACGAGTTTTCCTAAACTCGGTGATTCTGACTAAGGTTCAATTGGTGCGTGCACGTGTATTTTTGTATTTTCAAAGCCTCGACACAAAGGAAAACCCATTGACAGGGGATTCGTGGGTGGATAGAGTTTTACCTCCCGTACCAGACGGGCGACGAATCGGTTGTAGTCGACTCAGGCCACCGACTCCTATGTCAGTGTACGAACCTGAGGGGCCGGGACAGTATTGTATCTGTCGTCCTTCCCTGCAACAAGTTTTTATTTAATACTACCCTTCTGTAGGGTTTAAAAATAATAAAGTCCCAAAAGAATGTCCCAAAAATAAGTCCAAAAAGTCCAAAAATAAAAAGAAAAATTACAAAAAAAACCCTAATACAGTTTTCTAAAAATTAAAATCTAAGAAATAAAATCTTCTTCACTCCTTTTGGATTCCTGTTTTCTTTCCTTCTTCGGCTTTTCTTTGCTTTTATAGCTCTCTTTCTTTCCTTGCAGCTTCGCCCCAAATCTGAAAAGAATCGAAAAAATACCAAAGGCATAAAAGAGAACAAAAATAAATAAAATAAAAATAAAAATAATCTAAAACCTAAAACCTAAATACAAGTCGGCGCCAAAAATTGATGTAGTTTTAATTTTTGTTGTAAAGTGGTAAGAAAAGTATCATTCAGTCAGACTTGTGAAGATTTGTTTTTTAGACTTGAATTAAAATAGAAACTCAAATAAAGTCGATTTCAAGATTTTAGAGAAAACTGAGACAAAGGATTCCACCATTAACCAATTTTAGTGATTCAATCTAATAAATAATTGTGCAACTCAAGACATTCAATTTGATTCTAAAATATTGCCTAGACAAGTAGATTCTCAAAACAATAGTTGTAAATCGAAAGCATGGACCATCAAAAGACTTAACCTAAGCATGATCCATCAATTGAGAACACAACTACTTAATCAAAATCATATATTCAGTTTCAGTTCAGTGCAAATAATTATAAAAGAATTGCAAAAGTTAAGTTAAATAGAAATTACCACATAATAATTGGAAAATGGCTTCCTCCGTCGCCTCAGCAATGGGGTTTAGCTCCTCATATAAATCACTTTCTCAAAATATTGGTTCATAGCTCAAAAGTTGATTAAAAGGTTGAAAATGTATAAAGCAGCGAGTTTGTAACATATATAATTGTTACAGAACTTGCTGTTACAGAGCCTACTGTTACGGACAAAACCTAACATAAGTAATTATTGGAAAATTGTTACAGATTTGAAAGCAAAGGTGACGATTTTCTTATCGTCTTCTTTCTCTCGTTGCAGCTTCTTCTCTGCTGATGAACACGTCTCTGCAACTCCTCTGTACATCTCTGTTGTTACCCCAAGGTCTCGATAATCCTTCTCTGAACCTCAGCCACCCTATTTATACAAAATAGGGTCAAATATCACTAAAATATCTCTCGGTTATCCTTTTCCTCTCCCACAGGTCACAGACTTTGGTTGTATCTTTCCTTCAAAACTATCTTCATGACGTAATAAAATCTTACAGAGAATAAATCTTTCTTGTGATCCCACGTAACTTCCATATATTTTCGTAACTTCCATGTTTTCGTGAATACGTATCTTCCTTTCTTTAGCGCAACCAAACCTATAATAATGAGTCTGTATTCATCCAACATGTTAGTTCCAATCCAAATAGTTGAGAAAACTCAAACAAAAATAGCCCAAATCAGAAGAACACGCATGTGAGTATTATTCAAACCAAAACCCGAGACCCTGCTTTGTCTCCAATCCGAATTCTAGCCAATTTGGGTCCAATCAAACGACTATACCAAGCCTGTTGAGGCCTAAGAAGTAAACCCAATCAATTTCAGCCCTTTAATCTCCCTAAAACTCGATCAAACTCTCAACCCTATTTTTCCAGTCGCTGCACACATTTTTCCCGCCAAATTTGAGAATTTGAATGAAGAAGATGAGTGCCCCTTAACCACCAAATTCACAGGAAGGGATTGTTGCCACATGCTCCAACCTGGAGGAATTTCATGTATTCACAGAATGGGATTGTTGCCACATGCTCCATTCTTGGTGAATTAAGTGAGGGAGTATCCAACACTTATAAATGGATTTATCTTTTACAAGATGTCAACGCATAATTTTTTCCGGTTTTTACAATTTTAACCTCAAATGAAAACCCACCATCAACATTAAGTCCCCTGCCTAGCACATAATGGTTACACTATTGTGGGGTAGGCATGAGATGGTGGCATATTTATATACTGAAATGACCAAGCTAAAGTGAATACATATTTACCGGATAGTTTCACATCGTCAGGCGTTGCCCTGGAACTAGTTGATTCTGATTAAGGATGCGAAGGAAACAAGACTTGATCTGGTGAGTCGCTTTGGTTCATATTGCATATATCTGAGCTCGGTCCCTTTTTCATGTGTACTTGTTTTATCATACACGTCTGCCCTCAGGTATATCTAATAAGCCTCATTGATTGTTATCCCGAATTAGCAGCCTTCATAGGTGGCAAGTAAAGACTTCTTTTCCTCCTGGGATTCTGTCGACTTGCGAGATTATAAAGAATCATCTCTCGCGGTCATTTATTCTACATCTCAGGTATTGCTCTGATCTTCTGATTGACTGATCGAGTGATTTGATTTTTGATTTTTTTTTGTGCGCTCATAACCTCCTCTCCTTTGCAGTTTATCATGGAAGCGGCGGACGATCATTCTGTTGCTTCCCCAGAAAGAAGTTTCGAAGTTGACAAGCCCGAAAACCGTGCACACGAAGATGTAATGGCTAAGATCGATCTTCCGCTTCGCGAAGTCGGTCGTGCTATACAGGGGATGTCTATCTCACACCTTCGTATTACCAGAGGACGTATCTGTGCACTTTAAGCTGCGATTGACATGGAGGAGCGGTGGAGGCGCGAGGAAACGCTGCAGACACTAGTAAGCGCAAGGGCAGAGAGATTTGCAGCGCGGTTGAAGAGGCGGAGAGTTGAGCATAAACATCCTCTGAATGAAGATAAGTGTGACTACCCGATCCAGGACGGCGTGATAATTCTTGACTCCGACACAGAGGAACCTGAACATCTGAAAGCAATTGGTACGACTCCTTATGTTGATGCGCTTTTTAATGCTCCCGCTGGTGATGTTGGGATGGAGTGTGTTGCTGCGGAGATGCCTGATGAAGAAGTTGAGGTAGATTCGAAGGGAGGAGCATCAACAGGTGATGGCGCTGAAGCAGAACCTGACAGTGGTGCAGGCGATGTCGATCCTCTTGACGACTAAAACCTCTTTTCTTCTTTCCAAGTATATTTTGTACACTCGAACGTTTTCCTTGTACTCAGTGGTGGCCGGGTTCAAGGTTTTTCTTCTATTTGATTGTTTGAATAAAGTTTTTTTTTTATAATCCTTTGCCAAGACTGCAACTGAATCTTCTTAGGCGCAAGGGTGTGCCTTCACACGTAATTCTTTATGATAAAAGAATTAATGCCACAATGTAATACTTACGGACCTGTGTTCCTGATGCAAGGTCTTCTTGACTTTGCTGGGGCAGATGTCTCAAATCATTTTCCTTTTGTGCACATGTTCTATTTCCTTCTTCCCGTGAGATGTTTGCTTAGGGTTTCCTTTCTTGCTCCAGTGGATTGATTTAGGCTGACTCAGGACTTTGTGTGAGTAAAGAGGTTCTCAGATGGAAATAGTGTTTCAACTAAATTGGAAATTGAAAATTGAAACCCTAACTATGAATGCAAGTATTGCAATCATTTTCTGGGGGAATTACAAATATGACATGAAATTGTAAAAGGAAACTGTTGATGGGTGAAAACTACTCCTGCTGAATTTGGTAATTTGGGGTGTGGATGAGGAATGAATCTAAACCTTCAACAAATGCACTGCGCGGTGAGTGCTTGTAGATTCGAGAGATCAATCAGTGCAAGTCCGGCCTAAACCAAGAAATGGCCGTTCCAGACTTGTTTCGGTCACAAAGTGAAGGAGATGGGGTTGATCTTAGGGAGGAAGCGAAGAAGGTGTTGAGATTGTGAAGGTGTTGGCTTGCTTATGACTTGTAACAGAAAGATGAGCAAGCTTACTTGGTTGATGCAAAGGTGCTCGAGTGTTTGAATACGTTTTTGTATTAACACTTGGTTTCTGTCGACTGAACTTGTGTTGTTCTGTCCCTCTTGTCTTGTCTTTTGAAATAGGGCGAGAACCTATTTATACAAGTCATTGAGCCTCATTCACGCTTCTCGTGGGAAGTGGAGGTAGTGGAATGATGGAGTGGTGGAGTTGTGTGTCGGTAGCATACGACCGGTCTTGCCCACTTCTCCAGTTCATCTCTACCCGTCCATGACTTCCTAACACGTTCTTGTAATGGCGCTTGCACGCCGCACGCCGTAAACCGCCAGACCAATACCCCAAAAGATGTATCCCCGCCAGTGACATGATTGATGTTCGAATGTGGATCGTGGATCCACGGAAGATAGCATGTAATGTTGAATTGAATAACTGCGTTATTCGGAAAGTCGATACTTGTGAAGTATCGTGTGTATTTTATGCAAAAATCGCATTACGGTGTGGTAAAGTGATGGGTAATGACTCACACTAACCAAATAACTCCCGACCAGGGGTTGTATAACCAAGTCAGTGAAGTCGGACGGATGAGATGATGTTTGAGACACTCATCTGCGACCGTTGATGAAATCACGGGTTTTTAAAGAGGTGCGCAAGCATCACTCTTCAGCTTGGTCGAAACCAAGCATGGGAAGGATTTTGTAGAGGACCGACCATACATGCGTGTTGACGGCATGATGGTGTACACGTCCATGTCTCACCGTCTCATGAAGATGCAATCTAGGCCACTCAATTTGACCGTCAAAGAGGAGTGGTTGAGATCGGTTCTGGCAGAAATCTCTTACCGCAAAGGAATTGATAACCGCGTGTCATCCCAAGTTTGGGCGCGCGCCCCAAGACGACCCATCTTGGTCGGTCTTGGTCGATCATACCACCGTGTAGGTGGTAGGTTGGTGTTCACACCTATACCCGAAATCCCATGAAAACGTGATCTAAGCCATTCAAATCATCCGGTGAAGTTGAGCGGTCGAGATCAGTTTAGGATTTGGGAGTGTAACCGTACGAGTTTGGGCGTGCGTTTTGGGTTGGCCGGGAATGATGTGCCTTGGCCGACCGCAAGAGGAGGTAGATGGGCCCACGGTGGTCATGCTGGTATGACCGGCCTTGGTTAATCCAATCAGGACCCTCCATTCGTACGGAAGATGGACGCGCGTGATGACTTGAAACCCTAATTTTAGCTTTCAAAGCCGCGCGACCATGCTCTTTTGGGCGGACGAATTTGCTGTAACCAACCATGGTTGGCTTTGACCGATTGGTCAAGTGTGTAGACGGTCACGCGGTGATCGTGTTGACATGCTCTGGGCCCTTTGAGTCTACATCTGCACCCTCCATCTATGCCCGCGAAGATGGACGGTTGAGACCGTTTTGCGACACATGTAATATGCCGCAAACCCTAATTTAGGGTTTTCCGTCCATAATGCTTGGTATGGACGGTTTCTTGGCAAGCAAAGGCCAATGGTCGACCATGCGGTCGGCCGTGTGTATTCCATACCGCTTGGGGGTGATGGAATTGATCCGTGGTCATCCAATCATGCTTGTGGAGTTGGATGACTGCGCCGAATCATATTTGGCAAGCTAAGGCCGTGTGTATTCCATACCTGCTCGGGGTGATGGAATTGATCTGTGGTCATCCAATCATGCTTGTGGAGTTGGATGATCTGCGATCGAATCATATCCGGAGACCGATACAGATCAAGTCCGGATGCTCAATCGGGCTAGTATAACACACCGAGAGGGGCTCAATCGGGCTAGTATAACACACCGAGAGGGCTCTGGCTAGTATAACACACCGAGAATCGGCACATGTACGGGTATTTCGTACATGGATTCATTATAGTGCTTGGAGGTTCGTGTTACTCGTAAGAGTAACACTCGACCGTCATGCCACAACTGATAATGGGTACAGGAAATACAAGGCTGATATGAAATTCACAGGAAGGGATTGTTGCTGCATGCTCCATCCTGGAGGAATTTCATGTATTCACAGAATGGGATTGTTGCTACATGCTTCATTCTTGGTGAATTAAGTGAGGAGTATCCGTCACTTATAAATGGCTTTATCTTTTACAAGATGTCAGCGCATGATTTTTCTGGTTTTTTACAAATCTAACCTTGAATGAAAATCCACCATCAACATTAAGTCCCCTGCCTAGCACATAATGGTTACACTATTGTGTGGTAGGCATGAGATGGTGATTATTAAAGATAAAACTTATGAGACAAAGTTAGATGTTACCAGGAGAGACGGGTCGTCCCGTCCTTCGAGTATGTCACGTTCAAAAGACATATAGGAGAGTGTTTCCTAGTATGATGTCGGCCTTGCCTGCTTCGATCGACCTTGCTATGCCTGCTTCGGTCGAGGGGCTATTGCGCCTGCTTGATCGAATGTGGGCTTGTTGTGTGTGCTTGATTGAACGTGAGTCTCACCCACATACGCCTGACAGACTTGAAACTTGTACCGGTCTTGAAACTTGTACCGGTCTTGAAATCAACACCAGACTAAAATTTGTACCGGACTAAAATTTGTAAATTTTACTAAAATTTGTACCTGGACTTGAATGGTGTTTGGACCGCCCATTGTGTGCTCCGATGTGAGTTGTGTCTTGCCGTGTGACTACATCTCTCCCGTATTTTCATACAAGCTCTAACTCCCGCCTTTTATTTAATTGTGGAAGAAAAGAATCCCCGTTGAGATGTCTTCTGGAGATAATGCTGGCACCAAGTCAGGAAGTGTTGGCAGCTTCAAGGATATGCCGAACATTGATGATGAGTTGTTCACCGCGCTCTCTCTACTATATGAAAATATTCGTTCCACAGGATAACCCTCCTCCTATCGACTTCAGGTTTTTTCATGCTCTCCGATCCTCATGAAGGATGAATGAGACGCACGTTGAGCAATGAGTACATCAAAGACAACTTGACCGGAGCGCAGATTATTGGTGTAGCTTGAGTGTTGAAACGACTCGAGAGGATGTTAAAGTGGCTTCACGGTGCGAACGTTGAGGTAGATCCCGGAGAGAGTGTTGAAGCGAGGATTCTCAGTGAACAGGGGTCCGGAGAGAGCATTGAGGCGCTCTTGGATAGACCATTGAAGCGGCCTGCCGGAGGAAGCGTTGAAGCGGAGCGGCTCTTGATTCGATTTACCCTTGCGAATTCCATGATTCTTGACTGACCATCTTTCTCGTGTTGAAGAAGTCTTTGACTGAAGGTGAAGGAACTTCATGTTGAGCCTCAGTCCCCAAGCGTGGTTTACATGGTTTGTTCGTAGTGGTCGTTTTCGAGCCAGATATAGAATATCTTGGACATTGCTTCATCATTGTGGGAGTCGTGCACGTGGTACTGGAGTTGGAGTTGGTGGACGTGCATGATGTTGTATCTTGGTGGTTTTCCTCTTGCTGCTTCAAGGAACTGCTTACAGAAGGCTGAATGTTGTATCGCCTGTTGGTGAGATATATGCCCCTACAAACATTATGAGGCTCTTCCGGCAGGCCTGGTTCTTTCTATCAAGGCATATGTTGTTGTAGATGAGCGTTCAACATCTCCAGAGGATGACCAAAAGCGCGGATTCTCCAATATAGCGTGATAGACATGTACCGCTGTCTGATAAAGTGACTCACCCGGATCTTGTTCGACCACTGTCTGATAGAGTAACTCGCCCGGATCTCTCTCGATATGGCGGTTGGACATCGTTATCTTCTTGAGGCTGCTCCCTTGAGGTATCGGCTCCAGTGGAAGATTACCGTCATAGAGCGGTTATACGTTGAACCGGCACTCTTTAAACCAAATGGCAAAGATGGTATAATAAAAATTTCCGAGAGGAGTTCGAAAAGATATCTTACTTGCATCATGCTCGTACATCCTTATCTGTTTGTAGCCGCTACATCCATCCATGGAGGAGAACATGCCGTGTCCGCTGGTTGTATCTATTAACATGTCGATGTTAGGCAGATGAGGATCGTTCTTGGAGCAGCACCTGTTCAAGTCTCTGTCAAGTCTATGCAGACTCCGATCTATCCATTTTCCTCATGTATGAACTACAACTGTTTAACCGACTTGGATACAGGTATGACATGTATATGATGGGTGACCAATTTTCATCCTAAGCATTTCTTCATATCTCCAAGCAAATATGTCCTGGTACTCTTTGAGAAGTTGCACGAGCTTCGTGCGTTTATCCGTACACAAGGTTGAGCTGATGGAGATAGGCCTAGGAGATTCCTCAACGATTTCAATTTCATCGGTTGTAGAGTTGGTGCCATCTTGCACTGTTGTGGAGCATCTAGCACTTGCTCTTGTGGTTCGTTGTCAGTTGTAGCATTCCATTAGGTGGAGAGACTGGGTGTCTCTCCTCTGATAATGGCAATCTTGGTATACCGTTTTCTTTTCTGGTCACGACTCGCCATAAAAGTTCGTTCCTCCTCGTGTGAACGTGGGTTGTGGCTTCACAAGATGGAGAAGAATGCTTCACGGCAAAGATGCATCGTGGGTACTAGCCTTCAATGATGCAAGTCGGTCTTCTCCTGAATTGACGCCCACATGGGGAGTGGGATGCAACGAACTTGTCTGATTCTTTCCACGGAGCTTCTCCTGTATGTGCTGGTTTGGTTTCCCTCGAAGTCCGTCATTGTGGTAGGCTTCCGTACGACCTTGCCTGGGAGAGCCTTGGATGTCCTGAGAATCTTGAGAGTAATGAAGACGATCCTGTAGATAAGGGTCATCTTGGACTCGAATCCTTGATGCGTGCGGTGACATGTAGGTCACGGTCGTGACCTTCCTCTGGTTGATAGCAGCAAAACGTCTCCGCGCGCCGATTCTTCGAGAGATGTGAAAGTTTGCATAAACTTTCCAATAGAGAAACCGCTTCCCGATCCACCGGCCTCTGGTTCATAGTGAAACTATTGACTTGAGGAAGATCGTTGTGAGGATCAGTCCCCAGTGTAGGAGCCTCCATGACAGGACCGCTGAACCAGAGTGAAACTATTGACTCGAGGAAGATCGTTGTGAGGATCAGTCCCCAGTGTAGGAGCCTCCATGACAGGACCGCTCATATCTGATGTCGCTTCTTTGATCAGGTCCATGTAGGTCCGTGCCATTGAAGTACCTTCTCTCCTGCGTTGAATTCATTCCTTGTTGTCTCCGGGGGGCTTGCGGGTCATGTGGAAATCGATCGCTTAATGTCTTAAGAAAAGTGAGTACCTCTTTCCGAGTTGCGGCCATATCCGTTTGAGTCTTGACAAGAACTTCCCCGCTTTTTCATCAAGTCCTGCAATAATGGGAGATGGTCCTCCTCTCGCCCCTCCCGGTTCCTCGTCCCGATGAAGGAGTGGAAGTTGTTGCTCTGTGACTACCGGAGGTGTCACACTTGATGAGATGCCGGGACTTGCAAATGCTCTCGCTCAGTGATGGGAGGTGTTGTAATATCACTGCCGAGTGATCGAATTGAACGTTCCCATCCTCTCGTACTCACGTGTTACTTGATTGATCTCTCCTTCCTCAAGCGTTTCTTCACGGCTTCGACAAGGGTCTTGAGATGTAAATCTTCCAAATGAGGATCCGTAAGCTGCAGGCTCCATTTCTTTATCCGGTAGACGTTGTAGTACTCCTGGACAAGTCCTCTCCTCTCGTGGAGTTGCCTTGGTTCTTCATTGTTGATCGGACCATGTTGTTCATCTTTCCCCGAGTCACTGCGGTTAAACGCTCTTTTGCCTCTCCACCGGTAAAGGTGTGACTCCTGACTAAGGATTCAGCATTTCTTGCGCTGCTTGAGTGGATGCATGTCGACGCTTCTTGTAATTGTGCCGCTATATCATTCAAAAGGCGAAATGTCTCGCTCTGCCTCCTGGTGATACCGGCTTGATTTGCCAAGACATCCTCCAGCATTCCAGCCATGCTTCCCATAATATCTGAACCGCCTGTAGTTTCCGGATACATTGCGAGATGGAAACCGAAAATTGAGAATTCAATTTTTTTGTGCAACCGATAGATCAATCTCCCACCGTGGTCGCCAATTGTTGATGGGTGAAAACTACTCCCGCTGAATTTGGTAATTTGGGGTGTGGATGAGGAATGAATCTAAACCTTCAACAAATGCACTGCGCGGTGAGTGCTTGTAGATTCGAGAGATCAATCATGCAAGTCCGGCCTAAACCAAGAAATGGCCGTTCCCAGGACTTGTTTCGGTCACAAAGTGAAGGAGATGGGGTTGATCTTAGGGAGGGAAGCGAAGAAGGTGTTGAGATTGTGAAGGTGTTGGCTTGCTTATGACTTGTAATGAAAGATGAGCAAGCTTACGGTTGATGCAAGCAGTGCTCGAGTGTTTGAATACGTTTTTGTATTAACACTTGGTTTTACGATCAACTTGTGTTGTTCTGTCCCTCTTGTCTTGTCTTTTGAAATAGGGCGGAGAACCTATTTATACAAGTCATTGAGCCTCATTCACGTTTCTCGTGGGAAGTGGAGGTAGTGGAATGATGGAGTGGTGGAGTTGTGTGTCGGTAGCATACGACCGGTCTTGCCCACTTCTCCAGTTCATCTCTAACCGTCCATGACTTCCTAACACGTTCTTGTAATGGCGCGTTGCACGCTGCACGCCGTAAACCGCCGACCAATACCCCAGTATGTATCCCCAGCCTTTGTGACATGATTGATATCTGGAATGTGGATCGTGGATCCACGGAAGATAGCATGTAATGCTGAATTGAATAATCTGCGTTATTCGTAAAGTCGATACTTGTGAAGTATCGTGTGTATTTTATCATGCAGTCTTCGCATTACGGTGTGGTAAAGTGATGGGTAATGACTCCTCACTAACCAAATAACTCCCGACCGGGGTTGTATAACCAAGTCTGGTGAAGTCGGACGGATGAGATGATGTTTGAGACACTCATCTCGGCGACCGCTGATGAAATCAGGGTTTTTAAAGAGGTGCGCAAGCATCACTCTTCAGCTTGGTCGAAACCAAGCATGGGAAGGATTTTGTAGAGGACCGACCATACATGCGTGTTGACGGCATGATGGTGTACACGTCCATGTCTCACCGTCTCATGAAGATGCAATCTAGGCCACTCAATTTGACCGTCAAAGAGGAGTGGTTGAGATCGGCCTTGGCAGAAATCTCTTACCGCAAAGGAATTGATAACCGCGTGTCATCCCAAGTTTGGGCGCGCGCCCCAAGACGACCCATCTTGGTCGGTCTTGGTCGATCATACCACCGTGTAGGTGGTAGGTTGGTGTTCACACCTATACCTGATTATCCCATGAAAACGTGATCTAAGCCATTCAAATCATCCTGAAGTTGAGCGGTCGAGATCGGTTTAGGATTTGGGAGTGTAACCGTACGAGTTTGGGCGTGCGTTTGGGTTAGCCGGGAATGATGTGCCTTGGCCGACCGCAAGAGGAGGTAGATGGGCCCACGGTGGTCATCTGCTGGTATGACCGGCCTTGGTTAATCCAATCTGTGACCCTCCATTCGTACCGGAGAAGATGGACGCGCGTGATGACTTGAAACCCTAATTTTAGCTTTCAAAGCCGCGCGACCATGCTCTTTTTGGGCGGACGAATTTGTCAGTAACCAACCATGGTTGGCTTTGACCGATTGGTCAAGTGTGTGACGGTCACGCGGTGATCGTGTTGACATGCTCGGGCCCTTTGAGTCTACATCTGCACCCTCCATCTATGCTGCGAAGATGGACGGTTGAGACCGCTTTTGCGACACATGTAATATGCCGCAAACCCTAATTTAGGTTTTCCCGTCCATAATGCTTGGTATGGACGGTTTCTTGGCAAGCAAAGGCCAATGGTCGACCATGCGGGTCGGCCGTGTGTATTCCATACCCGCTTGGGGTGATGGAATTGATCTCGTGGTCATCCAATCATGCTTGTGGAGTTGGATGACCGCGCTCGAATCATATTTGGCAAGCTAAGGCCGTGTGTATTCCATACCTGCTCGGGGTGATGGAATTGATCCGTGGTCATCCAATCATGCTTGTGGAGTTGGATGATCTGCGATCGAATCATATCCTGAGACCGATACGGTCAAGTCCGGATGCTCAATCGGGCTAGTATAACACACCGAGAGGGGCTCAATCGGGCTAGTATAACACACCGAGAGGGCTCGGGCTAGTATAACACACCGAGAATCGCCTTTTGTACGGGTATTTCGTACATGGATTCATTATAGTGCTTGGAGGTTCGTGTTACTCCCGAAGAGTAACACTCGGTCGTCATGCCACACCGATAATGGGTACAGAAATACAAGGCTGATATGAAATTCACAGAAGGGATTGTTCTTGCATGCTCCATCCTGGAGGAATTTCATGTATTCACAGAATGGGATTGTTGCTACATGCTTCATTCTTGGTGAATTAAGTGAGGAGTATCCGTCACTTATAAATGGCTTTATCTTTTACAAGATGTCAGCGCATGATTTTTCTGGTTTTTTACAAATCTAACCTTGAATGAAAATCCACCATCAACAGAAACACGCTGGAAAAAAATAGCACAACGTTTTCAAAGGGTGGAGGATGCTGGAAAGTGGCAGCACATCGTCTTAAGTTCGGTAGGGTTTGAGCCATTTTGAGTGAATTGTTATGCCTTCTAGTTTATCAGCGTTGATGAGCTTGCGGTAGCCGCCTAGGATAACATCCGCTACTGTGCACGGTTCATCTTCTCTTTCGGTGGGTGAGTCGAGGGTGGAGTGGTCATTTTCACCGTCATGATCCCAACTTTGAATGTAGCCGTCTTCGTCACCAGATCTCCAATCCCAAACGGGTTTGAACGTGGAAATACTTGGACCTTCGTCTTATCGTCTTTGACCAAGACAGCCTCTACACTCTTGATAAAACATTTGAAAGGGCCGGCTTCCCATTCACATCTCTTAGTCGGGGTTGGTTCGTTGGTTGGAGTCACTCCCGGGACTTGTCGAACGAAGGCGGTAGGTTGTAAAGAAGGTTGTGTGGCGAGACTTACTTGAGATCGGAACTTTTCAATGTATGCTGACATGCTCTCTCCGGGAAGTTGCGTCACATTGGTAAGTTGCTGGTGCGGCAATAGACAGCCATCAGGAGGTCCGGAAGGCGTGTTGGAGATTCTTTCAGGTATCGAAACCGGCAGAGGACAGACTCCTAGTATTGCTTTGTCGTCATGCATCCAAGAACGTCCTAGGATCATGTCGTAGTTGGGATGATCTTTGACTATGTAGAACTTTGCTTGCGTCGAGACATCACCCAATTTTACTTCAAGATCGATTTATCCATATGCATCCCTGGGCTCTCCTGCTGAATCTTTAACCACAGTCGGGTGACGAGTAGCTTCCCCGCTTCAAATCTTTGCCGCTCTCAAGGTCTTGACGGTAATGATGTTAAATTCGGAAGCCGTATCAATCAACGCGTTATCGAACTCAACGTCTCTCAAACGAGTGACAGTTAGGAGTCCCGATTTCCATTGCTCACGTCTTTCGGGAAAGACTGGGGTTCTGGATCGCTCATCGGATACAAACGCCTACCGACACAACGTGGTTGAGGGCCGCAAATATGTCTTGACGCTGTCCTTTGGAGAAGTACAAGATTTCACATATGTGCTCCATCATAGATTGTACGGTCTTGCAATGTAATCCCCGCAAATCATGCGGTTCTCGATAGGTAGAGGGTCTCTATGAATACCTTCGTTTCCAAGTCAAGTTCCCCTGTCTCTACCTTTTCCCCGAATATCCTTTCAACTCGTTGCAATCTTTGGTTGGATGATGGACGAACTCGTGGTATCAACAATATCTCGGGATCTGCCATTTCTTCCTCGGTTGGAGGACGTCTGATAGGGGGCAGCTTTACGGCGTCGTCTTGGATCCACGCTTCCAAGAGCTCTATCACTTCAATCATGGGAAAAGGAAAACCCGTGTCTTTAGTGTTTTGTGCATGAGTTTTGTCTGCTCCTTTTCGAGACGAAGTCTTGTGTGCCGGGGATGTCCGCTTGGTTTGATGTTCCGTCACTGGAGCTTTCCTTTTCTCTCCTCCGCCCACTACACTCACAGAAGGACCGGTATTGTATTGCTTGTTCGTGAGGCGCCTGCTCCCTAGACTTTCACGTGAATCTTCACTTCGAACAACTCTGGTTCTTTCTAGTAGTGCCGGTGCGATTGTTCTTTGAACGTTTTGCGGCCTTCGTGGAGTTCGAAGAACGTTTGAAAGCCCAGATTCTCTAACAGAGCGCGGTATATGGGTATCATCCCGTTGATGCACAACTCCACCAATTGTCGTTTGATAGGTGTAGAATACACCGTATTTAATATCTAGTATTTATGCTTTCTTTGCGAGTTTTCTTGTAAATTATGTATCTTATGTGTGCTTTTGAGTTTATTAGGTGCAATGGAGTCATTTGGAGCAAAAAGACCCAGTGGAACTCATTCAAATACAAGATTTCTACTTTTCATTGTGTAGAGGACGAGAAGATGAAGACGATGGCGAAAGAACGGAGTCATTCTGAGTTCGTATGAAGAAGTTATGAGCAAAACAAGAACTCATAAGCAAAGGGCAAAATTGTCATTTCAGGGGCTAATACTAATGGGAGCCTAGCCACATGTTAAGGGGTAGCCAGATTTGGTTAAAAGGAAATGCTATTGGGAGTCCAGCAGAGGATAAGGGGCAACCATCTGACAGATCACTAAGTACAGACTATAATTCGCTAAGGGGCACCTGCTTCTACTTTACTTCTTAAAGGTACAGAGCGGGTCGAAGCTCTAAATTCCCATCCCAGCTCAATCCACCTCTGCATCAAGTACCCACTGCCGGCAAACCATGGTGAAGAAGGTGCTAAACTGTCATTTCATAGTCGAGAGATTTCAGAAGCTAAGGCAAGGAACAGTTTGCGAAAGTTTTGAAAGCCAGGGAAGGAATTCAGATATGGAAGAAGGAGCCGTTCGATGTTGAGTGAAGAAGAAATCTATGAACTGATGTTGTTCGATGTTGAATGAGGTTATGAATGGATTATAATGAATGGGTTTTTGTATGAATATGCAGGGAAGGAGCAGTGACCGTAGGAGTCACCCAGCAAGCTTGAAACGGAGCTACCAGTATCTGGCACACACGGTGTTTGTTGAAAGACCTGACTGACCAATTCAACTTCAATCACAACCAGGCAAGGGAGCGGTGTTGTGAGCATGGTCAATGGCAGTCTAAGACATCTTGCTGCCATGTATTGTGGTCAGATTTAGAAGCTGGTACTAATGGCCTGGGATGGAGATGATGAACATTGGAGGCTGGTTGTGTTGCAGAGCTGATTGAGGCAGCAGCGCAGTGGTGCTGTGATGCTGGCTTGGGCTGGTGAATGCTGGGCATAGAAACAATTGAAACTGAGGCAGTGGTGAATTTGCAGCTGATGGCATTGGAGAGAGTTAATTGCTGGTGCTGTGAGAATGAATGGAAGAACACTGGTGCTGTGATGGGTTCGAATGGTAGGGACTGAGCTATGCATTTCATGGATTATGGAGATGCTGAAGTGCGGAGAACAGATGCAAGCTGGTGCATGCATAGCCAAAAAGTACGGCTGCAATGAGACAGAGGGTGCACAAGGCGCTGTAATTGGTAGCAAGGAAAGTGTGGAGCTGCTAGCGACGGATGGAATGGAATTAGGCATGACTCGGGATTATAATGTGGAATGGCAGAGATACTCAGGGAGATTGTGATGAGAAAGTGCAGGTTCATAGTTGTGCGAGTGATGGAATTGCGCCAGGGACTGGAGACAGTGAAGCTGCAGAAATGATAGTTGCAACTGTTTCTGACAAGGAAGGTGCTGTTGAGCTGCTGTGGAGCTGCAGAGTTGAGTTGCAGCTGCAATGGATGGATGGGTGGAGTTTGAGTTGAGGGCCTGGATTAGAGAAGATGATGCTACAACTGTTGGAAAGAGCTGTAACTGGTGTTGCTCACTGATGTTGGGACTGTGATGCATAATGGTTGTGCTGGGTAAAGAGGCACACTGTAATTCTTCCGAGGTTTGGTGAAATATACAAGTACAACAGACTCTGGCCGAACAAGATTCTGACAGAAGTGGTTAATTACAAGAAAGGCGAGTTGTTTGGTGTATCGCAGGAGGTTGCAGCTGTGATTGAAGGGAATATGGCATTGAGAAAGGCTGTGGCAGAACAGGTCAGGTGAGGGTTGAAGCAGGCAGTGATGCTATGGGCTAAGCAGCACTGAATGGTGGCTAGGCCTGAGAGAATAGAGCAGCTGCTGTGTCTGAGCTGAGCTAGGTATGGCAGGTCAGGTGAGGTACAGGCAGCTCTGGCATGTGGAAGCTGGGAGCAGGTCTGGGCTGTGGTTATGATTGTGATTGAAGTGTGAATGCTTGTGTTGCTGCTATGAATGGGACTGCAATTTAGTGTTGTGCAATGAGCTGCAGGGTGCTGGATTGGTGGAATTGACAGAATTCGCAGGCTGAGAATGGCCTGAGCTGTGTCGCAGAAATAGTGCGAAAATGGAGCGAAATTGGTGCACCGGTGAGCCTAGTTCCATTAGCCGGATTTTGGAACCGTAAGTGGGAATCACAATGATTCAGTGAATCACGAAGGGGGTACGAGTCGGATGCAAGAATCGACGGCCGGACATATGGGCTACGAGTCGCGCTTTTAGGCGCGTTTTCGCAAGAAAGAGGAATTGGTTTAGATGGTATTTTGTGATTGTTTGAATTGCAGAGATATGGAGATGAGCTGCTGGGAGCGTGCACTCGCTGGTGACAGTTTCCGATGACAAAAGCGGCCAGAGATGATTTTCCGGTGGCCGGATTCCGACGACCGGCGACGGATTCCGGCGATGACGTCAGCAATTCCGGCGACGCTTTTGGACCCAAAAATTCCAGAGACATATTTTTCACTCCTGGGCTTGGTGGACCAACTTGGAGACGGGTTTTGAGAAGAATTAACCTAATTTTGGGAAAGTATCCTTATGGGGAGAAAAGCATATAAATAGAAAACTCTTTTCTAAACCTAGATATATCTCCATGAGGGAGACTTCTACTTGTTGTCTAGGGTTTCACATGATAGTTTTCTTCTATTCTTTCTATGATGATTTCCAAAAACACAAGTAACTAAGTTTTTATTATTGGTTGAAGATGTAGTTGGATTTTGCAACCAAGTTATGATTTTTATGAATTAGTTTTCTCTCAATATTACCGTTTGATTTCTACGTGTTACAATAATTGCATGATTGATGGATTGCAATATGATTGAATGTTTGTTTAGTTAAGTCTAGAATTGATTGAACTCACATCCATATCTATAGCTATTTTAGGGTTTTCATCGAGCGATAACCTTGAATACGAGTAGCATGATATGATTAGGGTTTGTAGTGATACATCCTCGTAATCATATGTAGAAGTTGACCTTTGTTCGAATTGTTTGCGCAATGTATTACAATTGCATTGATTAGCCTATTTCAAACTTAATGCTCCTAGGAATTGAACTTGATTAGCGCAAGGCGTTAGGTTATTCTTTAGGTAGAATTCACATACTGCACCCTAATGTGTGTTTGATAACTTTGGAAATTACTTTAGTATTCTTGCAATAAGGTATTCTATGGCTTTTGATGATAGCGAGATTAAATACGAATTCTATTCATATATTCATAAACTTGTTTACAATTGAAGATGAAACCTTTATCCAATATTTTCACATCCTTGATTTGCGTTTTACTTTTGTTTATTTGCTTTTTGTTTATTTTTATTTACACAATCGAAATTCTTTCGGTGTTTTATATAGAAACCATAACAATTCGACAACCTAGACCTCTCTGTGGGATCGATCCTTTCTTGCCCTTGCTATATTTATATTTTGAGTAGTAAGAAAGTGTAATTATATTTGTGTCGCTTACGACAGCGATCATCGTTCGGTGACGTTTGGGTCATGACAATCCAGCGCTTGAGTTCTGAAACTTTTGACGAAGTCGTTAGGATGCTCGTTGTTCCGCTGAAGAATTCTTCCTAGATCTGAAAAGGTGATTTGTTCAGACACGAAGAAATACTTTCTGTAGAAACCACTGACCATCTCTCTCCGAGTTGGATATCTTTGTTAGGCGCGATGTTGTTGTACAGTGTACGCCCTCCCGTAAGTGATTTCGAGAATTCTTTCGGGCGCGAGAACATGATTGTATTCATGTTCCCCAAGGATTCCAAGAATCGAGAGACATGTTCACGAGCATTACCAGTCACCGTCGTAGAGGGAGAACGGGAGAGGTGTAACCTTTTGGAAGAGGGATTCGTTGCATATCTTGAGGGTATGGAGGTTGGTGTTGGTGTGCATCCGTCGATTTCCTTTGCCTCGGCTTTGAAGGAGTCGTTCTAGATCCTCACGTGTGATGAAGTTGGGTGTCCGATCCCTTTCTCTTGAACATTCGGGAGCAACACGAGCTTCTTCACTCATGTGGGTCCGAGTGGAAACGCCTGCTCCGGGTGAATTGAAGGCATTTCTTGTTGGCTCCAAAGATTGACGTGAATCTTGCGGCAATCGTTCAGTCAAGGTCTTGAGGAAAGTGAGTACCTCCTTCTGAGCTGCGGCCATATCTGTTTGAGTCTTAGCAAGAACTTCCTGTTTCTCCATCAAGTCTGCAATGGTAATAGACTAGTGGTCCTCCTCTTGTGCCTCCGGCTCCTCGCCCGATGAGGGAGTGAAAGTTATTGCTCTAGTGACCACGGGGAGGCGTTACACTTGAGGAGATGCCGGGATTTGCGCTGCTCTGGCTCTCTGGTGATGGGAGGCGTTACACCTACGGGGTGTCTCTGCTCCGCTAGTGTTGGTGATAGAGGTAACGGCTCCTCGAGATGTGTTGGCTACGGTAGCTCCACCGATGTACTTCGACACCAGGATTGTTACCCAAACTAGCCCCATCAGAATTGATTGCTGATCCAGACCTTAATTACACCATCTTGAAATGAATTGTTGATTGAATTGATTCTAAGATCTACCCTTTTTAAAATTGATAAAATTGAATCGGATTTGGAAGAAATTGACTTTACAACCGAGAGATTAACCTCCCACTGTGGTCGCCAATTGTTTATGGGTGAAAACTACTCCTGCAGAATTTGGTAATTTGGGGTGTGGATGAGGAATGAATTTAAACCTTAAACAAATGCACTTTGCAAGGGTGAGTGCTTGTAGATTCGAGAGATCAATCTGCAAGTCCGGCCTAAACCAAGAAATGGTCATCCGGACTTGTTTCGGTCACAAAGTGAAGGAGATGAGGTTGATCTTAGGGAGGAAGCGAAGAAGGTGTTGAGAATGTGAAGGTGTAGACTTGCTTATGACTTGCAACAGAAAGTGAACAAGCTTACGATTGGTGTAAGCAGGCTCTGGTGTTTTCTTGTTGTTTTTCTCTGTTTTTCTCCCGTTGTTTGGAAATAGGGCGGAGAACCTATTTATACAAGTCATTGAGTCTTATTCACGTCTCTCGTGGGAAGTGGAGGAAGTGGAGTGATGGAGTAGTGGAGTTGTGCGTTGGTGATACACGACCAGCCTTGCCCACTTCTCCTGTCCATCTCTAACCGTCCATGACTTCCTAACACGTTCTTGTGATGGCGCGTTGCACGCTGCGCGCTGTAAACCGCCAGACCAATACCCCAGTATGTATCCCCCCCAGTTTGTGACATGATTGATGTCTGAAATGTGTGGATTGTGGATCCACGAAAGATAACATGTAATGCCGAATTGAATAACTGCGTTATTCAGGAAGTCGATACTTGTGAAGTATCGTGTGTATTTTATGCAGGTACTGCATCATGGTGTGGTAAAGTGATGGGTAATGACGCATCACTGACCAATTAACTCCTAACCAGGGTTGTATAACCAGGCTGGTGAAGTTGGACGGATGATATGATCTTTGAGACACTCATCTGCGACCGTTAATGAAATTAGGGTTTTGAAGAGGCGCGCAAGCATCACTCTTCAGACTTGGTCGAAACCAAGCATGGGAAGGATTTCGGAGAGGACCGACCGGGCGTGCATGTAGATAGCATGCCGGTGTACACGTCCATGTCTCACTGTCCCATGAAGGTGCGATCTAGGCCACTCAATTTGACCGCAAAGAGGAGTGGTTGAGATCGATTTTGCAATAGGAATTTGATGCCGCAAAAGACGCGCACCATGCTCTTTTTTCTGCGCGTTCCAAGACGACCTAACTTGGTCGGTCATGGCCGATTGGTTTGACGTAAAGATGGTAGGTTGGTGTTCACGCCTATACCTGAATATCCCATTAAAACGTGATCCGAGCCACCCAAATCGTCCGGCAAAGTTGAGCGGTCAAGATCAGTTTTTTGGTTTGGGAGGCGTGGCCACGCTAGTTTGGGCGCACGTTTTGGATTAACCAGGCATGATATGCCTTGGCCGAACACATGAGGAGGTAGATGGGCCCACAGTGGTCATGCTTTGGTATGGCCGGACCTGTTTAATCTAACTGGGACCCTCCATTCGTGCCGGGAGAAGATGGACGCTCATGATGCTCAAAACCCTAATTTTGGGTCTCAAAGCCGTGCGCCATCTCTTGTTTGGGCGACAATTTTGTCACGACCAAACATGGTTGGTTTTGACCGATTGGTCAAGTGTGTAGGCGGGCCCACGGTGATCGTGTTGACATGCTCTGGGCCCTTTGAATCTACATCTACACCCTCCATCTATACCTGCGAAGATGGATGGTTGAGACTGCTTTGCAACACATGTAATATGCCGCAAACCCTAATTTAGGGTTTTCCATCCATAATGCTTGGTATGAATGGTTTCTTGGCAAGCTAGGCCAATGACCGACCATGCGGGGTCGGCCGTGGGTATTCCATACCTGCTTGGGGGTGATGGAATTGATCTGGGGCCATCCAATCATGCTTATGGAGTTGGATGACTGCGATCAGATCATATCCGGACTGATACGGTCAGTCCGGATGCTCAATCGGGCTAGTATAACACACCGAGAGGGGCTCAATCGGGCTAGTATAACACACCGATAGTCAGCCTGTACGGGTATTTCGTACATGGTTTCATTATAGTGCTTGGACGTTCGTGTTACTCGTAAGAGTAACACTCGACCGTCATGCCACACCGATAATGAGTAATCGAAATACAAAGGCTGATATGAAATTCACAGAAGGGATTGTTGCCACATGCTCCAACCTGGAGGAATTTCATGTATTCACAGAATGGGATTGTTGCCACATGCTCCATTCTTGGTGAATTAAGTGAGGGAGTATCCAACACTTATAAATGGCTTTATCTTTTACAAGATGTCAGCGCATAATTTTTTCTGGTTTTTACAATTTTAACCTCAAATGAAAACCCACCATCAACACCAAGACCGTAGGCTTTTGCTTTCATGCCCATGCCCGAGATTCAATTTGACATGTCTAGGATCAATTTTTAGATTCCCAAGACCGTAGGCTTGTGCTTTCATGCCCATGCCCAAGATTAAATTTGACATGTCCAAGTTTAAATTTGACATGTCTAGGATCAATTTTGAGATGCCCAAGCCCGTAGGATTGTGCTTTCATGCCCATGCCCAAGATTTAATTTGACATGCCCAAGTTTAAATTTGACATGTCCAGGATCAAATTTAAGATGCCCAAGACCGTAGGCTTGTGTTTTCATGCCCATGCCCAAGATTCAATTTGAGATGCCTAGGATCAATTTTTAGATTCCCAAGACCGTATGCTTTTGCTTTCTTGCCCATGACCGATATTCAATTTGTCATGTCTAGGATCAATTTTGATATCCCCAAGACCGTAGGCTTGTGCTATCATGCCCATGCCCATGATTCAATTTGTCATGCCCAAGTTTAAATTTTACATGTGTAGGATCAATTTTGAGATGCCCATGACCGTAGGCTTGTGCTTTCAAGCCCATGCCCAAGATTCAATTTGACATGCACAAGTTTAAATTTGACATGTCTAGGATAAATTTTGAGATTCCCTAGACTGTAGGCTTGTGATTTCATGCCCATGCCCAAGATTCAATTTGACATGCCCGAGTTTAAATTTGACATGTCTAGGATCAATTTTGAGATGCCCAAGACCGTAGGCTTGTGCTTTCATACCCATGCCCAAGATTCAATTTGAGATGCCTAGGATCAATTTTTAGATGCCCAAGACCGTAGGATTGTGCTTTCATGCCCATGCCCAAGATTTAATTTGACATGTCCAAGTTTAAATTTGACATGTCTAGGATCAATTTTGAGATGCCCAAGCCCGTAGGATTGTGCTTTCATGCCCATGCCAAAGATTTAATTTGACATGCCCAAGTTTAAATTTGACATGTCTAGGATCAAATTTGAGATGCCCAAGACCGTAGGCTTGTGTTTTCATGCCCATGCCCAAGATTCAATTTGAGATGCCTAGGATCAATTTTTAGATTCCCAAGACCGTATGCTTTTGCATTCTTGCCCATGACCGAGATTCAATTTGTCATGTCTAGGATCAATTTTGATATGCCCAAGAACGTAGGCTTGTGCTATCATGCCCATGCCCAAGATTTAATTTGTCATGCCCAAGTTTAAATTTGACATGTGTAGGATCAATTTTGAGATGCCCATGACCGTAGGCTTGTGCTTTCATGCCCATGCCCAAGATTCAATTTGACATGCCCAAGTTTAAATTTGACATGTCTAGGATCAATTTTGAGATTCCCTAGACTGTAGGCTTGTGCTTTCATGACCATGCCCAAGATTCAATTTGACATGCCCGAGTTTAAATTTGACATGTCTAGGATCAATTTTGAGATGCCCAAGACCGTAGGCTTGTGCTTTCATACCCATGCCCAAGATTCAATTTGACATGCCTAGGATCAATTTGTAGATTTTCAAGACCGTAGGCTTTTGCTTTCATGCCCATGCCCGATATTCAATTTGACATGTCTAGAATCAATTTTGAGATGCCCAAGACCGTAGGCTTGTGCTTTCATGCCCATGCCCAAGATTCAATTTGACATGCCCAAGTTTAAATTTGACATGTCTAATATCAATTTTGAGATTCCCAAGACCGTAGGCTTCTGCTTTCATGCCCATGCCCGATATTCAATTTGACATGTATAGGATCAATTTTGAGATGCCCAAGACCGTAGGCTTGTGCTTTCATACCCATGCCCAATATTCAATTTGACATGCCTAGGATCAATTTGTAGATTTTCAAGACCGTAGGCTTTTGCTTTCATGCCCATGCCCGATATTCAATTTGACATGTCTAGAATCAATTTTGAGATGCCCAAGACCGTAGGCTTGTGTTTTCATGCCCATGCCCAAGATTCAATTTAACATGCCCAAGTTTAAATTTGACATGTCTAATATCAATTTTGAGATTCCCAAGACCGTAGGCTTTTGCTTTCATGCCCATGCCCGATATTCAATTTGACATGTATAGGATCAATTTTGAGATGCCCAAGACCGTAGGCTTGTGCTTTCATGCCCATGCCCAAGATTCAATTTCACATGCCCAAGTTTAAATTTGACATGTCTAGGATCAATTTTGAGATGCCCAAGACCGTAAGCTTGTGCTTACATGCCCATGCCGATGATTCAATTTGAGATGCCTAGGATCAATTTTTAGATTCCTAAGACCGTAGGCTTTTGCTTTCATGCCCATGCCCGAGATTTAAATTGACATGTCTAGGATCAATTTTGAGATGCCAGGACCGTAGGCTTGTGCTTTCATGCCCATGCACAAGATTCAATTTGAGATGTCTAGGATCAATTTTTAGATGCTCAAGACCGTAGGCTTGTGCTTTCATGCCCATGCCCAAGATTCAATTTGACATGTCTAGGATCAATTTTGAGATTCCCAACACCGTAGGCTTGTGCTTTCATGCCCATGCCCAAGATTCAATTTGACATGCCCAAGTTTAAATTTGACATGTCTAATATCAATTTTGAGATTCCCAAGACCGTAGGCTTGTGCTTTCATGCCCATGCCCAAGATTCAATTTGAGATGCCTAGGATCAATATTGAGATGCCCAAGACCTAAGGTTTGTGCTTTCATGCCTATGCCCAAGATTCAATTTGACATGCCCAAGTTTAAATTTGACATGTGTAGGATCAATTTTGAGTTGCCCACGACCGTAGGCTTATGCTTTCATGCCCATTCCCAAGATTTAATTTAACATGAACAAGATTAAATTTAACATGTCTAGGATCAATTTTGAGATGCCCAAGACCGTAGGCTTGTGCTTTCATGCCCATGCCCAAGATTCAATTTGACAGACCCAAGTATAAATTTGACATGTCTAAGATCAATTTTGAGATGCCCAAGACCGTAGGCTTGTGCTTTCATGCACATGCCCAAGATTCAATTTGACATACCCAAGTTTAAATTTGACATGTCTAGGATCAATTTTGAGATTCCCAAGACCGTAGGCTTTTCCATTCATGCCCATGCCCAAGATTCAATTTGACATGCCTAGGATCAATTTTGAGATGCCCAAGACCGTAGGATTGTGCTTTCATGCCCATGCACAAGATTCAATTTGACATGCCTAGGATTAATTTTGAGATGCCCAAGACCATAGGCTTGTGCTTTCATGCCCATGCCCAAGATTCAATTTGACATGTCTAGGATCAATTTTGAGATTCCCAAGACCGTAGGCTTGTGCTTTCATGCCCATGCCCAAGTTTAAATTTAACATGTCTATGATCAATTTTTAGATGCCAAAGACCTTAGGATTGTGCTTTCATTACCATGCCCAACATTCAATTTGACATGTCTAGGATCAATTTTGAGATGCCCAAGACCGTAGGATTGTGGTTTCATGCCCATGCCCAAGATTTAATTTGACATGCCCAAGTTTAAATTTGACATGTCTAAGATCAAATTTGAGATGCCCAAGACCGTAGGCTTGTGTTTTCATGTCCATGCCCAAGATTCAATTTGAGATGCCTAGGATCAATTTTTAGATTCCCAAGACCGTAGGCTTTTGCTTTCATGCCCATGACCGAGATTCAATTTGACGTGTCTAGGATCAATTTTGAGATGCCCAAAACAGTAGGCTTGTGCTATCATGCCCATGCCCAAGATTCAATTTGACATGCCCAAGTTTAAATTTGACATGTGTAGGATCAATTTTGAGATGCCCAAGACCATAGGCTTGTGCTTTCATGCCCATGACCAAGATTCAATTTGACATGCCCAAGTTTAAATTTGACATGTCTAGGAACAATTTTGAGATGCCCAAGACCGTAGGATTGTGGTTTCATGCCCATGCCCAAGATTTAATTTGACATGCCCAAGTTTAAATTTGACATGTCTAGGAACAATTTTGAGATGCCCAAGACCGTAGGATTGTGGTTTCATGCCCATGCCCAAGATTTAATTTGACATGCCCAAGTTTAAATTTGACATGTCTAGGATCAAATTTGAGATACCCAAGACCGTAGGCTTGTGTTTTCATACCCATGCCCAAGATTCAATTTGAGATGCCTAGGATCAATTTTTAGATTCCCAAGACCGTAGGCTTTTGCTTTCATGCCCATGACCGAGATTCAATTTGACATGTCTAGGATCAATTTTGAGATGCCCAAAACCGTAGGCTTGTGCTATCATGCCCATGCCCAAGATTCAATTTGACATGCCCAAGTTTAAATTTGACATGTGTAGGATCAATTTTGAGATGCCCAAGACCATAGGCTTGTGCTTTCATGCCCATGCCCAAGATTCAATTTGAAATGCCCAAGTTTAAATTTGACATGTCTAGGATCAATTTTGAGATTCCCTAGACTGTAGGCTTGTGCTTTCATGCCCATGCCCAAGATTCAATCTGACATGCCCGAGTTTAAATTTGACATGTCTAGGATAAATTTTGATATTCCCAAGACCGTAGGCTTGTGCTTTCATGTCCATGCCCAAGATTCAATTTGAGAGGCCTATGATCAATTTTTAGATGCCCAAGACCGTAGGGATTTGCTTTCATTCCCATGCCCAAGATTCAATTTGACATGCCTAGGATCAATTTTGAGATGCCCAAGACCGTAGGCTTGTGCTTTCATGCCCATGCCCAAGATTCAATTTGATATTCCCAAGTTTAAATTTGACATGTCTAGGATCAATATTGAGATGCCCAAGACCGTAGGCTTGTGCTTTCATGCCCATGCCCAAGATTCAATTTGACATGCCCAAGTTTAAATTTGACATGTCTAATATCAATTTTGAGATTCCCAAGACCGTAGGCTTTTGCTTTCATGCCCATGCCCGATATTCAATTTGACATGTATAGTATCAATTTTGAGATGCCCAAGACCGTAGGCTTGTGCTTTCATGCCCATGCCCAAGATTCAATTTCACATGCCGAAGTTTAAATTTGAGATGCCTAGGATCAATTTTTAGATTCCCAAGACCGTAGGCTTTTGCTTTCATGCCCATGACCGAGATTCAATTTGACATGTCTAGGATCAATTTTGAGATGCCCAAAACCGTAGGCTTGTGTTATCATGCCCATGCCAAGGATTCAATTTGACATGCCCAAGTTTAAATTTGACATGTGTAGGATCAATTTTGAGATGCCCAAGACCATAGGCTTGTGCTTTCATGCCCATGACCAAGATTCAATTTGACATGCCCAAGTTTAAATTTGACATGTCTAGGAACAATTTGAGATGCCCAAGACCGTAGGATTGTGGTTTCATGCCCATGCCCAAGATTTAATTTGACATGCCCAAGTTTAAATTTGACATGTCTAGGATCAAATTTGAGATGCCCAAGACCGTAGGCTTGTGTTTTCATACCCATGCCCAAGATTCAATTTGAGCTGCCTAGGATCAATTTTTAGATTCCCAAGACCGTAGGCTTTTGCTTTCATGCCCATGACCGAGATTCAATTTGACATGTCTAGGATCAATTTTGAGATGCCCAAATCCGTAGGCTTGTGCTATCATGCCCATGCCCAAGATTCAATTTGACATGCCCAAGTTTAAATTTGACATGTGTAGGATCAATTTTGAGATGCCCAAGACCATAGGCTTGTGCTTTCATGCCCATGCCCAAGATTCAATTTGAAATTCCCAAGTTTAAATTTGACATGTCTAGGATCAATTTTGAGATTCCCTAGACTGTAGGCTTGTGCTTTCATGCCCATGCCCAAGATTCAATATGACATGCCCGAGTTTAAATTTGACATGTCTAGGATAAATTTTGAGATTCCCAAGACCGTAGGCTTGTGCTTTCATGTCCATGCCCAAGATTCAATTTGAGATGCCTATGATCAATTTTTAGATGCCCAAGACCGTAGGGATTTGCTTTCATTCCCATGCCCAAGATTCAATTTGACATGCCTAGGATCAATTTTGAGATGCCCAAGACCGTAGGCTTGTGCTTTCATGCCCATGCCCAAGATTCAATTTGATATTCCCAAGTTTAAATTTGACATGTCTAGGATCAATATTGAGATGCCCAAGACCGTAGGCTTGTGCTTTCATGCCCATGCCCAAGATTCAATTTGACATGCCCAAGTTTAAATTTGACATGTCTAATATCAATTTTGAGATTCCCAAGACCGTAGGCTTTTGCTTTCATGCCCATGCCCGATATTCAATTTGACATGTATAGGATCAATTTTGAGATGCCCAAGACCGTAGGCTTGTGCTTTCATGCCCATGCCCAAGATTCAATTTCACATGCCGAAGTTTAAATTTGACATGTCTAGGATCAATTTTGAGATGCCCAAGACCGTAAGCTTGTGCTTACATGCCCATGCCGATGATTCAATTTGAGATGCCTAGGATCAATTTTTAGATTCCTAAGACCGTAGGCTTTTGCTTTCATGCCCATGCCCGAGATTTAATTTGACATGTCTAGGATCAATTTTGAGATGTCCAAGACCGTAGGCTTGTGCTTTCATGCCCATGCCCAAGATTCAATTTGAGATGTCTAGGATCAATTTTTAGATGCTCAAGACCGTAGGCTTGTGCTTTCATGCCCATGCCCATGATTCAATTTGACATGTCTAGGATCAAATTTGAGATGCCCAAGACCGTAGGCTTGTGTTTTTATGCCCATGCCCAAGATTCAATTTGAGATGCCTATGATCAATTTTTAGATTCCCAAGACCGTAGGCTTTTGCTTTCACGCCCATGACCGAGATTCAATTTGACATGTCTAGGATCAATTTTGAGATGCCAAAAACCATAGGCTTGTGCTATCATGCCCATGCCCAAGATTCAATTTGACAAGCCCAAGTTTAAATTTGACATGTGTAGGATCAATTTTGAGATGCCCAAGACCATAGGCTTGTGCTTTCATGCCCATGCCCAAGATTCAATTTGACATGCCGAAGTTTAAATTTGACATGTCTAGGATCAATTTTGAGATTCCCTAGACTGTAGGCTTGTGCTTTCATGCCCATGCCCAAGATTCAATTTGTCATGCCCGAGTTTAAATTTGACATGTCTAGGATAAATTTTGAGATTCCCAAGATCGTAGGCTTGTGCTTTCATGCCCATGCCCAAGATTCAATTTGAGATGCCTATGATCAATTTTTAGATGCCCAAGACCGTAGGGATTTGCTTTCATTCCCATGCCCAAGATTCAATTTGACATGCCTAGGATCAATTTTGAGATGCCCAAGACCGTAGGCTTGTGCTTTCATGCCCATGCCCAAGATTCAATTTGAGATGCCTAGGATCAATTTGTAGATTTTCAAGACCGTAGGCTTTTGCTTTTATGCCCATGCCCGATATTCAATTTGACATGTCTAGGATCAATTTTGAGATGCCCAAGACCGTAGGCTTGTGCTTTCAAGCCCATGCCCAAGATTCAATTTGATATTCCCAAGTTTAAATTTGACATGTCTAGGATCAATATTGAGATGCCCAAGACCGTAGGCTTGTGCTTTCATGCCCATGCCCAAGGTTCAATTTGAGATGCCTAGCCTACGGTCTACGGTCTTGGGCATCAAATTGAATCTTGGGCATGGGCATGAAAGCACAAGCCTACGGTCTTGGGCATCTCAAAATTGATCCTAGACATGTCAAATTTAAACTTGAGAATATCAAATTGAATCTTGGGCATGGGGAAAGCACAAGCCTACGGTCTTGGGCATTTCAAAATTGATCCTAAACATGTCAAATTGAATCTCGGTCAATGGGCATGAACGCAAAAGCCTACGGTCTTGGGAATCTACAAATTGATTTTAGGCATCTCAAATTGAATCTTGGGCATGGGCATGAAAGCACAAGCCTACGGTCTTGGGCATCTCAAAATTGATCCTAGACATGTCAAATTTAAACTTCGGCATGTCAAATTGAATCTTGGGAATGAGCATGAAAGCACAATCCTACGGTCTTGGGCATCTCAAAATTGATCCTAGACATGTCAAATTTAAACTTGGGCATGTTAAATTGAATCTTGGGCATTGGCATTAAAGCACAAGCCTACAGTCTTGGGCATCTCAAAATTGATCCTAGACATGTCAAATTTAAACTTGGGTATGTCAAATTAAATCTTGGGCATGGGCATGAAATCACAAGCCTACGGTCTTGGGCATCACAAAATTGATCCTAGACATGTCAATTTTAAACTTGGGCATGTCAAATTGAATCGTGGGCATGGGCATGAAAGCACAAGCCTACGGTCTTGGGAATCTAAAATTGATCCTAGGCATCTCAAATTGAATCTTGGGCATGGGCATGAAAGCACAAGCTTACGATCTTGGGCATCTAAAAATTGATCCTAGACATGTCAAATTTAAACTTGGGCATGTCAAATTGAATCTTGGGCTTGGGCATGAAAGCACAAGCCTACGGTCTTGGTCATCTCAAAATTGATCCTAGACATGTCAAATTGAATCTCGGGCATGGGCATGAAAGCAAAAGACTATGGTCTTAGGAATCTAAAAATTGATCCTAGGCATCTCAAATTGAATCTAGGGTATGGGCATGAAAGCACAAGCTTACGATCTTGGGTATCTCAAAGTTGATCCTAGGCATCTCAAATTGAATCTCGGGCATGGGCATGAAAGCAAAAGCCTATGGTCTTAGGAATCTAAAAATTGATCCTAAGCATCCGAAATTGAATCTAGGGCATGGGCATGAAAGCACAAGCTTACGATCTTGGGTATATCAAAGTTGATCCTAGGCATCTCAAATTGAATATTGGGCATGGGCATGAAAGCACAAGCCTACGGTCTTGGGCATCTCAAAATTGATCCGAGACATGTCAAATTTAAACTTGGGCATGTCAAATTGAATCTCGGGCTTAGGCATGAATGCACAAGCCTACGGTCTTGGGAATCTAAAAATTGATCCTAGGCATCTCAAATTGAATCTTTGGCATGGGCATGAAAGCACAAGCCTACAGTCTTGGGAATCTAAAAATTGACCCTAGGCATCTCAAATTGAATCTTGGGCATGGGCATGAAAGCACAAGCTTACGATCTTGGGCATCTCAAAATTGATCCTAGACATGTCAAATTGAATCTTGGGCATGTCAAATTGAATCTTGGGCATGGGCATGAAAGCACAAGCCTACGGTCTTAGGCTTCTCAAAATTGATCCTAGACATGTCAAATTGAATCTCGGGCATGGGCATGAAAGAAAAAGCCTACGGTCTTAGGAATCTAAGAATTGATCCTAGGCATCTCAAATTGAATCTTGGGCGGGCATCTCAAAATTGATCCTAGACATGTCAAATTGAATCTTGGGCATGGGCATGAAAGCACAAGCCTACGGTCTTGGGCATCTCGAAATTGATCCTAGACATGTCAAATTTAAACTTGGGAAGTCAAATTGAATTTTGGGCATGGGCATGAAAGCACAAGCCTACGGTCTTGGGCATCTCAAAATTGATCCTAGACATGTCAAATTGAATCTCGGTCAATGGGCATGAAAGCAAAAGCCTACGGTCTTGGGAATCTACAAATTGAATTTAGGCATCTCAAATTGAATCTTGGGCATGGGCATGAAAGCACAAGCCTACGGTCTTGGGCATCTTAAAATTGATCCTAGACATGTCAAATTAAAACTTGGGCATGTCAAATTGAATCTTGGGCATAGGAATGAAAGCACAAGCCTACGGTCTTGTGCATCTCAAAATTGATCCTAGACATGTCAAATTGAATCTCGGGCATGGGCATGAAAGCACAAGCCTACGGTCTTGGGCATCTCGAAATTGATCCTAGACATGTCAAATTTAAACTTGGGCATGTCAAATTGAATCTTGGGCTTGGTCATGAAAGCACAAGCCTACGGTCTTGGGCATCTCAAAATTGATCCTAGACATGTCAAATTGAAACTTGGGCATGTCAAATTGAATCTTGGTCTTGGGCATGAAAGCACAAGCCTACGGTCTTGGTCATCTCAAAAATGATCCTAGACATGTCAAATTGAATCTCGGGCATGGGCATAAAAGCAAAAGCCCATGGTCTTAGGATTCTAAAAATTGATCCTAGGCATCTCAAATTGAATCTAGGGTATGGGCATGAAAGCACAAGCTTACGATCTTGGGTATCTCAAAGTTGATCCTAGGCATCTCAAATTGAATCTTGGGCATGGGCATGAAAGCACACGCCTACGGTCTTGGGAATCTAAAAATTGATCCTAGGCATCTCAAATTGAATCTTTGGCATGGGCATGAAATCACAAGCCTACGGTCTTTGGCATCTCAAAATTGATCCCAGACATGTCAAATTTAAACTTGGGCATGTCAAATTGAATCTTGGGCTTGGGCATGAAAGCACAAGACTACGGTCTTGGTCATCTCAAAATTGATCCTAGACATGTCAAATTGAATCTCGGGCATGGGCATGAAAGCAAAAGCCTATGCTCTTAGGAATCTAAAATTGATCCTAAGCATCTGAAATTGAATCTAGGGCATGGGCATGAAAGCACAAGCTTACGATCTTGGGTATCTCAAAGTTGATCCTAGGCATCTCAAATTGAATATTGGGCATGGGCATGAAAGCACAAGCCTACGGTCTTGGGCATCTCAAAATTGATCCGAGACATGTCAAATTTAAACTTGGGCATGTCAAATTGAATCTCGGGCTTGGGCATGAATGCGCAAGCCTACGGTCTTGGGAATCTAAAAATTGATCCTAGGCATCTCAAATTGAATCTTTGGCATGGGCATGAAAGCACAAACCTACAGTCTTGGGAATCTAAAAATTAATCCTAGGCATCTCAAATTGAATCTTGGGCATGGGCATGAAAGCACAAGCTTACGATCTTGGGCATCTCAAAATTGATCCTAGACATGTCAAATTAAATCTTGGGCATGTCAAATCGAATCTTGGGCATGGGCATGAAAGCACAAGCCTACGGTCTAAGGCATCTCAAAATTGATCCTAGACATGTCAAATTGAATCTCGGGCATGGGCATGAAAGAAAAAGCCTACGGTCTTAGGAATCTAAGAATTGATCCTAGGCATCTCAAATTGAATCTTGGGCGGGCATCTCAACATTGATCCTAGACATGTCAAATTTAAAGTTGGGCATGTCAAATTGAATCTTGGGCATGGGCATGAAAGCACAAGCCTACGGTCTTGGGCATCTCAAAATTGATCCTAGACATGTCAAATTTAAACTTGGGAAGTCAAATTGAATTTTGGGCATGGGCATGAAAGCACAAGCCTACAGTCTTGGGCATTTCAAAATTGATCTTAGACATGTCAAAATGAATCTCGGTCAATGGGCATGAAAGCAAAAGCCTACGGTCTTGGGAATCTACAAATTGATTTTAGGCATCTCAAATTGAATCTTGGGCATGGGCATGAAAGCACAAGCCTACGGTCTTGGGCATCTCAAAATTGATCCTAGACATGTCAAATTAAAACTTGGGCATGTCAAATTGAATCTTGGGCATGGGAATGAAAGCACAAGCCTACGGTTTTGTGCATCTCAAAATTGATCCTAGACATGTCAAATTGAATCTCGGGCATGGGCATGAAAGCACAAGCCTACGGTCCTGGGCATCTCAAAATTGATCCTAGACATGTCAAATTTAAACTTGGGCATGTCAAATTGAATCTTGGGCTTGGTCATGAAAGCACAAGCCTACGGTCTTGGTCATCTCAAAATTGATCCTAGACATGTCAAATTGAATCTCGGGCATGGGCATGAAAGCAAAATCCTATGGTCTTAGGAATCTAAAAATTGATCCTAGGCATGTCAAATTGAATCTTGGGCATGGGCATGAAAGCACAAGCCTACCGTCTTGGGCATCTCAAAATTGACCATATAAATTCAAATTGAATCTCGGGCATGGCCATGAAAGCAAAAGCCTACGGTCTTTGGAATCTAAAATTGATCATAGGCATCTCAAATTGAATCTTGGGCATGTCAAATTGAATCTTGGGCATGGGCATGAAAGCACAAGCCTACGGTCTTGGGTATCTCAAAATTGATCTTAGACACGTCAAATTTAAACTTGGAAATGTCAAATTGATTCCTGGGCCTGGGCATGAAGGCACAAGCCTACGGTCTTGGGCATCTCAAAATTGATCCTAGACATGTCAAATTTAAACTTGGGCATGTCAAATTAAATCTCGGGCATGGGCATGAAAGCACAAGCCTACGGTCTTGGGCATCTCAAAATTGATCCTAGACATGCCAAATTGAATTTCAGGCATGGGCATGAAAGCAAAAGCCTACGGTCTTGAGAATCTAAAAATTGATCCTAGGCATCTCAAATTGAATCTTGGGCATGTGTATGAAAGCACAAGCCTACGGTCTTGGACATCTCAAAATTGATCCTAGACATGTCAAATTTAAACTTGGGCATGTCAAATTCAATCTTGGGCATGGGCATGAAAGCACAAGCCCACGGTCTTGGGCATCTCAAAATTGATCCTCGACATGTCAAATTTAAACTTGGGAATGTCAAATTGAATCTTGGGCATGGGCATGAAAGCACAAGCCTACGGTCTTGGGCATCTCAAAATTGATCCTAGACATGTAAAATTGAAACTTGGGCATGTCAAATTGAATCTTGGGCTTGGGCATGAAAGCACAAGCCTACGGTCTTTGTCATCTCAAAATTGATCCTAGACATGTCAAATTGAATCTCGGGCATGGGCATGAAAGCAAAAGCCTATGGTATTAGGAATCTAAAAATTGATCCTAGGCATCTCAAATTGAATCTAGGGCATGGGCATGAAAGCACAAGCTTACGATCTTGGGTATCTCAAAGTTGATCCTAGGCATCTCAAATTGAATCTTGGGCATGGGCATGAAAGCACAAGCCTACGGTCTTGGGCATCTCAAAATTGATCCTAGTCATGTCAAATTCAAACTTGGGCATGTCAAATTGAATCTCGTGCTTAGGCATGAATGCACAAGCCTACGGTCTTGGGAATCTAAAAATTGATCCTAGGCATCTCAAATTGAATCTTTGGCATGGGCATGAAAGCACAAGCCTACGGTCTTGGGAATCTAAAAATTGATCCTAGGCATCTCAAATTGAATCTTGGGCATGGGCATGAAAACACGAGCTTACGATCTTGGGCATCTCAAAATTGATCCTAGACATGTCAAATTTAAACTTGGGCATGTCAAATTGAATCTTGCGCATGGGCATGAAAGCACAAGCCTACGGTCTTGGGCATCTGAAAATTGATCCTAGACATGTCAAATTGAAACTTGGGAATGTCAAATTGAATCTTGGGCATGGGGAAAGCACAAGCCTACGGTCTTGGGCATTTCAAAAATGATCTTAGATATGTCAAATTGAATCTCAGTCAATTGGCATGAAAGCAAAAGCCTACGGTCTTGGGAATCTACAAATTGATTTTAGGCATCTCAGATTGAATCTTGGGCATGGGCATGAAAGCACAAGCCTACGGTCTTGGGCATCTCAAAATTGATCCTATACATGTCAAATTTAAACTTGGGCATGTCAAATTGAATCTTGGGCATGAGCATGAAAGCACAATCCTACGGTCTTGGGCATCTCAAAATTGATAATAGACATGTCAAATTTAAACTTGGGCATGTTAAATTGAATCTTGGGCATTGGCATGAAAGCACAAGCCTACAGTCTTGGGCATCTCAAAATTGATCCTAGACATGTCAAATTTAAACTTGGGTATGTCAAATTGAATCTTGGGCATAGGCATGAAATCACAAGCCTACGGTCTTGGGCATCACAAAATTGATCCTAGACATGTCAATTTTAAACTTGGGCATGTCAAATTGAATCGTGGGCATGGGCATGAAAGCACAAGCCTACGGTCTTGGGAATCTAAAAATTGATCCTAGGCATCTCAAATTCAATATTGGGCATGGGCATGAAAGCTGAAGCCTACGGTCTTGGGCATCTCAAAATTGATCCTAGACATGTCAAATTTAAACTTGGGAATGTCAAATTGAATCTAGGGCATGGGCATGAAAGCACAAGCCTACGGTCTTGGGCATCTCAAAATTGATCCTAGACATGTCAAATTGAATCTCGGGCATGGGCATGAAAGCAAAAGCCTACGGTCTTGAAAATCTAAAAATTGATTTTAGGCATCTCAAATTGAATCTTGGGCATGGACATGAAAGCACAATCCTACGGTCTTGGGCATCTCAAAATTGATCCAAGACATGTCAAATTTAAATTTGGGCATGTTAAATTTAATCTTGGGCATGGGCATGAAAGCCCAAGCCTACGGTCTTGGGCATCTCAAAATTGATCCTAGACATGTCAAATTTAAACTTGGGCATGTCAAATTGAATCTTGAGAATGGACATGAAATCACAAGCTTACGGTCTTGGGCATCTCAAAATTGATCTTAGACCTGTCAATTTTAAACTTGGGCATGTCAAATTGAATCGTGGGCATGGGCATGAAAGCACAAGCCTACGGTCTTGGGAATCTAAAAATTGATCCTAGGCATATCAAATTGAATCATTGGCATGGGCATGAAAGCAAAAGCCTACGGTCTTGAGCATCTCAAAATTGATCCTAGACATGTCAAATTTAAACTTGGGCATGTCAAATTAAATCTTGGGTATGGGCATCAAAGCACAAGCCTACGGTCTTGGGCATCTCAAAATTGATCCTAGACATGTCAAATTGAATCTCGGGCATGGGCGTGAAAGCAAAAGCCTACGGTCTTGGGAATCTAACAATTGATTTTAGGCATCTCAAATTGAATCTTGGTCATGGGCATGAAAGCACAATCCTACGGTCTTGGGCATCTCAAAATTGGTCCTAGACATGTCAAATTTAAATTTGGGCATGTTAAATTGAATCTTGGGCGTGGGCATGAAAGCACAAGCCTACGGTCTTGGGCATCTCAAAATTGATCCTAGACATGTAAAATTTAAACTTGGGCATGCTGAAATCTTTTATGCAAAGAACGGAGAGTACGGTTAAGGATTTGCAAACTCAATTTGGTTCTATGGTTATTGAGTTGAATCAATTGAAGGCACAAGATGGTGGGAAACTCCCTTCTCAACCTATCAACCTAAAAGGGGATGTCAATGCAATTACGTTGAGAAGTGGTACACAACTTGTGCAACCCGAAGTTACTGATTCGGGCTCGGTGGAAACACCAAAGGAACCTATTTTGGAGGAGAAAAATGAGGATTCTCCCCAAACTTCTGAGGTACCTATTTCGAACTCTAAAACTCCGGTTTCTACTTATGTTCCTCCTTTACCTTTCCCTCGCAGATTTGCAAATTCCAAGAAGGCGGAACTAGAAAAAGAGATTTTAGACATTGTTAAGAAGATCCATGTGAACATACCACTCATAGATGCTATCAATCGAGTTACAAAGTATGCAAAGGTGTTGAAGGACTTGTGTACCAATAAACAAAGGCTCAAGGGTAATGAACTGCTAAGTGTGGGGGAGAATGCTTCGGCAATCTTACAACACAAACTCCCACTGAAATGCAAGGATCCCGGTAGCTTTGACATTCCAGTCACAATTGGTAACACCATATTTAACAAAGCTATGTTGGATTTAGGTGCATCCGTTAATGTTATGCCTGCGTCTATGTATAATTCACTTGACTTGGGTCCTCTTAAAAAGGATGGAATTGTATTGCAATTAGCCGATCGCTCTAATGTCTACCCAATGGGTATTGTTGAGGATGTCCTTGTGCAGGTTAATTAATTAGTCTTTCCAGCTGACTTTTGCGTGTTAGAGATGGATGAAGGTTCACCGGACTCATCTCTTCCATTGCTACTTGGGCGTCCCTTCATGAAAACGGCGAAAACCATTATTGATGTGGACAAGGGAACGCTAACTATGGAGTTTGATGGAGAAATAATACGTTTCAACATTTTTGAGACGATGAGATATCCTAGTGATGTCCCCTCTTGTTTCTCCATTGATGTGATGGACACAGTGGCGCAACAAATATTTGAGTTGAATGGTGTTGATACTTTGGAAACGGTGCTCACTACACCTATTGACGATGGTTATGAGTATAGTGATGATATTAAAGAAACCATTGGTTCTCTTGACTCATTACCGGAAAAATCTGCACTTAAAAATATTTCATATGCTTCTTTACCTTGCAGTGATGAAAAACTTGTGCCTTCTATTGTTAAATCTCCAAAGTTAGAATTGAAACCTCTTCCAAGTCACTTAAAGTACTTGTACTTAGGTGACAAGGAAGATTTACCCGTGATTGTTTCTAATGAGCTTAGTGAATTACAGGACCAAAAACTTCTAAGGGTGTTAAGGACGTACAAGACGGCCATAGGATGGGCAATTGCCGATATCAAGGGTATAAGCCTTGCCGTTTGTATGCACAAGATCCATATGGAGGATGATGCAAAGCCTACAAGGGAAGCACAACGTCGTTTGAACCCTCCCATGATGGAAGTTGTGAAAAAGTAGATACTCAAGCTTTTGGACATGGGTGTTATCTACCCCATATCCGATAGCAAGTGGGTAAGCCCGGTATAAGTGGTACCAAAGAAATCGGTGTGACGGTGGTAGAAAATTATAAGAATGAACTTGTCCCAACTCGTGTGCAAACCGGTTGGAGGGTTTGTATTGATTATAGAAAATTGAATGCTACTACTCGAAAAGATAACTTTCCTTTACCATTATTGATCATATGCTTGAACGTTTAGCTAGACACTCTTACTATTGCTTCCTTGATGGCTATTTAGGTTACAATCAGATTGTGATAGCACCGGAGGACCAAGAGAAAACCACTTTCACTTGTCCATTCGGTACTTTTGCTTATAGAAGGATGCCTTTTGGCTTGTGCAATGCTCCAACTACCTTTCAAAGGTGTATGGTAAGTATCTTTTCAGAATATGTTGAAAACATAATCGAAGTGTTCATGGACGATTTTAGTGTCTTTGGTGATTCATTTGACCTTTGCTTGAACAATTTGTCTCTAATCCTTGAACGATGTGTTGAAACAAACCTTGTGCTGAATTGGGAGAAGTGCCAGTTCATGGTAACTCATGGCATAGTTTTAGGCCATATAATATCTTCTAAAGGCTTGGAAGTCGATAAATCTAAGATAGACCTTATTCGTGCTTTAACCCCTCCCACTACGGTGAGGGAGATACGCTCTTTTCTTGGTCATGCAGGTTTTCGTAGATTCATCAAGGACTTTTCCAAGATAGCATCACCACTTTGTAACTTATTGCAAAAAGATGTGGTTTTTAACTTTGATGAAAAGTGTGTGGCGGCATTCAATCGTTTGAAAGAACTTTTGATTTCAGCCCCTATCATTAAAGCACCGGATTGGAGCAAGCCCTTTGAGATTATGTGTGATGCTAGTGATTATGCGGTTGGTGCGGTGCTTGGGCAGCGTGTGGGGAAGATACCTCATGCCATTTATTATGCTTCTAGAACGTTAAATGAGGCCCAACAAAACTACACAACCACTAAAAAAGATTTGTTAGCCATTGTTTTTGCTTTAGAAAAGTTTCGCTCTTATCTAATTGGTACAAAAGTTGTTATCTTTTCTGATCATGCAGCACTTAGATACTTGCTTACAAAGAAAGAGGCGAAACCGAGGCTCATACGATGGATTTTACTCTTGCAAGAGTTTGATATTGATATCAAAGACAAGAAAGGAATTGAGAACACCGTTGCGGATCACTTGAGCCGTCTTGCTGTGGACAAGGAAACTATCCCATTGCGTGAAAGTTTCCCGGATGAGAAACTATTTTCAATTGCCTTTGGAGAACCATGGTACGCTGATATTGTTAATTACTTAGTTTCTAAACAAATCCCAAAGAACTTGTCTCGTACTGAGAGGGACAAACTTAATAAGTTAGGAAACCAATACATATGGGATGATCCATACTTATGGAAACATTGTAGTGACCAAGTAATACGAAGGTGTGTTCCCGAATTTGAATTTAATTCTATCTTGTCTTTTTGCCACTCATATGCTTGTGGAGGACACTTTGGGAGCAAGAGAACCGCTCTCAAAGTACTAGAATGTGGTTTCTTTTGGCCAACTTTGTTTAAGGATGCACATGCATTTTGTATCACATGTGATAGGTGCCAAAGAACAGGTAATCTAGGTGCTCGAAATCAAATGCCACAAACTATTATTCAATTTGTTAAGGTTTTCGATGTATGGGGAATTGATTTTATGAGCCCTTTTGTCAATTCTAGTGGGAATTATTATATCTTGCTTGTTGTGGATTATGTCTCAAAATGGGTGGAAGCTAAGGCCACCCCGACTAATGATTCTAAAGTTGTTTCAGATTTTTTGCAAGCTAATATATTTGCAAGGTTTGGAATTCCAAAGGCTATAATTAGCGATGGAGGTTCACACTTCAAAAACAGGTTCTTGCAAACCTTGTTAAGGAAGTACAATGTGTCGCATAAGATTACAACACCTTACCATCCACAAATAAATGGACAAGCCGAGGTTTCCAACCGAGAGGTGAAATCCATTCTAGAAAAGACGGTGAATCCAACAAGGAAGGATTGGAGTATGCGACTCAATGATGCTTTGTGGGCGTATAGAACCGCATACAAGACACCTATTGGGATGTCTCCCTTTAGGCTTGTTTATGGTAAACCTTGTCACTTACCCGTGGAAATTGAACATAAGGTGTTTTGGGATATTAAGCAATGCAATATGGAGATGGATGGTGCTGGAAGGCAAAGGAAGTTACAACTTCAAGAGTTAGAAGAGATTCGCAATGATGCATTTGAAAGCTCACGAATTTATAAGAAAAAGACGAAGGCATTTCATGATAGTATGATTACAAAGAAACAATTTTGCATTGGGCAGAAAGTGCTTTTGTTTTATTCTCGCTTGCAATTATTTCCGGGTAAATTAAGGTCACGTTGGATTGGAACTTTTATTGTGACTAATGTGTTTTCTCATGGTGCAGTGGAAATTCGTAGTTTAGCTACAGGAAATGAACTTAAAGTAAATGGGCACCGGTTGAAACCATATTATGAGAACTTCTCTTCGGAAGTCGTGGAAGGAGTTAACCTTTTGGAAGTGCTCCCTCTGGAGGAGTCGTAGAAAACAAGGAGATATTCGGGCTGACGACTTTAAACCAAGCGCTAAATGGGAGGCAACCCATAGGTTTTGTATCTCTTATCTTTTATTTTCTTTTTCTTGTCTTGCATTTACTATTTCTGATTTCTTGTTCCATTATTATGTAGGATTTCCCACCTTGACTTTCTTTGGATGATTCAATTACATTGAGGACAATGTAAACTTTAAGTGTGGGGGAGTGGTTTTGCATTGTAAATTTTTCATAAATTTTCAACCTTTGTGTGAATTAGTGCATGCAAACAAACTCCAACTTGTAGTTAGTTTAGAGTCACATAGTATACATGTCGCTAAGATTACATCGAGAATCTCATAAGAGTGACTGAACTTAGAGATGACAGAGAACATGATCGGGTTTCTTAATTGTATGAGAGTTAAAGTTGGATTTAACCATGCCAGTGGCAAACAAGGTACAGACTGAATTCGGTATTAGAGTTGTGGTCCCCTATTGTGGAGACTACCCATGTTACATAATGTGAGGCACCGACCTTCAATTCTTTGTACCTGTCTAAATATGTGCTTTTAGAGTGTGTGTCACCGTACTAAATTCCGGGCAAAATGGTGAGCTGCCCAACCTCCCACCATAGAAGCACTATTTTGATCTCTTGAGTGTTATTTTTATCAATCATGATGGTGACATCGAATTGCTAACTTACATACCACTTGTAATCTTGTTCGCAGTTAGCACCATCCACTTTATCTCTCTCTACACCAACAGGTCCATAGAAACACCATCATCATCAACAAGAGGAGCATCACAAATTCGAAGGAAAGTTGAAGACGTTCAAGGTTTACAAGCAATAATACAAAAATGAGCAGATTTCAGATTCAAGTAAAGCAACAAGACAAGGAGCAGAATTTTTACAAGTTGAAGGCTTATATACAAGAGCGAAGATTATAAAGATAAGAGTTCGAGAAGTTTATGATATCAAGACATACAAGTTGTAAAGAATCAAGCGGTAAAGTACTTACACCATGGCCTTCGTACTTACATTTTTATTTTATTTTATCTTATTTGTATTTTATTTTCTCTTGTACAAAAAAAAAAAAAAAAAAGACAAGAGAAAATTTCTTTAGGTTCATTACTAGTTTTATTGTTTTGTTTCGTTTTGTTTTCATTTTGTATTTGTTTTATTTTTCTTGTCTTATAAAAAAAAAAGAAAAAAAAAAGAAAAAAAAAAGACAAGAAAAATTTGTTGTATCATATTTTGGTTCGTTTTTAGTTTTGTTCTTTTAATAAAGCCAATGGAATGAAGGAAAATTCATAATAAAGTTTCAAGCAACAAGGAATCAGAGGAAAGAATCACATTGTCAAGATTCTACGAAGTTCAAGAGTTATCATCAAGAGTTGAAGACCGAAGACGAAGATGAAGACACCGATTGAAGACCGAAGACGTTTCTATGGATGCTGTGAGAGTGGTGCTAGCTGCACGTCGAACGGATAACGAGGTAAGTAAGCATATTCCCACCTTCGTTAAGTGGTTGATTTCCTTTCTTAGAGATCGTCAGAAAAATGGGTTTTCAAAAATGATAAAAGATGTGAGTTTTCAAAACTATTCGGAAGGTTTTTTCCTTCCTACCATTCAACGTGTCGCAGGATTCTCTCTTCATTCCTACCTGGACACATCTCGTGACCCATAAAAAGCTATTTATTATTGAGTGCAACTTCATAAAACCCTTTCTTGTGAGGCGAGTCGAGACTTTTGATCACTCCGAACCCGAATTTCTTTCGATAAGGGATGGTTATTTCTCTCTCAAATTTTAAGGATGAGATTGTGTTCATTTATGTGTCTAACTTCTTATGACTAGTGTGCAGAATCTCTATGTCTTCTTAGCGCGTTGGATGCTATCATTCCGGAGAACTAGTAAGTTGGAAAAGTAGGTTTTGTGGGTATTTCTCTAGTAAACCCTCACAAGACTATAACTCGTCCACTAGGGACACCTAGGGGTTTAAAGGCTTGTTATACGTGCTAAGTGTGACTCAGCCTCGACGACACGGAGTTGTATGTATTTCTTTTGAATTGTTTTGTTTGATTTGCTCGAGGACTAGCAAAGTCTAAGTGTGGGGGAATTTGATAGGTGTAATAAACACCTTGATAGTTATCTATTGTTTATGCTTTCTTCGCGAGTTTTCTTGTAAATTATATATCTTATGTTTGCTTTTGAGTGCTTAGGTGCAATGGAGTCATTATGAGCAAAAGAAGAAGAAATTATCCATTTGGAGCGAAAAGGAGCACAAAGGTCAATTCACATGCGAGCTATACTTGGAGCGGGCTAAGGTGCACGAGAAAGAGTGAAGAATGAGCAGTCAGTTCTGTTAAACTGACTGGCCATATATTAGCTGGGCAGCCCCTATCCATTCTATTGGTGCCACTATCCAATCCGTACGGACAAACCTCATATTCTTGAGTTGTTTCTCAGTCAACTCGATATTTTCTTTCATCCTTCATTATTACATCTCACCTGAAATTGAGAGAATGAGAAAAGCAGTGCTGAGCAGCCGTGATGCTGAAATTGAGAAGAGCGAGAGAAGAGCAACTTTGCAGTCGTTGCTATCATTGAATTGGTGATGAGATTCAAGGGTTAACAGAACTGGAAATGAGAAAGGAAAGTTGAATTTTGTTGAATTCGATTCTGCAATGGGTTTGATGCCAGAGGGTGACGATTTGATAATGAGGGTTCTCAGATATGAGATGGAGATGAAGAACTGAAGCTGAGCTTCAACGGAGGACAGAGAAGAAGAAATTGAGGGATATTCAGAGTTAGGGTTTGAATTGTTCTGATTAATAAATTTGGGGGTTTTTAGAATCGAAGATGAGAAGATGATTCTGATGATATTGGTGTTAGCAGAGAGGAATGAAGAATTTGGGTTTCTGTCGATTTAGGAAGGTGGGTTGAATCTGGTGTATGAAGAAATTGAGTTTTAGGGTTTGTAATTGATTTGCAGAAATGGGTGTTTGTGAGAAGTTGTTGATGATTTTCAAGGGTTTCATGGCTGAATTAGGGTTTGAATCAGATCGAGAAAGAGCTGTTGCTGGTGAAATTGAGCAAATGGTAATGCATTGGAGATTCAGACGATGGCAAGATTTAGGTTGTATTTCAGATGGAGATTGAAGAGGTGATAATTCAGTGAATTGGGGTTTTGCTGATTTAGGTTCAGGTGGTTGTGTTTGCCATGATTTGAAATAACAATGTAGATGTTGTTGGGTGGAAGATATTGTGCTGCTAATGGTATATTGGAGCTACATAATGAGCTTAGATGTATGTTAGGACAGGTTCATTACAGGTGAAGCCCCATAATGAGAATTGAAGCTGTTGTGAAAGTAGGTGTTTCTATTGCAGTTGAGCTGAATTGCAGCTGGGAGTACTGGTGGTTGCTGTTGCCATTGAGCTGGTGGAGATGTGCAATGTGTAACTGATGCTGAACTTAAGTGGCAGAATGACTATTTTTGCAGCTGGAGTTATTGATGAAATGTTAGTCCTGGTGCTGTTATAGTGGTGCTAAATGGAGAAGATAGAATCACTGATGCAATATAGATGAATGCTGAGTTACAGGGATAAAGAGAATTGGCAGCAAGGGTTACAACTGGGTCCTTGTCAGATTCAAGATGGAGGTTGTTGTGGTGATTTGTTGCTGCAATGGAACTGAACTGTGAAATGCTAGTGATGGCAGTCGAATGACTCAGATGCTGGCTGGTCTGAGATGGATGCTGAGCTGCCAATGGTGATTGCTCTGAAGGGTTAGAATGAGCTGAAGGTATGAACTACAGGATTTGAGATGCTGTGGGTGCTTCAAGCAATTACAGGTGGAATTTGATACAGAGAATGGAAATATGATGCTGCTCTTAGTGTCTGTTGTTGTGAGAGCTAGTGAACTGGTGCAGCTAAAGCAGTGGCTATGGATCAGATTGATATGATTTGGTTGTGACAGGAAGCGCAGGTTGGTTATTGCACTATAAGATGTTGTGAGGATTGAATGAGATTGTGGGTGGGATTGCAGTCGAGAGGAGTAGTGTTGGGTTGCAGCTGGACTGAACATTTGAGCTGAACTGAACTAGATGTATGTTAGGAAATATTGCAGAAATTAAGATGGTGGTACATGAACCGAAGCTGACCTGAGATGAATTCAGAAATTGTTGGTTGTTGTGCGTTTGGCTAGATAATGGGAATGGGTTGTTGTTGGTAATTGGCTTGGCAGAAAAGAGTTGAAGCTGCAGAATGGAATTTGAACTGAAATTGCAGGTCATAGGAATGATTGCAGGCGAGATTATGGAGCTGAGAAGGATGGCAGTGTTGCTGGTGGTTGTTGTAGTAATGCATGGATGAAATGGTGAATGGGAAGTGAAAATGCATGAGCTGTGAAGGTTACAGGACAAGATACTGCAAGAAGATGGTGCAACATACAGGGCCATCATGGCTGGACTATACATTCTGTGCAAATGGCCTAGGCCAAGGTGACTCAGACCCTGACTCAGCTGAGTGACTGATTCAGATCCTGACTCAGTAAGACCGTTAGTCAACTGTTAACTTTGACGGTCGACTGTTAGTTTTGACCGGTGACCGGGTGGACTTTGTCGGTCACCTGAGATGCTTGCCGACGACTTTTCCGGCCAAATTCCGGCCTATGATACCAGTTTTCCGGCGACATTTTTGGGCAGAATTCTACATGGGTTTTTCTTACATATGGGCTTGATGGACTCCTTTGTTGGACTCTTTGAAGACTTGACCTAGTTTTGGAAAGCAAAGGATATAAAAGAAGAATCTCTTTTACAACTTGAGGGATCACGTATTATTCTTGGAACTTGGAGAGAGCCGCTTTTGTTTACGCTACTAGGGTTTGCTTTTGTTCATCTTCTTCTATTCAATTAATATTTCTGTGATGAACTCCATAGCTATGAGTACTTAATTTAATATTATTGGTTAAGGATGTAGTCATATTTCTACAACTTGTGCTTGTGTTATGTTTTAGTTTGCTCTCTTGATTATCGCTCACATCTCTACTGTTTTAATAATCACATGATTGATGTATTGTGATAGGACTAAGATGTTTGGTTAGTTAAGTGGCCAGTTAATTGAACTTGCATCCTTGTCCATAGCTATTTTAGGGTTTTTCATCGAGCGATAACCCTGAATACAAGTAGCATGATATGTTTACGGTTTGTAGTGATACACTCTCGTAATCATATGTAGAGTTTGACCATTGTCCGAATTGTTATGCGTAATGTATGACAATTGCATTGATTAGCCTATTTTTGAAACTTAATGCTCATAGGAATTGAACTTAATTAGCGCAAGGCGTTAAGTTATTCTTTGGGTAGAATTCACATACGCAGCTCTAATGTGTGTGTTGATGAACTTAGGAAATTAATAGATTATCTTGCTCTCTTGATTCTCTAGGCTTTTGATAATAAAAGAGATTAAATTGTAATTCTAATCATGTATGCAAGCACATGTTTAAGATTGAAGATGAATTCCTTGATCAATATCTTTCTCTATTGATTACTTTCTCCAATTTACTTTGCTTTTGATTTACTTTTATTGCTTACATAAAAATCAGAAATCCCCCCCAATTGGTTACTTTAGGAAATTGAATACATAATAACTACAACTGCCTCTCTGTGGAAACGAACTCTTTCTTATCATATACTTTAGGAAAGTGAAATTATTTTTGACGCATACGACATCGATCATATGCTACTCCCCCTTAGTCTATGCTTTACTCTTTCCTTAGATAAAACGTTTAAGCACCAATGTCCTTTTCCTTAGTGATACCAATCAATATAAATCAATACCAATATCACTTGTTTACTCCATATATTTCTCCCCCTTTTTGTCACAAAATGACAAAGATACGAGCAAATAAAGGACAAACCAAAAGGATCTTACAAATCTCACAAGACTTGCAACCTATAAGAGTTAAGCACGAGGGTTCCACGCACCATTTTTGATAACCAATATCAAAACCGAAACTACAAAGTAATTTTGTTTTGATATGTTACCAAGGAAACAATTGCCAGAAGCAATTTTCCCTAATAGGTTAGCAAACCAAAAATCGACTAAGTACCTTAGTTCCTTTGCTAAACCGATTGCACAAATACAATCGCTTGTTCGATAAGACCAAAATAAAGATACCTCTATTTTTCTCATCAGGTTCTAATTATCCATAAAACTTAGACCTTTCACTTTTAAACAAGACAAGTACTAGGTTAGTTAACTAGCATTTCTTGTTAAGGCATTCAATTAGACTTGAATAACCGAACCCTCCACTTTGATAAGAATAACTAAGATCAGAATTAACTTAGTTTCTCTTATCCGGAATCAAATTGGACTAAACAATTTATCCCGAAAACCTTTTCTTTTGTTAAGCCATAAACAATCCATAAAAACTAAATAAATCAACTTGCATAATTATTTACCTCAACCGGAAGCAATTGAAACAACATAGACATTAAAGCACCGCAATTGCACCGAAATTTCGTAAGCCTAAACGATTGATACCAAACAATAAAGCAAGATAACAATTGTTTTTCTTAATTGGAAACAATTGAATCACACACACATCCATACAAAAGTAATGGAATAAAACATCAATTGTACCGAAATTCTGTTAAGCAAAAGCAATAAATATACGCAATAAAATCAAGCTTTTCTTAAACAGGAAACGATTAACTAACAAAGTCGTTACCTCAGATTTCGCATCATCTTCTCCAATAATGTTTGCATCTTTTTCTTTCCAGGTAGAATTGATACCGAAATATCATTATGTTGTTATCCTCATGCAATACAAAAGAACAACAACAACCAACCTTTACCAGAGAAAGGTTGAAAACCGGTTTTAACTTATGCAATGCAAAAGTTGAAACCCCGAAACACATATGCTTTTATGCTAAACCAAACGATTCAACATATTGTGACTTTTGTCACATATTGTTTCAATCAGAACCCCTCATGATCCTTTGATAAAGCCTACCAACATGTGCTAGAACTTAATCCTGCTAAACCAAAAAGTCACCCAAACCATAAGGGTTCACATCATATGAGATCGAATATTAAGGTCATGAAAACCGAAATGAAACATCCCATAAATCCAATTTGCAATACACCATAAAAATTCAACATAAAATTAAATATTGCAATTACCTCCATCTTTTAGGGAATTTAATTGCGAAACCAACACAAAAAGAATGAGGTCATTCCGAGTTCGGACGAAGAAGTTATGCGCAAAACAGTTTTACTCTCCTTCGTAAACTATCACTAGGATCGGTTCCACAGTAGGACAGGGTACTAGGATCGGTTCCCTCACTAGGAAAGGGTACTAGGATCGGTTCCCAAGAGTTACTTGTGACGGATCACAACACTAAACTGTTTTTGACATAACTTTTGCATACGATATCCTAATTTAGTGATTTTTGGCTCGTTTTAACCGTAAAAACAAGAGCTACACATATATGATCAGTAGATATCAACATCATAAAGTTATAAATACCGTTTCTATCAAAAGTTCAAATATAGATAGAGAGGGTATGAGAATAGAAGACAAGAAATCTCCCTAAAGATGTTAATTAGTCATATAATAACCGAGAGATCATGTGCTCAGTTTTACGTGCTTCCTAACCATTCATAAGATTGAGCAAAGAGGTGAGCATGCATATTCCAACACAACTAGCTTGTGTTGAGTTGATCCTTGTCTTGTTCGTCACGAGTGACTAAGACCGAATCATCATTCTTGACCTCTTGCTTGGTTTGTTCCATCTCTTGTTTTTCTTCTTTGACTTGTGATGAAGAGTGTCATAATCACAATGTTCACTAGTACAAGAACTTTCAGACATGATGTCTTTCTTTAGTCTTTCAACAAAACTCTTGTAATTATTGTCACCAACAATTAACAGCTGAGAGTCATTCTTGTGACTAACTTTTGGTCCCTTCTTGGCTATGGAGGACTTCGGGACCCATTTAGAGTTTGGTTTCGTATGAGCATCTTTCTCCTTCATATCATTAGTATAAAAGCGGGGGTACAACAACCACACCCAATATTTTGCTTAGCAATCTGTATGAACAAACTCCAATATACTTTCTAGAGAATCAACTAGACAGTCAGACTCAATCTAGAGAAAAGTATATCAAAGAGTTTATATCTCAATCTCTCGATTTGATCTTTACTCAAGCAAATAGAAATCTGCGAGTCTTTATCAAAGAGAGATAACTTGGATGGTACCAAAGACCAATATCCAAGTGTCAAACAATTTAAATCAACAACCAAAAGGTTGGATATTCTAATTGATTGAACAATGCACAACCTGTGATATTTTAATTATATAAACAAATATAATACGGAATAGAAATAACACAGACACCAGAATTTTGTTAACGAGGAAACCGCAAATGCAGAAAAACCCAGGGATCTAGTCCAGATTGAACACACACTGTATTAAGCCGCTACAGACACTATCCTACTCCAAATTAACTTCGGTCTGACTGTAGTTGAACCCCAATCAATCTCACACTGATCCAAGGTACAGTTATGCTCCTACGCCTCTGATCCCAGCATGATGCTACGTACTTGATTCCCTAAGCTGATCTCACCCACAACTTAGAGTTGCTACGACCCAAAGTCGAAGACTTTAATAAAAAAATATGTATCACACAGAAAATTCTATAGTAATAGATAAATCCGTCTCCCACGAATATACCTACGAGTTTTTGTTCTGTTTTTTGATAAATCAAGGTGAACATGAACCAATTGATAACCCAGACTTATATTCCCGAAGAACAGCCTAGTATTATCAATCACCTCACAATAATCTTAATCGACGCAGCGAAAAAAGATATTGCGAAATCACAAACGATGAGACGAAGTGTTTGTGATTTCTTTTCTATCTTTCCTATCGGAGATATAAATCTCAAGCCAATTATTCCAATTGTACTCGTACGATAGAAACAACAAGATCAGATCAGACAACTACAAGAAAAGTAGTATCGGTCTGGCTTCATGATATGTGTTATAAACACCTTAATTATTATCTAGTATTTATTTCTTTGCTATTATTCTTGTGAATTGCATCTCTTATGATTGATTTTGAGTTTATTAGGTGCAATGGAGTCATTTGGGAGCAAAAGAAGGAGAAATTATCCATTTGGAGCAAAAAAGGCAAAAAGGTCAACTCGCAGACGATATTTGGCGCCTGCTAGGTTGCACAAGAGGAGTTACGCCAGAAATTAAGATGTCAGTCTCCTAGAGCTGACAATTGAACTGAGAATTAGGCTGTCGGTTTTCTGAAACCGACAAGCCATGTTTGAACTAGTCATCCCTTATCCTAACGCAGTGATATCTAAATCCATTTGTCACTATAACCTTAAACTAAAGGTCAAAGACCTAACCATTTCATCTCAGCTCATGCCGCTGCTAACAAGAGTTCTTCTAGCCGGGAAAACCAAGATCGATATGGGTTCGTAGTGGTTGACTGCCGTTGAGTTACAAGGAGGATTAAATGGTTGTGAGGAATTTGAGTTCGAGAGTTGAAGTTGATGCCGAGAATGAGATGGGGTTGAAGTCGAGAAAAGAGAGAAGAACTCGAAGCTTGCTGATGCCATCGATTTCTGCTGCTGCTTAATAGGGAAATTCAGATTTAATGAGGGTTTGTTCTGGATTCGAATTGAAGCCGAGATTTGAGAGGATTCAAGGACATAGGTTTGAAGCAGATTCACAGTAGGAAGTGAAGAATTGCCACTCGAGCTGAAGAATGAATTTAGGGTTTGAATCGAATTTGAATCAGAAGAGGGGTTTGATGATTGAAGTATAGAAAGTGGTTGTTGTGAAAGATTCGAGAAGAACAGGTTGAATCCCGGTGATGAATGAATCTGAGAATGATTGTGTATGAACTGCAGTTAACAGTGGCTTGAGAAGAAAGTGGGTCTTGAGCAGAGAAGAAGATTGGTTGCTGTGGATTGCAGTTCGGTGATGGATGAATGGAGGCGAACTGAGCTACAGTAACGAGCAACTGATGGTGGTACTGAGATTGCAAATGTGCTGGAACTGTCAGCTGGAGGACTAGAATAAATTGAAGCTACAAAAGAATGAGCTGTGAACCAGGCAGAATGGGTTGTGACGATTTGAAATGGTGGTTGCAGTTATGGGTTTGCTTGAGTTGTAACAATGAACTGAAGTTGATGGTGACAGACAGGGGAGATGGCTTAGGATGGCTCGAGTCTTTTGTGGTGTGTTGCTGCTATTGTTGGTGAAAGGGAGGTCAAGAAATGTTGCTATTGCTATGCATAATGTAGAATGGAAGAGCTAGGTTTGATATTGAGATTACAGGAAATCAGTGTCGTAGAAGATGGGTTCATTGTGGTGATGGATTGTGCGATGTTGCAGCAAAGAATGGAGTTGAGATGGTTAAGCAAAGATGGAATGGAGCTAATTTGAACCAGTTGCAGGTGAATAGAATTGCAGGCTTGAGCTGAGAACTGGTGCTCAGCTAGATGTATGTTAGGATGTTAACATTGCAGGTAATGGCTTGAGAGTATCAGCTGAGGTAGGATGTATGGACTATGAGCTTCGCAGTGAAGATTGTAGCTGTGATGCAGAGAATAGCTGACTGAGGAATGCAGTGGTGGTGCTGCTGCTTTGTAACCTGAAATGGATAGACAAGACTGAAAAGGTTAGATTCTACAGCCTGAGCTGTGAAATAGATGCCGCAACTGTGTAGAAATGCAACGAGAATGGCGAGCCAGTGAGCCTAGTCCGGGATGCCGGACTTCAGAGATTAGAGTGTGGATCTTAAAGTTTCATTGAATCGCGAAGAGGGTATGTGTTGGATGCAAGAGTTGTCCGTGGGATATATGAGTTTGGAGTCGCGCTTTTGGGCTAGTTTTCGCAAGATCTAGGAAATGATTCAGATGGTGATGTTGCAGCTTGATTGTGGCTGGAATGAGAAGGACAATGGCAGTGTAAGCTGCAGATAAATTGATAGTATATGGAAGAAGGCAACAATGAGATTTTGGTGGAGTTTCTTGAGCTGAGAAGAACTAAGATGGTGGACTAGTTGATGCTGCAATGGGTTAGCTGATAATGATGGTTGTGACTATTGTCAGGAAGAGAGAAGTGGTGTTGTGTGCTGTTGTAGATGGGAAGATTTTGGTACTGATGGTGATGCATTCAAATGGGTAGAAAATGCCAGTGCTTGTTTCATGAGTCGAGATTAGATGAATGTTAGGATTGGATTGTGCAGGGAAGAGCCGAAATTTGGCCAGGAAAACAATCAAAAAACAGATATGACTCTGGCGGATTTTCTTGCCAGTGAGTCGACTCAGTGATTTCCGATCCGAATAATATGGACTTGGACTTGTTCCAATTGGGCTTCACTCATAGGTTGTTTGAGCGACTGATATTTGGCAGATAGGCAGTGACCTAAGTTGGCAAGTGAAAGTATACAAAAGGAAGACTCCTCACCGAATCTGATAGATCATCTTCTACTTTTGGTTTTAGGGTTTAGAAACATGAAACTTATCTTCCTTATTGTTATGAACTCCTATGCTATGAGTATTTAATCTTATCATTGGTTATGGATTAGTTGGATTTCACATAACATGTTTCTTGTTCAATAAATTAGTTTTGTCAACATGCTTTATCGTTTATGATTCACCATTAATATGGTCATATGAGTTTAATGCTTGTTTAGTCGAGTCGCGAATCGATTGAGTTTACTTTCATCTCTATTGCTAGATTAGAGTTTATTATACGCAAAAGTGATAAATTTCTGATTGCAAGTAGCATAATTGTGGGTAGTGCTTGTAGTGATATATCCTACTAGTCACAAGTGAGTCATAACCTTTGTTAAATCGGATTAGTGCTTTCACACGTTCGATTGCTTTAATTGGCCTGATTTCATAGAACTTAACGCATTTAGGGAATTAAACTTGATTAGTGCTTTTACACGTTAGGTTGTTCTCTAAGATAAAATTCATATTCACATCTTTTAATCTGTTTGTTGATGACAAGAGGAGATTTGCGGGATATACTTGCGATCAAGATATCCTAGGGCCTTTGATAAAAGTTGAGATTAAAATATCAATTCTAGTTATTGTGTTGAAAACATGTTTGTGATTGAAGATGAAATCCTTAACCAATATCTTCACATATTTGCGTGCTTGCTTTGCTCTATTTGCTTTTAGTTTAATTTCCTTTTACATAAAATCAGAAAAATTCCCCCCTTTGTTTATATAAGAAATCGAAACAAACGACAACCTAGACCTCTCTGTGGGAACGAACTATTTCTTACCACGTACTTCATTTATATTAGTAGAGTGAGAAAGTGAAATTATATTTGCTCGGCTGACAACCGATCAAATTTTGGCGCCGTTGCCGGGGAGCAGCGGTTGTCACTTGTCTTTGGTTTTTTATTCTTTGTTTTTAGTTTTGTTTTTATTTTTTACATTTCTTATTTTCTGGTTTTTAACATTGGTTTGAAAATCTTATTTCAGGTACTTGTTTCTCATGGAAGGAGCATCCTACATGAATGGATACGGTTTTCAACAACCTCAACAATACGACAACTACCAGTTACAGGGGTATAATCAAAACCAATTCATTGGTTATGACCAATTGTTTATGGGTGAAAACTATTCCTGCCGGATTTGGTAATTTGGGGTGTGTGGATGAGGAATGAATCTAAACCCCTAAACAAATGCACTGCGCGGTGAGTGCTTGTAGATTCGGAAATCAATCAGTGCAAGTCCGGCCTAAACCAAGAAATGGCCGTTCCAGACTTGTTTCGGTCACAAAGTGAAGGAGATGGGGTTGATCTTAGGGAGGGAAGCGAAGAAGGTGTTGAGATTGTGAAGGTGTTGGCTTGCTTATGACTTGTAACAAAGCTGAACCTAACTTACAGGATGCAAGCTATCGATTCGGTGTTTTGTATTAACACTTGGTTTCGTTTTTTGTCCGGACTTGCTCATTGGTGGAAATAGGGAGGAGAACCTATTTATACAAGTCATTGAGCCTTATTCACGTCTCTCGCTAGAAGTGGAGGAAGTGGAGTGATGGAGTAGTGGAGTTGTGTGTCGGTGCTACACGATCAGTCTTGCCCACTTCTCCTGTCATCGCTAACTGTCCATAACTTCCTAACACGTTCTTGTGATGGCGCGTTGCACGTTGCACGCCGCACGCCGTAAACCGCCAGACCAATACCCCAAGATGTATCCCCGGTTGTGACATGATTGATGTCGGAATGTGTGGATCGTGGATCCACGAAAGGTAGCATGTAATGCTGAATTGAATAATCTGCGTTATTCGGGAAGTTGATACTTGTGAAGTATCATGTGTATTTTATGCGTGCACGCATCCTGGTGTGGTAGTGTGATGGGTGGTGATTACCATGACGCCTCACCGACCCGGTTAACTCCCCGACCGTGGTTGTACAACCAAGCCGTGAAGTTGGACGGACAAGATGATCTTTGAGACACTCATCCGCGACCGTTGGTGGAATTAGGGTTTTAGAAGAGGTGCGCAAGCATCCCTCTTCAACCTGCCGAATCCCGGCCTTGGGATATGACTTTGGCCAAGCCGACCGTACATGCGTGTAGACGGCATGACAGTGTAGGCGCCTATACCCATTACCTCACGAAAGTATGATCTGTGCCACTCAATTCGTCCGGTGAAGTTGAATGGTCGAGATCAATTTGTGACAAAAAACCAGTGCCTTAATAGCCGCGCGTCATGCCCACTTCGGGCGCACGTTCCAAGGTGACCAATATTGGTCGGTCTTGGCCGATCGGTCTGGTGTGAAGGTGGTAGGCTGGTGTTCACGCCTATACCTGAATATCCCATGAAAACGTGATCTGGGCCACTCAAATCGTCCGGCGAAGTTGAGCGGTTGAGATCGGCCATGGCTTGGGAGGTGTGACCACGCTAGTTTGGGCGCGCGTCTTAGAACAACCAGGCATGATATGCCTTGGCCGATCGGGTGAGGGGATAGATGGGTCCACGGTGGTCATGCCTGGTATGACCGGACTCGCTTAATCTAATCTTGGACCCTCCATTCGTGCCGAGAAGATGGACGCTCGTGATACTCAAAACCCTAATTTTGGGTTTCAAGGCCGTGCGACCATGCTTTATTCGGCGTTTAAATTGGGATAACCAACCATGGTTGGTCCCGACCGATTGGTCGGTATGTAGGCGGGCCTACGGTGATTGTGTTGACATGCTCGGGGCCCTTTGAATCTACATCTACACCCTCCATCTATACCGCGAAGATGAATGGTTGAGACTGTTTTGCGACACATGTAATATGCCGCAAACCCTAATTTAGGTTTTCCGCCCATACTGCTATGGTTTGGACGTTTTGGCAAGCTAGGCCAATTAGGGAGGGAGGCCGACCATGCGGGGTCCGCGTTGGTTCGGCAGTGGATATTCCATACACTACAAGAAAACGGTCATTTAGTGTCAAAAAAAATTGTCAGGTAATCCCTTTTTTTTTGCCTCGAAATATTTTCTGAGATGAATTTTTTCTTGTCACGAAGTTGTCTCAAATACCCCGTCTGGGAAAGTATATCGTGACAAAATTACAAACGGTCATGAGAGAAAATAATTAACAACTAAAAAATTATTGTCAACAAAAGTGTCTTTCACCAACAAAATAAAATTGTCTGTGAAAATTATTTTGATGACGAAAAAGATTGACACAAAAAATCACATTTTAGCAAGCAATATTTTGGTTGCAAAAATATAAATTCCTTGACAAACTAATTTGTCTTTAATCATAACTATTTAAAACCAAAAAAATGGTCTCAAAATTGTAATTTTCGTGTCAACTTAATTTGTCTTTAATAATAATTTTCTGAAACAAAAAAATTTGTCTCTAATTTATATTATCAAAGACAAAACTAATAGCCCCTGAAAAAAATCAAATTTTTGTCCCTATATATACTATCAATGACAACTCATTTGGCTTGGAAATGCTTTACTTGACGATCAATTTCGCCACAAAAATAAGTTCTTAAACAACTTTCTTCTTCATTAAAGAGTTTTTTTTTGGTCCCTAAATATTTGTATCAGCCACAATTATATTTACATTGAAAGTCCCTATTTAAATTGCCGCTATTCAAAGAAATTATGGAATTAAATATTGAGAACAAAAGAATTTATCAGATTTTATTAATATATATATAAATATACAAATTTTTGGGAGTCATTCAACGTATAAACAAAAATTTAAATGCTTCAAAAAAAAAAAAAAAAAAAGTTAAAGACACTCACGCAAAAATGCAATACAATATATCTACTATCTACTTGCCCAATCCCATATTCCCATCTAATGGGATGTCTCTTTCCAAAATTGCCTTCCTATGGCTTCTGAATCTGTGATGACTTCCAACCTTGCCTTTAACCCAATAATCCATTGTCTTCTGGCACCTTCAAAGTCCGTGATTCTTTCCTTTTGAATGAATCACCAAATGACAGGTCTTCTTTTCTCTTACTCTCATACTTCTTCCTAGAAGGATATTTAGAAGAAGGTTAACAACAGCAGTAGAAACTTGTAATTCCACCTGATGCATTAAGCCGAAACATGAATCGGTTATGAAAAGTGTATTACTCTACACCGGGGCAGGCTCCTCTCAATAAAGCTAAAAAAACACAATTCACATGAGTCCATCATCAAGGAAAAAACAACATATTTCAACAACTAAATAAAATAAAGAATTAAAACAGCCAAAAGAAAAACCGAAAATGATTTTTCCTACCAGCAACCGGCACCACTGATCTCCATAGTAGATGGTCTCTTAAACTTTCAGAAGTGCTCCGAAACAGATTAAAACATAATTCATACTAGAAACTTAATCATAAGTCATATAAGAAGCAGACAGAGGAAAACAATTTTGTGATCCGAACAACACAATCATTTGATTCAGAAAACCTAAACTTAGATTCAAAAAAGAAACAAAATAGATAGACCTACCAAATAACTTGCCTACAATATGACCTAATTAAGGAACACAATTATGCTATCTTTGATACCACAAAATGCTGAAAAAAGTTTGTTTACATATCACCACTAAATTGAAAAGGATCTTCCCATTTCCAATCTTTGATCATACCTGTATCTGCCCAACTAAAATGATGAAAAGAATCATATTTTCCTTACTATAAGCAGATTAGAAAGACAACACTTGATTCAAAAAAACAACAAAAAACAAAAAACGTCCATCAAATGGTTTTTCCATACGGCGCAGCCGATCTCCATAAAGCTATTCACGGTGGTCTCTCAAACCGTCATCGAGTACTCTGAAACGGACCCACACCAAATAAAACCCAATTATCACCGATTAATATTGATTCAAAAAAAACCTAAATTAAGATACAAATCAAATTTTGTTTACCTTCAAAGAGGCAGGAGGAAGCTAAAGATAGTAAAATAGGGTTAGTGGTTTACCTGTCCTCTTGTCTTCTTAGATTTTCTGAAGAGAGCGGAAGACTTGAGATGGAGGCGAACAATACTGAAAGAGAAAGAGAAAGAAGAAGAGAAAAATAAGAATAGGGTTAGTACTTGAGACTTGACGCATATTTACATAAAGGGGTTTCTAAAAACACCATTGAATATGTCATCAACGGCTAATATATACTCAGAAGTCTTAGGGATGCGTCATTTACACAATTTGATGTATGGACCTACACACAAAATGACGCGTAATTTTTTTGGCCAAGGTAAAATCTTAGTGTTACATATTACAGAAATATGTAATTTTTGTATGGATTGTTTTTCTCCGTTTACAGATGTAATTGACCAATGTAAGCAAAATTTCGTATTAATGAAATTACGAGGTGATACCTCTTTCGTCAAAAAAAAAAAGTGTTAATGTATAAATTTGTGCATCTAGTATGTTTCGTAAATCTACTATGATCGACTTCCCTTTAAAGTCAGTACCGAAACCATAAAAAGAAAAAAATGACAATGTAAACACACTTTTTTTTTTGATCGGCAAACTTAGTTAAAAAAAGACACATATACAACTACAGTAGAGCAAAGAGCCCCAAGAAAAAGCAAAAGAACAAGACCAAAGCTAAAGAAATAGAATTTCTATGCTTACAAGAACCTCAACAGGAGAAGAAGCAACTTGCAAACCAAAGAAATTTTCATACTATCAAGAACACAACAGATACTTTTAAGGAGGCATCTCATCAACATTCTCGATGATTAAGCCGGCATGATTTCCCACGATACCCCTAAATATTTTTTGGCGATCTTTCTTCGAGGGCGGAAAATTAAACCCCATTACGGAACACATGTCACTGAGACTAGTTGAAGAAATTTTGTTCGGATCACTAAAGGATTTAAGCATGATAATTATTTTTTTTTGTGCTCAAAGAACCATTTGGGAAGAAACCTATTGCTTTAGATTTTAAACTTAACTTTTTGTTCGAAACTAAAATCGACTCGGAAGAACACGACTTCTTGATGCTCATCTACGAATCTTCCACTACTAACTCCGAAGTAGAAACCTCTTCTTCCTAAATCCCTTTGAATGTATTAAAAGTTTCGAAATATGGGGAATGGAAGAAGATGAGGAGGTGCTAGCACCTTCCATAACCGGATTTGCAAAACTTGCAACTTCCTTATCCAACTTAATAGCTTCTTCATCTCTTCAACTAATAAAGTTTCTTTGGTATTTTTTTTTTATCTTCGTTTCTTCCTCTTAACATTTTTTTCCTTCCTCTTAACAGTCTCACTAATAACTCCAGTATCTTCAATATTGTTAACTTCAGCCGCAGTGTCAGTTTTTGATCTACAATCAGATACCATATGTCCCACAATTTTGCAATGGGAACAAAATTTTGGGACTTTCAGAATCTCAACGGACTGCGAAAATCCTTTTTCACTACCGCCATCACTATCTCCAACCCAAACTCGATCTGAAATATTATTCGCAAAGTCCACTTCCACCAAAACACTAGCAAAGAAACAAAAATCCTTAAAGAGAGTAGTGTCATCTACCTGGATAGGTTTACCGGAAGCCTTACCAAGCGCCAACAAATTTTCCTCTGTCAAGTAATCCAAGCTTAGCCCAGGGAATTTAAGCCGAACCTTTGCGAGAGAAGTTCTCTGATTATCCAGATTGAATTTCGGTTCCCAATTTCTTACTTGTAAATATTGGTTTGCTACCTTCCATGAAGCTCCAGACCAAATCAGAATCTTATTTTTTTCATTGTCTAGCTTTCATTGTCTAATAATTAACTTTCCCTTCAATATTCCGTTGAGATAACAGTTGGTCTCTAGCATCTCCCAACTTAATCTTGTTTAAATCAAGTCTACCAATTATTATTAAACGCGTGTAATATAAAATTTAAAATTGTTACTCAGAATTTCCCATTTACATTCACGCGCAAAATTTGTTACACATATTACTTTTTTTTTTTTTTTTTTAAGATTTCGTTATTTTGTACACTCTTGTAAATGAAAGTCAACTATTACATCGGAAAATGTAAAATGTATTAAAAAAATTAGAAATACGATGTTAATTTTGTATTTATAAAGAGAAATTAAAAAAGTTTATTAAAAATTCCAATAGATACATCAATGTGACCGAAAATTTTACCATGCTAACCATTTTTTTTTTGATGGGCTAACCAATTTTTTCTAGCATTACACATTTATAAACACAACTTAGAAAATGTGCATATGAAATGTTTATAATACTTTCTTGAAATATGGAATGGAAAAAGAACAAAGAAAAACTTAGGACTTGGGGCATGTATAGTACTACTAGTACAAAACTATTCTATCAATAAGTACTACTTTGTTTTATTTTTGGTTGACAAAAAGGTCACGAAGGACTTGTCTTCCTCCTTCCGAATCTCTATAACTATAACAAAACCAAAAATCTCATTGTTACTCCTTTTCTTTTTTTTGTTCCTTAAAATTCTCCATATCTTCTGCTTTAGAAAAATTCTCCATATCTTGTGCTTTAGAAATTTGTACTTATCTTTTTCTCAAGTTTAAGATTAAGGAAAGTTAAAACAACTTGCACATAGATTTCGTTGTTTCCAACTATAATTGAGCGTTGATTTTGTTCTTTCGCGCTTAATTCCCTCCAAAATAGATTTAGATAAAGATTCTCTCCTAAATCCGTCAACTAATTTCCTAGTATAATTGAAGAAGATATATTATTTTTGGCGGGATGTTTCGCGCTAATTTATTTTGGCATTCAAAATTCATCAAAAATCCAGTAGGCTATATAAACCCTATGTCTTCAGTGCAACTTTTGCATCTTTCAATTACATATTCAACAATTCAGTTCATAAAAATCTGTAAGGTATTCGTTCTATAGTTTTGTTTCTCATACATGTATACGACGGTCATTTATTTTCTCTGTATCTATTTAATCTTTTGGGGATTTTATTTGATTAAGATCCAATCTTAGGATTCTTGTTGTCTCCAGTTTTTACTGTATCTTAATTGAAGTATAGTTGTTGATGGATTCTTTTCAATTGAATCAATTCTATGACCAAAAACTTTGCATAAGGGTTGATTTTGCTTATAAGTTACAAATCAATTATCATGGTGTTGTGATTTCTTGATTGGTTCTTTTCTATGAATCAATTTAAGCTTTCTTAATCCTAATGGTTTAATCATCGTACAATATCACCTCTCTATTTGTCTAAATAATGAAATAGAGAATTAAAATGGGTTGTTTTATTTACTTAGGGTATTGATGTTTTAAATCTTAGTTTACACTATTAGGAGTCTTTCTGAAGACAAGAATGACCATGTTTGATTGGTAAATTATGACTTAAATTCTTCCAAATCTTTTTCCTTTTAAGTTAATTGGAGTACGGTTGTTGATGGTTCATTTTCAATGGAATCAAAGCAAGGCCGATTATAATCCTACAGGGTTTTGATTGATTATACTTCAAAGTGAGGGAATGATGTATATAACCCATTCATGAATTCCTTCTCTTATCTCTACTTTAAATGAAATGATATATTTTATACTAGTGAGACGTAGTTTGATTGCTTTGTGTATCCCGAAGCATCCGTGTTTTGTCGGTCACCGTAATTTATCTATCTTCACACTTTTTGTACATTTTTTGTGAAGTCCTTGTTGTTGGGTTCCCCATTTAATTCCGAACTCAATCCATGTGTAGAGTACTGCAGCTATCTCAAATCTGGTTTCCTTCTTTCGTTCTTGCTTTGGTTGAACCAAAAACCTTTTTTTTTTTTTTTGTACTGCAGGTTTGCTAATGAGTGGAGGGTTTGGGTTTCGTATTTATTTAGATGATGAATCATTTTTTGTTAGCATAAATATATATTGGAACGAAAGTTATACGTTGTCAGCAATAATATTTTTGGGGGCCAATTTTTTTTTCCGTCACTAGAAAACAATCCCTTTTGTGACTGCAATTTGTTCGGATACTAATAGTTCTAGTGGCAAAATCCTCATTTGACACGCAATCATTTCGGCAACAAACTAGTTTTGTCAGCATAAGATATATCCAGAGATAAAATTCCCCAATTGTTGGCAATAAGATATTTGGAGACCGTATCTTACCTTTGTCGCTAGTAACTATTTCTGCGACCGAAATAATTCGTCACAAAGAAATATGTAGATATGGAGACAAGATCGGTCACTATATTTGGTCACCAAAAAAAATTTTAGTGACGAAGATAGGATTGGTCACTGTATTCGGTCACAAAAATTTTCAGTGACACTTTAAAGACGAAGTTTACCGTTTGTCGCGAAAAAAATATATATGGTGATCAAAAAAATATTCCTCCCTAAACACTAGATTTATAGATAAAATTTTATTGGTCACATAATATTTTGTCACTAAACGTGTGTTTTATTGTAGTGATACCTGCTTGGGGGTGATGGAATTGATCTGGGTCATCCAATCATGCTTGTGGAGTTGGATGACTGTGATCATATCCGGACTGATACGGTCAGTCCGGATGTTCAATCAGGCTAGTATAACACACCGAGAGGGGCTCAATCGGGCTAGTATAACACACCGAGAGTCAGCCTGGACGGGTATTTCGTACATGGTTTTATTATAATGCTTGGAGGTTCGTGTTGCTCAGAAGAGCAACACTCGATCGTCATGCCGCACCGATAATGAGTACAGAAATACAAGGCTGATTGCGCATTAATTAATAATGCTAGAAATTCACAGGGTATATGGGATTGTTGCTACATGCTCCAACCTGGATGAATTTCGTGTATTCACAGAATGGGATTGTTGCCACATGCTCCATTCTAGGTGAATTAAGTGAGGGAGTATCCAACACTTATTAATGGCTTTATCTTTTACAAGATGTCAGCGCATGATTTTCTGATTTTTTACAATTTTAACCTTAAATGAAAATCCACCATCAACATTAAGTCCCCTGCCTAGCACATAATGGTTACACTATTGTGGGGTAGGCATGAGATGGTGACGTATACAAACGTAAGAAGACAAGATAAAGGAAGTCTATCTGGAGAAATTCTGGCCGTGGGCAATCCTCCATACGTGCGCGATCTTAAGCCTTGATGAACCGGCTTCCTCCCTTAGGTGTTTGAGTTAGGGACAAGATTCTTCTTCTATGGGATTCCTAAGGGTGCTTACACACCGCTGGTTGAATCGCTCGTGTATCCAGAGATGCTCTTCGATTAGGGCTCAAAAGAAAGCCCGACTTGGTCGGTGTCGAATCCCCATATATCGGGCACCGTAATCGTTTTAGGGTTTCCTCAAGCATATATGCGGTATAGAGATTTTGAACCACTTTTACGATTTTGCAATAGGGCTTTCTCGCGTAAACTCCGTTTCCTCATCATGTAGAACACCAAAGGGATCGTCTTCTTCATACCATCCGAGATCTTTCGTTAAACGTGCACGACCCGCGCTCTGGCTTCATGATGAATCCCCTGTTCGTGTTCTCCGAGTCAAGAAGATCATACCGGTTCGTCTCTTTTTCCTTTTATGAATAATTGCTTGTTCTTCATAATGATCAGGTGAATAATCCTCTCATCCTTGCAGAGATATCCCCTGTGAACCTCGAAGATGCTGATCTGGGTATCTCCTCTTATGAATACCCCAATGCAGGTCTTTCCTTCGATGTTCGTATGAAATGTTTATCCTCCAAATACCGAGATGTCGGTGGATTCTTAGTGCTAAGGAGTTTGTGCCTTTGTACACAAAGTTATGGAGGAAGTACGGCCATATCGCAACCAGAATGTGGTCCTAAGACTGTTCATCTCTTTAGTCACCGCGAAAACTGCCTTCTTCCCATGATTGCCGAGATGAAGAGTATTTCTATCCGCAACGCTCTTCAATCAAGCCTCAAAAAGTGGGAGAATATGGTATCTACCGCGAATCCATGGAGTTCAACGTGGGATGGTTGTGGCGTCTTGATATTATCAAGGTCGATCGAGTGGGCATCCTCGTGAATGTTGTTCCCCGCTGCGAAAGCTATCTTGGAAGAGGAGAAGGCTCGCCGCGAGAATCAAAGGAGGTAGAGCTGGGCAGACAGACTTGAAGAAAAGAACAGAAAGATATCAAGCTAGACTGGAGATGATGCTCTCAAGGAACTATAATCTTCTAGATGGCCTCTTCTAAGTCGTATTCAAATTTGTATTCCTTTTATGTCAAAGTTTATTGAACGTCTTTGTAGAATAAATTGCATGGGTTTTGATTGGTCAAACGAGTTTTTTCATTGATGCCTCTCTCAATATAATTGATGATTCAAACATGTAATGAAAATAAATGCTTGTATTGTTGACAGAAAGCGAGATAGTGGTCAAGCATGATATGCCTTGAGCCACTTTCCATTGATGATCAAGTTTCCAATTTGCCTCCGTCCACCTTAATAATTTTGTAGTAGCCAGTGTTGTAAGCCTTGGTGACTGTAAGGACCTTCCCATTTCTAAGAGAAACTTTGGTGCGGACATGTCTTGTTGGATGTGTTTGGCCATTTTCAAAACCAAATCTCCCACTTTGAAAACACGTGGTTTCACAGTTTTGTTGTATGCCCTGGAAATTCTATTCCTGTACACCTGAGTACGTTCTTCTGCTTTGTTTCTTCTGAAATCCGAGTGTCTAACTCCGCTACTCTAGAGTTAAAGGCTTGACTCGTTCCAAGTGGATTCCGTTGCCGCCGCGATCCTGGGCCGATGGGATTTTGATCTCTGGCGGGAGAATTGCATCTGCTCCGTAAACAAATGAGTATGGGGAAACCCCAATGAAGCTTCTGGGTGATGTCCGGTATGCCCATAGTTCCATTGGTAACTGATCGTGCCATTCCCTAGGATTGTTGTGTACTGTTCGACTGATGATCCGGATCAATGTCTTGTTGGTACTTTCAGCTTGTCCGTTACCTTGAGGATAGTAGATGGTGGAGAAGACTTGTTTAATGCCATACTCCTCAAGTAACTCTCGTAGCTGTTTATTGGTGAAGGGAGTACCATTATCAGTGATGATATGCTTAGGCACGCCGAAATGACAAATAATGTGTTCTTTTATGAATGCCGCAATTGTTGCTCCTGTAGTTCCTCGCAGGGGAATGGCCTCTACCCATTTGGTGAAGTATTCTGTCGCAGTTATGATGTACTCGTGCTGCTTCGATGATGGAGGATTGATTTTTCCGATAATGTCCAGTCCCCAGCTGTAAAATGGCCATGGACTGCTTATCGAGTGTAAAGGGGTGGAAGGCGCGTGAACAAGGTTCCCATGATTTGGCATTTGTGACAGCTTTGCACAAAAGCGGCTGCATCATCCTCCATGGTCGGCCAATAGTATTTCTCGTGTATCTGGAGAAACAGTTTCCTCTTCCCTTGATGTTCCCCTTCATGTGTTTCCTTCAGCATGACTGGGATTTCTTCCCCAGCCAGGCATCGTAGTAGATTACCTCCAAAGCTCTTGCGATACAGGATCCCTTCATGTAATACGAACCGCTTAGCCTTTTGCTTCATCTTGATAGCATCCTTTTGTTTGGCAGGAGTTGTTCCGTCACTGAGATAACTAATGTACGGCTCTCTCCGAATCCCAGTATGGTTCACGTTAAAAACTTCCAATTGATGTGGCGGTGCTTGGAAATTTGAGCAGAACATCTGAAGTAGTCTGATTGAGCCTACATCCCCGGCCGCATAGCCTAGACGTTGGAGTCTTTGGTAAAGCGTTACCACCGGTGATTGTCCACAAATTTCGTTGTGAACATGATTCAAAGAAGTTGTGCTTCGTCATCCCCAAGACATCTTGACAGGAACCATCCGGGTTCCGATAATACAAAGATACCATGAAGCATGAAGAAGTTCTCAGGTTTTAAGACTGACCTTTCCTTGGGAGAGTGAGCTGTTGAGCTCTTGAATGATCGGAGTTCGCCAATCATCGGTCTTGGCGTCTTGTATTGTGATAACCATGTCGATTCTATGGTTATCCTCTTTACTTGTCGGGGTTTCTTCCAAACCTTCGAACTTCAATTTGGAAGCCGGTGTTGCTAGACAATCGGCGTGCTTGTTGTTGCTGCGGCTCGACATGGGTTATGGTTGCATCAAGAAAATAATTCAAGTAACCTCTCGTGCTTCCGATCGGTATGGAGCTAGCGTTACTTCCTTTAGTGCGTATACCCCATTCATCTCGATTCACCAAGACTTGGAGTCACCTCTTATCTCCAGCGCGTGACTCCCACTTGCTTGGCTATTGACAAATCTATGAGGAAGGCTTCATACTCGCCGAGTTGTTGGTGCATTCAAGTACAACTTGAAGGAGTGTGAGAATACTTCCCAGTTGGAGATACTTACCACGCCCGCTCCTCCAAGATACGCTAGGGGTAGCAGAGCCATCAAAATACAAAAGCCACACTTCTTCTTCCAAAACAGAGACGTCCTGGAAATTCTCCAGGGAGATCTTCGTGTAGCCTGTAGTGCCTTCTCCAGAAATGCCGCCAAAGAAGTCTGCAACCGCTGACCCTTGATAGCTCTAGGTGATGCACACGTTATGTCCAGCTCGACATTTGGAGAAGCCACTTGCCTGTCCTTCCAGTCAGACCGGCTTTGAAAGTAAAAACTTTGCAGATCGATTTAGACACGAGTATCACCCTATTAGACAGTGAGGTAATGCCCGAACTTTTGAATGGAATGGATCAAGGCTAAACATGCTTTTTCGCTCTGGGGTATCTGAGTTCAACATCTCTCAATATTCTAATTTTGTAGTATATGGGATGTTCGATTCCCTCTCGTCTTCCCGAGCGAGTAGAGCTCCCATCGCGGTGTCACCGAAGGCAAAGTATAGATGTAGCGGCTTTCCTTGTGCAGAGACTTCATAATGGCTGGAGATGACAAGATTCGTTGAATCTTTCGAAAAGCCTCCTGCTGGGTTGTGGTCCAAATGAAGCTAGCTCCTTTCTTTAGTAAGGGAGTGAATGAGGCGGCAAGTTGGGCTAGACCCTGGTATAAAACGTCGGATGTAGTTTACCTTGCCCATGAAACTGCGGAGTTACTTCACAGTTCGTGGAGGCGGCATTGTGAGGATAGCTTGAGTCTTGGACGGGTCTACCTTAATCCCTTCCGCGGTTACTTGGAATCTTAGAAATTTGCCTGAAGAGACACCGAAAGCGCACTTCGCAGGATTCATCTTCAACTTGTATTCTCGACACCTCTCGAACACTTGCCGTAAGACGTTGGTGTGATCTGCTCGAGCCCTTGACTTGACCACAATATCATCTACGTAGTCTTCTACTTGTTTATGCATCATGTCATGGAAGATTACTGTCATAGCACGTTGATACGTTGCGTCGGCGTTCTTTAAACCGAATGGCATAACGGTATAGTAAAAATTGCCAAGAGGGGTTCGGAAGGCTGTCTTACTTGCATCGTGCTCATATATCCTTATCTGATTGTAGCCGTTGTAACCATCCATGAAGGAAAACATGCCGTGTCCGCTAGTGGCGTTTACTAACATGTCGATGTTAGGCAGGGAAAGTCGTCCTTGGGGCAAAGACTTGTTCAGGTCTCTGAAATCCACACAGCACCGAATCTGTCCATTTTTCTTCTTTACTGGGACCACATTGGCTAACCAGGTCGGATGGTGAATATGTCTGATGAAGCCAGCATCTAGTAACTTCTGAATTTCGTTCTTGATTTGTTCTTCCACTTCATGTCTGAATTGCCTTGGAGATTGCTTGATTGGCTTGGATCCGGGTATGACATGTAGGTGATGGGTGACCAATTTTTCATCTAGACCAGGCATTTCCTCGTGTGTCCAGCGAACACATCTTGCTACTCCTTGAGTAGTTGAACAAGACTCGACGTTAAATGCCGTGGACAGAGTCGAACTGATAGAGACCGGCCTGGGAGATTCTTCATCCCCGATGTTAACAGTCTCGAGCTCGTCGGTTGTGGAATTGGTTCCATCTTGTAGTTGTTGCGGGGCATCTAATACCTCCTCTTGTACTTCGTCGTTCCTGCAAAGATTCAATTGGGCGGAGAGACCGGGTGCCCGATCTCTCCGCACTGCTACAACGACGCCTTGTATATTGTCTTCCCCTTCGGTCACGTTTCGCCTCGAAAGTGCGTTCCCTTTGGTGTGAACGCGGGTTGAAGCCTCACCGGATAAAGATGGACGCCCCGTCGAGAAGGCGTGTCGTGGTGCTTGGCCCTCGGTGATGTAAGTCGGTCTTCTTCCCCGATTGAAGCCCACGTGAGTAGTGGGGTGCACAGACTTTGTCCGATCTTCCTGCGAAGTATCTTTTGGCTCGAATGCTCCACTCCGCATATTGGTGCGTACGAGATAATGATGCGGAATACGGATGACTTTCTCATTTAGCATGGTCTTCGTGCACTTTGGTGATACGTTGAAGGAATGACCTTGTTGTCGTGAAGCCATGGTCTCCCAAAGATCATATGGTAGTCCTGGATCCTTTTCTATGACTTCAAACTTTGCTCTTGACTGAACGGGTCCTACTGATAAATTCAGATTGACATACCCGTATGTGCTGGTCTGATTTCCTTCAAAGTCTGTCATCGTGGTGGGTTGTCGTACAATCTTGCATGGGCTAACCTTGGCTGTCTTGAGAGTCTTGAGAGTAATTACATTCGAAGATGCTCCTGTGTCGACGAGGGCCCTCCTGAACTCTGAACCCTTGATGTGAGCGGTAACATGTAGGGCCCGGTTGTGACCTTCCTCTGCCATCATGTCGTCCTCTGTGAATGTAATATTATTTACAGATACTTTCGATGTATTTAAGACTTCCTGAAGAGAAGGAGTCAGATGTACGTCCAGAGCTATTTTATTAACTGCAGCAAACGTCTCTGCCCGTTGATTTTTCTAGAGGTGCAAGAGTTCACACAAGCTTTCCACTAGAGATGCCGCTTCCTGATCTACTGGCCTCTGGTTCGTAGTAAGGATGTTGATATGAGGGGGACTAGTCCCCGGTGTAAAGGTCTCCAGAACGCTCATCTCTGATGTCATCTTGATGAGGATATCAAGTATGCCGTTTACCGCTTCTTTGATTAGCTCCATGTTCTTCGTGTGAATCTCCTGTACCCGTGCTAGTTCGCTTAATATTGGGAACCTCCTGATGATGCCGTCAGATACGCCGTTAGGAGTAGGGGTATCTCCGTTGGAGAAACCATCAGGATTTGAGACCGTCGAGGTGGTCCTAAGACCAACCATCTCGAATTGATTGAATGGTATTGAAGAAATTGACTTTACAACCGAGAGATTAACCTCCCGCTGTGGTCGCCAATTGTTTATGGGTGAAAACTATTCCTGCCGGATTTGGTAATTTGGAGTGTGTGGATGAGGAATGAATCTAAACCCCTAAACAAATGCATCTTTAAGGTGAGTGCTTGTAGATTCTAAATCAATCTGCGCAAGTCCTACCTAAACCAAGAAATGGCCGTTCCGGACTTGTTTCGATCACAAAGTGAAGGAGATGGGGTTGATCTTAGGGAGGGAAGCGAAGAAAGTGTTGAGATTGTGAAGGTGTTGGCTTGCTTATGACTTGTAACGTAAATCAACCGGCTACGGGATGGAAGCTATTAGTTCCGATGTTTTGTATTAACACTTGGTTTCTGTTTTTTGTCTGGACTTGCTCTGTTGGTGGAAATATGGAGGAGAACCTATTTATACAAGTCATTGAGCCTTATTCACGTATCTCGCGGGAAGTGGAGGAAGTGGAGTGATGGAGTAGTGGAGTTGTGTGTCGGTGCTGCGATCGGTCTTGCCCAATTCTCCTGTCATCGCTAACCGTCCATAACTTCCTAACACGTTCTTGTGATGGCGCGTTGCACGCCGCACGCCGTAAACCGCCGACCAATACCCCAAGATGTATCCCCACGCTTTGTGACATGATTGATGTGGAATGTGTGGATCGTGGATCCATGAAAGGTAGCATGTAATGCTCAATTGAATAACCTGCGTTATTCGGAAGTTGATACTTGTGAAGTATCATGTGTATTTTATGCAGTGCGCATCCTGGTGTGGTAGAGTGATGGGTGGTGATTACCATGACGCCTCACCGACCGCTAACTCCCGACTGTGGATTATATAACCAAGCCGTGAAGTTGGACGGACGAGATTATCTTTGAGACACTCATCTGCGACCGTTGGTGGAATTAGGGTTTTAGAAGAGGTGCGCAAGCATCCCTCTTCAACTCGGGTTGAATCCCGGCCTGGGATATGACTTTGGCCAGGCCGACCGTACATGCGTGTGAACGGCATGACGGTGTAGGCGCCTATACCCATTACCTCACGAAAGTATGATCTGGGCCACTCAATTCGTCCTATGAAGTTGAATGGTCGAGATCAATTTGTGACAGAAAACCGATTCCGCAATAGCCGCGTCATGCCCACTTCGGCGCACGTTCCAAGGTGACCAATCTTGGTCTGGTCTTGGCCGATTGGTCTGGTGTGAAGGTGGTAGGCTGGTGTTCACGCCTATACCTGAATATCCCATGAAAACGTGATCCGGGCCACTCAAATCGTCCTATGAAGTTGAGTGGTTGAGATCGGGCCATGGCTGGGAGGCGTGACCATGCTAGTTTGGGCGCGTGTCTTGGAACAACTCTGCATGATATGCCTTGGCCGATTGGGTGAGGGGATAGATGGGTCCACGATGGTCATCTTTGGTATGACCGGCCTCGCTAATCTAATCTTGGACCCTCCATTCGTGGCCGAGAAGATGGACGCTCGTGATACTCAAAACCCTAATTTTGGGTTTCAAGGCCGTGCGACCATGCTTTATTCGGCGTGGGTGGGATAACCAACCATGGTTGGTCCCGACCGATTGGTCAAGTATATAGGCGGAGCCTACGGTGATTGTGTTGACATGCTCTGGGCCCTTTGAATCTACATCTACACCCTCCATCTATACCGCGAAGATGGATGGTTGAGACTTGTTTTGCGACACATGTAATATGCCGCAAACCCTAATTTAGGGTTTTCCACCCATACTTTTTATGGTTTGGACGTTTTGGCAAGCTAGGCCAGTGCGGGAGGGAGGCCGACCATGCGGGGTCCGCGTTGGTTCGGTAGTGGATATTCCATACCTCGCTTGGGGGTGATGGAATTGATATGGGTCATCCAATCATGCTTGTGGAGTTGGATGATCGTGATCATATCCGTCATGATACTGGCCAGTCCGGGATGTTTAATCGGGATAGTATAACACACCGAGAGGGGCTCAATCGGGCTAGTATAACACACCGAGAGTCACTGTGCACGTATTTCGTACATGGTTTCATTATAATGCTTGGAGGTTCGTGTTGCTCAGAAGATCAACACTCGCCGTCATGCCACACCGATAATGAGTACAGAAATACAAGGCTGATTGCGCATTAATTAATAATGCTAGAAATTCACAGGGTATATGGGATTGTTGCTACATGCTCCAACCTGGATGAATTTCTTGTATTCACAGAATGGGATTGTTGCCACATGCTCTATTCTAGGTGAATTAAGTGAGGGAGTATCCAACACTTATTAATGGCTTTATCTTTTACAAGATGTCAGCGCATGATTTTCTGGTTTTTTACAATTTTAACCTTAAATGAAAATCCACCATCAACACCAATATTCCACGGAACCTTATGGTTTTCCCCAACAACCTTATGGCGGGTACATGTGTGAACAACCATAAGGATTGGAGGATTCTTATGCTCGTGAACAAAAATTCTCCGACTTTCTAGATAAATTTTCCAACTTTGTACAACAAGAGTTTCAAAAAGATAAAGAGGCTACAAAAGAGCAACTCCAAGAACTTCGTGATGGTATTGCTAACTTACAAAGAGGTATTGATCAAATCAAAGAAGAAAGGTATGAGGAAGAACTTTGCTTTAAAAGCAATAATAACTATTCTAATGTGCCTGTGATTTGTGATGAATATTTGATTGATGCTAATGTTGAGAAAGGCCATGTCTTTCATTGATAATTATGAACTCAACTCTTGATCTTAATAATGATCATTCACCTATTTAAATGGATGAGTTTGAGAATAGCAACACTAAATTCAGAGAGAACCAATCTTATGTTAACTATGAAAGTGATGATGATTATGAAGATTTCCAACTCATGGTGACATTTCCCAAAGGTGTACATGAAAGGATGATGCATTTTTGATGTTCTAAAAAAGTTCCTTATATTCATCCTATATTAAATTTCCACACTACACCCCTTACTCGATTTTTGCCAAAAAATCCATCTTTGGTTTTTGTTGATGACCTTTGGGATCTTGTTACCCCTCATGACGTCCGGAATTTTGCACTTTTGTTGTTGATCGATTTGAGGTTAACTTTCTTTGTCAAATCACACCGGTATGATTAACTTTAGTTCTTTTTTGCCATTGTTGTTTAAAGAACCAACCTAATTTATCGGTCTTTCTTTGGGCTCGCCAAGAGCCCACGCACAACCAAAGTTCAAAGCAAAATCTATGGTTCAAAAAGACAAAGATGACGACAAGGTATTCAAGAAACATTATTTTTTTTTTTTTTTTTTTTATCAACAATACATTGTTGCCTCGCTTTTCTTTAATTTGTCATTCGATGATGCATGTTCCCAAAAAGCCTCGCTACTCCAAAACCTCGAGTGTCTTCGCAAGATAACTGTGCCCCCTTCCTCAGGGTACTACTTAACGTATTTCTATGCTCAACCTCATAGATCAAGTTCCTTATAACTGAAAAACCATCTTATACCTCCTCCTCGGTCCCCTTTATTTCTCCAATCACTTCTCTCCCCGAAACCTCTTCTTCTCTTTGAGACAAAGGGTCACTCGTCTCCTTTGATTGAGCAAATTCCTCTAACGGCAGGAAAATTTGGAGGATAGATGTGGCCTTTAAGGTTCTTTCGCAACATGCCAAAAAAAGACTTCATTGATCTGTCAAATCCAACGGATTTTAAGCAAACACCTTGGTATAAGGTTGAAAATCTTTAGTTCAAACCGATTTTTTCACCTTGAAAATCACTATCGTGACAATCTTTTCGAAAAAATGAGAAGGTATAGTCTGTGACTTTCGCCCTCCAAGCATTAAACTTGAATAATGGAGATATATCGAAGTCCATTGTTGATTGTAAGATGGTGATGGAGCAATATAATCTCTTAGATAATCTTCATACTTATGTTCAAATAAATAATTTGTCGAAAGAGAATTTTGATTTATCATTGATAATTATTCTAAAATTCGCAAGGAAAATGGACTACTCTCTCACATCTTGCTCGTTCTCGCGACCGCGAGGCGAAGATTTGATTATATGTCTTCTTTGTAAAGACATAGATAGTAAGAATCGTCAAAAGGCGTTCGCCACACCCTTCTCAAGGTGAAGTCCTTGTGAATGACATTTTGTTGTCTAAATCCCTTGCTCCTATACATGTGCGAAAATATTTTCGAAGAACGCCCATTGACCGCGAAGGTGAAGGAGAAAGTAATTGGTGAGTTAACTCAACTCTTGATCTTAATAACCCATTGATCATTCACCTATTTAAATGGATGAGTTTGAGAATATACAAGACAACACAACCGTAAATACCTATATGGTTTATGGTTACGAGACTGTGGAGTTTTCTTCGGGAACCAATCTTATGTTAACTATGCCTTGAGCAGTGATGATGATTATGAAGATACATCGAGATACCCCCTTTATGACGCACTTTAACCAACTCATAAAGTGACATTTCATTTAATCATTCCTTATCTCTTGTTGTTTTGTTAAGCCATGCAGGTTATTCTTGTCGTACATCAGAATCTTTTTTTGGATCAAGATGAAGAGGATATATTAGGGTTTCGTGATAACACTTGTTATACTTCTAGCCGCCGTAGATCACTTGATTAGAATGTTGCAAGATTTTTCATTGGTATTAATAATGGTCCTTTTCCTTCCTTTGCTCTTAAGAGCCTATTCAAAGGGTGGAGCATGAGGATGTGATCCAAGTTTTCTTTTAATATTTCTCCGAATGTTATCTCGCTTTTCCCAATCTTTCACTGAGGTGACGTTATTTCTCGAAATCTTCTTTCCTTCAAAATCTCGTTTGTGTATCCTTCCTCTCGATGCATTTTTGAGTGTTCTAAAAAAGTTCCTTATAACAATTCTAAATAGATCTCCCCTACAATGACTCGCTCGACCCTTTTATATAGGGTAATACATAGGATCCTAAGCTAGAGAATGTCTCGCTATGTCGCCGGTGCCATGCAACAACTTCTTAGGAGTATGTTGAAAATGAAATCGCGTCGTTTATTTTAGTTTCTGCATTTGATCACTATTATGGAAGACCCAATTGAGCTTGCAAATGATTGTAATGATGATGTTGATGTCGAGACTTAAGTTAAGGCAGAAACGGACGAAAAATGCTTGCAAGGTTTGATAGAGGACCCCGATATACATGAGGTAAGTGATTCACTTGAATTCTATAAGGATGAAGAGGATACCATAACACAAAAGATTGTGATAGGTTTGTCTAACCCTTTGCATATTGATTCTTCTCATTTTCCTCTTATTGGTTTGAATGTATGTGCTTCGTGAATATTGTTGAATGACTTTATTTCTCGATATCCGCCATTAGAAACATTTGATTCTCATACTATGCAAGTTTGCAAAGAAGAAACCATAGAAGTTCCTGAATTTTATGTTCTTTATACACTTCCAAGTGTGGACAAGAATAAGTGTGGGGGAAACACTATTGGGTTATAGCTTTACTTTTGCTTTATTGTACTAATGTTTGTGTGAAATTACTACTTGCAAAACAGGTTACATGGAAGGATCCCCAACTTTTTAGATTATTGGTGTACGGGGAATTCGTCTTGCAAGTCGGGCTGACGACTTTAAACCAAGGCTAATGGGAGGCAACCCATAGGATGAGTATTTCTTGTCTTATTTTTTTTTTCTTGTCTTGTATTTATTTTTTCTTGTCGCATTATCATGTAGTATTTCCCACCTTGGCTTTCTTTGAACGATTCAATTTACATTGAGGACAATATAAAGTTTAAGTGTGGGGGAGTGGTTAAGCATTTGCATTGTAAATTTTTCAACTTTTGTGTAAAATAGTAAATAAAAAACTCCAACTTGTAGTTAGTTTAGAGTCAATAATATACATGTCGCTAAGATTACATCAAGATTCTCATAAGAGTGACTGAACTTAGACATGACAGAGAATATGATCGGGTTTCTTACTTGTATGAGAGTTAAAGTTGGATTTAACAATGCCAGTGGAAAATAAGGTGCAGACTGAATTCGGTATTAGATTTGTGGTCCCCTATAGTGGAGACTACCCATGTTACATCCTGAGAGGCACCGACCTTCACTTTTTGTACATGTCTAAATTTGTGCTTTTAGAGTGTGTGTCACCGTACGTAAACTCCGGGTAGAATGGTGAGCTACCCAACCTCCCACCAATAGAAGCACTATTTTGATCTCTTGAGTGCTATTTTATCAATCATGATGGTGACATCGAATTGCTAACTTACATACCACTTGTAATCTTGTTCGCAGTTAGCACCATCCACTTTATCTCTCTATACCAACAGGTCCATAAAAACACCATCATCATCAACAAGAGGAGCATCACAAATTCGAAGAAAAGTTGAAGACGTTCAAGGTATACAAGCAACGGTACAAAAATGAGCAGATTTCAGATTCAAGTAAAGCAACAAGACAAGGAGCATAATTTTTATAAGTTGAAGACTATTGTACAAGAGTGAAGATTATCAAGATGAGAATTCGAGAAGTTTATAATATCAAGACATACAAGTTGTGAAGAATTGAGTGGTAAAGTACTTACACCATGGCCTTTGTACTTGCATTTTTATTTTATCTTTATTCATATTTGTTTATTTGTATTTCATTTTCTCTTGTCAAAAAAAAAAAAAAAAAAGACAAGAGAAAAGTTCATTAGGTTCATCATTTAGTTTTAATATTTTGTTTGTTTTCATTTTGTATTTACATTATTTATCTTGCATCTACAACAAAAAAAAAAAAAAAAAAAAAAAAAAAAATTAATTGCATCATATTTTGGTTTGTTTAGTTCGTTTTTGGTTTTGTATTCATTCAATAAAGCCAATGGAAGAAGGAATATTCATAATGAAGTTTCAAGCAATAAGGAATTAGAGGAAAGAGTTACATTTTCAAGATTCTACGAAGTTCAAGATTTCATCATTAAGAGTTGAAGATCGAAGACAATAATTGAAGACCGAAGACGTTTCTATGGATGTTGTGAGAGTGGTGCTAACTGCACGCCGAACGGATAACGAGGTAAGTAAGCATATTCCCACCTTCGTTAAGTGGTTGATTTCCTTTCTTAGAGATCGTCAGAAAAAAAAGGGGTTTTCAAAACAATTCGGAGGGTTTTTCCTTCCTACTATTCAACGTGTCGCAGAATTTTCTCTTCATTCCTACCTGGACACATGTGTGACCCATAAAAAACTATTTATTATTGAGAGAAACTTCATAAAACCCTTTTTTGTGAGGCAGAGTCGAGACTTTTGATCACTCCGAACCCGAATTTCTTTCGATAAGGGATGGTTATTTCTCTCTCAACTTTTAAGGATAAGATTGTGTTCATTTATGTGTCTAACTTCTTGTGACTAGTGTGCAGAATCTCCATGTCTTCTTAGCGCGTTGGATGCTATCCTTTCGGAGAACTAGTAAGTTGGAAAAGTAGGTTTTGTGGGTATACCTCTAGTAAACCCTCACGAGACTATAACTCGTCCACTAGGGACACCTAGGGGTTCAAAGGCTTCTTATACATGCTAAGTGTGACCGTAGCCTCGACGACACGGAGTTGTATGTATGTTTTTAGAATTAGTTTTGTTTGATTTGCTCGAGGACTAGCAAAGTCTAAGTGTGGGGGAATTTGATAGGTGTTATAAACACCTTAATTATTATCTAGTATTTATGCTTTTTTTGCTATTATTCTTGTGAATTGCATCTCTTATGATTGATTTTGAGTTTATTAGGCGCAATGGAGTCATTTGGGAGTAAAGGACTAGTTGATGCTGCAATGGGTTAGCTGATATTGATGGTTGTGACTATTGTCAGGAAGAGAGAAGTGGTGTTGTGTGCTGTTGCAGATGGGAAGATTTTTGTACTGATGGTGATGCAGTCAAATGGGTAGAAAAAGCCAGTACTTGTTTCATGAGTCGATATTAGATGAATGTTAGGACTGGATTGTGCAGGGAAGAGCCGAAATTTGGCTAGGAAAACAATCAAAAAACAGATGGGACTCTGGTGGATTTTCTTGCCAGTGAGTCGACTCAGTGATTTCCGATCCGAATAAGATGGACTTGGACTTGTTCCAATTGGGCTTTACTCATGGGTTGTTTGAGCGACTGATATTTGGCAGATAGGCAGTGACCTAAGTTGGCAAGTGAAAGTATACAAAAGGAAGACTCCTTACCGAATCTGATAGCTCATCTTCTACTTTTGGTTTTAGGGTTCAGAAACATGAAACTTATCTTCCTTCTTGTTATGAACTCCTATGCTATGAGTATTTAATTTTATCATTGGTTATGGATTAGTTGGATTTCACATAACATGTTTCTTGTTCAATAAATTAGTTTTGTCTCCATGCTTTATCGTTTATGATTCACCATTAATATGGTCATATGAGTTGAATGCTTGTTTAGTCGAGTCGCGAATCGATTGAGTTTACTTTCATCTGTATTGCTAGATTAGAGTTTATTATACGCAAAAGTGATAAATTTCTGATTGCAAGTAGCATAATTGTGGGTAGTGCTTGTAGTGATATATCCTACTAGTCACAAGTGAGTCATAACCTTTGTTAAATCGGATTAGTGCTTTCACACGTTCGATTGCTTTGATTGGCCTGATTTCATAGAACTTAACGCATCTAGGGAATTAAACTTGATTAGTGCTTTTACACGTTAGGTTGTTCTCTAAGATAAAATTCATATTCGCATCTTTTAATGTTTTTGTTGATGACAAGAGGAGATTTGTGGGATATACTTGCGATCAAGATATCCTAGGGACTTTGATAAAAGTTGAGATTAAAATATCAATTCTAGTTATTGTGTTGAAAACATGTTTGTGATTGAAGATGAAATCCTTAACCAATATCTTCACATATTTACGTGTTTGCTTTGCTTTGTTTGCTTTTAGTTTAATTTCCTTTTACATAAAATCAGAAAAATTCCCCCCTTTGTTTATATAAGAAATCGAAACAAACGACAACCTAGACCTCTCTGGGGGAACGAAATTATATTTGCTCGGCTGACAACCGATCACTTCACGATCCCAATGAAGTCTTTAAGTCGTTAACCTGGTTTAGAGAAGAAAACCCAAGGTTAAAGGAGAATCGACTCTAGCTTATGCAACTAGTATCACATGTAAGGTGTGGGGATTAGGTTTCCCAGTTGCTAGAGTTCTCCCTTATATAGTCTTTCAAATCAGGGTTTGCAATCAATGTTAGCTTAGTAACAAAGCATTCAATATTCACTGTTAGATGAAAACCTGATTAGATTCAAGCTAATATTTCTTAACCGTTGGATCGAAACCTTAGCTTGTTACACACAAATTAAATGTCCAATTTTGGGTTTATGTAACCGTTCCCAAACATTGATATTTGTTGGTTCAACAATAGTTAACCAAATGGTTAGCCATATGAGCAATTTCATATCAACCATATTATTCTTCACCATAACTAGTTCAAATGACTCAAATGAACTAGTTAGAGAGTTGTTCAATTGCTTAGATCTTATGTAACTACACAGACACAATCGAAGCAAAAACGGTTTGATTCACTCGAATCGGTTCATGAACTTTATAGCCACGGTTTGCAAAAGCATTCTTTAGTTTATATAAATATGAGTTCAAGAACAAACGATTTTAGATATAACCTACTCAAGTTCGCGGACTGGGTTCGCGGACTGGGTTCACGGACTTAAGCTCACGAAAGGAGTTCACAAACTCCAGCAGAAATTCTCGGGTCGAGAACTTCCGCCAGTTCGCAGACTTGGCTCACGCCACATTCCGTTTCTCTTGATCAACAAAATTCGCAAACTTTGGTTCAAGGAATAAGAACTTATACATATATGTGTTTCCACAATAATGCTTATATCCTACCAATGGTTATGTAATCTAAACTCTCATTTCAATCATTGAAACATTCTCAGAGAACGTTATATAGCCGTTATTCACAGACCATTTTTCGTCAGAGCAATTTTCAAAGTGATTGAAACATAACATGACATTTTTCACTAGGTAAAGATGAATTTGGCTAAAGCGAAAGCTTACCAACACATATTTCGAGAAATAGATAGGCGAGTTAAACTCGGCTCGAAATAGCAAATGTGTATAATTAAAGTCTATATATCAAAACGACTTTTGTCTCAAGAATATGAGATAGAGTAAATAGACTTTTGAGTGACAGATGAGTTCAAGTCTCCACATACCTTTTAGTCGATGAAGTTCCACCAGTTCCTTGAGTAGTCCTTCGTCTTGTATGATGATTCACATGGAGTCTTGAGCTCAACTACACTTTCTATCCTAGTCCGAGACCTTTAGCTATAATAGGCTAGAAATCAAGACTTATAGTTTTGATCACTAACATTGACAAACATGCTTGAGATAGCAACGCATGCGAGTTCGATTTGAGCAATGCTCTAACAATCTCCCCCTTTGTCAATTTTAGTGAAAAAACTATTAATACATATGGAATACAAAAAATAAATAAATTAACTTTTGTAGCTCCTATTACACATGCCTAATCTTCAACATTACTCGAAATCTTCGTCACTTCCAAGTACTCCAATGATCTCAAAGGTTGTAAGTTTAGCATCATCGTTGTTGAAAATCCGTAGCTATAACAACAAGAAAACAAGAGTTCTCAATCATTGTTATACAATGTCATAGTATCATTACACAACGTCAAAGTCCAATTGTATCACAACTTCAACAACAATACTATGGTGATATGTATTACTCCCCCTTTGTCAATACTCCATCTCACATGGAAACCACTCCCCCTTACATAATGATCCGAAAACCATATGTATTTGTAGTGTGAACTACATATTAATTCTCCCCCTTTTTGTCAATAAAATCGGCAAAGGTACAAGAACGGGATCCTAATGAAATTTCCGAAAGAGGCATTTCATGACCAAAAGAAAGAAACACATATCATCTTATTTAGATGCAATCATAAAGCCGAAGCTAAATGCATTCATCAAGGAGTTTAAAGATACAAGACAACCCCTATAATATTCCACAAATAGCACTCCCCACAAAGATTTGGCAATTAAGCACAAGTTCAAAAAGAACTATCCCCCATAATATGTCATTCCCGAAAGAACAACAAGAGCGACCTTAATTTCAAGAGAAAAGAAGGATTTCTTTGGACATAACAAATCACATACAAGTATGAATTTGAATCCAGAATACTCAATTAAATTAACCACAAGAGAACCCATGATTAATTTAATCGGATATGCTCAACATAAGTGAACTTATGGAGACTCAAAAATACTCAATTAGATTAATCACAAGAGAACCCATAATTAATCTAATCGAAATACACAACCAAACTAATCACAAAAGTAATCAATTTAATTGGCCATACTCGACATAAGAGAATCTATGCAGCAATGACTAAGTTAATCATAAGAAAACAATCACTAGTCAAAAGTGTTCAAACATAAGAAAACTTACGGAGCCATAACTAAAATAATCAAACAAGATGATTAATTTAGTTGATTATGCTCGACATAAAGTATCTTACGGAACAACAACAAAGCTAATCATAAAAATAATCAACTTGGTCGTTTAGTGCTCAACGTAAGACACATTACGGAGCCTCACAGTAATACATAAAATATGAATCAGGGAAGATCAATTCCTTCGGAATACACAAGGATTCATTCTATTTTCCATCACCATTTGCACAATGACAAAAATAGACATAATCCTTGAAAACAAAAGATTTTAACCTATCTTGTGTCAATAATTGACAATATAGGCTTAGTATTTGTCAAAAGTCCATTCATTCCTTTATCAACATATGAATATCGACTTATGAAAGACTTTACTTTTGACAAGGTATGGGACAATAACAGTTCACGAACGCAAACACACATATACCATAACAATTTGCAATATATAAAACCATAAAGATTAATACTGCAAAAATCATCTTCCAAACAATTTTAGAATTTAAACAAATAAACCTAAAAACATGAAGATGAAAACGTTGGACATAGCTATGTGTAATCACAATAATGGCTATTCCAAACTCTAGTAATCCTTCTCAAAAACAAGAATAAATTCTCATAAGAAGTCTCCTAGGTATCAAGACAAACTAATAATGCACATATAAGATGATTTGTCCTTAGAGGGTAGAATAAATCTTTTTCGCCCGGATTTACACCAAGAATAGCTACCAAAGGCGTATAAAAAGATTTTCTTAACAAAGAAGAACATACAAAGTCATTAACGACCATGCACCATAGTTCACATAAGATGATTGTGATCATTCAAGAATCCCATAGTAATGCGTAGTACTGTCCATTCTTGAAATTCCTTCTTTGTGATTCCCCAACAACATTCTTGTAAAAGATGCAAATGAGCTTAGAAGAGTATTAGGCTGGGTTTGGTAATGCTTTTATTTTTCCAAAAGCACTTTCAAAACCTATATATGTCAATAATTTTTTAAATTGGTGTTTGGTAAAAAAAAAATCAAAGTGCTTATTACCGAAAGCACTTCCCAAATTCCTCAATTTTTAAAAGCTGGGGAGGAGGAGCTTTTAAAAGCTACAAAAGCATAAGCTTTGGTCTCACCAAAATTTAATACTTGATTTATCATTTTTGTCCCTATTTATTTGTAAATGACAAAAATTACCCTTAAATATATATACAATCAATTTTTTATTTCTTATATTTTATTCATTAAATATTATTATATTTCATTTTGAAACTATTTTATGATGCCATTTCATTTAATTTGTTAAAAATAAAAATAAAAACAAATATTAAATAATTACTTAATTTTAGTTTGGTTTTTTGTTTGAAAATTATATATATATATATATTAAAAAGTGGTTAAGTAAAATATATTTTTTTAACAATCATAATAATATCTGTTTGCTTTTGTCATTTGCTACAACAACAATGGTTGAATCTAATATTTTACCAAACACACTTTGACTGCTTTTTTAATCAGCTTTAACTTTAGTTAACATTTTACCAAACGTCAAACTGCTTTTTTCTCACAGCACATCACAATAACGCACAGCAGGAAAGTGCTTTTACAAAAGCTGCAGCAATACCAAACTAAGCCTTACTCCAAGAATCCAAGTGCCCAAGTCCAAGAGAAGTGGAACAAGTGCGACGAAACGGAGCAAAACACTCAAAAACAAGAGACAGGACAAATACCATTCTTAACTCATCCAAATTCAGGAATTCTCATCTCCATTTTTAAGAGAATTCAAAGAGGAAGAGAATGCAAAAATAATGAGTTCATTCCGAGTTCGGACGAAGAAGTTACGTCCAAAACAAGTTTACCAAATATCGACGTTAAGCATGCATACCAGTTTGCAAACGAATTTTCATAACCTGGGGGAGTATACAAATAGGTATGCGTACTTAAACCCCTGGATTTTGATTTTAAATGATGTTATGCATACCAGGTAGGTGTGCCATGAAGTCCAAACATCCCGAACTACTATTTTCAAACCTAAACGTTTAAGAACCTTAAACACATATAAAGTTATGTAGAAATGAACAATAAGCAAGGTACATAGATCATCACAAATCTTGCGCAGGTTTATAGACATGCCTTTTTAGAAGAATCCAGTCGAATTCTACATCCTTACCGAACATAATATGTGTGCCCCAATTCTCGTGCTTCCCTCACCGTATACATAGCAGGGCATTCCTTGGTAAGGATGTATTTACAACACAATAAAGTTGTGTTAGGGTGAACAATGTCTTGCTTTTAGAACCTTTCACATCCAATTCCATTTTTCCAAAAAACTTGTTAAGTTCCAACATCATGGATACTGCCTTCTCCATAGTCATGGAATTTTCTGGAAGATCATTCCTTTTCGCACTCAAAGCATCATTGACTTTCTTTGGTTCCCACTTCTGAGTGCGTTTAGGAACAACCGGAACCTTCTTCCCATTACTCTCTTCAAGATTTCTCTGAAGAGAATTGGGTTGACTATTCTTTTGCAAGTTAGTCTTTCTCCAAGTGGGAGCATCGGATCTTGTCTCGTCTTTACGAAGTTATCCTTTTGATAACCATTACAATTGTGAAAAAGATTCATATGACGTTTATAGGAAAAACTAGGAAAATCACAGCACCAATTCCTTTCCCTAAAGGTTGGACAGTTACAACTTTAGTAACGTTAAGGGGATCGGTCTTAACATATGATCTTGGTTTCACAACTTCTTGTGATGCCCAAACAAGAACATCATGAAGTTTCTCATTCCTTATACGGAAACGACATCTCCTTTCCAGGTGACCTTTATTTCCGCTATACTGGCAAACATAAGTGTTGATGGTGGATTTTCATTTAAGGTTAAAATTGTAAAAGCCAGAAAACTATGCGCTGACATCTTGTAAAAGATAAGGCCATCAATAAGTGTTGGATACTCCTCACTTAATTCACCTAAAATGGAGCATGTGGTAACAATCCCATTCTGTGAATACACGAAATTCATCCAGGTTGGAGCATGTAGCAACAATCCCATATACCCTGTGAATTTCTAGCATTATTAATTAATGCGCAATCATCCTTGTATTTCCTGTACTCATTATCAGTGTGGCATGACGATCTCGTGTTGCTCTGTAAGAGCAACACGAACCTCCAAGCATTATAATGAAACCATGTACGAAATACCCGTACAGGCTGACTCTCGGTGTGTTATACTAGCCCGATTGAGCCCCTCTCGGTGTGTTATACTAGCCTGATTGAGCATCCGGACTGACCGTATCAGTCCGGATATGATCACAGTCATCCAACTCCACAAGCATGATTGGATGACCCAGATCAATTCCATCACCCCCAAGCAGGTATGGAATATCCACTGCCGAACCAACGCGGACCCGCATGGTCGGCCTCCCTCCAGAATTGGCCTAGCTTGCCAAAACGTCCAAACCATAGAAGTATGGGTGGAAAACCCTAAATTAGGGTTTGCGGCATATTACATGTGTCGCAAAACAGTCTCAACCATCCATCTTCGCAGGTATAGATGGAGGGTGTAGATGTAGATTCAAAGGGCCCATAGCATGTCAACACAATCACCGTGGCTCCTTTACATACCCGACCAATCGGTCGGGACCAACCATGGTTGGTTATCCCAATTAAATACGCCGAATAAAGCATGGTCGCACGGCTTTGAAACCAAAAATTAGGGTTTTGAGTATTACGAGCGTCCATCTTCTCCGGCACGAATGGAGGGTCCAAGATTAGATTAAGCAGGTCCGGTCATACCAGCATGACCACCGTGGACCCATCTATCCCCTCACCTAATCGGCCAAGGCATACCATGCCTGGTTTTTCCAAGACGCGCACCCAAACTAGCGTGGTCACACCTCCCAAGACACAAACTGATCTCAACCGCTCAACTTCGTCGGACGATTTGAGTGGCCCAGATCATGTTTTCATGGGATATTCAGGTAGAGGCGTGAACACCAGCCTACCACCTTCACACCAGACCGATCGGCCAAGACCGACCAAGATTGGTCACCTTGGAACGTGCGCCCGAAGTGGGCATGACGCGCGGCTATTGCGGCACTGGTTTTCTATCACAAATTGATATCGACCATTCAACTTCACCGGACGAATTGAGTGGCCCAGATCATACTTTCGTGAGGTAATGGGTATAGGCGCCTACACCGTCATGCCGTCTACACGCATGTACGGTCGGCCTGGCCAAAGTCATATCCCAAGCTGGGATTCGACCGGGTGAAGAGGGATGCTTGCGCACTCTTCTAAAACCCTAATTCCACCAACGGTCGCAGATGAGTGTCTCAAAGATCATCTCGTCCGTCCAACTTCACCGGCTTGGTTATACAACCCTGGTCAGGATTTAATTGGTCAGTGAGGCGTCATCTCCTGTCACTTTACCACACCATGATGCATTACCTGCATAAAATACACACGATACTTCACAGGTATCAACTTTCTGAATAACGCAGTTATTCAACTTAGCATTACATGCTACCTTTCGTGGATCCACGATCCACATATTCAGTTATCAATCATGTCACAAACTGGGGGATACATACTGGGGTATTGGTCTGGCGGTTTACAGCGTGCAGCGTGCGCCATCACAAGAACGTGTTAGGAAGTTATGGACGGTTAGTGATGACAGGAGAAGTGGGCAAGACTGATCGTGTAGCACCGACACACAACTCCACTACTCCATCACTCCACTCTCTCCACTTCCTACGAGAGACGTGAATAAGGCTCAATGACTTGTATAAATAGGTTCTCCTCCCTATTTCCACCAACAGAGCAAGTCCAGAAAAAAAACAGAAACCAAGTGTTAATACAAAACACCGGAACTGATATCTTGCATCATGTAAGCTGGTTCAGCTTTCTGTTACAAGTCATAAGCAAGCCAACACCTTCACAATCTCAACACCTTCTTCGCTTCCCTCCCTAAGATCAACCCCATCTCCTTCACTTTGTGACCGAAACAAGTCTGGAACGGCCATTTCTTGGTTTATGCCGGACTTGCACAGATTGATTTCCGAATCTACAAGCACTCACCGTGCAGTGCATTTGTTTAGGGTTTAGATTCATTCCTCATCCACACGCCCGAAATTACCAAATCCGACAGGAATAGTTTTCACCCATAAACAATTGGCGACCACAGTGGGAGGTTGATCTCTCGGTTGCACAAAATTGAATTCTCAATTTTTCGGTTTCCATCTCGCAATGTATCCAGAAACCATAGGTGGTTCAGATATCATGGGAAGTGTAGATAGAATGCTGGAGGATGTCTTGGAAAATCAAGCCGGAATCGCCAGAAGGCAGAGCGAGACATTTCGTCTTTTGAATGATATGGCAGCACAATTACAAGAAGGGTCGGCAGGCATCTACACAAGCAGTACAAGAAATGCTGAATCCTTAGTCAGGAGTCACACCTTTACCGGTGGAGAGGCAAAAAGAGCGCGGAATCACAGGAGACTCAGGAAAGATGAACAACATGGTTCAGTCAACAATGAAGAACTGAGGCAACTCCACAGAGGAAAGGACTTGTACGGAGTACTACAACGTCTACCAGATAAAGAAAGGGAGCCTGCAGCCTATGGAGCCCTATTAGAAGATTTATATCTCAAAATTCTTGTTGAAGCCCTAAGATCAGTCCAATCCGCATCGACCTTTCATCCAAGCGAAGAAATGCTTGAGGAAGGAGAGATCGATCGGGAAATACGTGAATACTGAGGATGGGAGCGTTCAATTCGATCACTCAGCAGTGATATTACGACACCTTCCACATCCCTCTACCCAGGCAAGCGATCCGCGTATATGATGGCACTCGCAAATCTTCCAACTTCATCTCCGGAACGTGCTCCACATCAAATCCACGTAGAGACATCACAACGCCCACTAACGCAGGAAAAGCTGGACTCGAAGTACCTACACTTTCCGTTCCCGATGGAAAAGATTTTGGAGTTGCTGGAGATGTGGGTACGAAATAGAGAGGTGGAACTACCTCCTGTATGGCGTCCACCAACCGATCAAGAAATAATGGACCCGAGGTACTGTCATTTCCATCGGTTCCTTCACCACCCTACCAGTGAGTGCAACGCTTTGAAGAGCATTGTTCAAGAGAAACTTGGTTCAGAGGGATAGCTCTCACTCTCTAAAAAATTAATGCGGACGACTTCCTTGGAGAGGCTACTTCGGTTCGATACAAGTGAGACTTCAAAAACAAGTAAGTTCTATTCAGCAATTTTACAAGAAAGATAGTTTTGGAATTCACTGGGGACTTAGCATCCCACACATGGAGAAAGAGACTTAGTGATCAAACGCATGTTTGCTTCCCTTCATACCTCCCTTTTACACGACATTTGCAATTTCATATGACATGTGCAATCATTCATGACCAAGATGCAAATTCCATTTAAAATAACCTCTTTCAGAAAAGTTATTCACAAAACTATCTCAAAATAAACCAATTCAATTACCTATTAATTCAAAACTAGAAGTCAAATCATGAAAAGAAATCCTCACTATCACTCAAAAGAAAAAGAAGAGACAAGTGTATAGCACGAATCCTTCAAGGAAAGTCCTTCAAAGAAAGAACTCGTCCTTCCGGGCAAGAGCGACTTTCATCCTTTGAAGTACGGCTGCCCACTTCAACTCCTCATACAACTTTTCAACCTCTTCTTCCTGGCGAGTAACACATTCTGCAGAAGGGGCTTCACCTTTTAATTTCTGGAGCTCCTGAATATCGGAGAACCCTTTGAGGAACCAAGGAGCATTGAAGTCGTACTACACAAACACATCTCGATGGCACTTCCAGTCTTCAATCATCTCCTCAGAAACTGTTTGACCAGTCGTGACGCTCATCCCATGGATAGAAAATAAAGCCTCTTGAACGCGGTTGACCAATGCAAGACGACTTTTGAGCTTCGTAGTGGTAGCAATGTGGCCGTGTTTCTCCCATATTGCCGTGTACAACTCCTTGAACCGAATGGGCACACTGAATCCTCCAACCAACACATGGCCTGGATAAGGAACAATGAAAAGAGGATCGAACAAATCTCCAGGTTGCGCTACCAATACTTCACCAAATCACCGAGCCTTGTCGGTTGCGGGAGGTCTTTCGAAAAAGTCGCCACGACAGCTTTATTGATTGGAACATGCTCAGAACATTCTTCAAGGGGAACCACCTCAACAATAGCGGATGTTGCCTCTGTTACATTTCTCCCGATATCTACTTCGCTCTGGGTGCTAATTTCCATCACGGCTCCATCAACAAGATCACTTAGGGAGGCGCCTTGTCCAACCGAGCTTGCATCATCTCTGTCATGGTCGGGAAAAGGAGCGGTTTCTCCAGACTTTTCAGCATGAAGATCAGTACCGCGGACTTCTCGGCGATGAAGATCAGTCGCAGACTTCTCAACATGAAGGCCAACATTACCAGCCCTTCTCATTCGAATGCGCGCCCAACCTTGTGAAGACATTCTCTTTCGAATTCCCGATTTCAAGCAAGAATCACTCTTAGAAGAATTTACTGCGGAGAAATGAAGGAACCAACGGGAAGAGATTTAAATACTCGCATATTGGAGGAATTGAGGATCACCGAACCACAAGCCCGCCTTTTGGATCTCTCTCCGCTTGGGGACTGCAATCCTCGCCTCGTCCGTTTGGATGGAAGTGGCTTCAACCGAAAATGCTTTTTCGAAACGTCAGAAGACGGTTCACCACGGGAACTCCTGACAACACTCTCCGAGAATTCTGGAAAATCAACAGTTGCCTCCTCCAAAATTCCTTTTACTTATCGGTTACCACTGGGTTTATCCCAATAGGTCGAAGGAAGGCTCACCCGTTCTAAAAACACGTCGGCGTTAAGAATATTTGGGAGGAATTCTTTGGAACCCCTGGTGGACGGATAAATGGGACACCACGATCAAATCCCATTTGACGAGCCGCCCTGTCAATAGTGTACGGAGTCACAAAGAAATTCTTCGTTGAATAAAGACGGACATATCCTCGATGCGGTTGTGCGGGTAAAAAATTTCCCCAAATCTCATAGTCTTAACATCGGTATGCAACACAGCATCAGGACCATCAGAAGCAATAGCAAAAGTCTTTGGCTGAACAATGGAAGGGTGGATCGGCCCCCATGGACGGAAATCTACAGAAGACACATTGTCAAATATGTCCACGAGTTTCGCGCCTGTTTTGGGACGCCTCCTATTCCAACGGAGTATTTTCGAGCCACCATACAAGTTGCTGAGCAAATTTGCAGGAGCAGGAGCATAGCTTTTGAAGTGTTCCCATAAGAATGCCTGAAGAAAATCGAAGTGAACGTGCGATTCCACCTTCTTGTACGCGTTAGAAACATGCATGTCCATTGCTAAGGCGTCCCGGATGAGAGTACAGACGATCCAAGGAACAAAGCACCCGGGGAAGAACTTTACCTTTTGCCGACTTTATAGAGATCTTAACGAGGTCACCTCTAATGGTCTTCTTTCCCGGAACCGTAAATCGAATATATCTCTGGATAGCCATAAAGACAGAGAACGCAATCACGCTGAGCTCATTTTCCAATTCTTGATCCGGCTCTGGGTCTGCAGGGGACTACTCCGACACCCACCAGGTGTAAAAGCACCTCGTATCTTTTTTCTCCTCCTTGTCCAGACTGTCGAAACCCGCCACCTTTTGAAGTATAGCATCATAGTTACGTTGTTCCGTATCAGAGAGCTCGTGAGAAAGACTTCCAGCAATAGGCAGGTTCATTAATGCAGCTACACTCTCCAGAGTAATAGTCATCTCTCCCCCCCTAGATATGGCTGTATGAGTAGAAGGACGCCATCGAGAAATGAAGGTAATCAAACCCGCATCGTCTTTCTTAATGTGAAGAGCAGCAGATTCCATGACCGCATTGAGGATTTGCGCTTTGGTCAAATTGTATTTAATGCCCTTATTGCTCAACATGCGTCTCATCCATCCTTCATAAGAACTCAGTGGAGTATGACAAATCTTGAAGTCAATAGGGGAAGGCGGATATTCGTTTCTCCGGAGACAAAATCTCATCACAAGTGCTGAAGAATAAAATGGATCAGCATCCATATTCTCTAAATCGGAAAGCAGGACTATCTTATGAGAAGGATGTTTTTTAATGTTTGGAAAAGGCGAGGTGAACAACTCATCATCGATGTTCGGCATATCTTTGAAGCTGTCAACACTTCCCGACTTGGCACCAAAGATTATCTCCTAAGACATCTCAACAGAATTCTTTTCTTCATTCCACAATGAAATAAAAGACAGGAGTTAGAACTTGTATGAAAAGCGCATGAAGTGTGTAGTCACGCACGACAAGACACGTTGAAATGCACAAAAGCTGGGATTAGGTCCGAACACCAATATTACTCAAGTTTCAAGTCCGGTATTGGTTTCAAGTCCGGTACAAGTTTCAGTATGGTATTGGTTTCAAGTCCGGTACAAGTTTCAGTCTGGTATTGGTTTCAAGTCCGATACAAGTTTCCGATCTGGTATTGGTTTCAAATCCGGTACAAGTTTCAGTCTGGTATTGGTTTCAAGTCCGGTACAAGTTTCAAGTCCGGTATAAATTTCAAGTTCGGTGTTACTCAAGTTTCAAGTCCAGGCACAAGAATTTCAGTCAAGCATATGTGGGTGAGACCCACGTTCAATCAAGCATACACGGCGGGCCCGCGTTCATCCGCACACATCATAACACGATTTTTCTTTATTCATGGGAATCGTGTCTACGAGATTCAAGCCAAGGTTTTTCTTTTCAAGATACAACCTAAAAGCTAGGTTTTGCATGCAATGATGGAAAGAAGCAAAAAACAACATGATCATGGATTCACGAGTTGTTTTACTAAGCAATTCTAGAAAATATTGGCGTATCAACCTCGGTGGAAAAAACTAAGCATATGCATATCTTACAAAAGGTGTTTACCTAGCAAACTAGGGTTTTACCTTTATAAAAAAAAAAAAAAAAGCGAAACTTACCTTGGACGGCAGCAACTCCGGCAACGACGGCGACAACTCCGGCAGCAGCAACGGCGGCAGCGTTGGCGGGAGCGGTAGCGGCAGTCACGGACGGGAGCTGCTCAACAACAACAAAAAAAAAATTCATGTGAAAAAGCAAAGGGGTTGGTCTCTTTTATAGACAAAAATTAGAAGAATCCCAATAGAACAAGGATACCTCTTTTTTGGATTCCTTTTCTGATTCGAATACCCAAATAAGGAAACCGGTCCCACCAAAGGATTCCATACAAGCACACGGCATGGGCGACTAGCGGTCGGTCAATACTCTTCCGGGTAAACTTCTTTTATCCTGTCTTTCTCACATATGTATGTCACCATCTCATGCCTACCCCACAATAGTGTAACCATTATGTGCTAGGCAAGGGACTTAATGTTGATGGTGGATTTTCATTTAAGGTTAAAATTGTAAAAGCTAGAAAACTATGCGCTGACATCTTGTAAAAGATAAGGCCATCAATAAGTGTTGGATACTCCCTTACTTAATTCACCTAGAATGGAGCATGTGGCAACAATCCCATTCTCAGGATACACGAAAATTCATCCGAGGTTGGAGCATGTAGCAACAATCCCATATACCCCTGTTGAATTTCTAGCATTATTAATTAATGCGCAATCAGCCTTGTATTTCACGTACTCATTATCGGTGCGGCATGACGACTGAGTGTTGCTCTTATAGGGCAACACGAACCTCCAAGCATTATAATGAAACCATGTACGAAATACCCGTACATGCTAACTCTCGGTGTGTTATACTAGCCCGATTGAGCCCCTCTCGGTATGTTATACTAGCTCGATTGAGCATCCGGACTGACCGTATCAGTCCGGATATGATCACAGTCATCCAACTCCACAAGCATGATTGGATGACCCGGATCAATTCCATCACCCCCAAGCAGGTATGGAATATCCACTGTCGAACCAACGCGGACCCCGCATGGTCGGCCTCCCTCCAGAATTGGCATAGCTTGCCAAAACGTCCAAACCATAGCAGTATGGGTGGAAAACCCTAAATTAGGGTTTGCGGCATATTACATGTGTCGCAAAACAGTCTTAACCATCCATCTTCGCAGGTATAGATGGAGGGTGTAGATGTAGATTCAAAGGGCCCAGATCATGTCAACACAATCACCATAGGCCCGCCTACATACCTGACCAATCGGTCGGGACCAACCATGGTTGGTTATCCTAATTAAACGCCGAATAAAGCATGGTCGCACGGCTTTGAAACCCAAAATTAGGGTTTTGAGTATCACGAGCGTCCATCTTCTCCGGCACGAATGGAGGGTCCAAGATTAGATTAAGCAGGTCTGTTCATACCAGCATGACCACCGTGACCCATCTATCCCCTCACCTAATCGGCCAAGGCATATCATGCCTGGTTGTTCCAAGACGCGCGCCCAAACTAGCGTGGTCACACCTCCCAAGTCGCAAACTGATCTCAACCGCTCAACTTCGCCGGACGATTTGAGTGGCCCAGATCACGTTTTCACGGGATATTCAGGTATAGGCGTGAACACCAGCCTACCACCTTCACACCGGCACCGATCGGCCAAGACCGACCAAGATTGGTCACCTTGGAACGTGCGCCCGAAGTGGGCATGACGCGCGGCTATTGCGGCACTGGTTTTCTGTCACAAATTGATCTCGACCATTCAACTTCACCGGACGAATTGAGTGGCTCAGATCATACTTTCGTGAGGTAATGGGTATAGGCGCCTACACCGTCATGCCTTCTACATGCATGTACGGTCGGCCTGGCCAAAGTCATATCCCAAGCTGGGATTCAACCAGGTTGAAGAGGGATGCTTGCGCACCTTTTCTAAAACCCTAATTCCACCAACGGTCGCAGATGAGTGTCTCAAAGATCCTCTCGTCCGTCCAACTTCACCGGCTTGGTTATACAACCCTGGTCAAGAGTTAATTGGTCAGTGAGGCGTCATCTCCCGTCACTTTACCACACCATGATGCAGTACCTGCATAAAATACACACGATACTTCACCGGTATCAACTTTCTGAATAACGCAGTTATTCAACTTAGCATTACATGCTACCTTTCGTGGATCCACGATCCACATATTCCAGACATCAATCATGTCACAAACTGGGGGATACATACTGGGGTATTGGTCTGGCGGTTTACAGCGTGCAGCGTGCAACGCGCTATCACAAGAACGTGTTAGGAAGTTATGGACGGTTAGTGATGACAGGAGAAGTGGGCAAGGCCCGATCGTGTAGCACCGACACACAACTCCACTACTCCATCACTCCACTTTCTCCACTTCCCACGAGAGACGTGAATAAGGCTCAATGACTTGTATAAATAGGTTCTCCTCCCTATTTTCACCAACAGAGCAAGTCCAGGACAAAAAACGGAAACCAAGTGTTAATACAAAACACCTAATCCCGATAGCTTGCATCCTGTAAGTCGGGTTCAGCTTTTTGTTACAAGTCATAAGCAAGCCAACACCTTCACAATCTCAACACCTTCTTCGCTTCCCTCCCTAAGATCAACCCCATCTCCTTCACTTTGTGACCTTAACAAGTCTGGAACGGCCATTTCTTGGTTTAGGCCGGACTTGCACAGATTAATTTCCGAATCTACAAGCACTCACCGCGCAGTGCATTTGTTTAGGGGTTTAGATTCATTCCTCATCCACACACCCCAAATTACCAAATCCGGCAGGAATAGTTTTCACCCATAAACAATAAAGAATGTTCTTACCTCAATCCGTGTGTGCTGATTTTGGAGGTTGATATATTTTGCTCTTTTGAACCTTAACTGCCGGTGAAGGTATTTCATTTTTGCCATCAGTGGAAACCTTTTGTTGAGAAGAATCACTAGCCTTGAAATTTTTTACCTCTTTGCTAATACTTAGAGCATTTATTCCCTTATAGCCCAATCCTCGTGTATCACGATGATTTTTACTTTCTCCTAGCATGGTGGTTAATTTGTTTGAAATAGTATTGAACTTTTTCAAGTCATCTTCCAACATCTTGATTTTATCAAGAGCGGCAGCTAAATCAGCCTCAAAACGTTTTTCTCGAGCGAGAAAAGCGCTTTCTCTGTCATCAAAACTAATTTGTTGAGAGTTAAACCTTGCTTCAGATTCTGCAAGTTTCTCTTCCAACGAAAAGTACTTTTGAAGAAGATTATCACATTCAAGTGACTTCATACGTAGGTTTTCCTCAGAATCCTTGAGGATCGATTCGTTATAACGATTTGAAACATAAACACCTACGTAACATCTTCTCAATTTCTTGTTTTCTCGACAGAGAGGAGTCAAGAGAGGATTGACATGAGAAGTTCTTCTTTTCAAACGAATTCAAAACCTTCACATACTCAGAGACTTCCTCATCAACATCTCTATCAATATCTGAATCACTTTCATCAGAAAGTTCATCCAACTGTTCTTCTAGGAGTGTTTCCCAGACTTCAACAGGTTTTACATTAAGAAAATGTTTAGATACTGACCTAGATGTGACAGTCCTCTCCGGTGAATCCAATCTTTGAAAATAATCTGGTAATTTATGAACTGGTACGTTATTAGAGATAGACTCGTCCATAGTCAGATCGCTACTAACACAGACTTGTAAGGTCTTTAGTGTGTTTGCCTGCTCTGATACCAATTGTAAAAGAGGGGGTACAACAACCATACCCAATATTTCTCTTAGCAATCTGTATGGACAAACTCCAATATACTTTCTAGAGAATCAACTAGACAGTCAGACTTAATCTAGAGAAAAGTATATCAAAGAGTTTATATCTAGATTTGATCTTTACTCAAGCAAATAGAAATCTGCGAGTCTTTATCAAAGAGAGATAACTTGGATGGTAACAAAGATCAATATCCAAGTGTCAACCAATTTAAATCAACAACCAAAAGGTAGGATATTCTAATTGATTGAACAACGCACAACCTGTGATATTTCAATTATATAAACAAATATAATACAGAATAGAAATAACACAGACACCAGAATTTTGTTAACGAGGAAACCGCAAATGCAGAAAAACCCCGGGACCTAGTCCAGATTGAACACACACTGTATTAATCCGCTACAGACACTAGCCTACTCCAAATTAACTTCGGTCGGGACTGTAGTTGAAACCCAATCAATCTCACACTGATCCAAGGTACGGTTATGCTCCTACGCCTCTAATCCCAGCAGGATGCTACGCATTTGATTCCCTTAGCTGATCTCACCCACAACTAAGAGTTGCTACGACCCAAAGTCGAAGACTTTAATAAAAAAATCTATATCACACAGAAATGTAGGATCATAATATCACCACAACAACAATTCGCGAAGACAACGGATAACAACATTGCGAGTGAGTCGCAGAGGGTTAAATATGAATGACGCACTGGATGACGATAGGAAGATATGAAATCGGCGAAAGTTAAGAAGTGTCGCGAATACGAATACTTGTACGCTGCGACACTTCATGAGACATTCCCGAAAATAAAGGACAATTTTAGTTGTCATTCACTATGTATTACCCTATATAAAGGGATGAGTGAATCTGTTGTAGAGGAGGTTCTTTTGGATTGGAAAGCAAGTCATTAGGAGAGAGAAACAGAGCGAATGTTAGTAAGATCTTAAGTGTAATTCCATTTTCCTGTGTAAACATTTTAAGAAAATTATTAATAAATAATCATAATTGTTCATCTATTATCTTCTGAATGGATTAGTTAAACAAAATATAGTGAGGGGTGTATTGTGGGATTTCCTGCAACTACATATTGGCGCTAGAAACTTGTGAACTAAGAAAAGATTGGCATAGAGATTTGGAGGAATTTGAATGCGATAATTTTCAAAAGATTTACTAAAAGAGAAATGGCTAGAAGAAGAAATGTACTTGAACAACCTGTGAGAAGAAGTGGAAGACTTGCTGGAGAAAGGAGAATTGAACAAGGAGAATCGTCAAGGATGAATATGAGAAATGAGGAAGAAAATCATGTTCAACGATTAATTCCTCCGATAGCAAATGAAACTGTGGATTACGATAGAGTAAGTGTACATACTTGGAGGTCGAATTCTGAGGATGAAAGGGAAGAAGAGCAGCAGTTGATGAATAACGGACAAGAAGGAGGAGACCAAGAAATGAATCTAGGAAATGAAGAAATCACAGCATTGGAAACATTGAGACAAACAATACATGAAGAAAGGCGACTAGAAGCAGAAGAGCGAGCAAATTTGACAAGACAGAATCATGAATTAAGAATGGAAAATATAAGATTGCAAAATAGAAGATCGAGAAGCACTGCGAGATCGAGTTCAAGATCGACTAGGGAAGAAAGAAGGAGAGCCTTACCAACAGAAATTACAGAGGTAGAAAACCAACGGGAAGCACAAAATCTCAGCTCAGAACATCATGAAAGAAGAGAGGACGCAGAAGATCGTTATATTCCCCATCCCGAGAATTTCCAAGATGAGCAGAGTGAAGAAAATCAGGGAACTAGGCGATTTCAGGAGCCAAATGATCCAGCCGCTGAAGGAAGAGCAATACTGCATGGAAGAGAAGCATTGAGAAGGCAAAAAGAGATCGTGGACGACATTGAGAAACATTATGCTGAACAAGCACGCTTAGCCCGCGAGAGAGAGAGAGTAAGAGCAGAAGTGGAAAACCAAGAATTGGAAGAAGCAATCCGGCAAAATAATCACGACAACCGAGAAAGGAGGCGAGCACAAAATCGTGTCAATAGAAATACCAATGGAGAATACGAAAGGATGCAGAGGAGAGTTGATAGAGAACCCAGAAGAGAGAACGATAGATATAATGGTGTGCGAATTGATGAAAGAGACGAAGGAGAAAGTCGCAGAGAAAGGAGAGAAGAAAATAGTGAACAAGAAGGTCAAAACAGGCATGAACGCAGGAGGCGAGAGGCAGAGCTAAAAAGACCAGCAGAATCAAATCCTGAGGAAAATGAGCAAATCTTGAAAGAACTAGCAGAAATGAGAAAATTGTTAAATAGTAGGAAGGAAGGAGGAAGAAGACAGTTGGATGAAGCCATCGCAGAATCTGCGAAGACTCCTTTCACAATAGAAGTACAAATGGGAGGAATACCACCTAAATGCAATCTGCCTGCATTAACCAACATTTTCGATGGAACAACCTGTGCGGTACAACACATCAAGGCTTATATGAGATGTATGTTACAATGGGAGAATCATGATGCCATATTGTGCAAATACTTCGCATCAAGCTTAATTGGAGAAGCACTGAAATGGTTTGAAGGATTACCGAGAAACACAATCTCATCATTCAACCATTTACAAACTATTTTCTTGGGAGCTTATATAAGTAACAATTCCATGCGACCAGGAATTGAAGACGTATTCGGATTGAAACAAAGAGTTGGCGAGAGTTTAAGACATCTGACAATGAGATGGAGAACAATGTGCAGTGAAATGGCCGGAAGGGTAGAGGAAAGATATCTCATTTTATCATTTGTAAATGCTCTGTTATAACAAGTTTGTTATACATTCAAATATTCGTAATTAAAAATACGATTACGATGGCCGAGTGCGAGAACTCCAAGAAGAATACATTGCTTTGGAAGAAAGACAAAATGAAATGGAATCATACCCGATTGCGAATACAAGTTCAAACTCTGCGAATGCAAGTTTATTACCAAAATTTTTAAACTCAGTGGCGACCACTTCGCAAGGGCAACCGGAAAACAGAGTTGATGATGGACAACAGAAAATAGTGGCTATGGGAAGCCGAGATCAGGAGGAGTTTGATAGAGAAAGGAACTACTACAACCGCGGCAACAATAATAAAATTCATAGATTAGATCATATGCAAGAAACTTATGGAGGACGAAGGCAGAATAACCATGGAAGGCCAAGAAATCGCAGAGTGGTATAGGAAGAGATCAGAATGCCACCACTAAATGCTAGTGTGGAAAAAATTTGGGAAGCTATACTTGTAATGGAGGACGTACCACCACCATGGAATGCGAGGGAGTGAACCACCACCAAGTGACAGAAGTCATGAATATTGTTCTTACCATCGCTTTCATGGACATCTAACAAATGACTGCTGAAAACATAAAGAGAATCATTCTCGAGAATGATTGATCGGGGAAGTTGACTCATTTTCTAAAAGATGAAGAGAAAGGGAAGCAAGTACTAACAACATCACCATCGAAGTGCAAAGAAACAGTTTCGAAGAAGGAAAAGAAGCATTCGTAATAGAAGTGGGAACAAAGGCCAAAAATCTATTTTGCAATTCTATCGTTCATTCATATCGTACAATTGAAGATTTTCACGATAACGTGCTTAGTAGAGTATATGCAAGAGATTTTCATAACAACGAAGTGATGAACCTGGCGAGAAAGTCGCAATTGAAAGATTGGCAGCTAAAAATTATTTCTTTCTCCGCAGACGTAGTACCCAAAGGAAGAGAAGCACATGATAGCCCGTTGGTGGTGCGACTAAACATTAATCCAAGACCAGTTGATGGAGAAGATGACGAATCAGAAAATTGTTGGGCAATCAATAGAATCCTAATAGATACTGGAAGTTCGGTGAATATTCTGTTTTACCATACTTATAAGACTATGGGTGGAGAGGATGAAAATTTGATTCCTTCAACGTACAAAATCTACGGTTTTAATGGCACAGCGAACAAACCTAAAGGAGAGGTTCACATGAGGATACCTTTACAAGGATTATCGGTGACATTTTATTCTCGCGTGGTTGACGTGGAATCTCCTTATAACGCATTAATTTGGCGACCATGGCTGCACGAAATCTTGGGAGTAGCATCAACATACCATCAATGTATAAAGTTTCCCCATCCAAATGGTATTGGAATTATAAAGGGAGATTGGAAGGAAGGTCAGAAATGTTATGAGGTTGACGTAGAGAGTTGCGAAGAGAGAAATGCTAAAAGGAAAGGTTGGAAACGAATATCAAAGATGAACAGAGAAAAGAGAAGGCGATGGTGGATACTATAGAGATAAGAAATGAAGAAGCATCGCGAAGTGCCGCAAGAATAGGCGAATGTTACGATGCTTTGCAAAAATAATTGGTTGTAGTTCATCGCGAAGTGCCGTAGAAACATCGCGAAGTGCCGCAGATGAATGCATGGAAGCAGGCGAACGTTACGATGGAAAGGAGTCCTTCAAGGATTGGGATAACGCTGAGGCAAAGAGTACAATGAACAAAAAGCATAAAAAGTAAACTGAATGGTCTCATGATAAGTAATCGACAAAGATATATCAAAGGCAAGACAAAGAAGAAATGATATGTGAGAATTTCGACAAGAAGAATGTACAAGAATCCGAGAGAAAAATGAATGAAACAAGATTGTAAGATGTCTTCGCAAATTAAATATCAGACAGCAATTAAATATGAATGATTGAATGATTTAACAACAATGAATGAGTAAATGAATGGGACGAACCTTTATGGCGTACACCCTAGTTCGCGAATTACATTTCGTAAGAGGCAAATGTAAGACCTAAAGTGCGTCATATAAGGGGTATCTCTTAACATGGCTCGGGAAAAGGTTACACCGCCTCGGAACCTGGGTCATGCAGATTTGGGGCCCATGAAAGCCTATCCGGAAGAGGTACCTTGGATTCCCAACTATATATGTAGGTTATACCCTGGTTGGGCGACCGAGGGTCTCTTTCAAGGAGTCGTATGATCAAGGAGCCGAGGTACCGGTTGAGTCAAGAGTGCGGGGAGCATGGAACTTCCTTACCACTCTTGACAAGTCTTGGCGCATCTTTTCGGCCCGAAGAAAACTCCACTTAGGGTGCATCCTTTTAACCATAAACTCTATAGGTATAAGGGATAAGAGGCTGCGAAAACAATCGGTTGTTGTTAAGACCGGATGGGAGGAGCTAGCCTTGTATGGCCGATGTACGCCTCCTTGAAGGGGCAACCAGGGAGATGATAAGGGCGGCACCCTCCATTAGGGAGCTGATAAGTGCCAAAGACGCAAATGTCACGAGGCTTTGTTTTCGTAAGGAAACTTAGGCTTGTCATATTTGTGCAATGATCCTGCAGAGGCAATAATACTAACGCGAGGGTAAGACGAGATCAATGGGTCCTTACATGCAAGTGTAAAGACGTCCTGCGATTTCGTCGCAAGACGGAATGTCACGGGGCTTTATTTTCGCAAGAATATTTAGGCTGTCATATTGTCGCAAGCAAAATATCCTGCAGAGGCAAAAATACTTGAAAAATGATAAGGCAAGGTCAATGGGTTTTTGCATGCAAGTGTAAAGACGTCCTGCGACCTTGTCGCAATAAGGGGTGGCAGAGTAAGACCTTTACTTAGGAAGGTCAAGCTTAGAAGACCACCAAAAATGATAAGGCGAGATCAATAGATTTCTTCTTTTATAAAAATCACTTGCGACCTCGTCGTAATTATAAATTTAAACATCATTCCTGGTCAGAGGAAGAAAGTGCGAATCTCAGAAATTTCATTCTTTCATATGAAGATGCATAACAGAGGCAAATATGGGAATGGAAAAGACGAAATATTGTTATCCATCTTCCAACGAAAGAGTTATACATTAATAATGTTAGCCAATTATATTACAAGAAAAAAAAAAAAAAAAAGGAAAAAAAGGAAAAAAAAACTGCCAAGAAAGGGGAATGAAGATTGAATTTATGGGCAATAAACTCAAGAAGTTTACAAAAAAGAGATACAGAAATGTACAGATATTACAGAATAAAGAAGAAACAAAAAGAATTATCTCTTTGGTGATTCTTCTCCTCTATCCGATCCTTCAATTTCATTATTCTCGTCGCGAGTTTTCTTTTTCGCTGGCCTCACTATCAGAAACGTCCGAGACAGGCAAATTCTCAGGAACTTCTTCGGAAAGCCAAGGATATGAACAAAGAGGGATTTTGTGATCATTACAAACATACTCCATGGCTTAATTGCGAAAACGAACAGCATCATTATTAAAATTCGCCACGGTAGTTTGAAATTGTTTCTTCAGCTTGGAATATCTATTCTCGCGAAGGGTAAGATTCTTTGCGAGCTGTGCTTTCTCAGATTCAAGTTCTTCAATCCTTGCTTGAAATCTTTTTTCGGACTCGCAAATAAATTACGATAAATTAACAACTCAACAGCAATATTACAGAGGTAAGAAACAGTAAGGTATAATAAATAACCTTCTCTGGCGAATTCATCGTCATTATTTATAATAAGAAGTGAACGAATTTGATTTTCTCGCTCACTAAGTAAGGAGTTCTGGCGAAGCAATTCATCTCGCTCCATTTGAACTTCGAGAAGGGACTTTTGAAATGTTGCTAATGCCTGGGCACCATTATTAGCAATGCGATCTTTGTCATCTATATGGTCACTAATTTTCTTCCTTAAAATTTTGGTTTCCTCATGAGACTCGAGGTACATTTGTTTAAACTGGTTGGTTGTACTTAAACTAGATTTGTGCTCAATTTCTAAGAGGCGGTGCTTGGTTTGGAGTTCATTTAATGAAAGAGAATTAATTCTGCTTGACGAACTACTTAAAGAGTTGTTGAGATGAGCGAGAAGAGTGTCATTATCCATAGGCTCAGGAAATGAATGGAGAAGAATAGCTTCTTCGGAGAGGTTATATACATCTGCGAAAGTGATAAGTCAGGTAGCAGCAGGAAATTGATAAAATGAAAATAATAAGAGAGAAAAATTTTATACCATAAAGTTCTTGATTAGCGTTACGGAGAGTGGTAACTTTGTCCTTCCGGCGGAAAACTCGGTTTCCGGTTGTTGGATCTTTTCGCGAGACCTCGCAGATTCAACTTCTAATTCTTTGATCCTTGTGCAAAATTGGGTATTCTTCTTCAATTGAACGTTATACCTCCTCTCAAGATCTGAGGCAACCACAAAAGAAGTTTTTCCAGCCTGCGAAGAAAGATAAAAAGGTTATTAAGATATAAATTAAAAACTGAAGTTGGAGGAGAAATATGAGTTCGAACATACCAACGAATTAAGTGCATTTAAGAAGCTAGGGGATACAGATCTAGAAACTCCTTTGAAAGAGTCATTGCCATCCAAAGAAAGTGTAGCATTACATATGGTGGCGAGGTTCTCGCATATAGAAGTCGATGAGTATCTCCAATTCCTTGAAGAGAATCCGAGAAGATGCTGAACAATTGATCCATAGGAGAATTGGCCGATTGAGCTTCATTTTGGAAAGTTGAATCCAAAACATTATCATTATCATCCTCATTGGAAGATTCAGAACTTGAGCTAAGATGAGAGGAAGGTTGAGTTTTTCGCTTCTTAGATGGTGGAACAGAAGACTTATCCTTGCGTGCATTGGCTTTAGTTTTGCCTTTAACTTGCGCAGCTATCACTTCCTCGGCGTCAACCTTCGCATACAAATGAAGATAAGAAATAGAGGCAACAATATTGTTAAATAACATAAAAAAGATCTCTTACTTCATCCGTAAGCGATCGAAGTATTGCCAAGGTACTTGCCAAAGGTGGATTTGCCTTGTAACTTTTCCTCGGTTTGACAATCTGGAAAATTTACAAACTTAATGAGTACAAGAGGAAAGAGGTATTGCAAAAGCAAACTGTGGGGACATACCTCTTCCGCCTTCTTGGGCCACTTAAATTCCCAAGGATGATAGCCTGCGAGATTTGCAGGGAGTACATGCGAACCTGCTATGTAAGGTCCACTTAAGAGCAAAGGAACAACCCACCACCTCTCATCTTTAGAGTGGCGAGGAGTAGTGTTCTTACCCGAATGCCAATCGATATCTTGCATAAGTAATTTATCCTCAGGGATATTATCTTTTCTCTTCAACCGAGCGCCCCAGCGAGATTTCTTATTTCTCATGCCTATTACTTCGTAATTTTCAAAAAAGTTTTCTACAGTGTATCTCTCAGGGATTATTTCTAAATTTACATATTCGGGGTCTCTGACACTGTTAGGATATAGAGATCCTTTGCCAGCACCACGACTGGCAAACTCAAGCATTAGGCGGATACAATCGCCGCATAATTGATAGACAGCTCGCGAGAAGTTCGGATGGGAAAGGATTTCATAAAAGAGTGGCATCTCAGGATCATATAAAGGAATGGGAAGTCCTGCGAGAAGTTGACCTAGCGAAACAATAATCTTGTGATCATCACATTGATGATCAGAAAAAAGCTTGGCAGTGAGTATAGATGAACATCCTTGATTAGGAATGGTAGAAAGGGTGAAACCTTTATCTTGCAACTTTTTCTGAGTCTCAATAAAGCGAGGTTTGTACATACGACTAAGTGAAGCCATTATCAATATGGGAATGGATAAAGAATCGAAGATTAAGATATGATAAAAAAAGATCGAAGATTTGCAGTAATAGAAGTGCAGCTTGCGGAAGAAGAAGATAAAAGAAAAGTTGCAGAGAGAAGACGAAAGAGGAAAAGAGAAAGATATGAAAAATATATATAGAGAGAAACATCCTCGGGGAAACGAGAGCATTTAATGTGAGAAGGGACGTGAATGGTCAAGAATAAACGATTGAAAGAGACGTGTCAGGAATAGAATGGAGGAGTAGACATCTGTAATAAAGTCCGTATGGAAAGATGAAACTGAAACAAGTACAGATAAACGGTTGCGGCGGTTCAAAATATTGATTCTCATGACATTCTCTCCTTCGCAGAGAAGACATGAGAAGAGGCAAGATGTAGGATCATAATATCACCACAACAACAATTCGCGAAGACAACGGATAACAACATTGCGAGTGAGTCGCAGAGGGTTAAATATGAATGACGCACTGGATGACGATAGGAAGATATGAAATCTGGCGAAAGTTAAGAAGTGTCGCGAATACGAATACTTGTACGCTCCTCGCGACACTTCGCGAGACATTCCAGAAATAAAGGACAGACTTTAGTCGTCATTCACTATGTATTACCCTATATAAAGGGATGAGTGAATCATTGTAGAGGAGGTTCTTTTGGATTGGAAAGCAAGTCATTAGGAGAGAGAAACAGAGCGAATGTTAGTAAGATCTTAAGTGTAATTCCATTTTCCTGTGTAAACATTTTAAGAAAATTATTAATAAATAATCATAATTGTTCATCTATTATCTTCTGAATGGATTAGTTAAACAAAATATAGTGAGGGTGTATTGTGGGATTTCCTGCAACTACAAGAAAAGTCTACGGTAATAGATAAATCTGTTTCCCACGAATATACCTACCAGTTTTTGTTCCGTCTTTTGATAAATCAAGGAGAACAAGAACCAATTGATAACCCAGACTTATATTCTCGAAGAACAGCCTAGTATTATCAATAACCTCACAATAATCTTAATCGACGCAGCGAAAAAAGATATTGCGGAATCACAAACGATGAGACGAAGTGTTAGTGATTTCTTTTCTATCTTGCCTATCGGAGATATAAATCTCAAGCCAATTATTCCAATTATACTCGTACGATAGAAACAGCAAGATCAGATCACACAACTACAAGAAAAGTAGTATCGGTCTGGCTTCACAATCCTAATGAAGTCTTTAAGTCATTAACCTGGTTTAAAACCTAAGGTTAAAGGAGAATCGACTCTAGCTTATGCAACTAGTGTCACACGTAAGGTGTGGGGATTAGGTTTCCCAGTTGCTAGAGTTCTCCCTTATATAGTCTTTCAAATCAGGGTTTGCAATCAATGTTAGCTTAGTAACAAAGCATTCAATATTCACCGTTAGATGAAAACCTGATTAGATTCAAGCTAATATTTCCCAACCGTTGGATCGAAACCTTAGCTTGTTACACACAAATTAAATGTCCAATTTTGGGTTTATGTAACCGTTCCCAAACATTGACATTTGTTGGTTCAACAATAGTTAACCAAATGGTTAGCCATATGAGCAATTTCATATCAACCATATTCTTCTTCACCATAACTAGTTCAAATGACTCAAATGAACTAGTTAGAGAGTTGTTCAATTGCTTAGATCTTACGTAACTATACAAGACACAATCGAAGCAAAAACGGTTTGATTCACTCGAATCGGTTCATGAACTTTATAGCCACGGTTTGCAAAAGCATTCCTTAGTTTATATAAACATGAGTTCAAGAACAACCGATTTTAGATATAACCTACTCAAGTTCGCGGAATGGGCGGACTTAAGCTCACGGAAGGAGTTCACAAACTCCAGCAGAAATTCTCAGGTCGAGAACTTCCGCCAGTTCGCAGACCGAGTTCGCGGACTTGGCTCACGCCACATTCCGTTTCTCTTGATCAACAAGGTTCGCAAACTTTGGTTCAAGAAATAAGGACTTATACATATATGTGTTTCCACAACAATGCTTATATCCTACCAATGGTTATGTAATCTAAACTCTCATTTCAATCATTGAAAAATTCTCAGAGAACGTTATATAGCCGTTATTCACATACCATTTTTCGTCAGAGCAATTTTCAAAGTGATTGAAACATAACATGACATTCGTCACTAGGTAAAGATGAATTCGGCTAAAGCGAAAGCTTACCAACACATATTTTGAGAAATAGATAGGCGAGTTAAACTTGGCTCTAAATAGCAAATGTGTATAATGAAAGTCTATATATCAAAACGACTTTGTCTCAGGAATAGGAGATAGAGTAAATAGACTTTTGAGTGACAGATAAGTTCAAGTCTCCGCATACCTTTTAGTCGATTAAGTTCCACCAGTTCCTTGAGTAGTCCTTCGTCTTGTATGATGATTGCCATGGAGTCTTGAGCTCAACTACACTTTCTATCCTAGTCCGATACCTTTAGCTATAATAGGCTAGATTTCAAGACTTATAGTTTTGATCATTAACATTGACAAACATGCTTGGGATAGCAACGAATGCGAGTTCGATCGAGCAATGCTCTAACAATTAGGACGATTGTCCTTTTGAATACTTTGCGAAACATCCTTTCTCCAATTTGGAACATCAGATCTTGTCTTAGCATTTACAAAGTCATCTTCCTTTATATATTCGGGTCTTTTATGAGATGGCCTTGTCGAGCGATAGGCAAAATTTGAACTATCCTTACAATAATTCTTTTGTCTAAACTTTGGACAATATCGATCTAAGTTCTTTCGGGGAGAAAACTTATCCAATTCGTTTGATACAAAAGAAAGTGCATCTTGCATCTTACGAACTTTGCATCCCCATTGCAAGTGCCCTTTATTACCACAATAATAACAATGCTTAATATAAATATACGAAGTATGAGTTTTAATGTTACCTTTTTGTGGATCCTCTTGCATTAGAGCTCGACGAGTTTTCTTCTTCTTCTTCTTCTTCTTCTTCTTCTTCTTCTTATCTTTGTTCAACGTTGTTGCTTTCTTGAAATTAGCAGAAATGCCTTCTTTGATTACTGCTGGTTGAACACTATTCTTAGGCTTGACAGACTTTTCTTCTTTACAAGAAATAGGAGCATCTTTGTCATCAGTGGAAGCCTCCGATTGAGAAGAATTTGTAGCTTTAAAATTTTTTACCTCTTTGCTAATATTTGAAGCATTTATTCCCTTATAGCCCAATTCTCGTGTATTACGATGATTTCTTTCTTCTAACATTGAGGTTAACTTGTTTGAGTTTTCATTGGATTTTTTCAGTTCCAAATTTTCTTCTTCCAACGTCTTGATTTTATCAAGAGCACCTGCTAGATCAGCCTCAAGGCGTTTTTCTCGTGAGAGATATTCTCCTTCTTTCTCTTTAAAATGAGAGAGACCAGCACTTACTTTATCTTTAAGACTCTGCAATTGTTGTGAGTATTTTTCTTTCAGCAAGTTATGCTCTTCATCGAGATTTTCAAACTTTAAATTTAAATCTCGTTCTCTTTCAAGTGCTGAAAGAAGATCATTAGAACAAATAAGAAATTGTTTGCTCAATTCCTTTAGTTTAGATGTTTTTACACTTGATCTTTCATCAGAAATCTCAAGTATAGAACTCAAATATATATCGTTAGACACATCATCAATTGAGCAACCTGAAATTGAAGAACTATCTCCTTTTGAGCACATATCTTGTGACACGTTAACTGAGTCTTTCTTTAGTTTTCGCTCTCGCTTAACTCTACTTTGACTCATATCTTATAGGTTGGATCGCATCAAACACAGATTGTTAGATCTTTTCGTGTTTGCCTGCTCTGATACCAATTGAAAAGACGAGGGTACCCAAAAGTGATTGTCTATGGACTGAATCGAGACAATACAACTAATCGGTTCACACTTCGTGTGATCGTCTATGGATACGAGATCGAGACAATACGAAAACAAGATAACTTGTGTGATTGACTATGGATTCAAGATCGAGACAATACAACAACGAAGTATGTTTACTTGATAAATGGTTTGTACTTAACCAAACACAATAGGATTACTATCAAGTAAATAGGAATTAAGGTTTGTGTATTTTACTTCTAATTATAATAAAAACAATTATAATTGCGGAAATAGAAAAGTAAAAGACATAGCAAGATTTTGTTAACGAGGAAACCGCAAATGCAGAAAAACCCCGGGACCTAGTCCAGAATTGAATACTCTCGGGATTAAGCCGCTATACAAAATCTAAACCAACTTCGTATAGTTGAGACCAAGCAACTAAACCTATAGTTCACCTAGTTTCGTCTGTATCCCTGTGCCTCCAACTTGTTAATAAGTCACGCACTTGGAACAATTCCTTTGGTTCATATTCCAAATAGTAAAGGAACAACAAATATGTTTGGTAACAACTCTTTTCAATCAAGTGATATGAGTTCGACAAAAGGCTCTTCCGTTTATCCCAATAAACTCCTTTGTCAGGTCCTTAGATCTATCTAATAACAACTACCAAAGTAATTGTCAAGATTTTGCAATCAATATTTTGAATCACAAAGAATTATATTGATGCCGATCTACTCAACTAATCAATCAAATTTACTACAAGGATAAACCGATTATAGTTGGATCCTCTTTAACCGAAACAAGTATTGTGCACACCAAAGATTATGAACCCAAATCAGTAATATTCTTCTTCTTCAAATCTTCTTAGATCTTCAATAAACACCTGCACACAATCAACTTGAATCTCTTGTGATCAATCACATACAGAACGGAGTCTGTTAACAATGGATTATCACAAGACGTCTTTAGATCTACAAACAGTCTAAAGATCCCCGTCGAAACTTCGATCTAGTTTGAGTGAATCTTATATTTCGCCTAATTAGCTTCTCAATCCCAAAGAAGTCTTTAAACCGAGCGGCCGTAAGATATTTCGCCTAATTAGGTTACTTTCCTCTCTGAATAGGCGTCTACACCAGTAACAACATAACTAGGTAGTTTTGCTGGCTCTGAGGATTAGTTTGCTCGAAATGCAAACTTTGATATTTATAGACCAAGGAAGTTTGGACACCAAGGAATTTCCAAAACCGGAAATATTCTCAAGATATGCAATATATTTCCAAATTCGGTTTCCATAATTCCTGGAAATGTTTTGTCCAAATAATGACCGAAAATCTCTTAGAAAATCTCTAACTAGTAAATGCACATTACTAATTTTTATTTTCTAAAGATATGCAAAACTAACAACCTTAATTAAAAGATTCTTAATTTATTTCGATCCGGGATTCTCCTTTAGCTATTAAGGAATATCTTTGAACAATAAAAGATAAGCGTTACTGCACATGTTCAAAGTATGTCGACATCTTAACTTAGTAAATCATCTTTCATATTTACTATCTTGGAATTAATTTGCCACACTTCCAAACAAGTTTAGAATTGGGTCATCTGACTTCCAAGAACTATGTGATTGATTATCCTATCAAATCACCAGACATGGGTTTCACGGTTCTACCAAAACAAGTTTCGGTTCTACCTCCATGTGGGTACTGGAATTAGTCACGCTAGTTACCAAAATTTGGTTGACTAGGTACTAGGATCGGTTCCCACATATATATGGTATCTAACTGGTATTTTTTGCACATGTCCATAGGATCGGTTCCCAATAACTAAAAATGTGTTGCACTTGTTCATAGGATGTTCCCAATAGCTAGAAACTTACTGCACCTCTTACAAGGATCGATTCCCCTTTTGTGATAGGTTGCACCTCTTACTAGGATCGGTTCCCCTTTGCCTAGAGTTGGTCATACCAATTACAACAAATCGATCATACCATCTCAGGTGGTTACTTAAGATCGGTTTCACTAATAAAAGTCATACCAATACAAAAGTCAGGCCTTGTGAATAGTTTTACCAAGAACATAAACTAGTCATGAGCGGTTATACTAATCACACATATTGGTAGTTCAAAAGATATGGAATGAATAACAATACCAATAAGCCTAGCGATTTCCCTTTCGATTCACAAAACAAGTTCATGAATTTACTTCCTTTAAACGAATGTAAAACATTGTTTCCTAGGATGAAATCTTCACCTCATACCCATACATAATCATAATAGCATTCAAACGATTATGTTGATGTCTTATATACGAAGTTCAAAAGATAAGCGTTATACTTCGTATTGTATTCCTTAATACTACGTCTAACTAGAGTATAATCATTCATAGCTTCACAGTTATGTTTTCAATATGCACGACTTGAAAGATATGTTAGGGAATGAAACAGTTCAAGTCAAATATTACTAACCTCAAGTGGAAGGATGATGTCATCGTTGTAGCTCCGTACTTCTTCACTTCTTCAAGTCTTCACGTAATACTTGCAATATCTCATATCATAATACTTTCAAGCTAACCAATATGAAGTTGACTCTAGTACATAATCAAGCGACTCTTTAAATGAGTTTTCGTTCACTAAAATATGACGACCAAACTTGACATACCAACGCTTGGTGGTTCAACCGAGCTATGCTCTAACAGTTTTATATGCTTTTAATTTCCAGTAATTAAAATGCATATCTTTAGATAATAAAAATTGGTAATGTGCATTTCCTAATTGGAGATTTTCTACTGAGATTTCGGTCAATAATTGGACAAAGCATTTCCTGGAATTATGGAAACCGAATTTGGAAATATATTGCATATCTTGAGAATATTTTCGGTTTTGGAAATTCCTTGGTGTACAAACTTCCTTGGTCTATAAATATTGAAGTTTGCATTTCGAGCAAACTAATCCTCAGAGCCAGCAAAACTACCTAGTTGTGTTGTTACTGGTGGGGTCGTCTATCGGAGAGGAAAGTACCATAATTAGGCGAATCTCTTACGACCGCTCACTTTAAAGACTTCTTTGGGATTGGGAGCTCTACGAGTACCGTTGGTGGGAAACTAGATAATTGCAGTTTATTATTAGTTTTCAATAGATTTGATTGACTAACGGTTGTTGAACTTTGATTGCACCTAGTTTGTTTATGCTTGAGAATCTTCTCTTCTGATATAAGATTTACTAAAACTAGATCGAAGTTTCGACGGGGATCTTTAGACTGTTTGTAGATCTAAAGACATCTTATGAGAATCCATTTTTAACAGACTCTGTTCTGTGTGTGATTGATCACAAGATATTCAAGTTGACTGTGTGCAGGTGTTTATTGAAGATCTAAGAAGATTTGAAGGCGAAAAAGATTTCTGATTTGGGTTCATAATCTTTGGTGTGCACAGTACTTGTTTCGGTTAAAGAGGATCCAACTATAATCGGTTTATCCTTGTAGTAAATTTGATTGATTAGTTGAGTAGATCGGCATCAATACAATTCTTTGTGATTCAAAATATTGATTGCATAGTCTTGACAATTACTTTGGTAGTTGTTATTGGATAGATCTAAGAACCTGACAAATGAGTTTATTGGGATAAACGGAAGAGCCTTTTGTCAAACTCATATCACTTGTTTGAAAAGAGTTGTTACCGAACAGATTTGTTGTTCCTTTACTGTTTGGAATACGAACCAAAGGAATTGTTCCAAGTACATGACTTATTGCAAGTTGGAGGCGCAAGGATACAGACGGAACTAGGTGAACTATAGGTTTAGTTGCTTGTTCTCAACTATACAAAGTTGGTTTAGATTTTGTATAGCGGCTTAATCCTGAGATTATTCAATTCTGGACAAGGTCCCGGGGTTTTTCTGTATTTGCGGTTTCCTCGTTAACAAAATCTTGCTGTGTATTTTACTTTTCTATTTCCGCAATTATAATTGTTTTATTATGATTAGAAGTAAAATACACAAACGTTAATTCCTATTTAATTGATAGCAATCCTATTGTGTTTGGTTAAGTCCGAACCTATTATCAAGTAAACATACTTCGTTGTTGTATTGTCTCGATCTTGTATCCATAGTCAATCACACAAGTTATCTTGTTGTCGGATTGTCTCGATCTCGTATCCATAGACGATCACACGAAGTGTGAACCGATTAGTTGTATTGTCTCGACTCAGTCCATAGATAATCACTTTCGGAGAAAGGACTTATAGGTGGAAAAGTTTTAGATTGAGGTATATTTGGGTACCCTCGTCTTTTCAGTTATATCTAACGAAAGAGTAAAGCATTGACTAAGGGGGGGCAACATATCATATTGCTATTATAGTTATGTTGACTACAAAAGAGGAATAACAAAGATGTTCGGATTGAAAATATACATATCTTGCCTTTAGGGGGAGTATTAGCTTTGTTATTCAAATATTAACAGCGGCATTAATAGATTGAATATATTTAGGGTATTGTGTTGTTGAATCTTAGAATCAAGCGTATGTATAATGAATTTTTGTAATTTGTTTATCCATATGTATTAAGAGTTTTGTCACTAAAATTGACAAAGGGGGAGATTGTTAGAACATAGCTCGGTTGAACCCACCAAGCGTTGGTATGTCAAGTTTGGTTGTCATATTTTAGTGAATCAAAACTCAATTAAAGAGTCGCTTGATTGTGTACTAGAAGACTTGAAGAATGTGAAGAAGTAACAAGCTACAACGACGACATCATCCTTCCTCTTGAGGTTAGTAATATTTTGACTTGAACTGTTTCATTCCCAACGTATCTTTCAAGTCGTGCTATATTGAAAACATAACTGCGAAGCTGTGAAAGATTATACTCTAGTAGTGAGACATAGTGTTAAGGAATTAGAGTACGAAGTATAACGCTTATCTTTTGAACTTCGTATATCAGACATAGACATAATCGTATGAATGTTATTGTGATTATGTGTATGGGTAAAGGTGGATATTTCATCCTAGGAAACAATGTTTACATTCGTTTAAAGGAAGTATATTCATGAACTTTTTTCATGAATCGAAAGGGAAATCGCTAGGCTTATTGGTATTGTTATTCGTTGCATGTCTTTGGGTTACCAATATGTGTGAATTAGTATAACCGATCATAACTTGTTATGTATCTTGGTAAAACTAGTCACGGTGCCTGACTTATGTATTGGTATGACTTTTATTAGTGTAGCCGATCCTAAGTAATCACCTTAGATGGTATGATCGATATTTGTAATTGGTGTAACCGATCCTAGTAATTGGTATGACCAATCACAAGAGAGTTGTGTAATCGATCCTTGTAATTGGCGTAACCGGTCCTGGTAATTGGTCTAACCGATCCTAGTGACTTGTGTAACCGATCACAAGTACTACCATGAGAATATGGTAACCGGTCCTGGTAATTTACATAACTGATCCTGGTAACTGATGTAACCGGTCCCAGTAACCATATTAAGGTAGAACCGATCCTTGTGTTTGGTAGAACCGTAAACCCATGATTAGTGTATTGATATTTGATCAATCACATAGTTGTTCCTGGAATACAAATGAACCAATTCTAAACTTGTTTGGAAGTGTGGTATAATCGATTCCAAGATTGTAAATATGAAAAAGGATTTACAAAGAAAATAAGATGTGGACATACTTTGAACATGATCAGTAACTCTTAGCTTTTATTGTTCAAAGATATTCCTTAATAACTCAAGGAGATCCCGGACCGACATAAATTAAGAATCTTTTAATTAAGGTTATTAATTTTATATGCTTTTAATTACCAGCAATTAAATGCATCTATGGAAAATAAAAATTGGTAATGTGCATTTACTAATTGGAAATTTTCTAGTGAGATTTCGGGAATAATGGACAAAGCATTTCCAGGAATTATGAAAACCTATTTGGGCATGTATTGCATATCTTAAGAATAATTCGGTTTTGGAAATTCATTGGTGTCAAAACATCCTTGGTTTATAAATACCCAAGTTTGCATTTCGAGCAAACTATACTAAGAGCCAGCAAAACTACTTCTTTGTGTTGTTACTGGTGGAGCCGTCTATTCGGAGAGGAAAGTACCCTAATTAGGCGAAATCTCTTACGACCACTCGTTTAAAGACTTCTGTCTGATCAAGAAGCTCTACGAGTACCGTTGGTGGGAAACTAGATAATTGCGGTTTATTTTAGTTTTCGATTGATTTGATTGACTAACGGTTGTTGTACTTTGATTGCACCTAGTTTGTTTATTCTTGAGAATCTTCTATCCTGATATAAGATTCACTCAAACTAGATCGAAGTTTCGACGGGATCTTTAGAACTGTTTGTAGATATAAAGACGTCTTGTGATAATCCATTATTATCAGACTCCATTCTGTGCTTGATTGATCACAAGAGATTCAAGTGGTGTTTTGCAGGTGTTTATTGAAGATTAAAGAAGATTTGAAGACAAAGAAGATTTCTGATTTGGTTTTTATATCTTTGGTGTGCACAAACCTTGATCGGCTGGGATCCTACTAGAATCAGATTTATTCGATTAATTAGTTGTGTAAGATCGGCATCACCTTATAGTTTCTTGTTTGATTCTATATTGATTGATTGGAAATCTAAACTCTGCTACTTCGGTAGTTATTGGATAGATTGATCTGACCAGGCAAAGGAGTTTATTTGTTTAAACAGAAGAGCCTTTGCATATGACTTGAGATATCTTTATCTGAAAGAATCAAGAGAGTTGTTACCAAACAGATTTGTTGTTCCTTTACTGTTTGGAATACGATCCCAAGGAATTGTTCCAGTGCGTGCACTTATTGAATGTCGGAAGCGCATGGATACTGAAGAAACTAGGTGAACTATAGGTTTAGTTGCTTGGTCTCAACTATAAGAAGTTTGTTAGATTTTGTATAGCGGCTTAATTAAGAGTATTCAATTTGGACTAGGTCCCGGGTTTTTCTCGCATTTGCGGTTTCCTCGTTAACAAAATCTTGCTGTGTCATTTACTTTTATTTCCGCAATTATAATTGTTGTTACTATAATTTAAAGTAAATTACACAAACGTTAACTCTGTATTACTTGATAGTGATCCTATAGAGTTTGGTTAAGTCCAAACCTATTATCAAGTAATCACACTTTGATTGTTGTATTGTCTCGATCTCGTATAAATAGACGATCACACAAAGTGTGAATACCGATTTGTTGTATTGTCTCGACTTTGTCCATAGACAATCACTTTCGGTAAGAGGACTTATAGGTGGATAAATTAAAGATTGTGGTGTATTTGGGTACCCTCATCTTTTCACAAATCAATCATAGTAGATAGTCCGACCTTGCTTGTTGGATACGAATTTATTGATTACTTGGGAAATTGATAATTGGAATCGCCAAGTACTCTCACACGTAAATCAGGTTCACGAACTAGTCCCTGTAAACTTTCTGATTGTGAGAGATAGAGATTTAACTCTAGATACTATTCCTTGAAGTCTCGAAATTGTGTTAAGTTTGTCCATACAGTTTGCCTACGAAAAAGTTGGTGGTGTATTTTGGTACCCCCGCATTTTCACAGGTCTTTTTCAGAACTGCCAAAACTGTCACTTTTCTCAAGTACATTAGTGTATTTAAGTGCTTTGAATGCAATATTTTTATCATCTTTAGCTTGTTGTTCATGGTCAAAGATCTTTAACTTTTCCAACTAGAGTATTTCTGGAAAGTGTAGTAAGATCATTTCCTTCAGTGATAGCATGTTTCTTAGGCTCATAACGAGCTGGTAAAGATCTCAGAATTTTCATCACAATTTCCCTTTCAGGAATAGTCTTTCCTAATAAATGACAAGTGTTCACTATTTTCGAAAATTTGTGATTAAATTTTTCAAACGAATCTTCATCAGTCATACAAAAGTTTTCCCAGTCAGAAGTTAGGTTTTGAAGTCGTGCTTCCTTTTTATGCGGAATTTCCTTCAAATACGGTTTCTAAGATAACCCAAGAGTCTTTTGATCTAGTGCATGTAGACACATGATGTTGAAGATCTTGGCTTATGGCGTAGACAATAGCATTCAATCCATCAGAGTTGTGTTTAGCAGCACTGATTTCAATATCGCTATATGCTTCTATGCCTTTAGGAAACACATTAGCTCCTTCTCCGGCAATTGGAGTATTGTATCCTCTTACAACAAGAACCCATGTCTGAAAGTCACGAGCTTATAAGAAGGAACGCATAGCAGTTTTCCACCAGAAGTAATTTGTGCCATTGAAGGCTGATGGTACTTTAAATTGTATTAATGTTATTTATTAATACAATTTGGATTTACCAAAAAAAAAAAAAAAAAACATTCTTGTCCGTAATACAGATCACTTCAAACACAAACTTATTAGGTCTAACAGTATTTACCTACCATGATACCAATTGAAAACATAGGGGTACCAAGTACACCACCAACTTTTTCGTTCAGCAACCTGATAAGTGCATAATTCATATGATTTTAGTATCCATTCCATACTCGTTTTAGCTATTATTCTTGCATGTATTCGTATTATTACTCTTGTTTTCTCTTATTTGTCTCTATTAGGTGAATCATCCAAAAAGGAGCTACAAAGTTCTAAAAAAAGTTAGGAAGACAAGTATTCTAAGTATCCAAGTGCCCAAGTCGAAGAGAAGTGGAAGAAGCGCGACGAAAAGGAGCAAACGCTCAAAATCAAGAGACGGGCCAAAGACCAAGATTAAGTCATTCAAATTCAGGATTTATCATCACCATCTTGAAGAGAATTGAAATAGGAAAAGAATGCAAAAAGAATGAGGTCATTCCGAGTTCGGACGAATAAATTGTGGGCAAAACAAGCTTTTTATCGAATAATGAAGACAGGAAAAGTATGCAAACGGGTATGCAAACGGATTTTCAGTATGAAAATGGGTATGCATATTTGTTTACCTGGATTATATTACAAAATTAAGTATGCAAACGGGTATGCATACTTGTGAAGGCCAAAATTCACGGCTAGGGTCTTTCCTTCGTAATTTCGGGTCGGGTTCCTTAACCGACGGAGATACTTGATGGCCAAGCAATGTAAACCTATAAAAAGGTATTAGGCCATGTAAATCATTGTAGATGGTGGATTTTCAACAAAGGTCAAAACAGTAAAATCATGATGCATGTTTCTGACACGGCTTTCAGGCAAGCGACGATTCATATTTTACGAAGCCACGATGAATATGTCTTTCGAAAAGCCTCCGCTAGAGCGTTCGATCCTTGGCATTTCGTCGTGCCCTCTATGTAGAATAACATAATTGGTCGGTTCTCCGTAGATTGAGAATAATAACGCCTTCAGGACGTCGGTGATACTCACTGTTCCCTGACTACATGAGAGAGACCCCCCTCTACATAGAAGAACGATTGGGCGGTTCACCGTAAGATTGAGGGCAATAACGCCTTCAGGACGTCGGTGACACTCACTTTTCCCTGACTATGTAGAGATATTTTGTATAGATCCAGGCGGTTCTCCGTAAGATTGAGAGCAATAACGTCTTCAGGACACCGGCAACACTTGCTGATTCACTGACTATACGCAAGAGATTAAATTCTACCGTGACATTCACCACTGAATTTCTAGAAGATAATCTATCTTATCTCATTACTCCTATTTCATGATCGAAATGGTACTAGATAAATGTATTACTCCAATTTCATGATCGAATCCACGACCGATCTCATGAAATGGTAATAGATATTACTCTGATTTTATGGTCGAACCCACGGCTGGTCTCATGAAATGGTAATATCACCACTTATTTTATTACTCCGATTTCATGGTCGAATCCACGATCCCATGGAATGGTAATACCTATTTTATTATTCCGAATTCATGGTCGAATCCACGGCTGATCATATGAATTGATAATAAAAATTACTCACTTTTATTACTCAGTTTCATGAATCATTCTCCACTGAATTTCATGAATTAGTAATAAATACTCAACAGTCGGGCATCTGGACTACCACCGAGTAAGCCCCATAAAATGGTGCGAGTGTACTCGACAATGATGCACGAACGAGCACCCAAATGCGCGAACGTGCATCCAAAATATGGACAAATGAGGAATCCCGCACAAAACAGGAGAGAGAAAATAATAATGGAGAAGCGCCCATGGGCAGGGCCCACCGGCCGGCCGTGCCCTAGCCGTGGCCGGTCCCATGCTTCCTCCATTATTTTCCTTATTTTGTTGTTTTCATAAACTCATGAAGACTCCTCCATTCCAGCAACTTTCCTTGTTTGAGCAAAAACCGTGGTTTCTCCATATTTTCATGGTTTCTTCATATTTTTGTGGGATTGCACAAAAGAAATAATAATATTAAATAGGGAAAGGTGTTGCTGGGCCGAGCAACATAGCTAACCGGCCATGCCCTAGCCATGGCCGGTCCCACACCTTGCAATCCCTAATCTTTCATAAATTTTTATTTTTCTCATCTTGTGAAACTCCCCAGTTTTAGCAAAATTCATGGTTTCTCCATATTTTCTCAAATATTGCGCGAACCATGAAAAAGCCAAAAGTCAACATGGTCACACGACCGACTAGGCTACTCATGAAAAATATATTAAAATATTATTATTTTAATATTCACAAAATATTGATCAAACGAGCATATTTGCTCATTCGAGCAAAATCGAGGATTTCAGTCAAAGATCGAACTCTTCTGAAAATCCGAAATATTGCTCAAACACACATCAGAAAATGCTGAAACTCTCAGAGACTCGAGCATTATGGAAACACGGGCATGCTCCCTGGACCGACCAAGGGCAGCTCTAAGGCTTGCAACAAGCCGGTCCCACACGTTTTCACACTTTTTGACCTAATTTGTGCAATCGCTTATATTGGGTCCAAACTCTTCACAACTAAATAAGAGTTTGTGCAAACGCCCACCAGCGGTCCCACGGCTACCAAGGGTGGTCTCACTCCATCTTGGTCGGTCCCTCACTTTTTTATAATTAGGTTTTCTCACCTAATGCTCAATCGAGCGCTATTTCAATAAATGATGAAACCGACATTTAATCGTCATTCCTTCACCAGGTCAACTCAGGACCCTAGTGTAATGCTCACTCGAGAAATTGGGCATCACATGGACGTCCATAGTCCCATGTGGTCAGTCATGACCTATTTTCAAGAATTCATCAATCAAAGTGAGCAATTGCTCAAAATTAGGTTTCAACAAACGCTCAACAAATCACCATTCGAGCAAGTTCAAATACTAAATAAATTTAAGTTAATCCAGCAAATAACACACGGATTAATTATATAATGTTCGGTAATCTACCAATATTTTAATATTTTATTGGGTCACGTCACCAATAAATAAATAATTTGTCGAATTGAGCAATACTTGCTCAATTGCTCGATGATCGAGAATTTATCGTTTTTTCTTCGAATTGAGCAATACTTGCTCAATTGCTCGAATATTGATCCAGCTGTCAATATTCAGTAATCCACAGATTTTCTAAGTTGCTCGAATATTGATCCAACTATCAATATTCAGTAATTCATCAATAATTCGTCGAATTGAGCAATACTTGAAGGAGCTATGTAACTACCTCAAAACTCTCACTGACAAGATGTCAGACAAAACTCAGGAGAAGGGAAAAGACAAGGAAACATCTCCAACTACAAATCCCGAAGTTATTCCGGTCCCTGACGATGATAAAGCCCGCAAAGCTGCAGAACCTGAACCTGCCGGTATCATCACCCGTGAAGACCTGGAACGTTTTATGGAGAATCGGGGAAAAGGTCATGCACCGTCCGTGCACCGTCATCAACCTCCATATCCCGCTGCTACACAAAGAATCCCTCTCCCAAAAGGTTACACTTCTCCAACGTTCACGCTCTACAATGGAACGGGAAATGCTAGAGAGCATGTTTCTCGATTCTTGGAAGCATTAGGAGAACATGAACACAACCATGTTGTCCGTTTGAAAGAGTTTTCAAAATCCCTGACGGGTCGAGCATATACTTGGTATAAAAACATTGCACCAGGGAGCATAGCTAATTGGGGAGAAATGATTAATGCTTTCTACAGGAAATACTTCTTTGTTTCTGAGCAAGTTACTCTTTCCTACTTAAGAAGGATGACTCAGAAAAATACTGAAAATCCGAACGACTATGTGAAGAAGTTCAGGATTCAAGCTTTGGATTGTCATGATCCTAATGTCACTGAGCAACAACTGGTGGACTTGTGCATCAACGGAATGATTCCAGTCTATAGAGCCTTATTGGAAAATCTCCGATTTCAAACCTTTTCAGAACTTCATGAAGCGGCCAAGAGATCAGCAACCACTGCTCCAGCTTTATTAGAAAGAACCAAGACTGTCAAAGTCGAGGAACCGAACGCTCGAAGCAGCACCAACATGCATTTAATCAACAAGCAATACAATGTTGAAACTTTCATGAATGTTGCTGAAGGGAGCAAGAGAAAAGCCGAGACACAGCAACACAAGAATGCTCCTCCGATGTCTCACCCTCCAAAAGGACCAAGGAAGGACAACCAGTCTAGAAATGCACAATCACCGCTTCAAAGATCGCTGAGCGACGATCGAAGTGCCTGACTTCCCTTTTCCTATTGAAGAAGTGATCGAACTGTTGGAATTCTGGATCCAAGATGGTGTGATCAAATTGCTTCCCGTCAAAAAGGAACCAACTGAAGAACAAATGGAAAATGCACGCTACTGCCATTTCCATAGGTATGTCAGTCATCCAACAAGTGATTGCAGAACTTTCAAGCGCATATTCAATGAAAATTCCGACTCAGGGGAACTTGAGACTGAAGGAGTGTACAAAAATCCTCTCCCGATCAGAACATTCGCACTCTCTGAGCAGCCGGTCAAAGAAGCAGTCCAATCCCTAATTGAGCATGCCTGTGAGTTACTGTACTTATCGAAAGCTCAAAGAAATGATATGTTTGTTGCATTGAACCACATCGTGTCTGGGAAACGATTAGACATTCAAGAGATACTCCCTGAACCTCGAAAGAATGACAAGGAGATGTACGATCGGGACTTATCACAACAGTTCATCTCAAAGGAAATGAATTCAAGCGAGCATTAGTCGACGTTGGCACTGCTGTTAACATCATCCCTTTGAAAACCCTCAGAGCTGCTGGCATCACTCGACAAGAAGCAACTCATGCTCCTATCTCAATCAGAGACCATGAAGGAATCTCCAGGGATGCTTACGGTTACATCATTCTCAAGATAAGAAATGATTCAACCTGGACTGAAACTAAATTTTTATAATTAAAGAGGATCCGGGATATGACATAATTCTTGGGCGAGCATGGATTCATGATGCAAAAGTTGCTACGATATTGTAGATGGGGCAAAACGATTTGCTGGTTTTTACGGAATTGAGGAGACGACCGTGCGGAGGAGACTCTTGAACCAAGCGAAATGCTTAACCTCACACAGATACACTGCAAGAAGGGAGTGCTTTGAATTCGAGAGAACAATCTGTAGTACTCCGGCCTAAACCAAGAAATGGCCGTTCCAGAGTAAATTCGGTCACAAGAGAGGATGGGTCGGTCTGTAGGAGGGAAGCTGAGAAATGTGTGAGATCAATGGTGATCGAAGATTGTAGGTGTGTTGTGTATTCTGAAAATAGATTTGGATTGTTAATCTCGTGTTGTCGGGTTGACCTGAGATTATCCTTGTTTCAATCATGATTCCGAGATTTATTTATATTGCTGGAATTGAAAACACCATGATCTCATGAAGTGTGATAGTTGATGGAATCAAAGAATGGGGAAGTGGAAATCGTGTTAAAACCGGTTGCTCAACGTGCGAAGACTTGGTTGATTTTCCATCCACTACTTTGTTAACTCCTTCAACTGATTGCACGACTTGCTCACATTCTCATCGTGTGTATGAACACACGTGCCATAGACCGCCAGACCAAAACCCTAGTTAATATCCCCCATGTAACACGATTGATGTCTCGTGTGATTGTGGAGTCTGCAAGGAAGACGTGTATTTAGTTAGTCAGTTGCTGACTTCATGGGACGATGAGCCCTTGTATTGTTGAGTTGAACGTGGTTTGGAAATGTTCTGAGACTCATGAATTGAACATGTCTGTTGAGACAGAGATATGATGTGTGAATAAGTTAACGTGAGAAAATATTGCTCATTTGATGAATTGTTGAATACTGATAGTTGAACCAATATTCTTTGATTTGAGCAAGTATTGCTCATCTGAGCAAATATTGCTCGTTTGATGAATTATGGTAGCATGACCAAATAAATTATTAAATTAGAATACTGGCAATTGAACCGAGTATGATAAATAAAATGTTGATCACGGGATCAATGTAAAATTATTAGCATTTGAATCTGGAATCATTAACCTTGGACTCAAAACCGTAATTTGATAAATTGATGATCTATTGATGGTTTATTGAGAATTAACCACGGAAAAGGAGGGACCGGCTAAATGGGATTATGGGTCGACCATGTGTGCCCAGATGCTCACGTGAGCAAATATCAAGATCCCCTGAAGACCAGTTAATTTGTTGATGAAAGGATGATTAAATGCTGGTTTAATCATTTATTAAAATAATGCTGAACCTTAGGTGATAAAACCCAATTAATTATGAAGAGATAAGGGACCAACCAAGGGGTCATGAAACCGGCCCTGGGTGTTCACGGGATCAAATGATGATCGTTCCATGAAGTTCCAAGTTGTTTGGAAGAGTTTTGGACCTAATACGTGCAATTGTGCAAATTAGGTCAAATCATGAGAATACGTGGGACCGGCTTCTTGCAAGTCAAAGAGCCAACCTTGGTCGATCAAGGTAACATGCTCACGTCACCAAAGTGTTCGTATCTCAATTCTGAGAATTTTGATATTTTCTGGTGTGCGTTTGAGCCACATTTTGAGAAAATATGAAGAAATCAGGTTTTTTACTGAAACCGTCAAAACCTTCATGAGATGAAGGAAAATAATAAAAAATGAGGGAATCATGAAGTGTGGGACCAGCTATGGCCAAGGCATGACCGGCCGGCCAAGGAGCCGGGTCCCACGGTGTTTTCCCTAATTTTTATAATATATTCATGATTTTAGGGAAATATGATAAAACCAAAGAGTTTGTTGAAACCAAGGAGTTTTGTTGAAATCAAAGAGTTTTCATGAGATGAAGGAAACAAAACTATTAATAATAATAAAATAAGGGCGTGTGGGACCGGCTTGAGCATGGTTGGCCGGCTAGGGCCCGGTCCCGTGAGTTTTCCCTTATTTTATGCATTATTTCATGATTTGAAGGGATTTTCATAATTTTGAAAGAATTTTCATAATTTGAAGGAAATATCATGAAATCAAGGAATTTCATAAAATCAAGGAAATATAAAAATAATAATAATAATAAAATAAGGGGTTTGTGGGACCGGCTAGGACATGACCGGCCATCTTGGGCCCGGTCCCGCAAGTTTCCTTAATTTTATGTATTTTTTGTGTATTTTTGATATGGTGTATAATACATCCTATTTACTATCTATTTTTTATGCTTTCTTTGCTATTTTTCTTGTAAATTATGTATTTTACGCCTGTTTTGAGTTTTGTAGCTACTTTGGAGTCACACGGAGGAAAAGAAGGAGAAATTACTCTATTTGAGCAAAAAGGGCAAAATTGTAATTTCAGGGGCGAACACTATTTGGAGCCCAGTCAAGGTTAAGGGACAACTCTCTTTTGGAGAAGTATTAAAAGACAGCCAGCAAATGTTAAGGGGCTGCCAGATGGTTAGCCCTTAGCAAGGTAACCAGATAATGAATAACCAACCCTACTCTTATACCCTAAAATCGAGAGACTCATTTCTCTCAATTATTTGCACCTGAAATGAAAGAAGTAAAGAATAGAGAGAAAAGGAAGGTGGCGCAGCCATGGAGGAATCGGGATCTAAAGAAGAAATTGGCTGTTGCCATTAATGGTGATGTTGAAGCTCGGTGAGATGGTTCCGATGCTGCTGTTGAAGGTCGAGAAGATGGGCTCATATGAGGATTGAAGCTGGTGGTAATGATGAACCTGGTAATGAAATTGGGATCTGTTGCTGCTCTGGATTAGGGAAGAATCAATGAAGCTCGGTGAGAGGAGATCAAGAACTGAATCAAGAGAGAAAAGTAATTGAATCTGAGGAAGAGTTGCCACAGATCGATGGAGATGCTGGGTTTCTGAAGATGAATTCGATCGCGATTGAGGAGATATCTGAGATGTATTTGAATCTATTGATGCTTAGAAAAAATGGGTTGGTCTCTAATTTGAATCTATTTGGTAAATCATGAGTTCGGAGAAGACTTAGATGGATTGAACTGTTGTAAAGGGTTTGGAGAAATTGGAAGTGATAAAGCTCGAGAAACTAAGACGGATGACAGAGTTGTGAATGCAACCGTGTTGCTGGATGGGAGAGAGATGTCGACCGAGCAGAGTGTGGTTGTTTGTCTGGGTCAGAGTTTGAGAAGAAGAGTGGTTGGCTGCAGCGGACTGACAAGATGGAATGGTAGATAGAGTAACGAGCAGTGCTGTGTTGGCTGGGATAATGGATCGAGAAGCAGCAACGGTCGAGTCTGGAAGGAAGGGAGAAGTTAAATGGTTCGAACTCGAGAGTTATAAGAAGTTGGAACTTGGAAGTCGAATCGAGTTGGTTTCTTCGGGACTTGAACGTGATGGCAATGGAGCTGAAACCCAGAGTCGGGTTGCTTGCCAATACGAGAGACGAAGTCGAGCTCGAGTTAAATGGCGATGAATGGTGCATCTCAAGTTGGAATTTGGGAGTTGTTGTTATATCGGATGGTGAAGATGGAGCTGAGCTGCTGCTGTTGGCACGAATAAGTTGGCTACTGTTGGTGCTCAATAAAGCTACAACAGATGATATTGCAGCCGGATTTTGGGAATGAGGCATGGAGGTTTTGCTGCTGTTGAAGCCGAAATTTAAGGTGGTAGTGCTGTTTCTATTACAGGGAAGATTAAGTTGCTGCTCTTGAGAATGGGTTGTGAGTGAATGAATAGATGTATGTGTTAGGTTCTTAACAGGTGAAGAAAAGAACGGCCTGAATGTGGCCTGGAAATCCCAGAAAACAGCCGAGACTCTGTCGGATTTTAATGCCGACGATTCAACTCAGCGATGACCGATCCAACTCAGCTGAGTAAGATCAATCAGCCGAGTTAGAAGCTGACTCAGTATATGACTTCCCTTTCTTTGACCCATTGACTAACAGCTTGACCATTTGACCGTTATCTCTGACGGTATCGTAACGGAATATTCCGCCGACAGAGAAGAAGATTTCAGCTGGCCGTCGGCGACATTTCAGGCGTAATTCCGGTGATCCCAGTAATTTTTCCGGCGGACCAAAATTACAAATTTTTGTGTGGATTCTTCTCATGGGTGTGAAGACTTGGGTTTGGAATTGGATGGAGAATTTGGCTCAAATTTGGAAAGAGAAGATGGAAGATTTGAGAAAGACTTGAATTTGGAAATTGAATTGCTAAAGGAATGAGGATTCTATTCCTTGGAAGATTTGGAGAACATTGAAGCCTATAAGTAAAGAAGTTCTCTACACACTTTTACACATCTTTTACACATCTCTCTACACACACAACACTTGTGTTTTTGCTTGCTTTTCAAAATTCTTCTTTTTAATTATTTATGTGAACTTTAGAAATTCTCCTTTTAATTATTTGTGGGAATTTCAAAAACATGAGTAGCTAATTTTCTTATTGATTGAGGATGAATTCCTAGTTCTTAATATATGATTTGAGTTTTGTTTTCAATTCTATCTTGAAGTTTTTCACATGATTATCGTTTGTTTTTACTAATAGGAATGTTTATACATTCATGGTTGATTGATAGGTTGTTTAGAGTGCACGCTAAATTGATTTGTTAATTTGATCTAAAACTAGTGAAAGTTAGGGGATAAGTAATTGTTTCTTGACTCTTTACACAAGTAGCAAACACAAGACCTTGCGGAGGGATTCCGTGGAGCAATTGTGTGTGAAAACAACGTTAGCAAGTAGACCTTGATCTAAGAGTCTAACTACTAATATCAACCTAATAAGTTCATATATCTTAATGCGTTTATTTAAATTACATCTTGAGTGATCTACTACTAGGTGGTTTGGTAAATAGAATCCAGTAGTCGAGAACTTTCGTATCCGGTGATACAAGGGATTTAGTGGTTTAGCACTGATCTAGCTGCTTTACCTACGGTTGGTGATAATCAGTGACTAATAACAAGTAGAAAAGAACATAACTTTAATCATTGTTTTGCAACGAAGAAGGATTCCTTGATCTTGTCTCTCTTATTGATTTCAACTTTATTTTTTTAATTGCTTTGTTTACTTTCTTTTGCTTTACACCCCCCTTTTGTGACAATTTTTACAACTAAGAATCTCTTGCTCCTCGTGGGAAACGAACTTGACTACACTATATTACTTGTTAATTAGGTGGAAAAATATTAATTAATTTGTTGTGGTTACGACACGCATCAAATTTTGGCGCTGCCCGTTGGGAGCAAATGGATGATTTTAGTTGTTTTTATTTTTCTTTTTTGCTTTATTCTTGCTTTGTTAGATTCTATACCGTATCTAACTTAGTTTTCGATAATCTTGTTTTAGGTGCTATACCTTGGTGAATGCTTAAAAAGGGCAGACCGAGTCCAATACGTCTTCGATCCGGCACTCAACTAAAGGATTTCATTCGAGCGGTTAACACTCCACTTCCTCCTTCTTCATCAAGTGAGTTCGTAGATTGGACAAAGAAGAAGAAGCAATGGCTGATCGTACACTCAAGGACCTAGCTTCTCACAGGCTTGATACACAACAATGGTGTATCCAAACTAACTCAACCTTCGAGATCAAGCCGGGGTTGATTAGAGAGTTACCAAAGTTTCATGGTATGGTGAATGAAGATCCAAACAAACATCTTATGGACTTCTATACCATAGTTATGGCCATGCTTCCACCGGAGACTAATGCGGATGGAGCAATGTTGAAAGCTTTCCCGTTTTCTTTGGCGGGCAATGCTAAGGAATGGTTATATTATTTGCCTTCCGGAAGTATTGGTAGGCTGGTAAAGGTGTGATTTGTTTTGCCTACAACTTATACTGCAAGTGCATAGTGCCTGTTGGAGGCAGAGGCAAGTACATGTCGATCCACAGGGAAATGGAGTGTGAAGGATGATCCCAGGGCTTTCCTAACTGATTTTTAAGAAGTACTACCAATGTTGTTTTGTCGATACGACTAGTTGAAGTTGTTGTGACTCTAAACTAAGGTAGCAATAAGCAAAAGATGTTGTAACTGTTGATTTTGTGGCACTAGGGTGATTGACTCCACCCTCTAGTCCTATGCTAAGGTAATACAGATTACCAAAATGTTCTTATGCCTTCCCTTGAAGGCCTCAGATGGGTAATTGGTTAGCTGCATACATTCACTCACCCCTAGTATCAATGGTCTTCTTACAGTACCATTGATCACAGGCTTGTTAAGTAATCAACTAATTATACTCCTAAACAATATAACAATAAAAACACAATGAGAATCAAATCAACTTTTCATTGAACTAAAAGGTTTCATCTACACCCTAGTTAAATTGCTTTAGAACATCATGCAAAGAATAAAAACATGTTCAAATTGAATTACAAAACTAAACCCTAAAACTCTGACTGAGTTTTTCTCTCACATGAAGAACATCAATTTATGCCTCACAAATCACTCAAACTTGCAATTAATAAAAAACCCAAACCTCTTTCCTCCCCTCACTCGTCTCTGACTCCATTGATTTGATGTTAGAGAAAACCCTAGCTCCAACTATCTCTAACCTAACTTCTAGGGTATGGAGAAGCTATGATAGAGATAATTTGAGAGAGAGTGGCGGAGCAGGTGGCTACTGGTGCGGTTGGTGATGGTGTCAGGGTAAGGAGATGGTGGAGGTGGTCTCAAGAATCGGTATGGGTGAAGGAGGTGGAGCTCTGAAACTGTCATGGGGAGAAGAAAGAGAAAATGAAAGAGAAATGGGGTTTGGTTCGATGGGTGTAGGTATAGGCGGATGTGGTGTTGAGCGGGCACAGCAAGGATTGATGCAAGGGATGGAGCGACCGTAGGATCTAGGGTAATCTGATGTGTGGGCTGATGCGACCGTCGGATGCAGATGGAGCAAATCTAACGGTTCGAGAAGAGACGGGCTTGGATCCGGGTCGTGGGTCGGGTCTTGGATAGCTCAAGCCCATGTCTTGTAAAAGGGTTGCTCCTTGTTGGGTTGCAACCGATGCGCGCGCGGGCTTTGGCTTTACGCTCCATAGACGCTTGCCTCCAATTTTGCTCTTTTGGCTCCTCAATTTCTGCGAGCTTTATTTACTACCTAAAAACACAAAATTAATTAGTACAAATACTTATTCTTGAAAACAAAGAAAATATAGAATCTGGGATAATATCTGATTTCTGAGCATAAAAGATGAGTTAAATGCCAATAAAAAGGTGTAGAAATATGCAATATTTGGCACTCATCAAATACCCCCAAACCTGAATTTTACTTGTCCTCAAGTGAAACAGAAATTAAGAAATCCTAACTATACCACTTTCGGTGGTCTCTCGAATGCATTTAGCGTATGCACTAAGCCTTTAAACCCCTAGGTGTCCCTAGTGGACGAGTTGTAGTCTCGTGAGGGTTTACCAGAGGTGTACCCACAAAACCTTCTCCAACTTCGAGTGTAAAAGAGTCTCAAGCATCCAAGGAGCTATGAGGACATAGAGTTTCTGCATGCTAGCAACACGAAGTTAGAACTACCAAAGAACGCATTCTCATCCTTAAGAGTTGAGCGAGAAGTAACCATACCATATGAAAGAATTCGGATTCGATAGTGATCACAAGCCTCGACTTCTACCTCACCAATAGGGTTTTATGATAATTGCACTCAAAAAGATTGCTTTTTTAGTCTCTCATGTGTGCAGGCAGGAATAAAGAGAGAAATCCTGCACACGTTGAAGATGAGAAGGATAACCTTCCGAAATAATTTCTGGAGACTCCACGAGTTGTGGACAAAAAGAATCTTTTATGATGATCTCTAAGAAAGGAAATCAACCATTAGCAAGGATGGGAGTACTCACTTACCTTCTCACCCGATCGGCAATTAATATCACTCTCTCTTAGCATTCATAGAAACGTCTTCAATCTTCGGTCTTCGGTCTTCAATTGTTGATGACGAACTTCTGAACTTCACAAAAACTTGACAAACATTTTTTTTTTTTTTTAATTGAACATGGTTGTAACTAGACTCGGAAAATAAATAAACTACAATATTTTATTTTATTTTATTTTTTTGAACATACATGAAATGAAAATAACAATAAAACAATAAAACTTGTATTGTCTTGATTTCATAAACTTCACTAATTCTCATCCTATTTTCTTTTCTTTTCTTTGTTGCATGTAAACTTTGGACTATTTCAACTTTTCTTCAAATATTCTGATGATGCTCCGCTTGCTGACGACGATGTGTTTCTATGAATCTGTTGATGTTGTTGAGAGGGAGAGAGTGATGCTAACTGCAAATCGAACTACAAAAAGGAGTTTTCATCTTTAAACGTCACCCTCATGATTGACGAAATTAGCACTCAAGAGATCAAAAGTAGTCTTTGAAAGTGGTGCGAAGTTGGGTAGCTCACCATTCCTACCCTAATTGACGTACGGTGACACACACTCTAACAGATTTTTTAGAAAGTCACAAAAATGAAGGTCGGTGCCTCGCTTGATGTAAAAATGGGTAGTCTCCACTATGGGTGATCACAATTCTACTACCGAATATCTAAACAACACCTAATTCGCCCTCCGGTATGGTTAAATCCAACTTTAACGCTCTAATCAACTAAGAAACCCGATTGTGTTCTCCAGTACTTCCAAGTTCTGTTATTTCGGTCAAACTCTCTATGTAAACATAGCTAGAAGCATGCTAGTGACTCTAAGATTTCTAAAAGTTGGAGGTTTTTATGTACATATTTACAAAGAGTTTTGAAAATTTTTGAAATTTTTGATTTTTTTGAAATAAAAGACTAAAAACTCTATATGCAAATGCAAATGCACCCCCAAACCTAAATCAAACATTGTCCTCAATGTGTCAACAGATGATAAGAATTCAAAAAGTCACATACCAAGAGAACTATGTTGAGTAGAGAAAAGGGAAGAGATTACCGGATGTACAAGGGTGTTGCTAAACCAAAGGAGGATGAATGCTTTGAAAGCAAACAACCAGAGCGCAAGACAAAAAGGTTGGTTAGCACAAATAAGGACTATGCAAAAAGAAAAAGAAAAGGGAAAGAGAATGGATTTTTATTCCATGTTTATGTACACAAGTGAACTAGTTCAGTCCACATAGATGGGGTCTTCCAAGTCTACGGTCTCAATTTCTGGTGGAAGATGCTCCAGAAATGGTTTCAATCTCTGACCATTGACTTTGAAGATGTTCTTGGTTGCTGGGTTTTCAATTTCAACGGTTCCATGGGGAAAACGGTGCGTACCAAGAATGGTCGACCATCGAGAACGTAGCTTTCCTAGGAAACAAATGCAAACGAGTGTTGTACAATAAAACTTTTTGGCCAGGTGTGAAGGACTTGCGCAGAATGCACTTGTCGCGAAACACTTTCATTCTTTGTTTGTACAATTTGGCACTATCATATGCATCATTTCTCAATTCTTCTAACTCATTGAGTTGAAGTTTTCTTTGGTTACCAGCTTTATCAAGATAAAAATTCAACTTCTTTACAGCCCAATATGCACGATGTTCTAACTCAACAGGTAGATGACATGCTTTACCGTACACAAGTCTGTAAGGGGACATCCTAATGGGAGTCTTGTATACAGTTCTATAGGCCCACAAAGCATCATTTAAACGCAAAGACCAATCTTTCCTAGAAGGATTGACAGTCTTCTCAAGATTATGCTTAATTTCCCTATTAGAAACTTCTACTTGGCCACTGGTTTGAGGATGGTAAGGTGTTGCTACCTTATGAGTGATTCCATACTTGCGCACAAGTGATTCAAAGGGTCTATTGCAAAAATGACTACCTCCATCATTGATTATTGCTCTAGGTGTTCCAAAACGGGAGAAAATGTTTTCCTTAAGAAAAGAAAGAACAACTTTATGATCATTTGTTTTGGATGCAATGGCCTCTACCCACTTAGAGACATAATCAACAGCAACAAGAATGTACAACCTACCTTCAGAGTTAGGAAATGGACCCATGAAATCAATACCCTACACATCAAACAGCTCAACAATCAAAATGGGTTGTAAGGGCATCATGTTTCTCTTAGAGATACTTCCTAATTTTTGGCATCGGTCACAAGCAACACAAAAAGCATGGCTATCCTTAAACAGTGTTGGCCAATAGAAACCGCTCTGCAAGATCTTTGCAGCAGTTTTCTTGGCACTAAAGTGGCCTCCACATGCATGGTCATGACGAAAGAGATGACGTCCCTTTGTTCGAATTGGGGACACATCTCCTAATGATTTGGTCTTGGCGGTACTTAAACAGATATGGGTCATCCCAAAGGAAATGTTTAACTTCAGCCAAGAACTCTAACGGTCTTGTTTAGACCAATGCAAAGGCATTCTACCTGTAGCAAGGTAGTTCACAATATCAGCAAACCACGGCATTTCAGACACAAGCATTAATTGTTCATCAGGGAATGACTCTCTAATCAGCACGGATTCATCAGCAGATTCAACATTCAACTTAGACAAGTGATCAGCAATAACATTTTCTGACCCTTTCTTATCTCGAATTTCGAGGTTAAACTCTTGTAACAAGAGTATCCATCGAATTAGACGAGCCTTAGCATCTTTTTAGACAAAAGATATCTCAATGCGGCATGGTCGGAATATATGATGACCTTAGATCCTATCAAATAAGATCTAAACTTATCTAATGCAAACACAACGACTAGCAACTCTTTCTCGATTGTGGAATAATTCAGTTGAGCATCATTAAGTGTTTTACTAGCATAGTAGATCACATATGGAAGTTTGTCTACTCGCTGGCCCAAAACAGCTCCTCTGAAATAGTCGACGCATCACACATAATCTCAAATGGTAATGTCCAAATGTGTCTGACTATAGGGGCGAGATGTAAGGAGAGCCTTGATTTGCTCCCATGCTTCCTTACAAGCATCATCAAAGACAAATGCAACATCTTTCGCAAGAAGATTACACAAAGGTATTGAAATTTTACTAAAGTCTTTGATGAATCGGTAAAAACCCGCATGGCCTAAAAATGATCTTATGTCCCTCACGGAGCGAGGTTGAGGCAAGTGTTGAATGAGATCAACCTTGGCTTTGTCTACTTCTATGCCTTTTTTCCGAGATGATATGCCCTAAAACAATGCCCGAGTTAACCATGAAATGACATTTTTCCCAATTCAAAACCAAATTCTTTTCCTTACACCTAATCAGCACACCAGTGAGGTGATGCAAACACTCATCAAAAGAAGACCCAAACACAGAAAAATCATCCATGAAAATTCCTAGAAACTTATCTACCATGTCGGAAAATATGCTCATCATGCAACGTTGAAAAGTAGTGGGTGCATTACACAACCCGAAAGGCATGCGGCGATAAGCAAATGTTCCATAAGGACATGTAAATGTGGTCTTTTGTTGGTCTTCGGGTGCTATGTGAATTTGGTTGTAGCCCGAATAGCCATCTAAGAAGCAATAGTGACTATGCTTCGCCAACCTTTCTAGCATTTGGTCAATGAAGGGAAGGGGAAAATGGTCTTTCTTTGTTACTTTGTGCAATTTTCTATAATCAATACAAACTCGCCACCCTGTGGTAACACGGGTGGGGACAAGTTCGTTCATCTCATTTTGAACTACGGTAATGCCGGACTTTTTGGGTACCACTTGAACGGGACGACCCATCTGGCTATCTGGAACCGGGTAAATGATACCCGCATCAAGCAATTTCAAGATCTCACCTTTGACAACATCTCTCATATTGGGGTTAAGTCTCCTTTGCATTTCCCTAGATGGTTTAGTGTTTTCTTCAAGGTTTATGTGATGCATGAAAATTGTAGGACTTATACCCTTAAGATCTGAGATGGTCCAACCTAAGGCTCCTTTATGTTCTTTAAGTACTTCTAAAAGTTGACTTTCCTGTTCTGTGTCTAAACATGATGCAATAATCACAAGTAAAGTATCAGAAGGACCTAAGAAAGCATACTTCAAGGTATCAGGTAATGGTTTCAAATCAAGCTTAGGTGGTACATCAAGAGGTGGGGCAGATTTGGAATCAGAGAGTGGAAGGGGTTCCACTGCATTCTGTCATTTAGCAATATCCATGGGTGGAACAGATTCAAGCAAAGAGTGAATTTCCCCAATGTACTTAGACTCGAAGAGATCTAAGTCAAAGTTATCTAAACATGCTTGCAAAGGGTCCACCGACAAAATGTCGGGCAAAGAGTCTTGGATCAGACTCTCAATCATGTTAATCTCATGCAAATCAGTATCATCACAATCAATGGGTTGTTGACTAGTGTTAAAGACATTCAGCTCTACGGTCATGTTACCAAAAGACAATTTCAACACTCCATTATGACAGTTGATGATGGCATTGGACGTCCCCAGGAAAGGACGTCCTAAAATCACAGGAATGTGATTACTTGGGTTTTGCACGGGTTGAGTATCTAAGACGATGAAGTCCACAGAAAGAAAAATTTATCAACCTTGATTAACACATCTTCGACAATACCACGGGGATTTTCACAGATCTGTCCGCTAATTGTAGCGTAACAGGTGTGGGCTTCAGCTCCCCAAGGCCCAATTGCACATACACAGAGTATGGCAATAGATTCACACTTGCTCCTAAGTCTAGCAACGCATTTTCGACCGTATGGCCACCTATGGTGCATGTAATTGTTGGACTACCTGGGTCTCTAAACTTAGTTGGAATCTTGTTTTGGATTATGGAGCTCACTTGCTCAGTGAGAAAGGCACGCTTATGCACATGAAGCTTTCGCTTTTGTGTGCACAAGTCCTTCAAAAACTTAGCATAGGTGGGTATTTGTCTGATTGCTTCGAGAAATGGAATGTTTATGTTAACTCTTTTGAACATTTCCAAAATCTCATTGTATTGGTTACCCCCTTTCTGTTGCACCAACCTTTGTGGGAATGGAGCAACAGGTGCATGACTTGGCAAAGAAACATCTATATTGGTAGGACTCTTGGGTTTATCAACATGCTCGATTCTCTCTCTACGAGATGTTTTTCGCGGTGTTGTGTGTACTTGGTGAGTCCGATTTAGACTCGCTTGATTGTGGTACACCTACATTGTTTTCAACAACTCTACCACTACGGAGAGTGGTGATAGCATTCGCGACTATGTGAAGGTTCATTGCGGGTTGAAGAACTCCGCTTGAAACACATTCTTTGGATTTTGTTGGGGTTGACTAGGAAGTTTGCCTTTTTCTCTCTCATTCAATGCATCACAGATTTGACCCATTTTAAGTTCTAGACTTGTGAAACGTTGGTCGGTGGTTTTACTGAAGTTGTGAAAGATTTTGGGTTAACAGACCGACACAGTCTTCAAAGCTAGTCTTTTTCTCTCTGTGGTGCGAGGGTGTGGTTGTACTTGGGGGTTTCTAGGATATGAGTATCCTTGGTTGTTATTTGTTGGTCCCCCTTATACAGGCCCTTTAGACCAAGAAAAGTTAGGGTGATTCCTCCACCCTGGGTTGTAGGTTTGAGAATACGGGTTGTTCTCTTGCCTATGGTATAATGCATTGGCTTGCTCGGTTTTAGACTCTTGAAATGCATGTAAGTCTGGACAGCTGTCCACTAAGTGGTCAGAGCTATGGCATGCGTCACAAGTGGCCATTTCAATTTGATCACGGAGAGTAGGGGCATTAGATTTTACATTAATCTGCAACTCAAGCATTTCTATTCTCCGGCCAACGATGCCATTTTTGCATTTCCCTCAAAGTCAGACTCGATTCTATGGACATTGTTTGCATGGGTAGTCCTTTTTGGTTCACGGATGGACTCCCACTGTTGAGTCTTTTCAGCGACTTCGATTAAGAAAGTCCAAGCCTCATCAGCACTTTTGTCAATAAATGCACCATTGCACATTGACTCGACTGTGGTTCGGGTTCTAACATCTAGACCCTCATACAATATTTGCACGAGTCTCCATTTTTCAAAACCATGGTGGGGACATTGGAGCAATAATTCATTGAATCTCTCCAAGTATTTTGCTAGAGTTTCGTCTTCTAATTGCACAAAACCATTTAGACTTTGGCGAATTGTCGCCGTCTTATGGTTTGGGAAAAACTTTTTGAAAAACTCTTTTGTGAGGTCATCCCATGTTCCAATGGACTGTGGTTGTAGGGCATGAAGCCATGACTTGGCTTTGTCTTTCAGAGAAAAAGGAAACAATCTCAATTTGAGGGACTCCTCTGGCATTTGGTTAAAACGCAGAGTCCCACAAATATCCTCAAAATCTCTCACGTGATGGTAGGGATTTTCAGCATCGACCCCTCTAAACACGGGTAACATGTGAATGGTGGTTGCTTTCAGTTCAAACTGACCAGCATCGGCTGGCAGAATGATGCAAGAGGGCTGGCTTGCCCTAGTTGGGTACATGTAGTCCTTGAGACTACGGGGTTGGTTTTGTTCATCACCCATAGTTTCTGTTTCTGATGGGCTTGGGCTTTCTGTTGAAGAACTGGGTATGCTGACGATTTCGTCCGGGCGGATTCTAACTAGTCGATTTGTTTGGTCTCTAAAAGACACAATCATAGCCTAGCTAGCGCATCTATCATGTTAACATACATACATGTTCAACACAGATAAAAAAACTACTAAATTGATACACTAATTCCAGACTCAAGCCCAAAAGAGTGCTTTTTGATACTGTAAGGCCCAGCTGATTATATGGGTTCCATCCCGATTGTTGGCAGAGCATAGCCCAGTTGTTATGGGTTCGGTTGTTATGTGCAGCCCGGTGGAATTTCACTTGCACTAGTTATGTGCACGATGAACACAAAGACAGTTTAGGCACAGCACAATACAACTTGTGATATCAACACAGAATAGCTTATGCACTGCACAGGTTGGCAGGCTTACACAGCACAGCACAGCTTATGCAGAGGTTGGCAGCTCAAGCAAAACTTGTACACAGCACAGCTTAGGTATAGCCCAGTTGTTGGCAGGTGCACTAGCAAGACAGAAATTGTGAATGGTGCACAGGGTGATAGGTTGTGCTCACTCAAGGTGAAGCATGTCTTTGGTTAGTGCGTGGCATACAAGTGAGATGCTAATATAAACTCGCTATTCAACACTCATTCAAACACCACGGGGCCACATACAGATTATGATATTGCAAGGGTTTGTTGCTCACAGGTATCAACAAGATGCACAAATTGAACATTTTACAAAGACAGGTATCCCAAAGATGGTATATCATTCACAAAGATCATACATCATCACGGTTCAAAGACAATGTAGATATGAACTTCACAGATGTGTAGCAAATGAACAACAAATGAACAACAAATGAACACCACCAAAGACTTTTACAACATGCTCGAGAGGGTGTCGGCAAGGTCGGTTGACCCCAAAACTCGAGATTATACACAATTTATGCAAATATCAAGAGGTTTTATGATCACAAAGACTACTTCGAGTCAAGCTCTCATGACAATTTTGCCAAGGCAGAGTCTCAAGTCAACAAACCACTCGGATGCAAAGTCAACAGGTCAGTTGACCTCCTTGGTTTTCACAGTTATGCTCAGGGTTGACAGAGTCAACTAGGTCAGTTGATATCAACCAGCCCAGTTGATGTCAAGTAGGGCTTGCAGCAAATTTGGTTAACCAAGTTGCAACTCACACTCAACAGCTTCAGGGGATGGAGTTGAGCACAGGGCAGATGGAAGCTAACTCATGCAATAAAAATATCTCAGCTAACAGTGTGAACCAACATCAGTGAGACTCATTCCACATTCACCAGAGATTGAGGTTGAGAGTACAATACCGCCAGTATAAAACTGGGTTTAGGCAATTCCACAATGGTCCTGCTCCTTTGTCTTATCCTCTTCCTTGGTTGTACAGCAGCACCACAAGTACCTGCTATCTCAACAAATCAACTTCAGTTCTCAATATTGCACAGCTAAATCAAGAGCACTAGTGCTACAATGACAAAATTCAGAGCTATGCCTAAGGTAAAAATTGAGCCACAGGAAAATAATAATAACAGCAAAGTGCAGTGATACTATGGACCAAGTGAACAAAAGTGATGAAAGATAGAGCACACAAAGGAGTGAGATAAGGTGCCCTGAGATGAACCAAATGCAAACTTTATAAAAAGATGGATTATACTAAGCTACAGAATGCAACAAGATATTCACAAGAGCTACTGAGTTATAACAAACTAACAAGCTTCACAAAGATGACAGACTAAGTTATAGAGAGATAATGATGCCAGGTGAATGAAACAAATGATTATGACTGAGGTTAAAGCTACAGATACTGATGATGCAAAGCAGTCAATGATGCAAGTTATGCTAGTGAGATGATTATTGCAGTTATAGCTAACTAAATGCAGATCATGTATGAAACTGAGAATCAAATGTTAACTAGAGAAGCTAAATAAAACACAGAACTAATATTAAACTACATCTACAACTACAGATGATAAGAGACAATGAGCTAAACAAGAACAAAAGAAAAAACTAATGGATGTACAATGAAGTTTTACAGGGTTATGATGCCAATGATTATGATTGAAGTTAGAGCTACACTAATGCAAACACAGGGTGCAGATTATACAACAAATGGTTTTAACTACTAACTTACACTATAACACCACGGATAACTTCAACAGACTACACTGACAACATGAAAACCAGAAAATTTAAACACATATATACAAGGTTAGAATGAAAACCAGTAAAGTAAACTAATGGATGACACAGCACACTACCAAATCCCCTGCAGCGGCGCCAAAAACTTGGTAGGCTAGTAAAGGTGTGATTTGTTTTGCCTACAACTTATACTGCAAGTGCACAGTGCCTGTTGGAGGCAGAGGCAAGTACAGGTCGATCCACGGGGAAATGGAGTGTGAAGGATGATCCCAGGGCTTTCCTAACTGATTTCTAAGAAGTACTACCAATGTTGTTTTGTCGATACGACTAGTTGAAGTTGCTGTGACTCTAAACTAAGGTAGCAATAAGCAAAAGATGTTGTAATCAAGTGATTTTGTGGCACTAGGGTGATTGACTCCACCCTCTAGTCCTATGCTAAGGTAATACAGATTACCAAAATGTTCTTATGCCTTCCCTTGAAGGCCTCAGATGGGTAATTGGTTAGCTGCATACATTCACTCACCCCTAGTATCAATGGTCTTCTTACAGTACCATTGATCACAGGCTTGTTAAGTAATCAACTAATTATACTCCTAAACAATATAACAATAAGAACACAATGAGAATCAAATCAACTTTTCATTGAACTAAAAGGTTTCATCTACACCCTAGTTAAATTGCTTTAGAACATCATGCAAAGAATAAAAACATGTTCAAATTGATTACAAAACTAAACCCTAAAACTCTGACTGAGTTTTTTCTCTCACATGAAGAACATCAATTTATGCCTCACAAATCACTCAAACTTGCAATTAATGAAAAACCCAAACCTCTTTCCTCCCCTCACTCGTCTCTGACTCCATTGATTTGATGTTAGAGAAAACCCTAGCTCCAACTATCTCTAACCTAGCTTCTAGGGTATGGAGAAGATATGATAGAGATAATTTGAGAGAGAGTGGCGGAGCAGGTGGCTACTGGTGCGGTTGGTGATGGTGTCAGGGTAAGGAGATGGTGGAGGTGGTCTGCAACTGGTATGGGTGAAGGAGGTGGAGCTCTGAAACTGTCGTGGGGAGAAGAAAGAGAAAATGAAAGAGAAATGGGGTTTGGTTCGATGGGTGTAGGTATCGGCGGATGTGGTGTTGAGCGGGCACAGCAAGGATTGATGCAAGGGATGGAGCGACCGTAGGATCTAGGGTAATCTGATGCGTGGGCTGATGCGACCGTCGGATGCAGATGGAGCAAATCTAACGGTTCAGAAGAGACGGGCTTGGATCCGGGTCGTGGGCCGGGTCTTGGATAGCTCAAGCCCATGTCTTGTAAAAGGGTTGCTCCTTGTTGGGTTGCAACTGATGCGCGCGGGGGCTTTGGCTTTCTGCTCCATAGACGCTTGCCTCCAATTTTCTGCTCTTTTGGCTCCTCAATTTCTCCGAGCTTTATTTACTACCTAAAAACACAAAATGAATTAGTACAAATACTTATTCTTGAAAACAAAGAAAATACAGAATCTGGGATAATATCTGATTTCTGAGCACAAAAGATGAGTTAAATGCCAATAAAAAGGTGTAGAAATATGCAATATTTGGCACTCATCAAGTATCACAACATGGAATGGTATGAAGAAACTTTTCCTCGAGAGATATTTTCCCGCATCAAAAGCTACTCAAATTCGCAAGGAGATTTGTGGGTTGAAGCAACATGTGGGAGAGTCATTGTATGAATGTTGGGAGCGATACAAGAGTTTGGTGGCAAGCTGCCCACACCATCAATTCAGCGATGTTATGATACTCCAATACTTCTACGAAGCTCTCCACCCAAGTGATAGGTCTCTTCTTGACGCCGCGGGTGGTGGTGCACTAGTGAACAAGACGGTGACCCAAGCTACCGAGTTGATTGAAAGTATGGCTGCAAACTCGTAACAATTCTGCACAAGAGATGAACCAATGGTTAGGCGAGTGCATGAAGTTAGTGATTCATCATCACACCTTGATCAAAGGATGGGTAACATGGAGAAAATGATTCAAAGGATGGTCGCGGTTATTATTCCGGATGATGAGACCGAACAAGTAAATGCTTTATATCCAAATCAAAGGCCGAGGTACGATCCATACTCGAATACTTACAATCCCGGTTGGAAGGATCATCCTAACTTTAGTTATGCAAACAAGCAAGCGGAGGCTCCTAATCCATATGCGCAACAAGGTGGTTTCCAACAATCACGCTTCCAACATCAACAACAATTCCAACTACAACAAGTCAAGGAGCGAGATTCTTCAATTGATGACAAGCTCAATGCATTGATGCAAGGTATGCAAGGTATCACCACTTTGGTTCAACAACAACAACAAAAGACCGATTCGGCAATCAAGGCTTTGGAAATTCAAGTGGGGCAATTAGCGACCAATGTGAACCTATTGAAAGCTCAAGCGTCCACAAAGCTTCCTTCACAACCATTTGTTAATCCAAGAGAGAGCGTTAATGCGATTACTTTGAGGAGTGGGAAACAAGTGGAGAAACCAAATCAACAAGATAAGGTGTATGATGAGAAAGAGGAAATTGAAACCGCACCAAAGGAGAATACATCCCCAACCAACCTACCCAAGGAGACGGTTCCTACTTTCACAACTCCACCCCCGTTTCCTAGCCGATTTGCTAAGTCAAAGAAAGACTTGGAATACAAGGATATTTGGGACATCCTTAAGAAAGTACAAGTCAATATTCCACTCATTGAAGCTATTCGTCAAATTCCTCGTTGTGCAAAGTTCTTAAAAGAGTTGTGCATGAAGAAGAAAAGTTTAAAAGGGAATGAAGTCATGAGTGTGGGGGAGAATGCTTCTAGCGTTCATTCTCAAGAAACTCCCACCAAAATTAAAGGACCCCTTAGTAGTTTCACTATACCTTGCACAATTGGTAAAACAAGGTTTACTCGAGCTTTACTAGATTTGGGAGCATCGGTTAATGTTATGCCTTCCTCGATTTATGATTCTTTGAATCTTGGTCCTCTTAAGGAGACCGGGTAGTTCTTGAACTTGCTAACCGATCTAATGTTTACCCGAAAGGGATTGTTGAGAATTTTTTAGTGCAGGTTAATGAGCTTGTATTTCCGGCTGATTTCTATGTCTTAGACATGAATGATGAGAATTCTTCCAAGTCTACACCTTTGCTATTGGGTAGACCATTCTTACGCACCGCCGAACAAAGATTGATGTCCAAAATGGCACCTTGACTATGGAGTTTGATGGTACACTCATCCACTTCAATATCTTTGAGACAAAGAGATACCCTAGTGATGTGAAGTCATGTTTTCCCGTGAAAGAGATTGATGCGGGCTAATGAATCTTGCAAGAGCTAAGTCGGGCCGTCGACTTTAAAACAAGCGCTTAATGGGAGGCAACCCATAGGTTTTGTATTTCTTATCCTTTTTCTTTTTGTTATTTTTTTTTCTTGTTCCATATCATGTTAAAATTTCCCACCTTGACTTTTCTAGGACGATTCAATTACATTGAGGACAATGTAAGGTTTAAGTGTGGGGGAGTGGTTAAGCATGTATTTTTTTAAAAAAAAAAAAAAAGTTTTACATAAAACCTTCAACCTTCAACTTTTAGAGATTTTAGAGTCACTAGCATACTTCTAGGTATGTTTACATAGAGAATTCTGACCGACATAACTGAACTTGGAAGTGTTAGGGAACTACATTCGGATTTCTTGCTTGTTAGAGTGTTAAATAATGGATTTAATCATGCCGGTGATGCAAATTTGGTGCAGGGAGAAATGCATTATTAGAGTTGCTGATCAATCATTAGTGGAGACTACCCGTATTTATATCATGTGAGGCACCGACCAGAAATTTTTCCATCTAACTAAAGAGCTTTCTTTTGAGTGTGTGTCACCGTACGTTAATTCCGGGTAGAATGGTGAGCTACCCAACCTCCCACCAATAGAATCACTACTCTTTGATCTCTTGAGTGCTAATTTTGTCAATCATAAGGGTGACGTCTATAGATGAAAGCCTCCTTCTTGTAGTGATTTGCAGTTAGCACCATTCTCTCCACAACAACGGATCCATAGAAACACCATCATCATCAACAAGGAGCGACATCAAAATTTACAAGGAAAGTTGAACATGTTCAAGGTTTACAAGCAACGAAACGAGAAAAAGAGCAAATTTCAAATTCAAGTAAAGCAACATACAAAGTGCAGATTTTTACATATATGTTGAGGACTTACAATACAATGAGGTAATTATATATCCAAGTATGAAGACTTATTTATAAGAGCAAAGAAAATCAAAATGTGAGAATTATTGAGGTTTATGATTTCGAGGCGATACAAGTTGCGAAGAATCAAGCGGTAAAGTACTTTTCCCACGGCAATGGTTTTTTATTTCTCTTATCTCCAAAAAAAAAAAAAAAAAAAAAATGATAAAAAAAAATTATAAAAAAAAAAAAAAAAAAAAAAAAAAAACAAGAGAAATTTGTGTTTTGTTTTTATTTATTTAATAAGCCGTGGGGAAGGAAAATATATAAGGAAGTTTCAAGCGACAAGGACTTAAGGTAAAAAGAGTTACAAATTGTCAAGGAATTACGAAATTCGAGAGTTTATCACCAATAGTTGAAGCCGAAGACCAAGGAGATCAAGACGAGGAGCGGAAGACGTTTCTATTGGATGCCGTGAGAGTGGTGTTATCATAATTGGCGATCGGATGTGAAGGTGAGTAAGTAATCTCATCCTCGATAAAATGGTTGATTTCCTTTCTTAGAGATCGTCAGAAAAATGGTTTTTCAAAATGTTAAAAGATGTGGGTTTTTAAAAATATTTCTAAGTAGTCCTTCCCACCATTCAACGTGTTGCAGATTTCTCTCTTCATTCCTACTGCACACATGTGAGACCCATAAAAAGCCGTCTTTTGAGTGCAATTATCATAAAATCCTTTTTGGTGAGGCGAAGTCGAGGCGAAATGCTTATTGATCGTTTCTCAAACACGCGTTCTCTCATTATGGTGTGGTTATTTCTCACTCAACATTTAAGAATGAGAATATGTTCTTTAGTATTTCTAACTTCTTATTACTAGCATGCGTAAACTCTATGTCCTCATAACTCTTTGATGCTTGGGACGCTTGAACGCTTTGAAGTTGTGAGTTTTTAGTTTGATTTGCTCGAGGACTAGCAAAGTCTAAGTGTGGGGGAATTTGATAGGGTGTATAATACATCCTATTTACTATCTATTGTTTATGCTTTCTTTGCTATTTTTCTTGTAAATTATGTATTTTACGCCCTGTTTTGAGTTTTGTAGCTACTTTGGAGTCACACTAGGAAAAGAAGAAGAAATTACTCTATTTGAGCAAAAAGGGCAAAATTGTAATTTCAGTGGGTGAACACTATTTGGAACCCAGTCAAGGTTAAGGGACAACTCTCTTTTGGAGAAGTATTAAAAGACAAACAAAGAAATGTTAAGGGCTGCATGGTTAGCCCTTAGCAAGGTAACTGGGATAATGAATAACCAACCCTACTCTTATACCCTAAAATCGAGAGACTCATTTCTCTCAATCATTTGCACCTGAAATGAAAGAAGTAAAGAATAGAGAGAAAAGGAAGGTGGCGCAGCCATGGAGGAATCGGGATCTAAAGAAGAAATTGGCTGTTGCCATTAATGGTGTTGTTGAAGCTCGGTGAGATGGTTCCGAGAATCAGATGCTGCTGTTGAAGGTCGAGAAGATGGGCTCATATGAGGATTGAAGCTGGTGGTAATGATGAACCTGGTAATGAAATTGGGATCTGTTGTCGCTTCCGGGATTAGGGAAGAATCAATGAAGCTCGGTGAGAGGAGATCAAGAACTGAATCAAGAGAGAAAAGTAATTGAATACGAGAAGAGCGCCACAGATCGATGGAGATGCTGGGTTTCTGAAGATGAATTCGATAGCGATTGAGGAGATATCTGAGATGTATTTGAATCTGTTGATGCTTAGAAAAAATGGGTTGGTCTCTAATTTGAATCACGGGTAAATCTGCTGAGTTCGAGAAGACTTAGATGGATTGAACCGTTGTAAAGGGTTTGGAGAAATTGGAAGTGATAAAGCTCGAGAAACTAAGACGGATGACAGAGTTGTGAATGCAACCGTGTTGCTGGATGGGAGAGAGATGTCGACCGAGCAGAGTATGGGTGTTTTTCTGGGTCAGAGTTTGAGAAGAAGAGTGGTTGGCTGCAGCGGACTGACAAGATGGAATGGTAGATAGAGTAACGAGCAGTGCTGTGTTGGCTGGGATAATGAATCGAGAAGCAGCAACGGTCGAGTCTGGAAGGAAGGGAGAAGTTAAATGGTTCGAACTCGAGAGTTATAAGAAGTTGGAACTTGGAAGTCGAATCGAGTTGGTTTAATCGGGACTTGAACGTGATGGCAATGGAGCTGAAACCGAGCTCTGGTTGTCGCTAATACGAGAGACGAAGTCCGAGCTCGAGTTAAATGGCGATGAATGGTGCATCTCAAGTTGGAATTTGGGAGTTGCTGTTATATCGGATGGTGAAGATGGAGATGAGCTGCTGCTGTTGGCACGAAGAAGTTGGCTACAGTTGGTGCTCAATAAAGCTACAACAGATGATATTGCAGCCGGATTTGGGGAATGAGGCATGGAGGTTTTGCTGCTGTTGAAGCCGAAATTTAAGGTGGTAGTGCTGTTTCTATTACAGGGAAGATTAAGTTGCTGCTCTTGAGAATGGTTTGTGAGTGAATGAATAGATGTATGTGTTAGGTTCTTAACAGGTGAAGAAAAGAACGGCCTGAATATGGCCTGGAAATCCCAGAAAACAGCCGAGACTCTGTCGGATTTTAATGCCGACGATTCAACTCAGCGATGACTGATCCAACTCAGCTGAGTAAGATCAATCAGCCGAGTTAGAAGCTGACTCAGTAGCTGAATTCCCTTTCTTTGACCCATTGACTAACAGCTTGACCATTTGACCGTTATCTCTGACGGTATCGTAACGGAATATTCCGCCGACAGAGAAGAAGATTTCAGGCGGCCGTCGGCGACATTTCAGGTGTAATTCCGGTGATCCCAGTAATTTTCCGGCGGACCAAAATTACAGATTTTTGTGTGGATTCTTCTCATGGGTGTGAAGACTTGGGTTTGGAATTGGATGGAGAATTTGGCTCAAATTTGGAAAGAGAAGATGGAAGATTTGAGAAAGACTTGAATTTGGAAATTGAATTGCTAAAGGAATGAGGATTCTATTCCTTGGAAGATTTGGAGAACATTGAAGCCTATAAGTAGAGAAGTTCTCTACACACTTTTACACATATTTTACACATCTCTCTACACACACAACACTTGTGTTTTTGCTTGCTTTTCAAAATTCTTCTTTTTAATTATTTGTGTGAACTTTAGAAATTCTCCTTTTAATTATTTGTGTGAATTTCAAAAACATGAGTAGCTAATTTTCTTATTGATTGAGGATGAATTCCTAGTTCTTAATATATGATTTGAGTTTTGTTTTCAATTCTATCTTGAAGTTTTTCACATGATTATCGTTTGTTTTTACTAATAGGAATGTTTATACATTCATGGTTGATTGATAGGTTGTTTAGAGTGCACGCCAAATTGATTTGTTAATTTGATCTAAAGCTAGTGAAAGTTAGGGGATAAGTAATCGTTTCTTGACTCTTTACACAAGTAGCAAACACAAGACCTTGCGAGGGATTCCGTGGAGCAATTGTGTGTGAAAACAACGTTAGCAAGTAGACCTTGATCTAAGAGTCTAACTACTAATATCAACCTAATAAGTTCATAAATCTTAATGCGTTTATTTAAATTACATCTTGAGTGATCTACTACTAGGTGGTTTGGTAAATAGAATCCTAGTAGTCGAGAACTTCCGTATCCTATGATACAAGGGATTTAGGGTTTAACACTGATCTAGTCGCTTACCTACGGTTGGTGATAATCTGTGACTAATAACAAGTAGAAAAGAACATAACTTTAATTATTGTTTTGCAACGAAGAAGGATTCCTTGATCTTGTCTCTCTTATTGATTTCAACTTTATTTTTTTAATTGCTTTGTTTACTTTCTTTTGCTTTACACCCCCCTTTTGTGACAATTTTTACAACTAAGAATCTCTTGCTCCTCGTGGGAACGAACTTGACTACACTATATTACTTGTTAATTAGGTGGAAAAATATTAATTAATTTTTTGTGGTTACGACGCGCATCAATTTTCCAATAATTTGAAGGAATTTCATAATTTGAAGGAAACATCATGAAATTAAATCAAGGAATTTCATGGGATTAAGGAAACATGAAAAACATAATAATAATAATAAAATAGGGCGTGTGGGGCCAGCTAGGGCATGACCGCCTGGCTATGGCCTCGGCCCCACGGGTTCCCTAATTTTATATTATTTTTCATGGGATCAAGGAAATATCATGAGATTAAGGAGTTTTCATGAGATTAGGGAAATAATAATAAAATAATGAGGAACCATGAGGTGTGGGGCCGGCCGGGATCAAGGCATGGCCGGTTGGCCAATAATCATGGCCCCACAATATTTTCCCTAATTTTATATTATTTCCTCAATGTGAAGGAAACACCATGAAACTGAGGAGTTTCCTCAAAACGAAGGATATTTGTTCAAATGAAAGGATTTTCATGAGATCAAGGAAAATAATAAAATATGATAAAATATAGAATTTGGGCGTGGGACCGGTCACGACATGACCGGCCACGGTGAGCCGCCCCTAGCGCCTTGACTATTATTTTATTATTTTCTTTCCTATTTGCATAGGTTCATCGTCTCGTCGTATTTTGAAATACTTGTTTGTTCATTCAAGTGTTTGTTAATGCATTATTTGTCGAATACATTTACACCATTTTGGTCGGGGCTTACTCGAAGGTAACTCGGACGCCCGTGTGTTGAATATTTATTACTAACCCATGGAATTCTGCTGGAAAGAACCATAAATTGAAGTAACGAAATATTATGAAAATATTGAATATTTTCCAGGGATTTGAATCTATTGATTTTGAGAATAATTAATTAATGGCTCTATACTAGTACGATCGTCTAGGAGCGGTAATTATTCAGGAATTGAGTGATATGAGCTTGTTGAAGCGTCATACTTCTTTCATATAGTCGGGAAAACATTGTTACATCCTCGAAGACGTTATTGCTCTATACTAGCAGGTCTAATCTTTCGCAAGCTGTCTAGGAGCCGTCTAATCTTTCGATTCTATATAGAAGTAATTACTTTGAAATTGCTCAAGATTCGTGAGATATGCCGTTGCCTCACCCGAGAGACTACATATCTATATATACTCCGAGAGACAAAGTATTCTCGATCGAGATTCTCATAGCATGATCTTTCATGCTTTCGATAAGAGACATGAGCCTCAATCTTCATCTGATTGCTGGATCAGGAATTAATATAATTATCGGTTTACGATTTTAGCCTTTGTCGAAAATCCACCATCTACATTAAGTCCCCTGCTTAGTGAGGAAAGCCGTGTTCCTCAGTCAGCATTGAATGGTGATTTTCCGGTCATAAACAATATAAGTAATTGAACTTAGTCGTAAGTTAAGATGTTACCGGATTTCGATAGTACGAGCATACCATAACTTGAATGAAGATCCCAAAGGGCATGATAGAGTGTCGTTTGGTGGACATAAATTGGTGTAGAACCGCCTGATTTGGTGTTGAACCGCTGGGCCCAATTCCTTAGAAAATTAGGTTTTGGAAATAAAATTTGGTATAAAATTAGGTTTTGGTATTCGCGGGCTGGGCCCTATCTCAGCTGGTCATCCCCGTTCCCCAAAGTTTCATGCGTTCCAGGAGGTCCCAGGTTCAAGCCCCCAATGGCGTAATATTGCAGGAATTAACATGGAAGATAGAGTTAGTTTGCCCCCTTGTGACACAATCTCAATCCGCTTTTGGCTAGGTTAATTGAGGTTTGGTAGGCTAGCACATCAACCTAATTAGTATGTCGTTGGAGCTTAGCTTGTTAGGCTTCCAACTAGTTTCCAATAATTAATAAAACGAATTAATCCTTTTTTTATTATTATTTTTCCACGACCAGTGCTTTGATCCCTTCATCATCTTCACGCCAGGGAGGAGGAAGAAATTCGCCGGAGCTTCCAGCACCGCCGGCCGTCGCCGCCACCGTCCGGCCAATTTCCGCCGGCGCCGACCAGGTACGTACTGACTTTTTTTTTTTTTACTAAAGTTGCTGAGTTTATGTGAGTTTCATGAAGTGATCATGTTGAAAACCCCATATTTTATGCATGTGAGTAGGATTTTATTGAAAAACCCTTGTTTTTTTTTTTTTTTTTTGAAAACGTATGTTCGTTTGATCGTTAATTTTTGAAAACTAATAATAATCCCCGATTTAGGAGAGATTTTTCTTTATATATGAAGATTTAGGTCCAATGATAAAACTAAGTTTATGAGCTTTCATGTGAACCAGAGTTTTATCATGAAAAGGTGAATTTTCACGAAACCGAATAAACCCTCGTTTTAAAGAATGATGATGATACGAAGAAAGAGTTTCTTTTTTTTATATATATGAACTTGTGTCCAGTGATAAAATTTTGTTTATGAGCTTTCATGTAAATCAAAACTTTATCTTATAATGTGTGAGTTTTCACAAAATTGGAATAAACCTTCGTTTCAAAGAAAGACAATCGTTCGAAGGAAAAAGTTTTTTTTTTTTATGAAACCATGGCCTGTCCATAGGAATTTTATTTTATTTACGTGAGTTAATCACGTATAAATATTTTTATATATAAAAATATAAATCAAAACTTGAGTTTTGTGTAATCTTTATAAGTAAACAATTATTTATGATGAAATAATGCTTTAGTTTTCATAATTCCATGGTTAATGCTTACGCAGTAGAATTATTCATGATTTTATGAAAAACTAAGTTTATGCTCGTCTTTTGTAGATTTGAAGAAGCGAGCAAGTTTTGAAGTGTTAACTCTTGCATTACTAGTAGAATCGTAAAAAGGTAAGAGTTGAGAATTACCATTTTGTAGACGTTTGCATCTCGTATGAATGGTATACTGAAGTGAAGTATTGTGTGCACGTTACAGCTACTTTGCAAGGATGTCTGATTCTCAAGTCAATGATGCTTCCAGAGAAGATACGTGTGTGGACAATGATACTTCCAGGGAGGATTCACACATAGACAATGATGCCTCTAGGGATGATTCATGCATGGATGAGACTTCCATTGGCGAAGATGAAAATTCGGGAATCAAGAACGTTCCGAACATAGAGGATGCATTCTTCATAGATCAAAGGCCTGAAAAGCGTCTCAATACTCCAAAGTGTTTCGTCTTGATAAATCCCGAGAGGTTACTCGGAAAAAAATTGGTGACTCCTCGTGCAACTATTCGGTTTTGTCTTGAACGAGGATATTTTTCCGCATCAATCATTGAATTCAAGCTTTCTCGATCGACCCCTTGGAAAAGTTTTACGGATGGGCGAGGTACATCTCTGGGTTTTCCTCGTGTTCAAGCTAAGTTACATGACGCACGAGTAATACGAGCTATTCAAGCTTCTAGAGATTTATTCATTTTTCATGATACGCGAGGTATTGTAGCTTTACTTGCTCGATGGTGTATTCCAACTCACTCTTTCATATGCATATGGGGAGAATTTACCATTACTTTAGAAGATGTAGTTGCTTTGTTGCATCTTCCAATCACGGGCAATTTTCCTGAAAATCTTTCTTCACCAGAGGAAGTTGCAATCTCTAACATCTTGATAACCACGATGGAGGAGATTAATAAAGCATCTGGCAGCAAAGGTTGTTATGCTCATTGGTTAATACACTGGTGGCCAAGAGATACTCCTCTGGAGTGGCATGTTGACGGTACGTTATCTATTGCTGCTTTCTTGTGTTTATGGTTGTCCAGAGACATATTTGAAGATGCTGGAAACTTGTTGAAGCCGTTCGTGATTCCTTTTGCGATTAAGATGGCTCAAGGCAAGCAACTCCAAATAGGTAACTTGTTCCTGGGTTCTTTGTATTCTAACTTGGACTCCTTGATCATGGACTCTAGTGCCTCGAACGGTTTTATGAAGATTAAATGTTATGCCAATACTATGTTTCTTCAAGCCTTGATGTGGGAGCGCTTCAAGAATTATGCACCTATTCCACGTACCATTTTGCAAGGATTGAATACTAATGCTCGTCATGTTTTCTCTGAGAAAGTTAATGCCGGGATCATGCGCTGGTCTACAAAGCAACCTCGACTGAAGACTTGCTTTGTTGATGTTCTGGATTGTGAATCTGAATTCAACTTCCGCCCATGGGTATCAGTTCCCCTTTATATCTCTCAGTTGAGAACTTTTAATGATGAAGAGAGCATGACTTTGGAATCTGGCACCGACTTGGATGACGGCGAGAGAGCTTTTATGCTAAGTTGTACTCCCGGTTATCTAATATCCATAGTGCATGGCGAATTCTTAGTGGAGAATACAATATTGATAGGGCGGCTCGGCATATGGGTATGGATCAGTGTGTTCCAACTTTCCGAAGAAGAAAACCCTCAGTTGATCATCTTATGACCCGTCTGGACCGCACACATGTGGAAGGAAGCAAATTCTGGTTCCCCATCTCTAAAAGAGTTTCATATGTAACTCCGGGTTACATAGACTTTTGGGATCAACAACTCAAGCGCTTATCTGATTTTGTAAGAGTTAATCAGCCTTTAGTGAAGGGGCCCCTTTCTCCTGAGATGATTTCTACTCGACCAAGATTGAAGCATTTCCCTGGTAGTGACAAACGGAAAACATCTCTAGGATGTTCACAAGTAAGTATTTTACAAAGTCTTCATAAGATTATGATGATTGTATTTTGATTATCGCATCAAAATTTTCTTTTCCACAGGGCGGTCGTAATGTAAGACCACGAATTGATTTAGACCTCTCAGAAGCTGAAGCGACTGTTCATGGCGGAGAAGGCGGGAACAAGAATTATAAGTTGTTGCCTAATACTATAAAGTCCCCGGTTATTTCTTTGGTGAGTTGTCAACACTTTTCCGATGTAACTTCTTTCATTCGTATTACTAGGATCATGGAACCAATATTTGTTATTTGATTACAGAACTTTGCTCCGTCTAGTATTGATGGTCTTCAATTCTCTACTGCTGGGCAGACAATCTCTGATTTGAGCGTTGAAGAAAAAAATATTGTGAGTACTCTCCTTCATAGCCAATCATAAATGCCTCACGTGAAAATATTAATTATTTGAGAATGTGTCCAGGAGGACGTTGCCATGGAAGTAGAGAGTGTTGATAATCGGTCATCTCCCGAGAATAGAGGCGAAGGAAGTTCCAAATATTCGGAAACGAATGAAAATGATGAACCTCTTGATGTTGACACGGGCAATCCCAACTCTTTGAACACTTCGAAGACCCCCCAAGTAAGCACATATCCTGTAACCTCTTCATAGAAGTATGAAATTGCTGATTTTTGAGTGAATGAATGAGAATCCATGTGAGTGTACAAGTAATTTTGGCGAAATACGTCGTCAGAAAATTTCAGATTTCAGCTTTTAGCAAAAACTCCGTAAAACCTTCATCTGAAGTCGGATTTTCATGATACGCGTATGTATCTTCAAGCCCAGAAAATTTCCAAGATTTTTGAAAGAAGATTTTTGAATTTTGAGCACGTTTAGAACCTGAAAAAGGCGAAACAGTAAACTTCCAGGAGACTTCCAGAATTTTTTCAGATTGCATGTTGCCAGATGTTTCAACCACATCTTTTTGCTCGTTCCTCGGATTGTCATGAAATTTTGACATGTGGTAGAGGACATCCATACGAAGAGAATGGTATATGACCCATCCTCAGATTCCTTGGAGGTTGCTCCCAGTTCGTCTTTTAGTGCAGAGTAGAGTACAGTTTTTTTCAGACGAGATTACCGTAAAACGTATTTTCAAGACTTTTATGTTATTTGCTGACCTCTAACATGTAGAATGAAGAACCTTGATGATACTAGACCACTTATATGCTGTAGTTTATGATTTCTTTTGGTTTCATGCTTGGATAATCCTAATCTCATGTAATCTTCGTATTAGGTACAAAATACTGAAGTTGAGAATGAAGGAATCAATAATGATGAAACGAGCAACCCTGGGGTTATTGATAAAGAAGTAACTATCCCTTCACTTCAGGGCCATGAGATTGTTGTTGTTGAAGCAATTAAGGGGGTCGAGACCTCTATTGTTGTTGCTTCAGTGATGAAAGAAACTGAGCCGCAAGTAAGAGAGACTGAAGAAACTGTTGTTGTAGAGATTGTTCCAGTGATTGAAACCCGTATAGTGGTGCATGAATACAAAAGTGCAGGAGTTGCTTTTGATCCTCCGTTTGATGCATCACTACCATACCACGAACTAGTTGGTGGATTCGGCGTTCTCATTGGATATGCCAACTTGTACGAGAAAATATGGAAGAAATTTGGTCACATCGTCGTTACTAGAGACCCAAAGCGTGGTTATTCCTTAACCATGCAAGTAAGTGTTATCTTGCGTGTTATAAGCGATATATGCACTAGAGATAGAAATACTGTGACTCCAGATGTACTCTTTGATTGGGAGTTTAACTTGGAGAATTCTGAGAGACTTTGCTTCAATGTGAAATGGCTCCGTAAGAAGATGAATGCTATTAAGGACTCATGTGAGAATAACATACCCTTTACCAATGATGATGTGATGGAAAAGGAAGATAAAATTTCCCGGATCGATGAAGAGCTGAACATGGAGAAGGTGGCTTTGCAAGTCTTGAAGGATGCGAGAGGAGCAAAAATCTTTCTTTGCTGATTTCCTTTGATTTCTTTTCATAATCTCTTGAATTTACGAACTTCGAGAGATGTGAGGTTTTTTTTTTGGTTTTGATTGGTTTTGGATCGGTAGATGATTGAGGATTTTCTTTGGGTTTGATAGAGATTTTCTTTAAGCAAAGCTGAATTTTGATAAATTCTTTGGATTTAAATTCTTGAATGCAAGTATTGCAAATATTTTGGAGGAATTGAAATACAATAAAAGAAAACTCTAAATGCCAAATATTTTAGGTGTTCGTGCCATGAACATCCAATACCTCGAATATCCAAAACCTTAGACATCAAAGGTCTTGAGCCAATTCTCATGTATCACGGCCACGCTTTCCTTGTTATCCATGTTGATCGGCTTGTAGTATCTACCGCCCATGAGACTTAGAGACCATGTAGGGTCCTTCCCAGTTAGAATTCTTTGCAAAATGGGAGTTACGCTTAGTTGCTTTGAGAACCAAATCTCCTTCCCAGAATTTGTTAGGCTTGATCACTCGTTCCCTGAATATTTTCTGCTGGTTTAGAATTCTTCATGCAGTGGAGTTCCACGGCTGTGGTATGTATGGACACTCATGCAGAGGAGAGTATTTGAGGTACTGTTTATCATGCTTGGATATGTCTTCAGCAATAAACTTTTGATGATATGCTCAGTTTTAAGAAGCTCTGAACTTAACCATTTGGTGAAATATTTTTGGGGCGAGGTTATCCATTTATAGCATTTTGCAATTGCTAAGTTGTTGGTGGAGTAAAGTCCTCGGACCAAATAAGCATATTTGATAACTGATGATATAGACACATGAGGAGGAATAAGACTTGCCTGAGTGCGAAACCTTCTGATGAAAGCATTTGCATCTTCTTCAGGTTTTTGTGTTAGCTCTGCTAGGGTTCTGACATCCTTCAAATACTCGAATGATGAAGTATCTTCTTTTTCTTCTTCCGAATCAGAGGTTTGTTCAATAGAGAGATGTGCAACGGAAGGTGTTGGTGTTACCTTTCCAGTGTGAATCCATGTTCGTCCAAGAATCATATCATATCCTGGATCTTCTCGAATTATGAAGAATTTTTTCCAGGCTGAGTTTATGTTCACCTTGAGGGTGATGTGGCCATAAGCATCCCTGGGTGTTCCTTCATGATCTGTGATTGTTACTGGAGCATGAATGGCTTCTTGTCGTGTGATACCAGCAGCTCTGAGAGTTTTCAGAGGGATAATATTAATAGCGGTGCCGACATCAATCAATGCTCGTTTGAACTCGTTTCCCTTAAAATGGACTGTGGTGAGGAGTCCCCAGTCGTACATTTCTTCATCTTTTATTGAGGGAGGCTCAGGGAATGCTTCTTGAATCAACAAACGCTTTCCTGACACGATGTGGTTCAGTGCAGCGAACATGTCTCCCCTCTGGGCTTTTGATAAGTATAGCAATTCACATATATGTTCAATTAAGGATTGAACTGCTTCTTTGACAGGTGGTTCAGAAGGAGTGAAGGTTCTGACAGGGAGAGGATCTCTGTGTACTCCTTCAGTCCCCAGGTTGAGTTCTCCTGATTCGATCTTTTCTTTGAATATGCACTTCAAAGTTCTGCAATCATTTGTGGGATGGTTGACAAACCTATGAAAGCGGCAGTAACGAGGATTTTCCATGGCTTCTTCAGTTGGTTCTTTCTTGACATATGGGAGCTTGATCGCGCCGTCTTGAACCCAGGCTTCTAGAAGTTCAATAACTCCATCAATGGAACAGGGGAAGTCAGGCGCCTCTGGATCATCTTTTGTGTGTTGAGCAGGAACTTGCACATTATCCTTCCTTTGCGATTTTGAAGGGGTTGAGGAAGTATGTTTGCGCTGTGGTTCTGCTTTTCGTTTACTCCCTTCTGCAACAACATTTGTGGAAGGTTGGAGGTTGTATTGTTTGTTGATTAAACGTATGCTACCTCGGGTCTCTCGTGGCTCTTCAGCTTTTGTGGTCTTAGCTCTCTCCAATAGAGCGGGTGCATTAGTTACCGATCTCTTGGCCGCTTCATGGAGTTCTAAGAAAGTTTGGAACCTGAGATTTTCCAATAAAGCTCTATAGACTGGGATCATTCCGTTGATGCACAAGTCCACGAGTTGTTTTTATGTGACATTCGGATCATGGCAATCCAAGGCCTGAACCCTGAATCTTTTCACATAATCGTTAGGATGTTCGTTGCTCCTTTGAAACATCCTTTCGAGATCAGAGAGGGTGACTTGCTCTGAAACGAAGAAGTATTTACTGTAAAAAGCATTAACCATTTCTCCCTAACTTTTGATACTTCCTGGTGCGATGTTGTTGTACCAGGTATATGCTCTACCCTTCAGAGACTTTGAAAATTCCTACAGACGGACAGTATGGTTGTGCTCATGTTCACCCAGTGCTTCCAATAACCAAGAAACATGTTCTCGAGCGTTGCCTGTTCCATCATAAAGTGTGAAGGTTGGAGAGGTGTAACCTTTTGTCAAGAGGAATTCTTTGCATAGTAGCAGGGTATGGAGGTTGGTGAAGATGCTCAGAAGGCATTTTTTCTTTTCCACGATCTTCTAAGAGGCGCTCCAGGTCCTCACGAGTGATGAAACTGGATGGTTCTTTCATTGGTGGATCATCTGTAGCCTTGGGAACTTCCTCATCATCTACTACATGGATTGGAGTGACTTTGGGATCAGCGTCTGAAGACTTTTCTTTAGCTTTTCCTCTCTCTTGAGCTTTCTCTGACATCTTGTCTGTAAGAGTCTTGAGATAGTTGAATAGCTCCTTCTGAGTAGCAGCCATGTCAGTCTGATTTTTGGCAAGAGTTTCTTGTACCTTCATGAGATCACCTATGGTAGGTGGATTTTCTCTGACTTCTTCGGGATACCGACCGAAGAGTGGATTATTGATGGCGTCGGCACTGCCGCTTGCAGGGGTGATCACTGGAGCACCAGTGCTTGGAGGAGTAGTAGTGACAGGTTGCACCGGGGGAGTGGTAGTGGCAGGTTGCACCGGAGGAGTGGTGTTAACAGTAACACTAGAGCTTGCAATATTAGAAGCGGGTGTTGAATCCGGGTTGGTAACTGAACCGGACCTAAGACCGACCATCTTTGTGATAAGTGAATTTTCAACCGAGAGAATGATCTCCCACCGTGGTCGCCAATCTGTAAATGGGGCAAAACGATTTGCTGGTTTTTACGGAATTGAGGAGACGACCATGCGGAGGAGACTCCTTGAACCGAGCGAAATGCTTAACCTCACACAGATGCACTATAAGAAGGGAGTGTTTTGAATTCGAGAGATCAATCTGTAGTACTCTGGCCTAAACCAAGACAATGGTCGTTCCAGAGTAAATTCGGTCACAAGAGAGGATGTGTCGGTCTGTAGGAGGGAAGCTGAGAAATGTGTGAGATCAATGGTGATCGAAGATTGTAGGTGTGTTATGTATTCTGAAAATAAGATAAATTCTGAATGACTGAATTTGCTCTATTGAGAGTGGGATTGTTAATCTCGTGTTGTCGGTTTGACCTGAGATTATCCTTGTTTCAATCATGATTCCGAGATTTATTTATATTGCTGGAATTGAAAACACCATGATCTCATGAAGTGTGACAGTTGATGGAATCAAAGAATGGGGAAGTGGAAATCGTGCTAAAACCGGTTGCTCAACGTGCGGAGACTTGGTTGATTTTCCATCCACTACTTTGTTAACTCCTTCAACTGATTGCACGACTTGCTCACATTCTCATCGTGTGTATGAACACACGTGCCGTAGACCGCCAGACCAAAATCCTAGTTAATATCCCCCATGTAACACGATTGATGTCTCGTGTGATTGTGGAGTCACAAGGCGAGACGTGTATTTAGTTAGTCAGTTGCTGACTTCATGACTTCATGGGACGATGAGTCCTTGTATTGTTGAGTCGAACGTGGTTTGGAAATATTCTGAGACTCATGAATTGAACATGTCTGTTGAGACAGAGATATGATGTGTGAATAAGTTAACGTGAGCAAATATTGCTCATTTGATGAATTGTTGAATATTGATAGTTGAACCAATATTCTTTGATTTGAGCAAGTATTGCTCATCTGAGCAAATATTGCTCGTTTGATGAATTATGGTAGCATGACCAAATAAATTATTAAATCAGAATACTGGAAATTGAACCGAGTATGATAAATAAAATGTTGATCACGGGATCAACATAAAATTATTAGCGTTTGAATCTGGAATCATTAACCTTGGACTCAAAACCCTAATTTGATAAATTGATGATCTATTGGTGGTTTATTGAGAATTAACCACAGAAAAGGAGGGACCGGCTACATGGGATTATGGGTCGACCATGTAGTGCCCAGATGCTCACGTGAGCAAATATCAAGATCCCCTGAAGACCAGTTAATTTGTTGATGAAAGGATGATTAAATGCTGGTTTAATCATTTATTAAAATAATGCTGAACCTTAGGTGATAAAACCCAATTAATTATAAAGAGATAAGGGACTGACCAAGGGGTCATGAAACCGGCCCTGGGTGTTCACGGGATCAAATGATGATCGTTCCATGAAGTTCCAAGTTGTTTGGAAGAGTTTTGGACCTAATACGTGCAATTGTGCAAATTAGGTCAAATCATGAGAATACGTGGGACCGGATTCTTGCAAGCCAAAGAGCCAACCTTGGTCGGTCAAGGTAACATGCTCACGTCACCAAAGTGTCCGTATCTCAATTCTGAGAATTTTGATATTTTCTGGTGTGCGTTTGAGCCACATTTTGAGAAAATATGAAGAAATCAGGGTTTTTTGCTGAAACCGTCAAAACCTTCATGAGATGAAAGAAAATAATAAAAAATGAGGGAATCATGAAGTGTGGGACCGACTATGGCCAAGGCATGACCGGCTGGACAAGGAGCCCGGTCCCACGGTGTTTTCCCTAATTTTTATAATATATTCATGATTTTAGGGAAATATGATAAAACCAAAGAGTTTATTGAAACCAAGGAGTTTTGTTGAAATCAAAGAGTTTTCATGAGATGAAGGAAACAAAACTATTAATAATAATAAAATAAGGGCGTGTGGGACCGGCTTGAGCATGGTTGGCCGGTTAGGGCCCGGTCCCGTGAGTTTTCCCTTATTTTATGTATTATTTCATGATTTGAAGGGATTTTCATAATTTTGAAAGAATTTTCATAATTTGAAGGAAATATCATGAAATCAAGGAATTTCATAAAATCAAGGAAATATAAAAATAATAATAATAGTAAAATAAGGGGTTTGTGGGACCAGCTAGGACATGACCGGCCAGCTTGGTCCCGGTCCCGCAAGTTTCCTTAATTTTATGTATTTTTTGTGTATTTTCCCATAATTTGAAGGAATTTCATAATTTGAAGGAAACATCATGAAATCAAGGAATTTCATGGGATTAAGGAAACATGAAAAATATAATTATAATAAAATAGGGCATGTGGGGACAGCTATGGCCCAGTCCCACGGGTTTCCCTAATTTTATATTATTTTTCATGGGATCAAGGAAATATCATGAGATTAAGGAGTTTTCATGAGATTAGGGAAATAATAATAAAATAATGAGGAACCATGAGGTGTGGGTCCGGCCGGGATCAAGGCATGGCCGGTTGGCCAATAATCACGGCCCCATAATATTTTCCCTAATTTTATATTATTTCCTCAGTGTGAAGGAAACACCATGAAACTGAGGAGTTTCCTCAAAACGAAGGATATTTGTTCAAATGAAAGGATTTTCATGAGATCAAGGAAAATAATAAAATATAGAATTTGGACGTGGGACTGGTCACGGCATGACTGGACGTACGGTGAGCCAGTCCCCTAGCGCCTTGACTATTATTTTATTATTTTCTTTCCTATTTGCATAGGTTCATCGTCTCGTCGTATTTTGAAATACTTGTTTGTTCATTCAGGTGTTTGTTAACCTGGCTTGATTGGGGTATACCCAAACTAATTTGGGTATACCCAATAAGACAAAATAGGGTCATTTTGAAGTAAAAGAGGTTACCCCTTAACCAAATATTTTCAAAATGGAAAAAATGCCCTTTTATAATTAACACTAAAAAATTGATTAGACTAATTAATTGAGTTTAGATAAAATTTTTGAAAATAAAAATTCAGTAGATTAAACCTTTAATCCGTCTTGTGAGTTCGATTAAGATCAAAAAATTTGGTTTTCAAAAATGTCAAAGGTCGGCAAGGTAGAGGTTTGAATAAGGTGTCGGCTATATATGGCCGGCATGGTCTTTGTTTGCATAAAATGCCGACCAATTTTAGCCGGCAAGGTATTTAAATGAAGAACATGCCGACTTTATTTTTTTTTGACACACAGGAGATGGCTATTGAAAAATATTAGTCGGCAAGGTCTACAAAAAAAACCCCGCCGGCGGTTGAAAAACCCCGCCGGCGGTATAAGTCGGCAAGGTATTTAAATGAAGAACATGCCGACTTTATTTTTTTTGACACACAGGAGAGGGCTATTGAAAAATATTAGTCGGCAAGGTCTACAAAAAAACCCCGCCGGCGGTTGAAAAATACCCCGCCGGTGGTACAAGTCGGCAAGGTCTTCAAAAAATACACAGTCGTCGCCATGGATGTTATGAAAAGTCGGCAAGATATGCATGTTACGACCTTGCCGACCAAAAACACAGAAATCATAATTTTCGATTTCCAACCTAACATAACAATCAATCACACAACACAATGATGGGTTTGAGTTTAAACATCATTTATAGTCTTCTTTTATTGGTAGAGTCAACAATTTTTTTGGAAAATCAAAGTTGAAGATTTTTATATGACTTTGGTTGATGGAAGATGAAGAAGAAGAAGAAGAAGAAGAAGAAGAAGAAGAAGAAGAAAAGATTAAGAGTTGTTTAGTTTTTTAATTTTAGGATTAATGAAATTAAAAAATGAGTTTATTTTTAAGATTTAATTAGTTCAAGGGTATTAAAGTAAAATCACCCTTTTTAATAATGACACACCATGTCCCCTTGAAATTTGGTGTACCCCAATTAATCTGGGTATACCCCAATCTCGCCAGGTTTGTTAATGCATTATTTGTCGAATACATTTACACCATTTTGGTCGGGGCTTACTCGAAGGTAACTCAGACGCCCGTGTGTTGAATATTTATTACTAACCCATGGAATTCTGCTGGGAAGAACCATAAATTGAAGTAACGAAATATTATGAAAATATTGAATATTTTCCAGGGATTTGAATCTATTGATTTTGAGAATAATTAATTAATGGCTCTATACTAGTACGATCGTCTAGGAGCGTTAATTATTCAGGAATTGAGTGATATGAGCTTGTTGAAGCGTCATACTTCTTTCATATAGTCAGGGAAAACATTGTTACATCCTGAAGACGTTATTGCTCTATACTAGCAGGCAAGCTGTCTAGGAGCCGTCTAATCTTTCGATTCTATATAGAAGTAACTACGAAATTGCTCGATATTCATGAGATATGCCGTTGCCTCGGTGAGAGACTACATATCTATATATACTCCGAGAGACAAGTATTCTCGGTCGAGATTCTCATAGCATGATCTTTCATGCTTTCGATAAGAGACATGAGCCTCAATCTTCATCTGATTGCTGGATCAGGAATACATATAATTATGGGTTTACGATTTTGGCCTTTGTCGAAAATCCACCATCTACAGATATCTTCACCTTCAGTTGCACAACTCTCCATTGGAGAAAGCTCTGACTCGGAAGATGATCAACCGTTCGAGCATTTGGGAAAAGTCGAAGCCTTGATGAAACTCACATAAAAACCTGGGGAGAGCGCCCACGAATTCGTCGGAAGGTTTCGCACTCAGGAAAGTCTTATTCCCCCTGATGCATATGTATTACCAACTTTCAAATATGCTACCCTAGTCCGGGGACTCAGTTCTGCTCAAAACCTAGCTATCACTAAATGTTATGAGTGGTTAGTCTCACCTCAGAAATACTTCACCAAATGGTTAGACGCAGAACCTCTCCAAATCCATCATCTCACTAACACGGTCATTGCTAGGATAATGACTGAGTTTCACAATCGATATCCTAAATATTCTCCTTTACACGAGTGTCCACATGTGCCGCAGAATTGGAAAGCTCCACCAACATGGAATCCACGAGGAATTCCGAACCAACAGAAAATATTCAGGGCACGAGCAACCAAACCTAACAAATTTCATGAAGGAGATTTGGTTCTTAAGGCAACTAGACGCAATTTGCATTCCATAAAGAGTTCTAACTGGGAAGGGACTTTTATGATCGCTAAGTCAGTTGCTGGAGGATACTACAAATTTTCTGATATCAAGGGCAAGACAAGTATACCAGTGATTCATGAGAATTGGCTCAAGATTTTCGATGCATGAAGCATTCAAAAATGGGTGTTTTATGTCCAAGACAAACGCTCAAGACTGACGTTTGCATCTTAGGATTTTCTTTTGCCTGTAATTTCAATTCCTTCAAAACGTTTGCAATACTTGCATCCAGTATTTGAATTCAGCAATTTATCAAAAGTTCTTTTATTTAAGAAAATCTCTATCAAATCCAAAATCCAAAAGAAAATCCTCAGTCACCCATAAATTCAAAACCAACCAAAAATCAAAACCAAAGTAAAATCTCACATCTCTCAGAAGTTCAGGAGATTATGGAAAGAAAACTAAAGAAGCCATCAAAGTATGATTTCTGCTTCTCAGCGTTCTCCAAGACTTGCAAAACCGCTTTCTCCGACTCCAGCTTTTTGGTCAGCTCAGCAATCTCAGTTATTTTCTCCATCACGGCATCACTAGTAAAAGGGATGTTCTTCACTACTGCTTCCTTGATGGTTGATGGTATTTTATATAGTGGTAAGTAGAGTTGTCGTTCACTCGGACTTGTTGAAATCGATTCTAGGTTTTAATAAAGAAAAATAATAAAAATAGAGAAAATATACAATTTATGTCACAAGACGAAGAGAGTTACTGGGACTCGGGATTCCACCAATTCTCACATTCATGCGGTTCATCTATTAATTCCGGACAATTAAGGCTCATAAAGTAACAAACATCGACTCTAATTCTTTGCCAAGGTAGATTTTATAAAGAATTATATGTAATTCACAAGCATGACGCATCTAAAGTACCTAAGACTAAGCATACGACATCTAACGAATTCACAAATAATCAATAAAAATCATGAATCACTTATAATAGTGCAAATAGTCATAAAGGAATTAAATAGAATTACCACATGGGTGCAAAACAGCTTCCTCTGTCGTCCCAGTGATGGGTTCTAGCTCATCATGTTGGAAACACGCTCAAAAATCATTATTAATGCTCAAAAATGGTTTACAAATGATGAACATGGAGAAAAGATGAAAAGCCTGATTTGTAACAGTTTTAATTGTTACAAACGGACTGTTACAGAGAACGATACATGTAAAGTGTTGTTGTTTCTATAGTTTTAAGACTGTCTTCCGTATTACGACCCACGCCTGTGAGTCGTATCACTGTAGCATAAACGACGGTCCCTTGTGCGTTGATGTTCTTCGTGTTCTTCAGCAGCAGCAGAAATGGTGGTTTCCTACCACTTGATTTTCTCGACTTTCTGATGCTCTGCAACTCTCCCAATCTCTCCGTAACCCTTCTGTGGTGCACGAGTACCCTTTATATAGCCATAGACACCAAAAAATCTCGCTCCATCACTGCCAAAAATCCTCCATTACTCGATATATCTTTTACTGCCATTTTACGGAAATATTTCCTTATTCTTCTCTTGCACGCGTCTGTAGCTGTCCAAATTAGTTGAACTTGTTGGATAGACGTCCCATATTAATTTAAACACGCTCTGCCTCACTCAAAATCCAATCGACATATACAATCCCGTGAATATCTCTTCTCGGCACATGCTCTATGTCTTCTCCTCGCGAATTATCTAGCCAAAAGTAGACGTCGTATCGACCCATACCAACCCTGTTAGGCCCAAAGGTAGCTACCCAAACAATCACAGCCATTTAGTCTCACGGGAACAACTTCAAAATCGCAACCCTAGTTCTTCCCCGTGAAACCATTTTTTCCCGCCAAAAATAATTTTCAAACGAGGAAGAAAGGGTTGCCCCTTATCCAAAGTGGGAGTCCGAATAGCAAATGTCCTCCGGGGGTGTTCCGAGCAACTTTTCGAGCCGAATTTTCCAACAATCTTTATTTCCAAAAAATACCTACAAACACACAAAACACCATAATAAGGACAAAAACGAGTACTAACAATATGAAACATTGAGGACAAATTAGACCCATAAATGCGTCTATCAATGGTGTTGATCTTCTGACGAAGCCACTTCAAGTTAAAGCCAAGTCTCTCAGAACTCTCCAAGTTGTACTCCCAATCAAAGAGTGCATCTCGAGTCACAGTATTTCTGGCCCTGGTTCGTATATCATCTATAACACGCAATATGTTTCCTAATTGCATTGTCAAGAAGTAGCTACGTTCAGGATCTCTCGTAACAACAATATGACCGTACATCTTCCACAATTTCTCATACATATTGGCATACCCAGTGGGAACGCTGAATCCGCCAACAGATACATGATACGGGAGTAAAGCACCAAATGGAGGCTCACAAATAATCCCTGCATTGGGATATTCATGTCTTATTATACGATTATCGACTATTGGAGCATCCTCTATGGTCATTGCAACATCTTATTCTGGGACAGTCTCTTCTGTTCTTGGCTCGGTTTCAATAGCAACTGGAGTCTCAGTTTCCTCCACGGCTTCAGCGATATTCTCATAACCCGGAGGTGCAGAGCTGATGATGTCACTGCTTTGATTCACCATATTGCTCGAATCACCAACATTGGTTCTGGTATTCTCTACTTCGGTATTCGGCGCCTGATACGAAGATTACATGAGATTAGGAGGATTCAAGCATGGGGATCAAAGGAAATCATAAACTCTAGCATGTAAGTGAACTAACACTATCTAAGTTCTTTATTATGCATCAAAGACATGGGAAAATGGTGTGGAAGTCATGAAACACGTTTTTCGACAAGCTCGTCTGAAGAAGTTTTACACTTCCCTTATAAAAAGGCAAACTGGGAGCAATTGGTAATGAATCTGAGGTTGAGTCATATACCGTTCTCTTCGTATGGGTGATTTCTATAACATATAAAAATTTCATAGTAATCGGATAAACGAGTAAGGAGTTATAGCCAAAACATTGGACTACATGCCAGCTGAAAAATTCCTGGAAGTTGACTATTTCGTAGATTTCGGCCCCTAAACATGCTCAAAACTCCAAAAGCTTCATTAATAAAGCTTGGAAATTTCCTGGGAATAAGGATACATGGGTAGATTGCGAAAATATGATGTCGTATGAAGATTTTATAGCGGTTTTTCTAAAAGGCTGAGTTCTGAATTTTCTGATGACGTATTTCATTAAAGTTTTCTCACTCATTCGTGTGGATTCTCATTCATTCAATCTCAAATCAGCAATATTATACTTCCATGAAGAAAATATGAAGTGTGTACCTACTTGAGGAGTCTCCAAGTCAGTCGAAGGGTTAACAAGGTCGGCATTAACATTGGGAGCATCATTACCTCCATTCGGTTCTAACTCTTGAAGGTTCCCGTTCTCACCATTATTTGAAGACGAATGAGAAATCTGGCCGTGTCGACTTTCCATAAAAATCTCCTCCTGGACGCATCAACAATAATCAACATTATTTCATTCAAAGAAATCCCGAAATCACTTACACAAAAGGTGTTGATGGGTGAAAACTACTCCTGCCGAATTTGGTAATTTGGGGTGTGGATGAGGAATGAATCTAAACCTTCAACAAATGCACTGCGCGGTGAGTGCTTGTAGATTCGAGAGATCAATCTGTGCAAGTCCGGCCTAAACCAAGAAATGGCCGTTCCAGACTTGTTTCGGTCACAAAGTGAAGGAGATGGGGTTGATCTTAGGGAGGGAAGCGAAGAAGGTGTTGAGATTGTGAAGGTGTTGGCTTGCTTATGACTTGTAACAGAAAGATGAGCAAGCTTACGGTTGATGCAAGCAGGCTCTGAGTGTTTGAATACGGTTTGTATTAACACTTGGTTTCTGTCGACTGAACTTGTGTTGTTCTGTCGTTTCTTGTTGTTGTTTGAAATAGGGCGGAGAACCTATTTATACAAGTCATTGAGCCTCATTCACGTTTCTCGTGGGAAGTGGAGGTAGTGGGATGATGGAGTGGTGGAGTTGTGTGTCGGTAGCATAGACCGGTCTTGCCCACTTCTCCAGTTCATCTCTAACCGTCCATGACTTCCTAACACGTTCTTGTAATGGCGTGTTGCACGCTGCACGCTGTAAACCGCCAGACCAATACCCCAAGATGTATCCCCGCTTTGTGACATGATTGATGTCTGGAATGTGGATCGTGGATCCACGGAAGATAGCATGTAATGCTGAATTGAATAACTGCGTTATTCAGAAAGTCGATACTTGTGAAGTATCGTGTGTATTTCATGCAGGTACTGCATTGTGGTGTGGTAAAGTGATGGGTAATGACTCCTCACTAACCAAATAACTCCAGACCCGTGGTTGTATAACCAAGCTGGTGAAGTCGGACGGATGAGATGATGTTTGAGACACTCATCTGCGACCGTTGATGAAATCAGGGTTTTTAAAGAGGTGCGCAAGCATCACTCTTCAGCTTGGTCGAAACCAAGCATGGGAAGGATTTTGTGGAGGACCGACCATACATGCGTGTTGACGGCATGATGGTGTACACGTCCATGTCTCACCGTCTCATGGAGATGCAATCTAGGCCACTCAATTTGACCAGTCAAAGAGGAGCGGTTGAGATCGGTTTCGCGGCGAAATCCCTTGCCGCAAAGGAATTGGTAACCGCGTGTCATCCCAAGTTTGGGCGCGCGCCCAAGACGACCCATCTTGGTCGGTCTTGGTCGATCATACCACCGTGTAGGTGGTAGGTTGGTGTTCACACCTATACCTGATTATCCCATGAAAACGTGATCTAAGCCATTCAAATCATCCGGTGAAGTTGAGCGGTCGAGATCGGTTTAGGATTTGGGAGTGTAACCGCACGAGTTTGGGCGTGCGTTTTGGGTTGGCCGGGCATGGTATGCCTTGGCCGACCGCAAGAGAGAGGTAGATGGGCCCACGGTGGTCATGCTTTGGTATGACCGGCCTTGGTTAATCCAATCTGTGACCCTCCATTCGTACGGAGAAGATGGACGCGCGTGATGACTTGAAACCCTAATTTTGGCTTTCAAAGCCGCGCAACCATGCTCTTTTGGGCGACGAATTTGTTGTAACCAACCATGGTTGGCTTTGACCGATTGGTCAAGTGTGTAGGCGGTCACACGGTGATCGTGTTGACATGCTCACAGGCCCTTCGAGTCTACATCCGCACCTTCGTCCAGCACTTGCGAAGATGGATGGATGAGACTGTTTTGCGGCACATGTAATATGCCGTAAACCCTAATTTAGGGTTTTCCGTCCATAATGCTTGGTATGGACGGTTTCTTGGCAAGCAAAGCCAATGGTCGACCATGCGGGGTCGGGCTGTGTGTATTCCATACCGCTTGAGGGTGATGGAATTGATCTGTGGTCATCCAATCATGCTTGTGGAGTTGGATGACTAGCGATCGAATCATATCCGGCAAGCTAAGGCCGTGGGTATTCCATACCATGCTTGGGGTGATGGAATTGATCTGTGGTCATCCAATCATGCTTGTGGAGTTGGATGACTGCGATCGAATCATATCCTGGAGACCGATCAGATCAAGTCCGGGATGCTCAATCGGGCTAATATAACACACCGAGAGGGGCTCAATCGGGCTAATATAACACACCGAGAGGGGCTCGGGCTAATATAACACACCGAGCATCAGCACATGCATTTATTTCGTACATGGTTTCATTATAGTGCTTGGAGGTTCGTGTTACTCTATATATGAGTAACACTCAGTCTCATGCCACTCGATAATGATTCATTATAGTGCTTGGAGGTTCATGTTACTCTATAAGAGTAACACTCGACTGTCATGCCACACCGATAATGAGTACGGAAATACAAGGTCGATATGAAATTCACAAGAAGGGATTGTTGCTACATGATCCATTCTTGGTGAATTAAGTGAGGAATATCCAACACTTATAAATGGCTTTATCTTTTACAAGATGTCACGCATGATTTTTTTTTGGGTTTTTTTACAATTTTAACCTTAAACGAAAATCCACCATCAACATTAAGTCCTCGCCTAGCACACAATGGTTACACTATTGTGTGGTAGGCATGAGATGGTGACGATTAAAGATAAAACTTATGAGACAATGTTAGATGTTACCGGGAGAGACGGGTCGTCTGTTCTTCGAGCATGTCACGTTCAAGAGACGTCCGAGAAAAGTGTTCCCCTAGCATAATGTCGGTCTTGCACTGCTTCGATCGACCTTGCTATGACCGGCTTCGGTCGAGGGCTATTGCGCCCGCTTCGTTCAATCGTGGGGATGTGCCTAATCGACTGATCATTGCGCCTTGCCTCGTTCGTGGGGTTCTGCGCTGCTTGATCGAACGTGGGCTTGTTGCGTCTGCTTCGGTTGAAAGTGGGTCCACTTGTGTACATGCTTCAAACGTCGGCCATGTGCTTCGATCAAACCGGCCCTGTGTGTGCGCCGACTTGAGACTTGAGCAATACCGGTCTTGAAACTTATACTGGGATCAAATCAATACCGGACATGCTTGAACGATGTTTGGACCGGCCATTGTGTGCTCGATGTGAGTTGTGTCTTGCCGTGTGTGACTACACTTCTCATGTGCTTTCATACAAGTTCTAACTCCTGTCTTTTATTTCATTGCGGTAGAAAGAAAAGAACTCCCGTTGATATGTCTTCCGAAGATAATCTTTGGTGGAAGTGTTGACAACCTCAAATACATGCCGAACATTGATGATGAGTTGTTCACCGCGCTCTCTCAACTATATGAAAATATTCGTTCCACGGGATAACCCTCCTCCTATCGACTTCGGGGTTTTTCATGCTCTCTGGATCCTCATGAAGGATGAATGAGACGCACGTTGAGCAATGAGTACATCAAAGACAACTTGACCGGAGCGCATTATTGGTGTAGCTTGAATGTTGAAACGACTCGAGAGGATGTTAAAGTGGCTTCTGGTGCGAATGTTGAGGTAGATCCTGGAGACAGTGTTGAAGCAGGATTCTGAAGTGAACAGGGTCCCGGAGAGAGCATTGAGGCGGCTCTTGGATAGACCATTGAAGCAGCTTCTGCTGGAGGAAGCGTTGAAGCGGAGCGGCTCTTCAGTTCGATTTACCCTTGCGAATTCCATGATTCTTGACTGACCATCTTTCTCGTGTTGAAGAAGCCTTTGACTGAAGGTGAAGGAACTTCATGCTGAGCCTCAGTCCCCAAGCGTGGTTTACATGGTTTGTTCGTAGTGGTCGTTGTCGAGCCAGATATAGAATATCTTGGGCATTGATTGTGGGAGTCGTGCATGTGGTACTGGAGTTGGAGTCGGCGGACGCGCGAGATGTTGTATCTCGGTAGTTTTCCTCTTGCTGCGCTTGAGGAACCGCTTACGTAAGGTGAAGGTTGTATCGCCTGTTGGTGAGATATATGCCCCTACAAACATTATGAGGCTCTTCATTACCGGCAGGCCTGGTTCTTTCTATCAGGGCATATGTTGTTGTAGATGAGAGTTCAACAGCTCCAGAGGACGACCAAAAGTGCGGATTCTCCAACATAGCATGATAGACATGTACCACTGTCTGATAAAGTGACTCGCCCGGATCTTGTTCGACCACTGTCTGATAGAGTGACTCGCCCCGATCTTGCTCGATATGATGCGTGGACATCGTTATCTTCTTGAGGCTGCTCCCTTGAGGTATCGGCTTTGCATCATGCTCGTACATCCTTATCTGGTTGTAGCCGCAACATCCATCCATGGAGGAGAATATGCCATGTCCGCTGGTTGCATCTGGTCTCACGCTGGATTGCCTCAGAGATTATCTGACCGGCTTGCATCGGAGATTGTATGAATGATTACACAGGGTCGAGCTGATGGAGATAGGCCTAGGAGATTCCTTATCGTCGAGCTCATCAGTTGTGGAGTTGGTTCCCTCTTGCAGCAGTTGTGGAGCATCTAGCACTTGCTCTTGTGGTTCATTGTTTGTTGTAGCATTCCGTTGGGTGGAGAGACTGGGTGTCGGTCTTTCTTCGCTAATTGATAATGGCGCTTTCGGTATACCGTTTTCCCTTTTTCTGTCACGACTCACCATAAAAGTTCGTTCCCTCTTCGTGTGAACGTGGGTCGTGGCTTCACAGGATGGAGAAGAATGCTTCGTCAGCAAAATGCATCGTGGGTACTAGCCCTCAATGATGCAAGACGGTCTTTTTCCTGAATTGACGCCCACATGGGGAGTGGGATGCAACGAACTTGTCTGATTCTTTCCACGGAGCTTCTCCCGTATGTCTTTGGTTTGGTTTCTCTCGAAGTCCGTCATTGTGGTAGGCTTCGTACGACCTTGCTCGGGAGAGCCTTGGATGTCCCGAGAATCTTGAGAGTAATGAAGACGATCCTGTGTAGATAAGGGTCGTCTTGAACTCTGAATCCTTGATGCGTGCGGTGACATGTAGGTGACGGTCGTGACCTTCCTCTGGTTGATAGCAGCAAAACGTCTCCGCGCGCTGATTCTTCGAGAGATGTGAAAGTTTGCATAAACTTTCCACTAGAGAAACCGCTTCCCGATCCACCGGCCTCCGGTTCATAGTGAAACTATTGACTTGAGGAAGATCGTTGTGAGGATCGGTCCCCAGTGTAGGAGCCTCCATGACAGACCGGCCGAACCAGAGTGAAACTATTGACTCGAGGAAGATCGTTGTGAGGATCGGTCCCATGTAGGAGCCTCCATGACAGACCGCTCATATTTGATGTCGCTTCTTTGATCGAGTCCATGTAGGTCCGTGCCATTGAAGTACCTTCTCCCGTGCGTTGAATTCATTCCTTGTGGCTCCGTGGGTCACATTGCGGGTCATGTGGAAATCGATCAGTTAATGTCTTAAGAAAAGTGAGTACCTCTTTACGAGTTGCGGCCATATCCGTTTGAGTCTTGACAAGAGCTTCCTTTTTCCATCAAGTCTAATAATGGGAGATGGTCCTCCTCTCGCCCCTCCGGTTCTCGTCCCGATGAAGGAGTGGAAGTTGTTGCTCGGTGACTACCGGAGGTGTTACACTTGATGAGATGCCGACTTGCAGCTGCTCCGGCTCTGGTGATGGGAGGTGTTGTAATATCACCGCCGAGTGATCGAATTGAACGTTCCCATCCTCTCGTACTCACGTGTTACTTGATTGATCTCTCCTTCCTCAAGCGTTTCTTCACGGCTTCGACAAGGATCTTGAGATGTAAATCTTCCAAATAGGATCCGTAAGCTGCGGGCTCCATTTCTTTATCCGGTAGACGTTGTAGTACTCCGGACAAGTCCTCTCCTCTGTGGAGTTGCCTCGGTTCTTCATTGTCGACTGGACCATGTTTTTCATCTTTCCTGAGTCTCATGCGGGCTCTTTTTTCCTCTCCACCGGCAAAGGTGTGACTCCTGGCTAAGGATTCAGCGTTTCTTGCACTGCATGAGTAGATGCACGCCGACCCTTCTTGTAATTGTGATGTTATATCATTCAAAAGGCGGAATGTTTCGGTCTACCTTCTGGTGATACCGGCTTGATTTGCCAAGACATCCTCCAACGTTCCAGCTATACTTCCCATGATATCTGAACCGCCTGTGGTCTCCGAGTGAGGATACATCATGACACGAAAACCGAAGAATTGAGAATTCGATTTTTTTTTGTAACCGATAGATCAACCTCCCACTGTGGTCGCCAATTGTTGATGGGTGAAAACTACTCCTGCCGAATTTGGTAATTTGGGGTGTGGATGAGGAATGAATCTAAACCTTCAACAAATGCACTGCGCGGTGAGTGCTTGTAGATTCGAGAGATCAATCTGTGCAAGTCCGGCCTAAACCAAGAAATGGCCGTTCCAGACTTGTTTCGGTCACAAAGTGAAGGAGATGGGGTTGATCTTAGGGAGGGAAGCGAAGAAGGTGTTGAGATTGTGAAGGTGTTGGCTTGCTTATGACTTGTAATGAAAAAGATGAGCAAGCTTACGGTTGATGCAAAGCAGGCTCGAGTGTTTGAATACGGTTTGTATTAACACTTGGTTTCGTCGACGAACTTGTGTTGTTCGTCGTTTCTTGTTGTTGTTTGAAATAGGGCGGAGAACCTATTTATACAAGTCATTGAGCCTCATTCACGTTTCTCGTGGGAAGTGGAGGTAGTGGGATGATGGAGTGGTGGAGTTGTGTGTCGGTAGCATAGACCGGTCTTGCCCACTTCTCCGCTTCATCTCTAACCGTCCATGACTTCCTAACACGTTCTTGTAATGGCGTGTTGCACGCCGCACGCCGTAAACCGCCGAACCAATACCCCAAGTATGTATCCCCCGCTTTGTGACATGATTGATGTACGGAATGTGGATCGTGGATCCACGGAAGATAGCATGTAATGCTGAATTGAATAACTGCGTTATTCGTAAAGTCGATACTTGTGAAGTATCGTGTGTATTTCATGCGTGTGCGCATTGTGGTGTGGTAAAGTGATGGGTAATGACTCCTCACTAACCAAATAACTCCCGACCAGGGTTGTATAACCAAGTCAGGTGAAGTCGGACGGATGAGATGATGTTTGAGACACTCATCTGCGACCGTTGATGAAATCAGGGTTTTTTAAAGAGGTGCGCAAGCATCACTCTTCAGCTTGGTCGAAACCAAGCATGGGAAGGATTTTGTGGAGGACCGACCATACATGCGTGTTGACGGCATGATGGTGTACACGTCCATGTCTCACCGTCTCATGGAGATGCAATCTAGGCCACTCAATTTGACCGTCAAAGAGGAGCGGTTGAGATCGGTTTGCGCGTAAATCCCTTGCCGCAAAGGAATTGGTAACCGCGTGTCATCCCAAGTTTGGGCGCGCGCCCCAAGACGACCCATCTTGGTCGGTCTTGGTCGATCATACCACCGTGTAGGTGGTAGGTTGGTGTTCACACCTATACCTGATTATCCCATGAAAACGTGATCTAAGCCATTCAAATCATCCCAGGTGAAGTTGAGCGGTCGAGATCGGTTTAGGATTTGGGAGTGTAACCGCACGAGTTTGGGCGTGCGTTTTGGGTTGGCCGGGCATGGTATGCCTTGGCCGACCGCAAGAGGAGGTAGATGGGCCCACGGTGGTCATGCCGGGTATGACCGGCCTTGGTTAATCCAATCTGTGACCCTCCATTCGTACGGGAAGATGGACGCGCGTGATGACTTGAAACCCTAATTTTGGCTTTCAAAGCCGCGCAACCATGCTCTTTTTGGGCGACGAATTTGTTGTAACCAACCATGGTTGGCTTTGGCCGATTGGTCAAGTGTGTAGGCGGTCACACGGTGATCGTGTTGACATGCTCGGGCCCTTCGAGTCTACATCCGCACCCTTCGTCCGTACTTGCGAAGATGGATGGATGAGACTGTTTTGCGGCACATGTAATATGCCGCAAACCCTAATTTAGGGTTTTCCGTCCATAATGCTTGGTATGGACGGTTTCTTGGCAAGCAAAGCCAATGGTCGACCATGCGGGGTCGGGCCGTGTGTATTCCATACCGCTTGAGGGTGATGGAATTGATCTCGTGGTCATCCAATCATGCTTGTGGAGTTGGATGACTGCGATCGATCATATCTCGGCAAGCTAAGGCCGTGGGTATTCCATACCATGCTTGGGGTGATGGAATTGATCTCGTGGTCATCCAATCATGCTTGTGGAGTTGGATGATCATGATCGAATCATATCCGGAGACCGATACTGATCAAGTCCGGATGCTCAATCGGGCTAATATAACACACCGAGAGGGCTCAATCGGGCTAATATAACACACCGAGAGGGGCTCGGGCTAATATAACACACCGAGCATCGGCACATGTACGGGTATTTCGTACATGGTTTCATTATAGTGCTTGGAGGTTCGTGTTACTCTATATATGAGTAACACTCAGTCTCATGCCACACTGATAATGATTCATTATAGTGCTTGGAGGTTCATGTTACTCTATAAGAGTAACACTCAGTCGTCATGCCACACCGATAATGAGTACAGAAATACAAGGTGATATGAAATTCACAAGAAGGGATTGTTGCTACATGATCCATTCTTGGTGAATTAAGTGAGGGAATATCCAACACTTATAAATGGCTTTATCTTTTACAAGATGTCAGCGCATGATTTTTTCAGGTTTTTTTACAATTTTAACCTTAAACGAAAATCCACCATCAACAAAAGGATACTCACATCAACCTCTCTATTGATGCTGGATTCCTGAATTGTTCGTATAGAGGAAAGATGAAGACCGTCAATAACCGATGGAACAAAATTCTGAAACAAATTAATAGTGTTCTTTTGGGATCCTAATTACATGGACGAGAAAATCGCAACGACGAGAGAAGTGCAAACAACTCACCAAAGAAGCGGCTGGGGACTGCATATTATTCGCTATCATTCTGTAATTCACCCTGCTCCTGCTTTCTCCACCCTGAGGACTGTCTTGCCATTCAGAGAAGTCTACAGGAATTCGAGGCCTCACAGCACAACCGCCCTACAATGAATTAGTCGAAACAATTAAAGGTGCGATCACTATGCTTTTACCAAAAATCATAAGAAAATATCTACCTAGGAAGATTCTGGAGATGTTTTTCTTTTATCACCACTAGAAAGAGGTTTCAACCGTGGGCGATCCAAGAGTATTTTAGCAGAAGGACGTGTCGGAGATTTGACATCCATCACAAACTTATACAAGCGTTCGAGTTGTTGATTCCAGAATTCTGCATAACTTGGAGTTACGTAAATATCCCGGCCAGTAAAAGAAGACACATAATCGCTCCCTTCCACATGTGTGTTATCTAAATGAGCCTTCAAATACTCAACCAATGGTTTATTCATTTGATGACCTAGAGCACACTGATCGAGACCCATTTGTCGAGATGCTCTGTCAATATTATATTCTTCTACCTGAAATTCTCCTTGCATCACCGACACTATGTAATCAGGAGTGCAACTCAGCATGAAAGACTTCTCTCCATCACTCAACTCAGTACCAGATTTCAAAGTGACGATCTCCTTAGTATCATTGAAAGTGATCAATTATGAGAAGAAAGGAGGAATCGTCGTCCAGGGACGAAAATTGAATTCAGATTGAGTGTCTAAAATACTGGTGAGGTGTGTCCTTTTCCGTGGTCGCTTTGTAGACCAACGCATAATCCTAGCTCTATTTTTCTCAAAGATAGCATGACGAGCATCAATATTAGGTCCTTGTAAGACCCTACGAGGAATTGGAGCATATTTTTCAAGGTGCTCCCACATTAAAGCTTGGAGAAACATGGTATTAGCATATGTTTCAATCTTCATGAAGCCGTCGGAGACACTGGAGTTTACAACTAGGGAGTCTAAATTAGCAAATAACAAACCCAAAAATAGACTACCAATGGGAAGTTTCTCACCTTTAGCCATCTTTATAGCGAAAGGAATAACAAACGGTTTCAACAAATGTCCACTATCTTCAAGAATTTCTCTGGATAGCCACAAACATAAGAAGGCAGCAATGGTCAAAGTATCAGGTTCTTTAGGAATCACGTCTCTCGGCCACCAGTATCTCAACCATTCAGCGTAGCAAGACTTGGGTGGATCTTTGAGTTTGTGCATTGCAGCTTCCAACACACTAGACATCGCATTTTCCTCTACTGAGATTTATCCAGGGAAATTACCAGTAATGGGAAGATGTAACAGAGCGACTACATCTTCCAAAGTGACAGTGAATTCTCCCCATCTACATATGAATGTGTGAGTAGGAATGCACCAACGAGCAAGCAGAGCCACCATACCTGATATATCATGATTGATCACTAGATCCCCAGCTGAATAGCTCGTGTCACTTGTGCACGATCTTGCATAGTTCTTACATGGCTATAGCCCAGCATATGACGTGCCCATCCGGAGAAATGTGTCAAGGGTTTTCGTGAAAGTTTGAGTTCCACGTGAGAACCCAAATAGTGCTTCCCACTCAAACAGAATCTAATTATCGCCTGAGGAATTACCAACTTGTTCTGAGTTGTGCTTCTGGGATTTATGAGCAACCGAAATGCAGAACCTGAAGGACGCCTTTCGGGTTTGTACTGAAACACAAAGAATTCGTCATCAACATTTGGAATGTTCTTGGTCTTATGCTCATTTCTCCTAGAAGTCCTAGAACCATCATTTCTTGAAGATACATCAGCAGAAACCTCCTCTCCGGAAGAATCCTCTCCAGAATCATCATCTCTAGAAGATGTGTTTGTAGAAACATCCTCTCTGGGAGTTCTCTCTCTAGAAACATCGTCTTCAGGAGCGCTACTATGGGAATCAGTCATCTTGGAAAATTGTTGTGACATTCATACACGAATTTCATCAACACAATGGAAGTAAAGCAACAGAATATTTATATGCTCACATCAATGTCTACAAAAAATGGTAACCCTCAACTCTTACCTGTTTACGATTTCATGAACTGAGTGATAACACCGTAAAACTCTAGAAATTTACTCGTTTCTTCAAACCTGCAAGGACGAGCAACATTTAAAGTCAAACACCTGACTTTTCATGAAACCATGAATGCTTCATATAACCTTCTATGTGAACATCCGCTGATTTTTACGTGTACATACACTATAAAATCACCAAACTCATACATACACTACGAATTCATCAACTCATAAAAATATTATTTGCTTTCAACAATTTTCCATAAATCAAAGTTTGATTTCCCTTTTTAAAATAAAAACGTGAACAGGTCATGTAATAAAAAAAATTCGTGAGTTAATAACTCACGTAAATTATATAAAAAAAAAAACTTTTTGCTCATACGAGCATTCGTCTATAAAACGAGGGTCTTTACTATTTTTGTAAAAGTCTACATGTTTCAAACAAAGTTTTGAAAGTTCGCAAATAAATTTAATCATGAACTACAGGTCTTTTCAAAATTCCTTTAAACTCTAAGGATCATAATTTATTACTTCTACTACGAACAAACCTGCGTTCTCAAAAATATTTGTGAAAGTTCATGCTTTGAAAACAAATTTGGGCTTTCATGAAACCTCATAAACAAAATTTTCTCTACTGCAACTAGACCATGTCTATTCAATAATATATGTATCTCTTTCATATTAGGGATTTTTTGCTCGTTTCTTAAACTATTGAACGAACGCGCATACTTATTTTCAAAAGCAACAAAATTTCATAAAACCTACATCTACATACTCACATGAAATTTTGTTTTATGATCAACTCATGAAAATACCAAAACATACAGTAAAAAAAAAAAGTTCGGACATACCTGGTCGGCGCCGGTCGGAACTTGACCGGACGACAAACGGCGGTGATCGGCGGCGACTGAAATCCGGCAAAAAAAAACTTTTTCCCTTGATGCAACTCGCGTGAGAATGGTGAAGAGAGGGAGGTGCTTGGTCGATCAAAAATAAAAGAATTTTAGGGTCTCTTCCCTTTTATATTAATTTTATTTCCAAAACCTAATAAAACACGGGTTTCCCTTTTTGGACTCGGGCCCATAAATCCTAAATCGACCAAAACTGGACTTTTGACCGACCAAATCAGCGATGCTTCATCTCTCCGTGCTCACGGAATCACATTCTATCATACCATCAGGGTCCTCACCCAAATATTTGCTCGCATGACACCATTGGAGCAAATCGAGGATTCTGATAATACCTTTGTAGATCGAGTTCAACTACTGATCTCGTCGACTGAAAATCACCATTTTATGCTTACTTTGCGAACATGACTGTCCTCACTAAGCGGGGACTTAATGTAGATGGTGGATTTTCAACAAAGGGCAAAACCGTAAAATCATGATGCATGTTTCTGACACGACTTTCAGGAAAGCGACGATTCATATTTTACGAAGCCACGATGAATAGGTCTTTCGAAAAGCCTGCACTAGAGCGTTCGATCCTTGGCATTTCGTCGTGCCCTCTATGTAGAATAACATAATTGGGCGATTTCCGTAGATTGAGAATAATAACGCCTTCAGGACGTCGATGATACTCACTGTTCCCTGACTACATGAGAGAAACCCCCCTCTACATAGAAGAACGATTGGGCGGTTTTCCGTAAGATTGAGAGCAATAACGCCTTCAGGACGTCGGTGACACTCATTATTCCCTGACTATGTAGAGAGATCGTGTATAGATCCAGTCGGTTCTCCGTAAGATTGAGAGCAATAACGTCTTCAGGACACCGGCAACACTTGCTGATTCACTGACTATGCGCAAGAGCTTAAATTCTACCGTGACTTTCACCACTGAATTCCTAGAAGATAATCTATCTTATCTCATTACTCCTATTTCATAATCGAAATGGTAATAGATAAATGTATTACTTCAATTTCATGATCGAATCCACGACTGATCTCATGAAATGGTAATAGATATTACTCTGATTTTATGGTCGAACCCACGGCTGGTCTCATAAAATGGTAATATCGCCACTTATTTTATTACTCCGATTTCATGGTCGAATCCACGATCCCATGGAATGGTAATACCTATTTTATTATTCCGAATTCATGGTCGAATCCACGGCTGATCCTATGAATTGATAATAAAAACTACTCACTTTTATTACTCAGTTTTATGAATTAGTAATAAATACTCAACAATCGGGCATCTGGACTACCACCGAGTAAGCCCCATAAAATGGTGCGAGTGTACTCGACAATGATGCACGAACGAGCACCCAAATATGCGAACGCGCATCCAAAATATGGACAAATGAGGAATCCCGCACAAAACAGGAGAGAGAAAATAATAATGGAGAAGCGCCCATGGGCCGGGCCCACCGGCCGTCCGTGCCCTAGTCGTGGCCGGTCCCATGCTTCCTCCATTATTTTCCTTATTTTTGTTGTTTTCATAAACTCATGAAGACTCCTCCATTCCAGCAACTTTCCTTGTTTGAGCAAAACTCGTGGTTTCTCCATATTTTTGTGGGATTTCACAAAAGAAATAATAATATTAAATAGGGAAAGGTGTTGCGGGACCGGGCAACATAGCCAACCGTCCATGCCCTAGCCGTGGCCGGTCCCACACCTTTCAATCCCTAATCTTTCATAAATTTTTATTTTTCTCATCTTGTGAAACTCCCCAGTTTTAGCAAAATTCATGGTTTCTCCATATTTTCTCAAATATTGCGCGAACCATGAAAAACCCAAAAGTCAACATGGTCACACGACCAACTAGGCTACTCATGAAAAATACATTAAAATATTATTATTTTAATATTCACAAAATATTGATCAAACGAGCATACTTGCTCATTCGAGCAAAATCGAGGATTTCAATCAAAGATCGAACTCTTCTGAAAATCCGAAATATTGCTCAAACGCACATCAGAAAATGCTGAAACTCTCAGAGACACGAGCATTATGGAAACACGGGCATGCTCCCTTGACCGACCAAGGGCGGCTCTAAGGCTTGCAACAAGCCGGTCCCACACGTTTTCACACTTTTTGACCTAATTTGTGCAATTGCTCATATTGGGTCCAAACTCTTCACAACTAACTCAGAGTTTGTGCAAACGCCCACCAGCGGTCCCACGGCCACCAAGGGTGGTCTCACGCCATCTTGGTAGGTCCCTCACTTTTCTATAATTAGGTTTTCTCACCTAATGCTCAATCGAGCGCTATTTCAATAAATGATGAAACCGACATTTAATCGTCATTCATTCACCAGGTCAACTCATGACCCTGGTGTAACGCTCACTCGATAAATTGGGCATCACATGGACGTCCATAGTCCCATGGTCGGTCATGACCTATTTTCAGCAATTCTTCAATCAGTGAGCAATTGCTCAAAATTAGGGTTTCGAACAAACGCTCAACAAATCACCATTCTGAGCAAGTTCAAATACTAAATAAATTTACGTTAATCCAGCAAACAACACACGGATTAATTATATAATGTTCGGTAATCTACCAATATTTTAATATTTTATTGGGTCACGTCACCAATAAATAAATAATTTGTTGAATTGAGCAATACTTGCTCAATTGCTCGATGATCAGTAATTTATCAGTAATTCTTCTAATTGAGCAATACTTGCTCAATTGCTCGAATATTGATCCAGCTGTCAATATTCAGTAATCCACAGATTTGCTAAGTTTCTCGAATATTGATCCAACTATCAATATTTAGTAATTCGTCGAATACTTGCTCAATATTCAATAATTCGTCGAATTGAGCAATACTTGCTCACTTGCTCGAATATTATCCAACTAATTCGTTGAATTGAACGATACTTGCCCAATTTTCCAACTATCAATACTCTCCGTTGAATCGACCAATGCTTGCTCAAATGCTCGAATTTACAATAATTGCACACGAGCAATGCCAACATAAGAACTAACACGTTCAAATCCATGAATCGCTAAGCAATCGCCAATCATGTGCGATTCAACAAACTTAGATTCTAAATAGTCAACAACTGACTAATAAAATACACGTCTGTCATATAGACTCCACAATTCGTGAGACTTTAATCACGTCACATGGAGGATATCAATTAGGGTTTTGGTCTGGCGGCCTACGGCACGTGGATTCATCCACGATGAGAAATGTGAGTAAGTCGTGCAACGGTTGAGGGAGTTAGCAAAGTAGTGGGTGGACGGTTAACCAAGTCTCCGCACGACCTGGAACTGGTTTCACCACGATCTTCCACTTTCCCACGCTTTCACTCATGAAACCGTCACACTTACTGGGATCAATGTGTTCGCGATTCTGACAATATAAATAAGTCTATGGATCCGCGATTGAACAACAACAATTTTTCGAGCAATCACTCTCAGAAATTCCATCAATCGCTTAGAACTTATTCACAGAACTCAACTTCAACAGTTCATCAAATTTGCAGAAACCTTCAACACATCCACAATCCTTGATCATCATTGATCCCACACAATTCTCAGCTTCCCTCCTACAGATCAACCAATCTCCATCTTTGTGACCGAATTGACACTGGAACGGCCATTGTCTTGGTTTAGGCCGGAGTCCTAAAGATTGATCTCTTGAATCTAAGCACTCCCTTTGCAGTGCATCTGTGTGAGGTTCAACATTTTGCTCGGGTTAGGAGTCTTGACAGCACGCTCGACTCTTCACTTTCCTAAAAAACCAACGAACCGTTTTTTCCCATCCACAATCATATCATCCCATATCATAATCTAGGGTTTACATATACATCAAAAACCTAGGGTTTACCCCTTCAGGGGGAAACCACCATTATTCACCTTCTTTGTAATATGAGTAGCTAAATCCTTTGTCGATTAAGGATGAATTCAATGTTCTTAGCGTGAAGCTTTATTAATAATACAAATCTATTTGAAGTTTTTATCATCATCGTATGTTTATTCATTATATCTAGGTTTTATGATTGATTCTTAGATTGGTTTGGGTGCGCAACCATATTAGTCTATTTATCATTCTATTGCTAGTAGTGATTTGAACGATCCGTAATTGGCATGCATCTCATACACAAGTAGAGAACATGAGACCTTGCAGAGGGATTCTGTAAAGAAATCGTGTGTGGAAACAACACCAGTAAGTGAACCGAGCATACTGAGTTTAACTACTGAAATCAAACCTAAATTCAAAAACCTTAAAGCGTTCGAGTTACTCCTTGTAAGCGTACCTCAAGGCGGCTCAGTTGAATAGAATCCGGTGACTAAGCGTACCTATTATCCGGTGACACAAGGAGTATTGGGGATAGCTAAGCGTACTTGCTATTCTACGTTGGTGATGAATGGTTCTAACGGAAGATAGATAAGTATTCTAATCCTATTAACGCTTGGTAACGACAAAGGATTCCTTAATCATCCCTTTCTTCTTATTGTCTTTTTATTTATCTTAAAACCAATACCTCCTTTGTATTTTACTTTATTTTGCTTATTCAAATAACCTATCAATTACACAGATCTTTGTGGGAATGATCTCTTACTACTGCTATATTACTAGTTAATTAGTGGGAAATATCTTTATTAATTTGTCGTGCCTACGACATCCCCATACACAACCTGTATGGACAAAACATAATATAATTGCAAGTATGCGAACTAAATGATCCTTGATATATATATAGAGGTTATATCTCTAACCTCTTCTCAATCAGTATGCATATAGACAAGAGTCCGTGAATCTGATTGTTAAGAAGAGTACTTGGACGATCTCAAAAATCAATATCCAAGATCAATCTAGTCATATCCAAATAATTTAATCGGAAATCTGCCAAGTAATTAAACTTGTTATCTATCTTTCAAGATACGAATTCTACAAGAACAAGTCTCGTAATCGATCACAATTAGATGGATGTATCTACTAAGATTGAATACGTATAACTTGCGTAAATCCAATTATAAAGATAAATAATATAATACGAAAAATCAAAAATGCAAGACACCAGAAGTTTTGTTAACGAGGAAACCTCAATGTTAGAGCATAGCTCGGTTGAACCCACCAAGCGTTGGTATATCAAGTTTGGTTGTCATATTTTAGTATCAAAACTCATATCGAGTCGCTTTGATTAAATAATAGAGTCAACTTCGTTTAGGTTAGACTAGAAAGTATAGGAATGTTGAGACGTACAAGTATTCCTCCGAAGACCAAGAATAAGAAGAAGTAACGACTACGACGAAGACATCATCCTTCCTCTTGAGGTTAGTAATATTGACGTGATCTTGTTTCCATTCCTAACGTACCTTTAAAGTTGGATTATATTGAAAACATAATATGCGGAGCTGTATATATATAATACTCTAGTGGTTAAACTTGGTCATATCATTATGATCAAAGTGTCAAGGAATTTATTGAATTACGAAGTATAAACTCTTATCTCTTGCAACTTCGTAAATACGACATCAACATAATATTTGTATATAGTTACTTGATTATGTGAAAGATACTTAGAAAACTATGCATTATTACATTAGTTTAAGGAAGTAGATGTATGAATTTGTTTCATAATCGAAAGGGAAATCATGATTGGTCCGGTTCTTTATTGAATATCTTTTGGATGACCAATGCAAGATGACAAGGTAAAACCTATCTTAACTTATGTTAAGAATTGAGGTATAATCGGTCATAGCCTATACTGTGTAGCATGTTGTAATCGGTCACAAGCTACTTTGTGAAGCATGGTGTAACCGATCACAAGCTACATTGGGAAGTTAGTTGTAATCAGTCACAAGCTACTTTTGGAAGCAAGGTGTAACCGGTCACAAACTAATTTGGGAAGTTAGTTGTAATCGGTCACAAGCTACTTTGGGAACCAAGGTGTAATCGATCACAAGCTAACTTAGGAAGTAAGGTGTAACCAATCACAAGCTACCTCTGGGAAGCATGATGTAACTGGTCACAACCTATTTTGGGAAGCATGGTATAACCAGTCACAACATACAATGTGAGTCATGGTAGAACCGATCCCAAGGAGCAAAATCGAGTTTCCCATATTCACATATCTCTTCATGTTTTGTGTGAATCTTGGAATTAGGGTTTGCTGAGAAACTTCTATATGTAGACATTATTTGAACATGTACATAACTCTTATCATTAATTGTTCAAATATATTCCTTAATACTCAAGGTGATTCCGAACCGAAATATTGAAAAGCATTTAATTATGATTTTCATAATATATGTTTCATAATATGGTTCCCTTGGAAAATGATTCCTTTACTTCTTGTTTGATTAAGTCGGGATTAGGAATATACTTTTTTCTATAACATAAAGTTTTTATTTTGTACAAATCTTATATTAATATAAAGAAAAGAGGTAATTGTTTGGTGAAGCCTTTTCACATGACAATAATACCCCCATTAACTAAGCTTTTAGTTAATATTTGTATATTTACAGGAATGCCATTGTTTTAAAATTAGATCAAAAAAATTAAAACTTAAATATCTTTAAAAATACACATCGAATTTTTGCAAAATTAATATATTTGGAAAGCTCTTTAAATTATCTACGTAATGAGTACAAACAATGATATTAAAGATATATAAGTTTAGTAAGATTATTATCAAATTTGGTGTTGTTAAAAGAATCCAATTCAAGCATGTGCATCGCACATGTGGCCTTACTAGTATGAGTAGAAACAAGTTATTTTTTTATGACGTTCCTTTAAGGAGATTAAAATAAGAATATTAGACGAAAAAACAAAACAAAAAAAGAAAGTGAAAATCATTGTTATAAAAAGGTATGAAAAGCTAGGGCTATCAGACGGACAACATTAACCGGGGGCCATCATCCAGTGGTGGGGAAACTCCGGATGATGTTTTTGCTTGGACGGCTGGGAAAATCCATTTTTAACATGGACGACAAACCCGAATTTCTCCACCATACAGATCTCCACCATTCTGGATAAATTTCTCTCCTTCTGTTTTACCTCTTTCAGTTAGGAATTAGGTTTCTTTTTAATCAACATGGAGGACATTATTACGGAGTAACTAATCTCAACATCTTCGATTCACACAAAAATAATCGAATTGAAGTCTCTAATACTAAAAACCCCTCTCCTTCTATGGAAATCTTGCCAAGGTATACCCTGATCCCTTCTTTATTGCGTGATTAAATTCATTAGCGTAGAATCTGGGGATCAATTTCTTACGGTTTTTATTTTTCGTCTAGGGTTAGGTTAGGATTTATATTATTGCATCATATTATTGTGTTTTTAATTTTCAGGCTTCAAATGATTAGAAATCCATGTATTAAGAGTCTAATTATTAATTGCATGTATGTATTTACTACGTTCTCCGGAGGTACACACAACAACACAATGAGGTGAAGCTTTTTCCTCTTGGAATGGGTAATTTAATTCTCTATGTTTATCTTTCTTTTGATGTCATGTGGATGAATTTATGTGGACTATATCGTAGTTATCTTAATGTATGAGAATGAAAAATTACCCTGCATTCGTAAGTCTTATGAACAACATTTGTAGATTGTGCTACATTTAGAGAGTTGAATCAGAATAAAATTTACACCTTAGTTTGGTACCTAAAATACAACGAAGAAAATCTAATCTAGGCTAGACATAAAATGCAGAAACATGGCTCAGTCAGAAACAACCTGTCGTGTTTACTTAATTATTCTGTTTCTCCACCTTATTAGGTTCACAGTTACGACGACGTGCAAAGTTACTTTTCCTATATTATCCTAATTCCTTGAATTTCTTAATTCATTAGCTCTTAAGAAGCTTGGGAGTTAAAGAGTGGCTACATGTAGAATACAACTGAGGTTAGTTTAAGTTTAAAGCGCAATGCTAAGCTGAAAAACATATGATTACTTATGGCGACCATATGTTGGATTTATTTATTTTTTTGTCGCAGAGGTCGTGGCTTACGAGTTATTCTTTGAGGCAATATCTTATTAAACAAAAGGCTGCTTATAATTTTCTCCAATAGTCACAAACTTCGTAATTTGACTTTTTGGTTTAAGGACTGTACCATAAAAATATGAGAAAATAAATAGGGTAAAGTAACTACCATATCTCACAACACTTTGGTCCATTTTAAAAAAAATATCGTGGTGCACATAGGCGAGGCTTTTGGAATTTGTGGTTGGTAGTTTCAACCAATGTAGACAATATCGCCCGTACCGGCCGATATATCAGCGATATTATCGGTACCGGTGCGTGGGCGAAACGGAAACTGAAATATCCCGATACGAGATTTTACCGATAATATCGGCCGATATATACGGAAACGGTACCACCGAATTTACCGATATTTGACATTTTCGGGAATTTGTTGTGAACATAGGGTAATTTAGAAATTTTAAGTGAAAGGAAGAGAATCAGAGATAAAATCCCTAAGTTCTATCGAATATTCAGCCGAAAAAACTCTTCTTCCGCAGCCGAAAAAACTTTTCTTCTCAATCTTAATGGCGAGATTCAATTGAGTTTTCTTTTGCTAACAAGAGGTTGGTGTTTTGATTATTAATCTCTTCTTTTGTTGTGATTTTGTTTTTTTTGTTTGATTATTAATCTCTTCTAGTTGTTCTGTGATCAATGTGAAAAGGCGAGGGTACCCAAATATACCTCAAGCTAAAACTTTTCCTACCTATAAGTCCTTTCTACGAAAGTGATTGTCTATGGACTGAGTCGAGACAATGCAACTAATCGGTTCACACTTCGTGTGATCGTCTATGGATACGAGATCGAGACAATACAACAACGAAGTATGTTTACTTGATAAAAATGTTCGGACTTAACCAAACACAATAGGATTGCTTATCAAGTAAATAGGAATTAACGTTTGTGTAATTTACTTTAATTATAATAAAAAAATTATAATGCGGAAAATAAAAGTAAATGACACAGCAAGATTTTGTTAACGAGGAAACCGAAAATGCAGAAAAACCCCTGGACCTTGTCCAAAATTGAATACTCTCAGGATTAAGCCGCTACAAAAAATTAAACCTACTTCGTATAGTTGAGACCAATCAACTAAACCTATAGTTCCCCTATCCGTCTGTATTCCCATGCCTCCAACTTATGAATATGTCACGTACTTGAAATAATTCCTTTGGTCCGTATTCCAAACAGTAAAGGAACAACAAATCTGTTTGGTATCAACTCTCTTCAACTAAGTGATGTGAGTTCGACAAAGGCTCTTCTGTTTATCTCAATAAACTCCTTTGTCGGGTTCTTAGATCTAGCACAAAACAAGAGACAGAGGCAAGATAAGAATGAAGAAATAACTCGCTCATTCAGCATTTTCTCAACGATTCTACCCTCATAGATAAAGAACAGAGGCAACTATGGATTGCCAAGAAAAAACATTTTATATTCTTTATCTTCTCGACAAGAATCATTTCCAAAGCGGATGTTCACTAGTGAATAACAAGAATCCTCACCAAAAATGGAATAATAAGTTCGCATGAACAAAGGCAATATTTTTTATTCTCATTCAAGGACAGACACTTCTTATATTTCGAGGATTGAGTACTTCTTATACTTCTTCAAGGATACTTCATACTTCATACTTCGTATACTTCAGGATGATACTTCTAATTACTTCTTAGTATTTCGGAACTTCACAAAAGAATAGAGGCAAGTACGTACTTTTCAAGTCCGATATTCTTTCGCTCGTTCCTCCAACAACTACAACAAAGAGGATTTTTCCTTAAAGATCGCTCTTCAAGCAATATTCAAGGAAAAAGAGGCAAGATGTAGGATCCAAATATCGCACAACACATTTTATTAGTGTGCGATATTTAATTATTTTCTTAGATTGAGAAAATGTAGCAGAGCTTGCGAAATTATAGAAAGAGAGCTTGCGAAATACTGCTGAGAGATTCTGAATAATACTTCTGATAGATTCTGAATAATACCTCTGAGAGATTCTGAATAATACTTCTGAGAGATTCTGGATAATACTTCTGAGAGATTCTGAATAATACTTCTGAGAGATTCTGAATAATACTTATTTGTTATTTCCACTGTCTCAGACTCATTTCCATGTATATATTCGCAAACTTATTTGTTTACGTATAATCATTTTCGCAAGCTTATTTGCTTACTCATTTTCTTATGTGGTCTTATTTTGCCTTCCTAGTTAAAGGTCTTATTTTTCTACCTCTTGTCATTGCGACAAAATCGCAGGACGTCTTTGCACTTTCATGCAGAAACCCATTGATCTTGCCTTAACTTTTTTCTTTTGTCATTTTTGTTGCGACAATATGACAGGCCTAAACATTCTTGCAAAAATAAATCCACATGACATTGCCGTCTTGCGACGAAATCGCAGGACGTCTTTACACTTTCATGTATTGACCCATTGATCTCGTCTTATCTTTCTCTTTTGTATTATTGCCTCTTCAGGATTGTCGCACAAATATGAAAAGCCTAAATTTTCTTGCGAAAATAAAGCCTCATGACATTTGTGTCTTTTTTGACACTGTCAGCTCCCTAATGGAGTGTGCCGCCCTTATCTTCCCCCTGGTTTCCCCTTCAAGGAGGTGTACTTCTGCCATACAAGGCTAGCTCCTCTCATCCGGTCTTAACAACAACCAGTTGTTTTCGCAGCCTCTTATCCCTTTTGCCTATAGGGCTTATGGTTACGAGACGCACCCTAAGTGGAGTTTTCTTGGGCCGAGTGCAGCATAAGCCAAGACTTGCCAAGAATGGCCGAGACACTTCAAATGCCCCAGGCACTCTTGGCTCAACCGTGTACCTCGGCGCCTTGATCAGATTCTGACTCCTTAGAAGAGACCCTCGGTCATCCAACCTAAGTCATAAGCTTAGATTGAAAATCCAAGGTACCTCTCCGGATGGGATTTATTGACCCCAAATCTCCATGACTCGGGTTCCGGGGGGGTGTAACCTTTTCGCCGAGCCATGCAAATGATACCCCCTTCTATGACGTACTTTAGGTCTTACATTTGCCTCTTGCGAAATTTTATTCGCGAACTAGGGTGTACGCCATAAAGGTTCGTCCCATTCTGATCTTAGGATTTTTATGGATCTAAGATCGTCTCTCGCGAAATTATCGCATATCTCTATTATCTCTGCGAAATTATCGCATATCTTCATTATTTTATTCTTCCTTTCATAATATCATATCATTTGTTCTATGAAAATGGTACTTATCTTTCATGTGATTTGATGTTGCTGTCGTCTCACGCGAAGTATATGGTTTTCTTGCGAAACTTGCATCCTTGAAATGTATAAACCTCGCACAAAGAAACGTAATTATCGCGCAGCAAAAATAAATGTGAAAAATGAGACTTGAACCCTTGACCTGCCTCTTGCATATTCTCGCACCATACCATCTGTGCTAACCCTATCTTGCAAAATATCTTTGCGAAATAATCACCAACTCTCTTCCATGCGAGATAATCAAAGACTAACAAAAACAAATGTGCGAGAAGCAAGAATTAATCCCGCGACCTGCTGCTTGCCTTCATGCCTTCTGACCAACTGTGCTAGTTTTCATGTGCGAAAGAAACGCACAATGTTGTATGTTTATTCCACTTCTTCGCCCATTGAAGTTCAAAAATGTGCGAAAAACTATGCTGAAAGTGGGATTCGAACCAGAGACACCAAACTTGGTGTCTTCGCTCGGAACCAAATGTGCTATCAACTGTTTGTGAACGAGCGGTGTTATTCGCTCACTTATTCTCATATTACCACCCCTTGTGTACTATTTTCTAATTTTCGCTGATGTTTGCGAAAATGTAATCTTGGCTGATGTTTCTTCTTGATTTGGGCGAAATATTGTTTACGAGATGAGCTGCTCTGGATGATTATTTCGCAAATTAATTTCTCCTAAATGAATCTTCTTTGTCTACTGATTCTTTCTTTCACGAAGTATCCTTTTGCTTGACTTTCACGAAGTATTTCTTCATTCACTGTATAGGCTTTAATGAGAATTCTTTACGAAATATCCTTTTGTTTTATGAAGATTGGTTTAGTTTGTCGATAATGACAAGGTTTGGTCCGCGTTAATGAGAATTCTTCTTCGCCAATTTGGCTAATGATTCTTTCTTTCTTTTCCTTTACTTGTACATTTGAGTATTTGGTAGCAACGAAATAGACTTGCCCCCCCTTTTTTTTACTGGGTTTGGTGCACATCGTTCTCCGAAGTGGCAGAGTTTCTTTACGATTTTGTAGCAAATATCTTCATGTTGTTGTTGCGAACTGCTGTTGTCAAGTTGATATTATTGGAGCTTTGATCATCCGTGATTTGCTGGATCCTGTCATTGACTTCCATTGGGGGGAGTTATTGTTGATGGTTTATATCTTCATTTTCTCCTTCTTCGTGTTCTAGTCGTGCTCATGGTTTCTCACTATTTTCATCTTTTCATCACTGGTTCCATTGGGTTTATCTCTTTGCTAGCGTTCCAGTTGGTTTGTCTCTTTGCGAGATGCATTCATTGTTGTCCCGTTCTGTCTTTCGTTTGCAAGTTAAATTTCTTGAGACGATTATATGTACCTGGGACTCATGTTTCAAGTTAGCAAGTGATCGTCAAAGCTATTATTTCAAGTGCGTTGATGTACTGGCAAATTAAGATACAATTCTAAAAAATTTAACTATTAAAGTCTATGAGATCAGAGTTAAGAATATTCCCTTTTGATGTGTCGTTCGTTCACTGATTGGCAAGACTTCTTTGTGTGAGATGATATATTTAAATCTCGCAGATAGATGGCTGGTGATGAGATGGTTCTTCCTTCAAATGACTTTCGCAAGACTTTTTTTTCCTTTTGTTTCACTTTTCATTGATCTCTACTTCTATTTTTCAATACCCTCTTCATCTCTTTTCTTTAAGTTCTCCCTTCCTTCCTCTTCGCTGGAACTATTAGCTTCACATGAGCTATTAACTTCGCAGGCATTTAAATTTTTCGAATTGATATGACCTCGAACTGAGCTGAAATGTAGATTGAGCTTTGCTAGCCATTTGGATTCCCTTCGCACAGTACTGATAGCTCCTTCGCATACACCTGTAGATCTTTGCTCCTTTCTTTCATCTGTGTGTTTGTTACCTTTATGTGAGCTTACGACATCACTTATGGGTTGCGTTGTCTTTGCGGTTTACTTCGCATGTAGCTTTATCTCCTAATCCGGTTGATTGGTGATGGAATTTTTATTCTTCGTACTGTAGCTTTTTTAATCTACTTCTCATCCTCGAGCTTTTCCTTATCCTAAGCGATGTAGCTGTGCGTTTTTTATTTGCTGATGCTTAATATATTTGAAAACCATTGTACGATTTTGTAAATCAAGCTTCTGATGAAGGTCGGTTAAAAATTTCATGAACATTCTCCCAAAATTGTGGGTGTAAACCACCAAATCTAAGATTTTGAAAAGAAAATAGATAGGGAATTGATCTTTTATGAGTAATGTAGGATCCAAATATCGCAACAACAACACACTTGCGGAATCTTCATTAACAACGTCGCGAAGCCGTCGCAAAGTGATTTCAGAAATGACATAACAAATGAAGATAGCGTAAACATGAAGAAAGTGTGAGGATCTTGCGAGATTTAGAGTGTCTGCCAGATTTAACATTTATACTCTTGCGAGGATGTCGCAAGGTAAATCCAAATTAAGGGAAATATTAGTTGTACATGAGCTGTCATCCACTATGTAAATACTATATAAAGAGGAGAGCAGGAGAGAGAAAGGGGGGACACTTTTAGGAGGAGAGAGATATTTTTAGGAGAGAGAGATTTTTAGAGAAGGATTTATTTTCTTTATCATCTTCTTCCCCAAATAATTAGATCTAGAGCTCTAGAAAATGTCCATTAATAGAGATTGTAAATGTAATTTTTATGTAATCTCAATAATCATAGTGAAGAATCGTGGATGTAGATCACATTGATCGAACCACGTAAAAAATCTTATGTGTCCATTTAAATTTCTAGCACTTATATTTTGAGATTTAGATGATTAATATGTTTAGAACTAGAAATTATTATCAAGATATAGTGAGGGGTGTAGTGTAGGAAATCCTGCAACTACAAGTAATTGATGATGTAGCTTCGTTTAATTTCATTCTGTCCTTCTTTCTTTATCTTTTGTTTTGTTGTAGCTTTAACATCTCTTTATATCTCTCTTGGTTTCCCTGTACTGCATAAGACGTTTTTTGATTGAGAATATAATTCTTTCGCTTAAACTTCTAAATTTTTCCTCAAAGTTTGTAGATCCACTGAATCCAACTCCTACAATAGCTAATTTCTTTGAAGCTTTTTCAAACCAACAAGCACCAGGTAGTGTTTCTAGCGCCAATATGTAGTTGCAGGAAATCCCACAACACACCCCATTTAATATTTCATAGATCTAAATATTTCATAATCAAAATAAAGATTAAAGTGCTAAAATTATAAAATGGACACAAGGATTTTTTACATGGTTCGATCAATGTGATCTACATCCATGGTTCTTCACTATGATTGTTGAGGTTACATTAATATTACATTTACAATCTCCATTAATGAGTATTTTGTAGAGCTCTAGATCTAGTTTTTTGGGGAAGAAGATGATAAAGAAAATAAAATCTCTCTACAAAAATGTGTCTCTCTACAAAGTGTGTATCCTCCTCTCTTACAAAATTGTGTCCCCCCTTTATCTCTCCTGCTCTTCTCTTTATATAGGTGTTTACATAGTGGATGACAGCTCATACATAGTGGAGTACAGCTCATAATTTGGCAAGCTCTTGATAATTTCGCAAGCTCTACTACATTTTCTCAATCTAAGAAAATAATTAAATCTCGCACACTAATAAAATGTGTTGTGCGATATTTGGATCCTACAAACCATTTTATGGAAACCAGTGTGACCGATCCTAGTAGCCACTTGGAGGTAGAACCGAACTTTGTTTGGTAGAACCGTTAAATCCATGAATGGTGATTGAATGCTTTTGATCAATCACATAGTTCTTGGAAATCAGGTGAACCAATTCTAAACTCGTTTGGAAGTGTGGAAAATCGGTTCTAAGATTGTAAATATGAAAAAGGATTTACAAGGAAAAAGATGTCAACATACTTTGAACATGTGCAGTAATTCTTATCTATTATTGTTCAAAGATATATTCCTTAATAACTAAAGGAGAATCCCAGATCGAAATAAATTGAGAATCTTTTAATTAAGGTTTTTAGTTTTATATGCTTTTAATTTCCAGCAATCAAATGCATATCTTTAGAAAATAAAAATTGGTAATGTGCATTTACTAATTGGAGATTTTCTACTGAGATTTCGGTCACTATTTGGACAGAGCATTTCCAGGAATTATGAAAACCGATTTTGGCTTTATTGCATATCTTTGAGTATAATCGGTTTTGGAAATTCCTTGGTGTCCAAACTTTGTTGGTCTATAAATATTGAAGTTTGCATTTCGAGCAAACTAATCCTCAGAGCCAGCAAAACTATCTAGTTGTGTTGTTACTGGTGGAGCCGTCTATTAGGAGAGGAAAGTACCCTAATTAGGCGAAATCTCTTACGACCGCTCGTTTTAAAGACTTCTTTGGGATTGAGAAGCTCTACAAGTACTGATACATGTGTATCTTCCTCTCTCCGAGAACTAGTGATCCTCAAGACGGAGTGAGGATATAATTGTAATTTCGGAAGGAATACTGATTTTTAGGCAGTATTCTTAGACAAGGTAATATTCCTAGATAGGGAAATATACCTAGAAAAGGAATATTTCCTAGACAGGGTAATATTTCTAGATATTGAAATATATACTTAGAAAGGGAATTATTCCTAGCTAAGGAATATTCCAAGACAAGGTGATATTCCTAAATAAGGAATTCTTTCTAGAAAAGGAATTATTCCTAGATAAAGAAATATACCTAGAAAAGGTATTATTCTTAGATAAGGAATTAGATTCCTAGAAGGTTTGGGAAACCGTTAAACCTATAAATAGAGATGTTTAGCTCATAGCTAAGACATCTAGAGTGTGGTTTGTGATAAAGACACACCTAGATCAAAGAAGGAGGTTTGTGAGACAAATCACCAAGAGATAAGTTTGTGAGGCAATTTATTATTGTAGAAGCAAGCTTAGCAAAACAGTTTAAGGTTGATCCACTGTTTAGAGAGATTGTGAGCGTAACAAAGAGTGAATTGTAATAGTTTTCTTGTTCATAATCTAGAGAAGATATATTTCTTCGAATTACTACTTGTGTTCTGTTTTCTAAGTTTCTCGTCTATTATTATTCTGAATTCCGCCTTAATAGTAATAGCCCCCAAGGTACATGGATCAATACGTATCAAGTTGGTATCAGATCAAGTTCGTTTCTTTTTGGGAAGATTCTTGTGGTTTATGGTCTTCACTAGATCTCTCTACAAACAGCTTGGTGAGTTACTCGAGAAGCTAAAAACGTTAGAAGAACAAGATGATCATGGTATGGTTGAATTTAGATAAGGAACGTTCGTATGACGAAGGTAAGAAGTTGAATCCATTGAGACGTGGATCGTTTTGTATTTTCGGTAAGATCGGTAATAATGTCTTTAGTCTTGATTTACCACCTAATCTAGGAATTTGCTCGGTTGTTAATGCCGAACAATTGAAGTCGTTTGATCTATCGTTACGAGATGATGATGGAGATGACAAGATGATCTTGCTACATGTGAAAGACTTGTGGTTTGATAGAGAGGAACCACTCGAAGAGGATTGCATTACGGAGCGAAGAGAGACTAAGTCAAGACAAGAATATAAGGACGCTTTTCTAATTGGAAGTCGAAGTCATGTTCCAAGCAAGGAGAGATGGTTCAGCATGGAGAAAGGAACTCTCGGGTTCCCTAACCTCCAAATCTAAATTTCACAGGAGTTCAAGTTCTTGAATGGGGGCGCATGATACATGTGTATCTTCCTCTCTCCGAGAACTAGTGATCCTCAAGACGGAGTGAGGATATAATTTTAATTTCGAAAGGAATACTGATTTTTAGGCAGTATTCTTAAACAAGGTAAAATTCCTAGATAGGGAAATATACCTAGAAAAGGAATATTTCCTAGACAGGGTAATATTTCTAGATATGGAAATATATACTTAGAAAGGGAATTATTCCTAGCTAAGGAATATTCCAAGACAAGGTAATATTCCTAGATAAGGAACTCTTTCTAGAAAAGGAATTATTCCTAAATAAAGAAATATACCTAGAAAAGGTATTATTCTTAGATAAGGAATTAGATTCCTAGAAGGTTTGGGAAACTGTTAAACCTATAAATAGAGATGTTTAGCTCAGAGCTAAGACATCTAGAGTGTGGTTTGTGATACATACACACCTAGATCAAAGAAGGAGGTTTGTGAGACAAATCACCAAGAGATAAGTTTGTGATGCAATTTATTATTGTAAAAGCAAGCTTAGCAAAACAGTTTAAGGTTGATCCACTGTTTAGAGAGATTGTGAGCGTAATAAAGAGAGAATTGTAATAGTTTTCTTGTTCATAATCTAGAGAAGATATATTTCTTCGAATTACTACTTGTGTTCTGTTTTCTAAGTTTCTCGTCTATTATTATTCTGAATTCCGTCTTAATAGTAATAGCCACCAAGGTACAGGGATTAATATGTATCAAGTAACGTTGGTGGGAAACTAGATAATTGCAGTTTATTGTTAGTTTTCGATTGATTTGATTGACTAACGGTTGTTGAACTTTGATTGAACCTAGTTTGTTTATGCTTGAGAATCTTCTCTTCTGATATAAGATTCACTCAAACTACATCGAAGTATCGACGGGGATCTTTAGAATGTTTGTAGATCTAAAGACGTCTTGTGATAATCCATCGTTAACAGACTCCGTTATGAGTGTGATTGATCACAAGAGATTCAAGTTGTTTGTATGAAGGTGTTTATTGAAGATCTAAGAATATTTGAAGACAAGAAGATTTCTTATTTGAGTTCATAATCTTTTGTGTGCACAAAACTTGATCGGCTGGGGATCCAACTATAATCGGTTTATCTTTTGATAGATTGGATTGATTAGTTGTGTATATCGGCATCAATACATTTCTTTGTGATTCATAGTATAGATTGCATAGTCTAAACAATTACTTTGGTAGTTGTTGAATAGATTGATCTAAGAACCCGACAAAGTAGTTTATTGGTTAAACGGAAGAGCCTTTTGTGAAACTCATATCACCTGTTTGAAAAAAGTTGTTACCGAACAGATTTGTTGTTCCTTTACTGTTTGGAATACGAACCAAAGGAACTGTTCCAAGTGCGTGACTTATTGCAAGTTGGAGGTGATGAGCACGAAAGTGCGACGCATATTCACCCATAAATACATTAGCTGGGACTCATTTTATCACTAATAAACTTGTTTGTATGTGTTTTTGTGAAATAAGCTCTTATGGACAAAGTTGCTCGAAAAGTGGTTTTTGTACCCCGGAGGACACATGTTATTCGGACTTTCAATGTTGGTTAAGGGACACCTCAATTACTAAGGGATGGTAATCTGGTTGGTTTTGAAGAAAAAGGAAGATTACATTCAAACAGGGCGTATATTCTCTTGAGATATTATCGGATTTATGTGGAAGATTTTAGAAGAGATTTGGTTGGAATTAGATTGGTATTGATTCTTCGCATCAAAACAAAGGGCGGTAAATGCTTTTGTTTCGTAAAAGGAAGGATATATTTTCGGTTTAAAGAAAACAGGAAAGAAGATATTTTGAAGTTAAATCAAATAATTTTGGTTCAGATAATATTCCTGGGAGTATATTTTGCATTGATGGAAAGATTCTGACATCCTATTTACGTGTAGAAGATGGGGAAAAATTCCGTAATTTTCAGAAAAAAGGAAAGAAAAATATTCCGAGCTAATGCCGAGTAATGGAGAAGATTTCGAAGTAATGAGGGGATATTCTTGGTCCTGTCGAGTATATAAAGGTTGTTTGGGTGTCATAGAGGGGAAATCGAGAGTTTGGGGAGAATTATTAGTTTTCTTTATTAAAAACACCATTTGAGCTATGAATTATATTTTTGAGTGTGTTTTTATCATGAGTAGCTAAACCCCTACACTGGGTCGACGGAGGAAGCAGAACTTCATATGTGGGTGAATTTATTTTATTCTTTTTATGACTTTTGCATTTATTTTAAATTGTTTTATGATTTGAAAAAATTAGTTATCATTTTATTAGATGGGCATTGCTTGCTTAGATGTTTGATGTCCCATGCTTACGATTTATAACTAATGTTTGGAGAATCTACCTTGGCAAAAATAAGAGTCCTTGTTGTTTTATTTATTGAGCTATAATTGGTGAAGAATAAATAATTGAACCTATTGATATGAATGCGGTGGAATCTTCGACCCAGTGACTCTCTCTTTTATTATTTTCCTTGAACCTTTTAATTTAATCTCAACAACGTCCGAGTGAACGACAACCCTTTTACTACAACAACAAATTAAAAACCTTATTAATTTTGGCGCCGCCGACGCGGATTTGTATTTAGATTAATTTTTAGGTTTATTTTTATTTTGTACAGTATTTTCATTTCATTTTAGAATTTCTTTTTCCTTTTTATGCGTTTCTTTTTGTATTTCTTTTCAGGGACTTTTTGAGGACGATGGCTTTTTCTGAGGAGACGTCACCTACGATGTCGCTGGCGGAATATAAGCGTAGGAAGTCAAATTATCATGAAACCTCATCTGAGATGACGCTTGCTGAATATAAGCATAGGCAACGGTATGGAGTTTTTGATCCACATGTGGTAAGTGATGAATCTCCTCTAGAGATATATGAGAAGTATTATAAGCACACACCGCCTAGTTTGGAACAAAGATTGAGAGTTCTTGAATGTCAAAGATTATTTGCTGATGATGATGAATCTGGTAGTGACTCTCTGTTCCAAACAAAACATATAGATGACCCTGTGGATGATTGTGTGGATGATTCGCCTAATTCCATAGATGAATCTACCTCACAAGATCATTCACCCGACTTTGAGGTTGTTTCTAGACCCCTAGACTTCCAAAAGTTGCCTAATTTAGGGCTAGAATTGTGTGCTTCTAAAGTGTTGTTGGATTACTTTGCATCTAAATACCCAGAGGACTTGCCTATTCCTGATACAGTGCATGAATCAATTGATATTTTCCCAGTCTCAATAGAATCCCCATATTTTGTTCTTACGCACTTCCATGTGCAGTAAAAACTTGGTTTAGGGGTAAATCTTGGTTTCTGACAGTTTCAGTGTCCCCATTTTTTCATAAAACAATTGTGAAGCTGTCGTTTGTAAATATTGTATTTTGGGTCGATCCCCAAGTTTTCAGGTTATTAGTTTATGGGGATCCGTTTTTGTACATTCCAGTAGGTATAATTATTTATTTATTTATTTTTGTTTATTTATTTTTGTTTATTTCATCTTATGAATTTCCCATCTTAAGTTTTGCGTTGGATGACTCAATTACATTGAGGACAATGTAACGTTTAAGTGTGGGGGAGTGGGTATTAACTTTTCTTTTATTCTTTTTCAGGAATTTCCTTGCGTATTGTGACCATCTCTTGAGCGGGTCAAAAAAAAAAGATAATAAAAATATAAATATTATGACCAGCTGTGTAGCGGGTCTAAAAAAAAAAAAAAAAATATTATAGTTGTTAAGCTTATGACCAGCTGTGTAGCGGGTCTATTTTTATGTATTTCCTTATTATGACCAGCTGTGTAGCGGGTCTTTTCTTTTTTCTTGCATGTTATGACCAGCTGTGTAGCGGGTCTCTGAAAAAAAAAAAATTTGTGTTCATCTTGTGTATGGCATTTGTCATGACCAGCTGTGTAGCGGGTCTAACTCTCTCTTATTATCTGACCAGCTGTGTAGCGGGTCAATTTTTTGTTTTGCTCGAGGACTAGCAAAATGTAAGTGTGGGGGAATTTGATGAGCACGAAAGTGCGACGCATATTCACCCATAAATACATTAGCTGTGACTCATTTTATCACAAATAAACTTGTTTGTATGTGTTTTTGTGAAATAAGCTCTTATGGACAAAGTTGCTCGAAAAGTGGTTTTTGTACCCCGGAGGACACATGTTATTCGGACTCTCAATGTTGGTTAAGGGACACCTCAATTACTAAGGGATGGTAATCCGGTTGGTTTTGAAGAAAAATGAAGATTACATTCAAACAGGGCCGTATATTCTCTTGAGATATTATCGGATTTATGTGGAAGATTTTAGAAGAGATTTGGTTGGAATTAGATTGGTATTGATTCTTCGCATCAAAACAGACAAGCGGTAAATGCTTTTGTTTCGTAAAAGGAAGGATATATTTTCGGTTTAAAGAAAACAGGAAAGAAGATATTTTGAAGTTAAATCAAATAATTTTGGTTCAGATAATATTCCTGGGAGTATTTTGCATTGATGGAAAGATTCTGACATCCTATTTACGTGTAAAAGATGGGGAAAAATCTCCGTAATTTTCAGAAAAAAGGAAATAAAAATATTCCAAGCTAATGCCGAGTAATGGAGAAGATTTCGAAGTAATGAGGGGATATTCTTGGTCCTGTCGAGTATATAAAGGTTGTTTGGGTGTCATAGAGGGGAAATCGAGAGTTTGGGGAGAATTATTAGTTTTCTTTATTAAAAACACCATTTGAGCTATGAATTATATTTTTTAGTCTGTTTTTATCATGAGTAGCTAAACCCCTACACTGGGTCGACGGAGGAAGCCGAACTTCATATGTGGGTGAATTTATTTTATTCTTTTTATGACTTTTGCATTTATTTTAAATTGTTTTATGATTTGAAAAAATTAGTTATCATTTTATTAGATGGGTCATGCTTGCTTAGATGTTTGATGTCCCATGCTTACGATTTATAACTAATGTTTGGAGAATCTACCTTGGCAAAAATAAGAGTCCTTGTTGTTTATTTATTGAGCTATAATTGGTGAAGAATAAATAATTGAACCTATTGATATGAATGCGGTGGAATCTTCGACCCAGTGACTCTCTCTTTTATTATTTTCCTTGAACCTTTTAATTTAATCTCAACAACGTCCGAGTGAACGACAACCCTTTTACTACAACAACAAATTAAAAACCTTATTAGGAGGCGCAGGGATACTGAGGGAACTAGGTGAATTATAAGTTTAGTTGTTTGGTCTCAACTATAAGAAGTTGGTTTAGATTTTTTATAGAGGCTTAATTCTAGAAGTATTCAATTCTGGACAAGGTCCCAGGGTTTTTCTGCATTTACGGTTTCCTCGTTAACAAAATCTTGTTGTGTCTTTTAGTTTTCTATTTCCGAAATTATAATTGATTTATTATAATTAGAAGTAAAATATACAAACGTTAATTCCTAATTACTTGATAGTAATCCTATGGTGTTTGGTTAAGTCTGAACCTATTATCAAGTAATCATACTTTGTTGTTGTATTGTCTCGATCTTGTATCCATAATCAATCACGCAAATTATCTTGTTGTCGTATTGTCTCGATCTCGTATCCATAGACGATCACACGAAGTGTGAACCGATTCGTTGTATTGTCCCGACTAAGTCCATAGACAATCACTTTCGAAGAAAGGACTTATAGGTGGAAAAGTTTTAGATTTAAGTATATTTGGGTACCCTCGTCTTTTCAGATTTACAGAGAAGAGATGTCAACATGCTTTGAACACGTACAGTAACTATTATCATTTATTGTTCAAAGATATTCCTTAGTACTCAAGGAGATCCTGTGCCGAAATAAATTGAGAATCTTTTAATTAAGGTTTTTGGTTTTATATGCTTTAATTACCAGCAATTAAATGCATATCTCTAGAGAATAAAAATTAGTAATGTGAATTTACTAATTGGAGATTTTCTATTGAGAGATTTCAGAAATTTCGGACAAGCATTTATTGGAATTAGGAAAACCGAATTTTACTATTCATTGCATATCTTGAGAATATTTTCGGTTTTGGAAATTCCTTGGTGTCCAAACATCCTTGGTCTATAAATACCTAAGTTTGCATTTCTAGCAAACTATCCTAAGATCCATGCAAACTTCATTTCTTGTTGTTTCTGGTGGAGCCGTCTATTCGGAGAGGAAAGTATCCTAATTAGGTGAAATCTCTTACGACCGCTCGTTTAAAGACTTCTGTGGGATCAAGAAGCTCTACGAGTAACGTTGGTGGGAAACTAGATAATTGCAGTGTTATTAGTTTTTGATTGATTCGATTAACTGACGGTTGTTGAAACTTTGATTGCACCTGGTTTGTTTATTCTTGAGAATCTTCTCTTCTGATATAAGATTCACTCAAACTAGATCGAAGTATCGACGGGATCTTTAGAACTGTTTGTAGATCTAAAGACATCTTGTGATAATCCATTGTTAACATACTCCATTATGTGTGTGATTGATCACAAGATATTCAAGCGGCGTTGTGCAGGTTATTATTGAAGATTAAAGAAGATTTGAAGATGAAGAAGATTTCTTATTAGTTCTCATATATTTGTGTGTGCAGAAACCTTGATCGGCTGGGATCCAACTTGAATCGGATTTATTCGATTGGTTAGTTGCGTGAGATCGGCATCATTTTATAGCTTCTCGTTGAGATATATATTGATTGATTGTGAATCTAAACTTAACTGCTTTTGTAGTTATTTTATAGATTGATCTAACCAGGTAAAGGAGTTTATTAGATTAAACGGAAGAGCCTTTGCGTATGACTTGCGATATCTTTATCTTGAAAGAATCAAAAGAGTTGTTACCAAATAGATTTGTTGTTCCTTTACTGTTTGGAATACGATTCAAAGGAATTGTACCAGTGCGTGACCTTCGAAGTCGGAAACACATGGATACTGAGGAAACTAAGTGAACTAGGGGTAGTTGATTGGTATCAACTATATGAAGTTAGTGTAGATTTTGTATAGCGACTTAATTATGAGAGTATTCAATTCTGTACTAGGTCCCGGGGTTTTTCTACACTTGCAGTTTTCCTTGTTAACAAAATCTTGCTGTGTGATTTACTTTTGTTTTCCGCAACTATATTTGTTTATATAATTTAAAGTAAATTTCACTTCATGTTAACTCCGATATACTTGATAGTGATCCTATAGAGTTTGGTTAAGTCTAAACCTATTATCAAGTATCATATTTTGGTATCCGTATTGTCTCGATCTCGTATCCATAGACAATCACACAAAGTGTGAATACCGATTTGTTGTATTGTCTCGACTCTGTCCATATACGATCACTTTCAGTAAGAGGACTTATAGGTTGAAACAAAAAGATTGTGGTGTATTTGGGTACCCTCGTCTTTTTAATATAAATATCATCTTTGATCAGTCAGAGTAATCAGGCGGCCTCCATTTCAATAAGAATGATAGTGCTTACTATAAAAATATCCTACAATCTGCTGGTCTCTTAGACATGGGGTTTTCGGGTTATGACTACACTTGGAATAATCATAAGAAAGTATCAGATAATATTTAAGAAAGACTAGATAGATCTGTCTCAAATACTGAGTGGAATTTACAATTTCCTCAAGCCATCTTAATTCACTTAGTAGCAGTAGGCTCTGATCACTGCCATGTTGCCCTGACTCTGAATAACAAATTTGAAAAACTAGAATGGACCTTTAAGTTTTACGACACATGGAAAAAGGAGGCTTCTTGTGTACAAATTATACAAGAATCTTGGAATCATACTATTAGGGACAACCAACATAGTACTTTATCTAGAAACTTAACAAAATTAGGAATCCAGTTGCTGGACTGGAAAAAGAACATTTTTGGCCTTCCTTCTAAACAAATCAAAAAACTTCTCAAACAAATAGAAAACCAAAACTCAACAAATTTTATGCATAAAAAAGAAGCTCTGATACAGGATAAATTATGCACCCTAGAGAAATTATATTACACACAGGTGGCTATAGCCAAACCACAATCTAGAGACAATTTAGTCAGACTAGGAGAAAGGGACACCAAATATTTTCATACAATAACTCTTAAAAGAAGAAAATGGAACAAAATTGAATGCTTTAGGAATAAAAATAATGTACTTACATTGACATACAAGAAATACATGACACACTAACTGATTACTTCAAGAATCTCTTCTACTAAAACATTTCTGCTGATAATTCTAACAATGAAATTTTCAATAATATAACAGCCTCTATTTCTGAGGAGGATAATGATAAGTTATTAACGATTCCCTCTAAAGATGAAATATTCAGAGTACTAAAGAATATGAAACCTAATAAGACTCCAGGACCGGATGGTTTTCCGGCTAATTTATTCAAACAGAATTGGGACACAGTAGGAGAACAAGTTTGTCAAGTTATTCAACAATTCTTCAGAATAGGCATTCTTCACCCTGATTTCAATAAAACCTTCCTTTTTCTCATTCCTAAGGCTAGATATCCAAAAGACCCAAGTCAATTCGGACCAATAGGACTCTGCAACACTGTTTATAAAATTATAGAATGCAACCTTTATAAGAAAATATCATTTTTCCTTTTCAAGCCGCCTTTCTGTCCAAAAGACAAATCTCCGATAAAATAGTAATATCACATGAAATAATTCACTCATTCTGGTGGTCTAGGGAATAAAATAGACATGTCTAAGGCATTTGACAGGGTAAAATGGGATTTCTTATTTAAGGCTCTCCAATATTTTGGTTTCAATCCTTCCTTTTGCAATTTAATTCAGAAATGCATCTCATCTTCTTATATTGCTGTCCTTCTCAATGGTAACCCGGGAGAGTATTTTAAACCCAGTAGAGGCCTCAGACAAGGAGATCCTTTATCTCCCTATCTATTCATTATCTGCATGGAGATCTTCTCAAGGCTCCTTCTCACTAAAAAAAAATGAAAAACACTTCCATGGAGTCAAAATAACACCCAAAAATAGTCCAATCTCACATCTCTTTTTTTTGCTGATGACTAAAAGAATGTCAGAATATCCTCAAAATCATTGAAACTTTTAGTGTTTCCCCAGGACAGTTAATTAACTTTGAAAAATCTGGTGTTTTCTTTAGCAAGAAAGTACATCCAAAACATTAAAGAATGATATCTAAACTTCTGAAAATCAAGAAAATCAATCTAAAAACTCTTACTTAGGTGCTCCTTTATTCATTGACATGTCAAAAATATAAGTCTTTGAAAATATAATAGAAAATATGGAACATAAGTCTCAACTCTCAAGGATGGAAAGGAAAGGTAATAAACCAACCCAGTAAATTGGTCTTAAACAAATCAGTCTTGGCTAGTATGGCAAACTATCAAATGGGTTGCTTCATACTGCCCAAGAAAATAACAAACAATATAGATGCTATCCAGGGGTTTTTTTGGTGAGGTAATGAAACCAACTCCAAAGGGTACTACTCCAGATCCTATACTTGTCTTTGTAAACCCCTAAAGAAGGAGGACTAGGCGTCAGAAATGTACAAAAAATGAATATTTCCCTTATAGCTAAACTAGCCTGGAGACTATTAACTGAGCCAAACTCCCATTGGGCTTCTCAACTTAAACCAAAATACTTTAAAAAATGTTCAGCCTTCAGGGCTAATGCTTCTACCTCAATTTCTAGGCTATAGAAATGTTTAAGTAAAGGCATAAAGGTAGTAGAACAATACACCATATGGGAAGTAAGGGACGGATCAACCATAAACATTTGGGATGATAACTGGATACCAGATCTAGGGTCTAAGCTCAGTCAATTTAGGAACTCGAACAACACACATTTAACAGTAAGTGGAACTCAAACTTAATTTTCTCGATTTTCCCCTCTAATATCGCTGAAAAAATTTGTAGGATAAGACTCACTCAGCATGTACAATCTAAAAATATATCTAATAATCTAAGATGGCTTCTTACTCCCTCTGAAGAATTCTTTGTGAAATCCCTGTATAAGAAATTGAATGAACGTACAAAAACGCTAACAATCTAAATATGCATGATTCCTTTTGCAAAAAACTTTGGAAACTAAATTTACCACAAAGAATAAAAATCTTTGCTTAGAAATGTTTACTAAATGCAGTGTCAACTAACGCCAAATTAGATAGATTCATGAGAGATGTTTCTCCAAAATGTCCTTTTGGCTGTGATTCTGATGAAACTATTGAACATCTTCGATTTCAGTGTACCTTTGCAAAATCTGTATGGGAAACCAGTCCTAATACAGTACAAGTAAATTTTGACATATGTGTCACATTTTTAAATATTTACAGAACTTGGTTAGAGAACCCAAATATAGCCATTTCGTTGGAGATAATCCTGACAAAAAATCTGGTTCATTTGGAAAGAAAGATGTAATTGGGTTTTTGAAAAGAAAAAAAAAACAGAAAACTAGTTCTCAATTAGCTTTAGAAATTCAGAGACATTTGACCTTCTGGCACTTAGAGAAACAGATTAATTTACAGGCACAACATAACTCAAAAAAGAAGACAAAAGAACTGATGCGCGTCGTTTACACAACAAATTAATCAAGATATTTCCCACTAATTAACTGGTAATATAGCGGTAGTAAGAGATCGTTCCCACAGAGAGCTATGTAATTGATAGGTTATTTGACCAGCAAAATAAAGTAAATAACGAATGGGGAATTGGTTTAAAGAAAAATAAAAAGAATAACAAATAAAAGAAAGATGATTAAGGAATCATTCGCCGTCACTGGAAAGAAACTTAATAGAAGTACTTGTTTATTTCTTGTTAATTTTATATTATCACCAACCGTAGAATAGCAATAAGCTCTGCTATCCCCGGAATTCCTGTTGCCACTGGATACGGAAGCGCTCGACTACTGATTCTATCCATCCGAGCCACCATGAATAAGCTCTCAAGATGTAACCCACCGGATGCATTACGTTTTGTGAATTAGGTTGATCCTAGCATCGATGCATAAGCTCGATCTGCTTACTAGTGTCATCTCTATACACAATTGCTTAACAAAATCCCTCTGCCTTTTTTTTTTTGTACTACTTGTGTATGGAATAGAGTGACTATTACACGTATCACCAACCCCAATACTAGTAGAAGAATTACTATCAGGTTAATTCAAATGGCCAGTTGAACAACCCAGTAGTAATCTTAGACGATAAAAATAATAGAGACAATCGACGAGAAAAATCAACTTAAAATAAACTTGTAAAAAGAATTAAAGTTTCATAAACCAGGACTTTGAAATCATATCTTAATCAGTGAAATTTAGCCACACATGAGTTTACTAAAACCCATAAAAATATATATAGAAGAAGAAGAAAATAGCTTGGTTTCCCCCTAATGGGGTTAACCCTAGATATGAAATAAAACCTTTCCTCTCTTCTATTCTTTGTCTATTTTTCTCTCCCAAAAGTTATATAACTACAAAAGAAAAAATAAAAGAAGAAGTTCATCTTTCTCTTTTTGTTTAGGTAGCTATTTATAGGCATCAAATACCCTAGCCGATCCACAAAAGTCGCACAAGATAAAGGTTTAAAGTCGGCAGAGTTTATCCAAAAGAGGTGTTCGTAATTGGGTGCTGCGCGGTGTATTCTAGTAGCGTGCAGATAGCTTCTGATCCGTTCGATCCTCTGAGGAACCCTTGTATCTTCATCTGTACCGTCCACCTATCCAGCTTCAGTGAGCCGCAGCACACACAATCTTCACTCTCCTCTCTACGCGTCAGAGCTTGGGCAGAAGCTCTGCAAACATGGCCCACCACACGTGCTCGCCCAATCCTCTCCTCTCAGTCGTACGACTTTTGGACTTCCCTACCGTGAAAAATACTACGGCCATCACCAGCTCCATCCATTGCCAAGCTCAGTCCATAGCTCCGATCATCATTCCTCACTGACGTTACTCCAAACTCGAGCCGTTCTTCTTTCATCACCCGATAATGGCAGCACAGCAAACTCGGACTCTCCCTAACAGCAACACTCCATCACCTTCCACCAAAGACTCGAGATGATCATCAGCTCTATTCTATGATCACGATTGCTGATAATCATTCTCATATTCGGCAAACCACGGACCACCAGCTCCAGTCCTGCCAACTTCATTCTCCATAGTCATTTGCCGAGAGCATCACACGCCATAGCCTCTGTTCGTAGCTCCTCATTCATCGAACCACAGCAGAACCATCACCATTGCAGACTCGAGCTCCAACCACAGTCATCAATGGCAGCATCGATTTTCACTGCCAAGTTAAATACCACTGAATTGTCGAAATCAGACGACAACCCATGTATTCTAATACCTTCAGTAACCTAATGACACAGTTGAACTCGATATTCTCTCTAAACCATCATCTCATCATGATCATCGCTCTTCTCTGATCATGATGGCTGCACGCCCCTGATGTGAAATCAGGATCCTACCCAAGATTCATATCATTCTCAAGAACCTAATGATGTATTTAAATTCGAGTATAACGTTAATCAAGATCCATCATCATCGTGATCATCATGATCATCGAGTTCCGTCTGCCATTCCTGTGTTCTGTTTAAGAATAGTGAAGACGAAGTGCCCTGAGTAATAAGGCAGGTGCCTTTAGTAATGTTTGAATTCTGGCTTCCCCCTTTGTGAAATATCGAACTGCCTTTAGCAGTTCCCTTGAACTTGACTACCCCTTAACAGGAAGTGCCCCTTAACGATCAGTTCGGATGCCAATAACACTTCTCTTTGAAATGACCATTTAGCCCTTAGTCTTCCAAGTTCTTGTTTTGCTCATAACTTCTTCATACGAACTCAGAATGACTCCGTTCTTTCGCCATTGTCTTCATCTTCTCGTCCTCTACACAATGAAAAGTAGAAATCTTGTATTTGAACGAGTTCCAATTGGTCTTTGGCCTTTCTCCACTTATAGCTAGCTTCTTTCCTTGCACAATTAATTATAAATTTCACTTCTTTTGGATGATTTACCTATCAAAACACAAATAAAAGAAAACAAGCGTAATATACAATAATTTGCAAGAAAACCAACAAATACTAGCATGGAATTGACATTAAATATATGTGAAATATGCACTTATCAAGAACCATGAAAATTTCCTTTACCTTCTCAGCTAAAAATAAATGTGGATGCAGCATGGATTTCTAAAACTAACCATGCATGCATTTCTAATTCTAAGAATGACACAATAGAGTTTGAACAAGGAAGAGCAGGACCCATCTGAGCCTCATCCCCAGAAGAAGCAGAAGCATTATGACTACTACAAGCATCACAATGGGTAAAGGAGATGAATCTCACTAACTTCAGCATAGAAGGAGACTGCAGGAATCTTTTTGGCTATATGAAGGGTAATGCTATCCCGCGCGGCTTCTTAACTCAGTTATAAGCTAGCAGGCCGTCCGATGTACAGATTTCTCGCTTTCTTATTTTTTTTGGTCAGAGTTAGAACTGTTAATAGATCCCCATGATTATTTCACATTTACAAGTTGATTCTAGCTTGATGAAGCAAATATATTTTTTTATTGCGAAATTTCATCAAAATTTTGACTTAAAGTTCCTCATCTACAAACAGCAATCAAATGCTTTGAATGATAAAGATGAATCAATGCTGCAAAAATCAGCAATCAAAAATTAGAATTAAATCCTAGACTTGACCTAATTAATAAAACCAGGTTTATTTTTTTGATGTGTGTTTTTAACAGGTCGTTGAGATTCAAGTACGACAGACATAGGTTTGGTATCACCAAGAGTAACAAACTTAGAATCAAATTAGAAAATCAAGGATATTAAGAAAAAGAAAAAAAGAGGTAAACAACAAAAAGAATGAACAACATATGGATCTAATCTTGTAACGGAGAAAAACTGCGTCGAGCGATTGATCGATAACAAGTATGGCAAGTTTTTCGGTCTTTCTCTTTCACCATCAAAGGAGCAGAACTCCATCTTCCATTCAGGCATTCACATATTAGTTTTTAGGAAAAAGGTCACGTGATGAAAGACAAGAATATGTGGGGATGGTTTTCATTTTTCTTAATTAAATATTAGGGCTTCTCTACAATTAATGTGATAGACAACTGTACATTTTTCATCAACGGCTAAAAGTTGTTATGTGTTATCATGTAATGGCTAAGAACCCGCTAGCTTACAACTGAGTTATGAGGATCCGCACGGGATAGCACGACCCCTATATGAATGGGTTCTCTACACCCATTACTTGGCAGAATCACGACATTATGATGGAAGTTAAGCAAGAAGTTGGCTTATGTTCAAATTTTTTAGGTTTAATTAAATATTAGGGCTTCCCTACAATTAATGTGATAGACAACTGTACAATTTTCATCAATGTCTAAAAGTTTTTATGTGTTATCATGTAATGGATAAGAACCCGCTAGCTTACAAATGAGTTATGAGGATCCGCGCGGGATAGTATGGCCCCTATATGAATGGGATCTCTACACCTATTACTTGGCAGAATCAATACATTATGATGGAAGTTAAGCAAGAAGTTGGCTTATGTTCAAATTTTTTAGGTTTCTTTTCAGTTTCTAAATCAGCAAAATAATGTTGCGGATATCTTAGCTAAGGAGGCAAAAAAAATTACTCATTTTCTAAATTGGGAGAACTCTCCACCATTTTGTATAATCAAAACCTTACAAGTACATTAATCAATTACTTGGAATCTTACTTCCCATGCAATAGATAACTCTACTTCTTTTGTACCACGGGTTTTTAACACCCCAAGTTAGTCTCTCTTAATGAAACCAATTTGTAAAAAAAAAAAAAAAAAAAAAAAAAAAAAATCCTAAGCACTAGTGATGTAATCTAATTATTGACAGATGGAGGAAATAGATACTATTATGGGTTCATTATTATTACTCATATTTTTTTATTGTTCGCGAGAAAAATAGTTTCATATTACACTATTTATTACAAGTTTAAAATCAAAGGATCTTACGAGAATTTAGAAAAATAGTTCCATATTATACTATTATACTATTTGTTACAAGTTTAAAATCAAAGAATCTTAAGAGAATTTTTTGATTCACACAGGTTGAATCTATTACGGTTGTAACACATTTAGCCCTAATACTTAGGTGCCGAACTATTTTCTTGGAAGATCCTTATTTTTTATTTATGTTGATTCTCTGATTTTCGCTCATCATATATCAGAAGAGCTCTCAGTAACAGATTTAGTTATGAACTGAAATAATATACTTGTACAAAAGTTTCTCTACATCCACACATGATGTTTTTGATCGATCAGAAGGAAATAAATTAAAATGCTCACAAGCCGTGCACAGACAACTAAAACTTAAAAAGAGCAACGAAGCTCTGAAAAAAACAAGAGAAGAAATAGAAAACTAAAGAATAAGAAGTTCAAAGTACACAAGAAGAATAATTATCTTTGATTACCAAGAATTAATAACTGAAACTTGCAAACCAGGAAGGTTACATCCGCACATGATAAAAAACATTGTTTTGATTCCAAATATTTTGCAGTTAAAACTCAATTTCGATTCTTAGGATTCTTGTTCTGGTTGTCTATAGCTCGGCTCGTATTTCTATACTTCTTAATGGCAGTCCCGAAGGTTTCTTCAAGATTACTAGAGGGCTGAGGCAAGGTGATCCTTTATCTCCTCTTATTTTTGTGTTGATTGAAGACGTGCTTAGTAGAAACCTCACCAAGTTATTTCTTGAAAAGAGGATGACGCCAATGCTTTCGAAAAAAGGTATTTCTCCCACTCACCTTTTCTTTGCTGATGACATAATGATTTTTTGTAAAGGTAACTTGAAGAGTTTGCATAATCTTCTTGAATTACTTGGTAAATATCAAACGGCCTCGGGGCAATCTGTTTGTCGTCAAAAGAGCAAGGTTTATTATGGTGGTGGTTCTTTGAATCGCTGTAGAACAATTACAAATTTACTTGGTATGGAAGTTACTACCTTTCCTGGACAGGTATTTGGGAGTTCAAATTATGCCGGGGCTGTGAAATATCGTCACATCGGTAATGTGATTGATAAAATTAAGGGACAACTTGTTGTTTGGGCGGGTAAATTGCTCTCTTTTCAAGATAGAATTGTTATTATTAATTCGGTGATTGCTAGCTATGCCATTCACAACATGGCTGTTTATAAATGGCCCAAGAAGTTCATTCAACAAGCGAAAAGAGTCATTCGCAATTTTCTTTGGTCCTGGTGATGCGGAGGTTGCAAGGAAATTTGTTGTGGGGTATCCTAAGGTTTGCTGCCCTTTGAAGGAAGGTGGTTTGGGTATCACTAGCATGGCTGTCACAAATAAATAGAATTAAGCTTTATGGTGTGAAATCGTCAATTCTTCCGGGCATTAGAGTGGTTCATACCATTGTTGACAAAAATACCAAAGTCCTTCTTGGGGATGGGAGGAGTAAATCTTTATATTTTGACATATGGTATGGTAATGAATGCATTGCAGACATAATAGGCGCCGATGATCTTGATAGCACCGTGATGGTTAGTCTTTGTTATTGTTAATAACTCTTGGCAGGTTCGGGGTACTCACGCTCACAATCGATCCGTCTTGGAATTGATCTTCAATCAATCTGCCAATCTTGCAAGGTGGAACCGATGTTCGAGTTTGGATGCTGGGATATGCATGGCAACTTCTCTGTAAGTTCTGCCAAACATCTCATTCGCAAAAATATCCAGTTATGGATGTTTATGGCTTGCTTTGTGGAGGAGGGTCATTCATCCTAAACTAGCTGCGCAAAATTGGAAGTTAACAAGAGAGGCTTGTGCTACTTCGGACAAAATAAGAAGCAGATTTAAAGTTGAGCTTGCCAACAGATGTTACTTATGCAAAGCTGATGAAGAATCTTTAAATCACATTTTGTGGAATTGTTCTTATGCAACGCAAATTTGGAATTGGATTTCAGGTATTTTTAATCTTCGCCCTCACATTGATCTTGTTATTGCTTATAAATCAGCTAAGGGAAGAAGTAGAATCATTAAAGATTTGTGGCTTCTTGAATATGGTGGTGCGATCAGAATTATGGCAGACTAGGAATCTAGGCTATTTTCAAAACAAGTCAGTCCCAATTCATTTTTTCAAGCAGCGAGTTTTCCACTTGATTCATGAATATTCTGTCCGATTAAAAAGCTACATGTATAATACCTCCTCGGACTTGGAAATTCTGAATTTCTTTCGAGTGAAGCATAGACAAGTGAAGATAATTCAGCCAGTTGAGTGCTTTTGGTTCCCTCCGGACAGGGACGAATTACTCTTGTATTTGTGACGGTGCAGCTAAGGGTAATCCTGGAGCTGCTGGTGCGGGGTTGTTGTTCGTGACCATGACTGCAATTTTGTAGGGGCTATGAGTATCGGCCTGGGTTCAACGAACAATTTTCTGGCAGAGTTATATGGGGTGATAGTGGGTCTTGAGTGGGCTGTGAAGTGGGCATACAAAAAAATTTTGGTTCGCTCAGACTCATTTGGTGCTATTTTAGCTTTTTGAAGTAATAAAGTGCCCTGGTTTGCAAGGAAAAGGTGGAGAAGAATTCAAGAACATTATGACTCAATTCGTTTTGTTCATACCTATCGTGAAGCTAATTTTGCTGCTGATTCCATGGCAAAAAAAGGCTGTCTTCTTAGAAATGGTGAAGGGTTAAACTATGATGAGAGACCCTATTTTCTAAAGTCTTTAGAATTTCCTCATGTCTCTTATTACAGATTCAAATAGTTTATAAGTTTTTGGGATCTTTGATCTCTTTTCTTGTAAACACTTTGTAAATATTTGATATTCATTAATACAATTTTGGACTTTCCAAAAAAAAAAAAACGGTCTTGGGCATCTCAAAATTGATCCTAGACATGTCAAATTTAAACTTGGGCATGTGAAATTGAATCTCGGGCATGGGCATGAAAGCAAAAGCCTACGGTCTTGGGAATCTAAAAATTGATCATATGAATCTCAAATTGAATCTTGGGCATGGGCATGAAAGCACAAGCCTACGGTCTTGGGCATCTCAAAATTGATCCTAGACATGTCAAATTTAAACTTGGCAATGTCAAATTGAATCTTGGGAATGGGCATTAAAGCACAATCCTACGGTCTAGGGCATCTCAAAATTGATCCTAGACATGTCAAATTTAAACTTGGTCATGTCAAATTGAATCTTGGGCATGGGCATGAAAGCACAAGCCTACGGTCTTGGGCATCTCAAAATTGATCCTAAACATGTCAAATTGAATCTCGGGCATGGGCATGAAAGCACAAGCCTACGGTCTTGGGAATCTAAAAATTGATCCTAGGCATCTCAAATTTAATCTTAGGCATGGGCATGAAAGCACAAGCCTACGGTCTTGGGCATCTCAAAATTGATCCTAGACATGTCAAATTTAAACTTGGGCATGGGCATGAAAGCAGAATCCTACGGTCTTGGGCATCTCAAAATTGATCCTAGACATGTCAAATTTAAACTTGGGCATGTCAAATTGAATCTTGGGCATGTGCATGAAATCACAAGCCTACGGTCTTGGGCATCTCAAAAGTGATCCTAGACATGTCAAATTTAAACTTCGGCATGTCAAATTGAATCTTGGGCATGGGCATGAAAGCACAAGCCTACGGTCTTGGTCATCTCAAAATTGATCCTAGACATGTCAAATTGAATCTCGGGCATGGGCATGAAAGCAAAATCCTACGGTCTTGGGAATCTAAAAATTGATCATAGGCATCTCAAATCGAATCTTGGGCATGGGCATGAAAGCACAAGCCTACGGTCTTGGGCATCTCAAAATTAATCCTAGACATGTCAAATTTAAACTTGGGCATGTCAAATTGAATCTTGGGCATGGGCATTAAAGCACAATCCTACGGACTTGGGAATCTCAAAATTGATCCTAGACATGTCAAATTTAAACTTGGGCATGTCAAATTGAATCTTGGGCATGGGCATGAAAGCACAAGCCTACGGTCTTGGGCATCTCAAAATTGATTCTAGACATATCAAATTTAAACTTGGGCATGTCAAATTGAATTTTGGGCATGGGCATGAAAGCATAATCCTACTGTCTTGGGCATCTCAAAATTGATCCTAGACATGTCAAATTTAAACTTGGGCATGTCAAATTGAATCTTGGGCATGGGAATGAAAGCACAAGCCTACAGTCTTGGGCATCTCAAAATTGATCCCAAACATGTCAAATTAAATCTCAGGCATGCGCATGAAAGCAAATGCCTACGGTCTTGGGTATCTAAAAATTGATCCTAGGCATCTCAAAATGAATCTTGGGCATGGGCATGAAAGCACAAGCCTACGGGCTTGGGCATCTCAAAATTGATCCTAGAAATGTCAAATTTAAACTTGGGCATGTCAAATTGAATCTTGGGCATGGGCATGAAAGCACAAGCCTACGGTCTTGGGCATCTCAAAATTGATCCTAGACATGTCAAATTTAATCTTGGGCATGGGCATGAAAGCACAAGCCTACGGTCTTGGGCATCTCAAAATTGATCCTAGACATGTCAAATTTAAACTTGGGCGTGTCAAATTGAATCTCGGGCATGGGCGTGAAAGCAAAAGCCTACGGTCTTGGGAATCTAAAAATTGATCATAGGAATCTCAAATTGAATCTTGGGCATGGGCATGAAAGCACAAGCCTACGGTCTTGGGCATCTCAAAATTGATCCTAGACATGTCAAATTTAATCTTGGGCATGGGCATGAAAGCACAAGCCTACGGTGTTGGGCATCTCAAAATTGATCCTAGACATGTCAAATTTAAACTTGGGCATGTCAAATTGAATCTCGGGCATGGGTATGAAAGAAAAAGCCTACGGTCTTGGGAATCTAAAAATTGATCATAGGAATCTCAAATTGAATCTTGGGCTTGGTCATGAAAGCACAAGCCTACGGTCTTGGGCATCTCAAAATTGATCCTAGACATGTCAAATTTAAACTTGGGCATGTCAAATTGAATCTTGGGAATGGGCATCAATCCTACGGTCTTGGGCATCTCAAAATTGATCCTAGACATGTCAAATTTAAACTTGGGCATGTCAAATTGAATCTTGGGCATGGGCATGAAAGCACAAGCCTACGGTCTTGGGCATCTCAAAATTGATCCTAGACATGTCAAATTTAATCTTGGGCATGGGCATGAAAGCACAAGCCTACGGTCTTGGGCATCTCAAAATTGATCATAAGAATCTCAAATTGAATCTTGGGCATGGGCATGAAATCACAATCCTAAGGTCTTGGGCATCTCAAAATTGATCATCGACATGTCAAATTTAAACTTGGGCATGTCAAATTGAATCTTGGGAATGGGCATTAAAGCACAATCCTACGGTCTTGGGCATCTCCAAATTGATCCTAGACATGTCAAATTTAAACTTGGTCATGTCAAATTGAATCTTGGGCATGGGCATGAAAGCACAAGCCTACGGTCTTGGGAATCTAAAAATTGATCCTAGGCATCTCAAATTGAATCTTGGGCATGGGCATGAAAGCACAAGCCTACGGTCTTGGGAATCTAAAAATTGATCCTAGGCATCTCATATTGAATCTTGGGCATGTCAAATTGAATCTTAGGCATGGGCATGAAAGCATAACCCTACGGTCTTGGGCATCTCAAATTTGATCCTAGACATGTCAAATTTAAACTTGGGCATGTCAAATTGAATCTTGGGCATGGGCATGAAATCACAAGCCTACGGTCTTGGGCATCTCAAAATTGATCCTAGACATGTCAATTTTAAACTTGGGCATGTCAAATTTAATCTTGGGCATGGGCATGAAAGCACAAGCCTACGGTCTTGGGCATCTCAAAATTGATCCTAGACATGTCAAATTTAATCTTGGGCATGGGCATGAAAGCACAAGCCTACGGTCTTGGGCATATCAAAATTGATCCTAGACATGTCAAATTTAAACTTGGGCATGTCAAATTGAATCTTGGGCATGGGAATGAAAGCACAAGCCTACGGTCTTTGGCATCTCAAAATTGATCCTAGACATGTCAAATTTAAACTTGGGTATGTCAAATTGAATCTTGGGCATCTCAAAATTGATCCCAGACATGTCAATTTTAAACTTGGGCATGTCAAATTGAATCGTGGGCATGGGCATGAAAGCACAAGCCTACGGTCTTGGGAATCTAAAAATTGAACATATGCATCTCAAATTGAATCTTGGGCATGGGCATGAAAGCACAAGCCTACGGTCTTGGGTATCTCAAAATTGATCCTAGACATGTCAAATTTAAACTTGGGCATGTCAAATTGAATCGTGGGCATGGGCATGAAAGCACAAGCCTACGGTCTTGGGAATCTAAAAATTGATCCTAGGCATGTCAAATTGAATCTTGGGCATGGGCATGAAAGTACAAGCCTACGGTCTTGGGCATCTCAAAATTGATCCTAGACATGTCAAATTTAAACTTGGGCATGTTAAATTACATCTTGGGCATGGGCATGAAAGCACAAGCCTACGGTCTTGGGCATCTCAAAATTGATCCTAGAAATGTCAAATTGAATCTCGGGCATGGGCATGAAAGCAAAAGCCTATGGTCTTAGGAATCTAAAAATTGATCCTAGGTATCTCAAATTGGATCTTGGGCATAGGCATGAAAGCACAAGCTTAAGATCTTGGGCATCTCAAAATTGATCCTAGACATGTCAAATTTAAACTTGGGCATGTCAAATTGAATCTTGGGCATGGGCATGAAAGCATAATCCTACGGTCTTGGGCATCTCAAAATTGATCCTAGACATGTCAAATTTAAACTTGGGCATGTCAAATTGAATTTTGGGCATGGGCATGAAAGCATAATCCTACGGTCTTGGGAATCTCAAAATTGATCCTAGACATGTCAAATTTAAACTTGGGCATGTCAAATTGAATCTTGGGCATGGGCATGAAAGCACAATCCTACGGTCTTGGGCATCTCAAAATTGATCCTAGACATGTCAAATTTAAACTTAGGAATGTCAAATTGAATCTTGGGCATGGGCATGAAAGCACAAGCCTACAGTCTTGGGCATCTCAAAATTGATACTAGACATGTCAAATTGAATCTCGGGCATGGATTTATTTCTCTCCAAAAAAGAGGCGATTTTTTCTTTAGGGTTTTCAACCATCATCAACGTTTTTTCCTTCATCCTAGATCATCTTTGGTGATTTAGGATGGGGGAAAACTCTGATTCAAACGTGAATAATCATGGGAACAAAACGGTATCTTTTGCTGATTTGGTTATGGGAAAAAAACCCTATATGTTAAGTGATTCATATTTATTATCTCTTCCTGAGGCGTCCATGTATCTTGAAGAACCAGCTTTGGTTTTACCTATAGAACTCACTCAAGAAGGGCGTGATATTTTCCAGTTTAGTCTTATTAGAAGACTGAACTTTAAGGGTTTAAAACTTTATGATGTTCAAAAAAGTTTGGAAGAACAATGGGGTTTTGGTCATGGAAGGTGCAAGCTGGTTCCTATGACTAAAGGGTTTTTCATCATCAAATTGACTTCTGCGGAGGATAAAGAACGAGTTTGGCATGGTGATTCATGGAAAGTTCAGCAACAAACGCTTAGGGTTATGAATTTTTATCCAAAATACATCTCATGCTACAGTTTGGGTGAGTTTTCCTGGCTTATACATTGAATTGTGGACTAAAAAAATCCTTCTTTCCATTGCAAGAATTCTTGGTAAGACGATTGCTATAGATCAGAAAACCTTGGACCATGATGTTGGTAACTATGCTGCTGTGCTGATTGATTTGGATTTTGCTAAGGTAATTCCAAAAAGAATTCACCTTAAAGCTAATGGAAGGGAGTTCTGGCAATATGTGGAAATACAAGATGTTGAGAATATTAAGTTTTGTACTCATTGTAAAATTATGGGGCATAAGTTTGAGAGTTGTCTTGCATCTCGTAAGATTTTAGGGAGTGCTGTTATGGATGAAAAACGTGATTTGAGTGAAACTACAGGTGGGGTTCAAAAAAACAAAAAGGAATGGCAAGGTAAAAAGCCTCTTGAAGTGGTGGCTTCTTCATCTATGGATAAATCAAAGGAGAAGGGAAAACAAGCTCCTATTATTCTTGTCACTCCAGAATGTGTTGAAGTAAGTAACAATGAGTTTACAACCTCTGTAGTTAATAAAATTACTACAGACAAGGCAGACGTAAATAGGGTGAATGATGAGCAATTGGAGAAAGAACTTGCAACTTCTGAATTTGAATTTCGTAAAGCACATATGAAGTTAATTAGGTGCAAAAATGCCATTGCTGCTAAGGCTGCTATTGTTGTTCGAAAAAGTGAGATGGTCAGGCAAAATCTGAACGCTAATCTTGCAACAAGTTCTGGGTGCAAAGGAAGGCGTAACTAGGTCCAAGTATGCTGCTCGTAAAGATGGTAAGTCAGGTTCTATGCCTGATACGGAACAAAACAAGGAGATTCAAAATAAGGAAAGTCCAAACGCTGATTTAGGAAACAAAACAAACTTGGCCAGTAATTCCGTGTCCACTTTAAACTCTTCTTTGGATTTGGAAGAGTCCGTGACCAGGCCAAAGGCTATCATGTCCGTGTGCAAGCTAAACTCAAGTTTGGCAGGTAACGTGCAAAATAATGGCAAGCCCGGTTCCAAGAAGGCTATGCAAGATAAGGGCGTGTCCAAGGATTCTTCAAATGATGATTGGAAACAAGTTAAGGGTAAGAACTCCCCAACCAAATTTTCTTTTACACCCTTAACTGATGCTTTGATTGCTTCCTCAGAATTTGTTTGCAAAAACAAATATGATTCTCTAAGCCTAGGTTTGAGAGATGATTTTGAGAAAAGTGGTACTGTAATAGATGATGAGGAAACACAAAGTGATGCTGTTTTGGATGCGACTAGTATGGCAGCTAAAGTTAAAAACACAAAAGAGTGGGGTACGCTAGTTGATGACAATAAAAACAAGAATAACAAGGTTTCGGAGATGACAGACTCAGCTACTTTTGATATAAATAATATTTTGCATATGGAGGAATTAGAGGAGGCAAGCAAAATTCAGAATGATGAAGTGCGTGCTAACTTCATTAGAAATCCAGTCTATAGAAAGGAGTATTTTAATGAAAAAAAAAGAGTTGTTGGAGAGAGTCTCAAAGAAAAAAACCTCAAACTCCAATAAAACTTGTTCCGGAGGTAATTATGCTTGAGATGAAGATGATTATGATGATGAGTATGATGATTTTTATGAAGAACCAAATTTGACAAATCCTTCTTTGTCTAAGAAGAGGAATTTTAGGGTGGGAAAGGGACGCAAACATTTTTAAGTGCATATTTTTCTTCTTTTTTGTGTTTATAAGCTTTTTATGAGTTTTTTTTAATGAGCTTTTTATGCTTTTTTATTTCACTCCTTGGTTTATGGGGGTAGGGGGACTTGAGCCCTCATTGTAATTCTTGTAATTACGTTTTTTTGCTTTAATAAACCATTGGACTTAGCAAAAAAGAAAAGAATCTCAGACATGGGCATGAAAGCAAAAGCCTACGGTCTTGGGAATCTAAAAATTGATCATAGGCATCTCAAATTGAATCTTGGGCATGGGCATGAAAGAACAAGCCTACGGTCTTGGGCATCTCAAAATTCATCCTAGACATGTCAAATTGAATATTGGGCATGGGCATTAAAGAACAATCCTATGGTATTGGGCATCTCAAAATTGATCCTAGACATGTCAAATTTAAACTTTGGCATGTCAAATTGAATCTTGGGCATGGGCATGAAAGCACAAGCCTACGGTCTCGGGAATCTAAAAATTGATCCTAGGCATCTCAAATTGAATCTTGGGCATGGGCATGAAAGCACAAGCCTACGGTCTTTGGGCATCTCAAAATTGATCCTAGACATGTCAAATTTAAACTTGGGCATGTCAAATTGAATCTTGGGCATGGGCATGAAAGCATAATCCTACGGTCTTGGGCATCTCAAAATTGATCCTAGACATGTCAAATTTAAACTTGGGCATGTCAAATTGAATCTTGGGCATGGGCATGAAAGCACAAGCCTACGGTGTTGGGCATCTCAAAATTGATCCTAGACATGTCAAATTTAAACTTGGGAATGTCAAATTGAATCTTGGGCATGGGCATGAAAGCACAAGCCTACGGTCTTGGGCATCTCAAAATTTATATTAGACATGTCAAATTGAATCTTGGGCATGGGCATGAAATCATAATCCTACGGTCTTGGGCATCTCAAAATTGATCCTAGACATGTCAAATTTAAACTTGGGCATGTCAAATTGAATCTTGGGCATGGGCATGAAAGCACAAGCCTACGGTCTTGGGCGTCTCAAAATTGATCCTAGACATGTCAAATTTAAACTTAGGAATGTCAAATTGAATATTGGGCATGGGAATGAAAGCACAAGCCTACAATCTTTGGCATCTCAAAATTGATCCTAGACATGTAAAATTGAATCTGGGGCATGGGCAAGAAAGCAAAAGCCTACGGTCTTGGGAATCTAAAAATTGATCATAGGCATCTCAAATTGAATCTTGGGCATGGGCATGAAAGCACAAGCCTATGGTCTTGGGCATTTCAAAATTGATCCTAGACATGTCAAATTTAAACTTAGGAATGTCAAATTCAATCTTGGGCATGGGCATGAAAGCACAAGCCTACAGTCTTGGGCATCTCAAAATTGATCCTAGACATGTCAAATTGAATCTCGGGCATGGGCATGAAAGCAAAAGCCTATGGTCTTGGGAATCTAAAAATTGATCATAGGCATATCAAATTGAATCTTGGGCATGGGCATGAAAGCACAAGCCTACTGTCTTAGGCAGCTCAAAATTGATCCTAGACATGTCAAATTTAAACTTGGGCATGTCAAATTGAATCTTGGGCATTGGCATTAAAGCACAATCCTACGGTCTTGGGCATCTCAAAATCGATCCTAGACATGTCAAATTTAAACTTGGGCATGTCAAATTGAATCTTGGGCATGGGCATGAAAGCACAAGCCTACGGTCTTGGGAATCTTAAAATTGATCCTAGGCATCTCAAATTGAAACTTGGGCATGGGTATGAAAGCACAAGCCTACGGTCTTGGGCATCTCAAAATTGATCCTAGACATATCAAATTTAAGCTTGCGCATGTCAAATTGAATCTTGGGCATGGGCATGAAAGCACAAGCCTACGGTCTTGGGCATCTCAAAATTGATCCTAGACATGTCAAATTTAAACTTGGGCATGTCGAATTGAATCTTGGGCATGGGTATGAAAGCACAAGCCTACGGTCTTGGGCATCTCAAAATTGATCCTACACATGTCAAATTTAAACTTGGGCATTTTAAATTGAATCTTGGGCATGGGCATGAAACCACAAGCCTACGGTCTTGGGCATCTCAAAATTGATCCTAGACATGTCAATTTTAAAATTGGGCATGTCAAATTGAATCTTGGGCATGGGCCTGAAAGAGGGATCAATAAAAGATATGTCTAGGATCAAATTTGAGATGCCAAGACCGTAGGCTTGTGCTTTCATGCCCATGCCCAAGTTTAAATTTGATATGTCTAGGATCAAATTTGAGATGCCTAGACCGTAGGCTTGTGCTTTCATGCCCATGCCCAAGATTCAATTTGACATGCATAGGATCAATTTTTTGATGCCCAAGACCATAGGCTTTTGCTTTCATGCCCATGACCAGGATTCAATTTGACATGCCTAGGATCAATTTTGAGATGCCCAAGACCGTAGGTTTGAGCTTTCATTCCCATGCCCAAGATTCAATTTTACATGCGCAAGTTTAAATTTGGCATGTCTAGTATCAATTTTGAGATGCCCAAGATCGTAGGTTTGTACTTTCATGCCCATGCCCAAGATTCAATTTGACATGCCTGGGATCAATTTTGAGATGCCCAAGACCGTAGGCTTCTGCTTTCATGCCCATGCCCAAGATTCAATTTGACATTCCCAAGTTTAAATTTGACATGTCTAGGATCAATTTTAAGGTGCCCAAGACCGTGGGTTTGTTCTTTCATTCCCATGCCCAAGATTCAATTTGACATACCCAAGTTTAAATTTGACATGTTTAGGATCAATTTTGAGTTGCCCAAGACTGTATGCTTGTGTTTTCATGCCCATGCCCAAGATTCAATATGACATGCCTAGGATACTTTTTTGAGATTCCCAAGGCCGTAGGCTTGTGTTTTCATGCCCATGCCCAATATTCAATTTGACATGCCCAAGTTAAAATTTGACATGTCTAAGATCAATTTTGAGATGCCCAAGACCGTAGGCTTGTGCTTTCATGCCCATGCCCAAGATTCAATTTGACAGACCCAAGTTTAAATTTGACATGTCTAAGATCAATTTTGAGATGCCCAAGACCGTAGGCTTGTGCTTTCATGCCCATGCCCAAGATTCAATTTGACATGCCCAAGTTTAAATTTGACATGTCTAGGATCAATTTTGAGATGCCCAAGATCGTAGGCTTGTGGTTTCATTCCCATGCTCAAGATTCAATTTAACATGCCCAAGTTTAAAGTTGACATGTCTAGGATTAATTTTGAGATGCCCAAGACCGTAGGCTTGTGCTTTCATGCCCATGTCCAAGATTCAATTTGAGATGCCTAGGATCAATTTTTAGATTCCCAAGACCGTACTGCTCTTATTGAATCTGTACGAATACAAATATCTCTGATGCCAAATTTAGACGCTCATTCTAAGGCCACGATAATACAAAAGAGCTCCGCTAAATAATTAGTACGAACCCCAAATCCAACACTCATAGCTCATAATACATTAGCAACAGAATCACGAACCACCACACCTGCACCAGCTCTACCCGGGTTTCCTCTAGAAGCACCATATAGTAGTATTTTGCTTTCATGCCCATGCCCGAGATTCAATTTGACATGCCTAGGATCAATTTTGAGATGCCTAAGACCGCAGGCTTGTGCTTTCATGCCCAAGCCCAATATACTGTTTGACATGCCCAAGTTTAAATTTGACATATGTAGGATCAATTTTGAGATGCCCAACACAGTAGGCTTGGGTTCATGCCCATGCCTAAGATTCAATTTTAGATGCCTATGATCATTTTTTAGATGCCCTAGATTGTAGGCTTTTGCTTGCATACCCATGCCCAAGATTCAATTTGACATGCCTAGGATCAATTTTGAGATGCCCAAGACTGTAGGCTTGTGCTTGCATACCCATGCCCAACATTCAATTTGACATTCCTAGGATCAATTTTGAGATGCCCAAGACTGTAGGCTTGTGCTTTCATGCCCATGCCCAAGATTCAATTTGACATGCGTAGGATCAATTTTGAGATACCCAAGACCGTAGGCTTGTGCTTTCATGCCCATGCCCAAGATTCAATTTGAGATGCCTAGGTTTAATTTTTAGATGCCCAAGACCGTAGGCTTTTGCTTTCATGCCCATGCACAAGATTCAATTTGACATGCCTAGGATCAATTTTGAGATGCCCAAGACCGTAGGCTTGTGCTTTCATGCCCATGCCCAAGATTCAATTTGACATTCCCAAGTTTAAATTTGACATGTCTTGGATCAATTTTGAGATACCCAAGACCGTAGGCTTGTGCTTTCATGCCCATGCCCAAGATTCAATTTGACATGGCCAAGTTTAAATTTGACATGTCTAAGATCAATTTTAAGATGCCCAAGACCGTAGGCTTGTGCTTTCAAGCCCATGCCCAAGATTCAATGCCCAAGTTTAAATTTGACATGTCTAGGATGAATTTTGAGATGCCCAAGATCGTAGGCTTGTGCTTTCATGCCCATTCCCAAGATTCTATTTGACATGCCAAGTTTAAATTTGACATGTCTAGGATCAATTTTGAGATTCTCAGGAACGTATGCTTGTGCTTTTATGCCCATGCCCAACATTCAATTTGAGATGCCTTGGATAAATTTTTAGATGCCTAAGACCGTAGGCTTTTGCTTTCATTCCCATGCCCAAGATACAATTATACATGCCTAGGATCAATTTTGAGATGCCCAAGACCGTAGGCTTGTGCTTTCATGCCCATTCCCAAGATTCAATTTGAAATGACCAAGTTTAAATTTGACATGTCTAGGATCAATTTTGAGATACCCAAGACCGTAGGCTTGTGCTTTCATGCCCATGCCCAAGATTCAATTTGACATGCCCAAGTTTAAATTTGACATGTCTATGATCAATTTTGAGATGCCCAAGATCGTAGGCTTGTGCTTTCATGCCCATGCCCAAGATTCAATTTGACAAGCCTAAGTTTAAATTTGACATGTCTAGGATCATTTTTGAGTTGCCCAAGACCGTAGGCTTGTGCTTTCATGCCCATGCCCAAGATTCAATTTGACATGCCTAAGTTTATATTTGACATGTCTTGGATCAATTTTGAGATTCCCACGCGTAGGCTTGTGATTTCATGCCCATGCCCAAGATTAATTTGAGATGCCCAGTATTAATTTTTAGATTCCCAAGACCGTAGGCTTTTGCTTTCATGCCCATGCCCGAGATACAATTTGACATGCCTAGGATCAATTTTGAGATGCCCAAGACCGCATGCTTTTTCTTTCATGCCCATGCCCAATATACAGTTTGACATGCCCAAGTTTAAATTTGACATGTGTAGGATCAATTTTGAGATGCCCAAGACCGTAGGCTTGCTTTCATGCCTATGCCCAAGATTCAATTTGAAAAGCCTATGATCAATTTTTAGATGCCTTAGACCGTAGGCTTTTGCTTTCATGCCCATGCCTAAGGTTCAATTTGACATGCCTAGGATCAATTTGGAGATGCCCAAGACCGTAGGCTTATGCTTTCATGCCCATGCCCAAGATTCAATTTGACATGCCCAAGTTTAAATTTGACATGTGTAGGATCAATTTTGATATGCCCAAGTCCGTAGGCTTGTGCTTTCATGCCCATGCCCAAGATTCAATTTGAGATGCCTAGGATCAATTTTTAGATGCCCAAGACCGTAGGCTTTTGCTTTCATGCCCATGCCCAAGATTCAATTTGACATGTCTAGGATCAATTTTGAGATACCCAAGACCGTATGATTGTGCTTTCATGCCCATTCCCGAGATTCTATTTGACATGCCCAAGTTTAAATTTGACATGTCTAGGATCAATTTTGAGATTTGCAAGACCGTAGGCTTGTGCTTTCATGCCCATTCCCAAGATTCTATTTGACATGCCCAAGTTTAAATTTGACATGTCTAGGATCAATTTTGAGATTTTCAAAACCGTAGGCTTGTGCTTTCCTTCCCATGCCCAAGATTCAATTTGATATGCCTAGGATCAATTTTTAGATGCCCAAGGCCATAGGATTTTGCTTTCATGTCCATGCCCAAGATTCAATTTGACATGCCTAGGATCAATTTTGAGATGCCCAAGTTTAAATTTGACATGTCTAGGATCAATTTTGAGATACCCAAGACCGTAGGCTTTGCTTTCATGCCCATACCCAAGATTCAATTTGACATGCCCAAGTTTAAATTTGACATGGCTAGGATCTTTTTTTTTTTTTTTTTTGGTAAGTCCAAAATTGTATTAAAAAATAACCAGAGATACAACAAAGGTTATAAGAAAAAAAGAGGTACAAGAACCCCAAAAACTTACAACCTAATCAAAACGAAAATAAGATACATATGGTAATTCAATAGACAAGATGAAATCAGGCCTTGTATCATAACTAAGTCCCTCTCCTTCTTCCAAAGCGCAACCTCGTTTGGCCATGCAATCAGCCGCAAAATTAGCTTCTCTATAGGTATGAACGAAACGAATATTGTTATAATTTCTCTTCACTGCCACCCATCTTGGTCTTAAGAACCAAGGAACTGCATTAGTATCACCGGAGAAGACTAAAACAGCACTCATAGAGTCTGTTCTAATGCAAATATTACCAACTTCAAACTTCACCGCCCATTCAAGACCAACAATCACACAAAATAACTCAGCCAAGTAGTTCGTTTGTGTACCAAAACCCGCACTCATAGCACCTATCACGTGAGCATTTGCATCCCTAACCACCACACCAGCACCCGCCCTTCCTGGATTGCCTCTAGATGCACCGTCACAACAAAGCATCAGCTCATGCTCTTGAGGAGGTTCCCAAAAGCACTCCCTAGGAACAACTTGCTTGAACTGTCTATGGCGAACTCTGAAAAAGGAGAGAACCTGAAGATCCTCATGTGTACTACAGCCCTTAAGCCTAATAGAATAGTCATGAATCTGATTAAAAACTTTTGTTTGGAAGAACACCCAGCTAACTTTTTGATTACCATAGACAAAGGCATTGCGAGTCATCCACAATTCCGATCTGATGACTAGAATGGCCAGCAGCCATAGATCCTTAACCATCCTACTCCTACCTTTGGCAGCCTTGTATGAAGTAGTGAAATTTTGATGAGGGAGTAAAGTAAAGACGTCTGAAATCCAGTCCCAAGCTTTGGCCGCAAAAGTACACGACCATAGAATGTGATGCAACGATTCCTCTTGACAATTACACAGGCAGCATTTGTTAACAACATGATGTTTAAATCTACTTCTTACCTTGTCCAAGAGTTGCGCACGCACCCCCTCGGATTTTCCAATTTCTAGCCGCAAGCGGTGGATGAACTGAAGGTCTCCACAAAAGGCTAGTGCCCTCAACAGCTGTTGCCTTATGCATATGATTTTTTTGCCGATCGGACTGAGAAAAGTCCTTTATAATCTGGCATCCACACTCTATAATCAGCACCCCCCATTGGAATTGGCAGATTTTCCAAGTCCACTCCAGCTGCAAGCAAGTTTAAACGCACCTCCTCAGTGAACACCCACGCCCCATCGTGAATAGCTTCACTTACCATTAAGTTACGTTGCAAATTTTCATGCCCTATGGAATCAGCAATGCAAGCATCTCCACATGGCTAGGATCAATTTTGAGATACCCAAGACCGTATGATTTTGCTTTCATGCCCCTGCCCAGGATTCAATTTGACATGCCCAAGTATAAATTTGACATGTCTAGGGTCAATTTTGAGATGCCCAAGACCGTAGGCTTGTGCTTTCATGCCCATTCCCGAGATTCTGGTCATTGCGAGATTTTTTTTCTCTCTCCTATTAGCTCTGGCGATTTTTTGCTTGGGTTTTTTAGGGTTTCCAGTTTTTTTTCACGTTTTTCTCCATTGTTTTGATCATCTTTGGATGATTTACAATGGGGGAAAATCATGCTAAAGAGTCTAGCAACACGGCTCTTAAGTCTATATCTTTTGCAGACATGGTTAGAGGTAAGAACTCGCAGGTTTCCAATATTGATATTGCCTCTTTACCAAACCCTATTTTTTTAGATGATAAACCAGCAATGGAAATTCCGTTAGATTTATTCCATGAAGGGTGTGCGGCTTGGAAGTTCAGCCTTATTGGAAGATTGGTTTTTAAAGATCTTGTCTTTACTGCCGTCAAAACATCTTTAGAAGATCAATGGAATTTAGGTGCGGGAAAAGTCAAGTTCACTCCTATAAGCAATGGTTTTTTTATTATCAAGTTTACAATGAAAGAGGATATGATTAAGGTCCGGGATGGAGAGACTTGGAAGGTCAATCAACGGGAGCTTAGGCTTCAAAATTGGTATCCATGGTTTGATCCGGATAAACAAAATTCTTCTCATGCATCCGTATGGGTAAACTTCCCTGGTTTATACGTGGAGTTATGGACAGAAAAAAATATTGCTTTCGCTTGGAAAAAACCTAGGCAAACCTATAATGGTGGATAAACGAACGTTGAACCATGAATATGGTTCTTTTGCGGCGGTTTTGGTTGATATAGATTTTGCAAACAAAGTACCGAATGTATTCATATAACGATTGGGAGGTAGGTCTTTTGATCGGTTTGTAGAACTTCAGAAATATCCAAAATTTTGTGCCCAATGCAAAATTGTTGGCCATGAAGAGGCTGATTGTAGGAGGAAGACCAAGAAGAATTCAGCAGTTAATCATCAAAAAGTTTTAAGAAACCCATTGAGAAATGGCAACCAAAAGACAAAGGCATGAGTAATGTTGTAGCTATTCGGGGTTCGATTGGGGATAATTCCCATGCACTTAATGCAAATAAAGAAAAAGAGTTCGCTCCAGTTGATAATGTTACAAACAAGTCCGTGCACAACTCAAATTCTAATATGGATAAAATTTCCGTGACCAAGGAAGGTATAGAAACCGTGTCCAAGCAAAACTCTATTAATTTGGAGGGGAAGTCCATGATTTTTTTGGACAAGTCGGAGACCAGGCCGGTGGATGATATGTCCGTGGCAAAACCGAACCCTAGTTTGGCGAAAAAAATGCTTTGGCAAGTCCGTGGGATTAAATTCAATAGATGATTGGACACAAGTTAAAGGTAAGAACTCGGTACCAAATTTTCTTTTACTCCTATAATCGATGCTTTACTCGGTTCCTCTGAATTTGTTTACCAAAACAAATTTGATTCTCTAAGCTTAGAATTGGGTTTTAGAGATGATCTTTGAGGAAGTTATGCAAAGTGATACTGAAAATTTAGAAGATGAAGATAAGCAAAGTAATACTTTTGTTTTGGATGCGACAACTATGGCAGCTGAAGTTAAGAACTTAAAAGAATGGGGTACGCTTGTGGATGATAATAAAAACAAGAATAGCAAGGTTTCAGAGGCTACGATTCAGTTGGGACTTCAACTAAATCTGTTCGGACTGCAAGGAAACACAACTCGTCTTTGGAGGATATTGTTTTTGATAGGAAAAATATTTTGACTAAAGAGGAACTTGAAGAGGCAAGCAATATTCGGAATGATGATGTGCGTGCTAATTTCATTGCTAATCCCACCTTTAGACAAGATTATTTCAAGGAAAAAAAGGAGCTAATGGATAGAATGTCAACTATGAACGTGGAACAAGAGGAGCATGATAGAATTTTGAAGGAGCAAAAAGAAGTTTCTGTGCAAGCCAAGGCACTTTTAGCTGATTTGGAGGCTTCTCCGGTTTTGGTTAATAATAGTCCGGCTTTTAAAGCTAAAAATGGTAAGTCTCCCAGGGCTTATTAAGAATAAGAATGTAAATGCTAATAATCAGCAAGCTCTAACACCAATTAAGCTAGTTCCGGGTAATTCTACTTCTACTTCCGACGAGGAGGAAGAAGAAGAATTTTTGGATGGTATTAAAGTCTCGAGTATTGAAGTTACAGGTGTTATGGATGCTATTTTTTCCAAGACCAAGAAGAAAGGAAGAATAAGAGGGAGTGCTAAACGCAAATAGAGTCTTCTTTTCTTTGTTTTGATTTTTAGTTAATAGTCTTTTGGGTTATTTTAGTTTGTTAAATTTTAAAACCCCTTTGGTTTATGGGGGTGAGGGACTTTAGAGTCCCCTTTTGTAATTACTTGTAATTACGTTTTTTTTGCTTAATAAACTATTGGACTTAGCAAAAAAAAAAACCATTCCCGAGATTCTATTTGACATGTCCAAGTTTAAATTTGAAATGTCTAGGATCAATTTTGAGATTTCCAAGAACGTAGGCTTGTGCTTTCATGCCCATGCCCAAGATTCAATTTGATATGCCTAGGATCAATTTTTAGATGCCCAACACCGTAGGCTTTTGCTTTCATGCCCATGCCCAAGATTCAATTTGACATGCCTAGGATCAATTTTGAGATGCCCAAGACCGTAGGCTTGTGCTTTCATGCCCATGCCCAAGATTCAATTTGACATTCCCAAGTTTAAATTTGACATGTCTTGGATCAATTTTGAGATACCCAAGACCGTAGGCTTGTGCTTTCATGCCCATGCCCAAGATTCAATTTGACATGGCCAAGTTTAAATTTGACATGTCTAAGATCAATTTTGAGATGCCCAAGACCGTAGGCTTGTTCTTTCAAGCCCATGCCCAAGATTGAATGCCCAAGTTTAAATTTGACATGTCTAGGATGAATTTTGAGATGCCCAAGATCGTAGGCTTGTGCTTTCATGCCCATTCCCAAGATTCTATTTGACATGCCAAGTTTAAATTTGACATGTCTAGGATCAATTTTGAGATTCCCTAGACCGTATGCTTGTGCTTTTATGCCCATGCCCAACATTCAATTTGAGATGCCTAGGATAAATTTTTAGATGCCTAAGACCGTAGGCTTTTGCTTTCATGCCCATGCCCAAGATTCAATTATACATGCCTAGGATCAATTTTGAGATGCCCAAGACCGTAGGCTTGTGCTTTCATGCCCATTCCCAAGATTCAATTTGACATGCCCAAGTTTAAATTTGACATGTGTAGGATCAATTTTGATATGCCCAAGTCCGTAGGCTTGTGCTTTCATGCCCATGCCCAAGATTTAATTTGAGATGCCTAGGATCAATTTTTAGATGCCCAAGACCGTAGGCTTTTGCTTTCATGCCCATGCCCAAGATTCAATTTGACATGTCTAGGATCAATTTTGAGATACCCAAGACCGTATGATTGTGCTTTCATGCCCATTCCCGAGATTCTATTTGACATGCCCAAGTTTAAATTTGACATGTCTAGGATCAATTTTGAGATTTGCAAGACCGTAGGCTTGTGCTTTCATGCCCATTCCCAAGATTCTATTTGACATGCCCAAGTTTAAATTTGACATGTCTAGGATCAATTTTGAGATTTTCAAAACCGTAGGCTTGTGCTTTCCTGCCCATGCCCAAGATTCAATTTGATATGCCTAGGATCAATTTTTAGATGCCCAAGACCATAGGCTTTTGCTTTCATGCCCATGCCCAAGATTCAATTTGACATTCCTAGGATCAATTTTGAGATGCCTAAGTTTAAATTTGACATGTCTAGGATCAATTTTGAGATACCCAAGACCGTAAGCTTTGCTTTCATGCCCATACCCAAGATTCAATTTGACATGCCCAAGTTTAAATTTGACATGGCTAGGATCAATTTTGAGATACCCAAGACCGTATGATTTTGCTTTCATGCCCCTGCCCAGGATTCAATTTGACATGCCCAAGTATAAATTTGACATGTCTAGGATCAATTTTGAGATGCCCAAGACCGTAGGCTTGTGCTTTCATGCCCATTCCCGAGATTCTATTTGACATGCCCAAGTTTAAATTTGAAATGTCTAGGATCAATTTTGAGATTTCCAAGAACGTAGGCTTGTGCTTTCATGCCCATGCCCAAGATTCAATTTGATATGCCTAGGATCAATTTTTAGATGCCCAACACCGTAGGCTTTTGCTTTCATGCCCATGCCCAAGATTCAATTTGACATGCCTAGGATCAATTTTGAGATGCCCAAGACCGTAGGCTTGTGCTTTCATGCCCATGCCCAAGATTCAATTTGACATGCCCAAGTTTAAATTTGACATGTCTTGGATCAATTTTGAGATACCCAAGACCGTAGGCTTGTGCTTTCATGCCCATGCCCAAGATTCAATTTGACATGGCCAAGTTTAAATTTGACATGTCTAAGATCAATTTTGAGATGCCCAAGACCGTAGGCTTGTGCTTTCAAGCCCATGCCCAAGATTCAATGCCCAAGTTTAAATTTGACATGTATAGGATGAATTTTGAGATGCCCAAGATCGTAGGCTTGTGCTTTCATGCCCATTCCCAAGATTCTATTTGACATGCCAAGTTTAAATTTGACATGTCTAGGATCAATTTTGAGATTCTCAGGAACGTATGCTTGTGCTTTTATGCCCATGCCCAACATTCAATTTGAAATGCCTAGGATAAATTTTTAGATGCCTAAGACCGTAGGCTTTTGCTTTCATTCCCATGCCCAAGATACAATTATACATGCCTAGGATCAATTTTGAGATGCCCAAGACCGTAGGCTTGTGCTTTCATGCCCATTCCCAAGATTCAATTTGAAATGCCCAAGTTTAAATTTGACATGTCTAGGATCAATTTTGAGATACCCAAGACCGTAGGCTTGTGCTTTCATGCCCATGCCCAAGATTCAATTTGACATGTCCAAGTTTAAATTTGACATGTCTATGATCAATTTTGAGATGCCCAAGATCGTAGGCTTGTGCTTTCATGCCCATGCCAAAGATTCAATTTGACAAGCCTAAGTTTAAATTTGACATGTCTAGGATCATTTTTGAGTTGCCCAAGACCGTAGGCTTGTGCTTTCATTCCCATGCCCAAGATTCAATTTGACATGCCTAAGTTTATATTTGACATGTCTTGGATCAATTTTGAGATTCCCACGGCCGTAGGCTTGTGATTTCATGCCCATGCCCAAGATTAATTTGAGATGCCCAGGATTAATTTTTAGATTCCCAAGACCGTAGGCTTTTGCTTTCATGCCCATGCCCGAGATACAATTTGACATGCCTAGGATCAATTTTGAGATGCCCAAGACCGCATGCTTGTTCTTTTATGCCCATGCCCAATATACAGTTTGACATGCCCAAGTTTAAATTTGACATGTGTAGGATCAATTTTGAGATGCCCAAGACCGTAGGCTTGCTTTCATGCCTATGCCCAAGATTCAATTTGAAAAGCCTATGATCAATTTTTAGATGCCTTAGACCGTAGGCTTTTGCTTTCATGCCCATGCCTAAGGTTCAATTTGACATGCCTATGATTAATTTGGAGATGCCCAAGACCGTAGGCTTGTGCTTTCATGCCCATGCCCAAGATTCAATTTGACATGCCCAAGTTTAAATTTGACATGTGTAGGATCAATTTTCATATGCCCAAGTCCGTAGGCTTGTGCTTTCATGCCCATGCCCAAGATTTAATTTGAGATGCCTAGGATCAATTTTTAGATGCCCAAGACCGTAGGCTTTTGCTTTCATGCCCATGCCCAAGATTCAATTTGACATGTCTAGGATCAATTTTGAGATACCCAAGACCGTATGATTGTGCTTTCATGCCCATTCCCGAGATTCTATTTGACATGCCCAAGTTTAAATTTGACATGTCTAGGATCAATTTTGAGATTTGCAAGACCGTAGGCTTGTGCTTTCATGCCCATTCCCAAGATTCTATTTGACATGCCCAAGTTTAAATTTGAAATGTCTAGGATCAATTTTGAGATTTTCAAAACCGTAGGCTTGTGCTTTCATGCCCATGCCCAAGATTCAATTTGATATGCCTAGGATCAATTTTTAGATGCCCAAGACCATAGGCTTTTGCTTTCATGCCCATGCCCAAGATTCAATTTGACATGCCTAGGATCAATTTTGAGATGCCCAAGTTTAAATTTGACATGTCTAGGATCAATTTTGAGATACCCAAGACCGTAGGCTTTGCTTTCATGCCCATACCCAAGATTCAATTTGACATGCCCAAGTTTAAATTTGACATGGCTAGAATCAATTTTGAGATACCCAAGACCGTATGATTTTGCTTTCATGCCCATGCCCAGGAGTCAATATGACATGCCCAAGTATAAATTTGACATGTCTAGGATCAATTTTGAGATGCCCAAGACCGTAGGCTTGTAGTTTCATGCCCATTCCCAAGATTCTATTTGACATGCCCAAGTTTAAATTTGAAATGTCTAAGATCAATTTTGAGATTTCCAAGAACGTAGGCTTGTGCTTTCATGCCCATGCCCAAGATTCAATTTGATATGCCTAGGATCAATTTTTAGATGCCCAACACCATAGGATTTTGCTTTCATGCCCATGCCCACGATTCAATTTGACATGCCTAGTATCAATTTTGAGTTGCCCAAGACCATAGGCTTATGCTTTCATGCCCATGCCCAAGATTCAATTTGACATGCCCAAGTTTAAATTTGACATGTCTAGGAACAATTTTGAGATACCCAAGACCGTAGGCTTGTGCTTTCATGCCCATGCCCAAGATTCAATTTGACATGCCCAAGTTTAAATTTGACATGTCTAGGATCAATTTTGAGATGCCCAAGACCGTAGGCTTGTGCTTTCATTCCCATGCCCAAGATTCAATTTGACATGCCCAAGTTTAAATTTGACATGTCTAGGATCAATTTGACATGCCCAAGACCGTAGGCTTGTGCTTTCATGCCCATTTCCAATAGTCTATTTGACATGCCCAAGTTCAAGTTTGACATGTCTAGGATCAATTTTGAGATTCCCAAGACCATAGGCTTGTGCTTTCATGCCCATGCCCAAGATTCAATTTGAGATGCCTAGGATCAATTTTTAGATGCCCAAGACCGTAGGCTTTATGTTTCATGCCCATGCCCAAGATTCAATTTGACATGCCTAGGATCAATTTTGAGATGCCCAAGACCGTAGGCTTATGCTTTCATGCCCATACCCAAGATTAAATTTTACATGCCCAAGTTTAAATTTGACATGTCTAGGATCAATTTTGAGATGCCCAAGACCGTAGGCTTGTGATTTCATGCCCATGCCCAAGATTCAATTTGACATGCCCAAGTTTAAATTTGACATGTCTAGGATCAATTTTGAGATGCCCATGACGGTAGGCTTGTGCTTTCATGCCCATGCCTAAGATTCAATTTGACATGCCCAAGATTCAATTTGACATGTCTAGGATCAATTTTGAGATGCCCAAGATCGTAGGCTTGTGCTTTCATGCCCATTCTTAAGATTCAATTTGACATGCCCAAGTTTAAATTTGACATGTCTAGGATCAATTTTGAAATGCCCAAGACCGTAGGATTGTGCTTTCATGCCCATGCCCAAGATTAAATTTGAGATGCCTAGTATCAATTTTCAGATTTCCAAGACCGTAAGCTTTTACTTTTGAGATGTGTAGGATCAATTTTGAGATGCCCAAGACCGTAGGCTTTTGCTTTCATGCCCATGCCCAAGATTCAATTTGACATGTCTAGGATCAATTTTGAGATACCCAAGACCGTAGGATTGTGCTTTCATGCCCATGCCCAAGATTCAATTTGACATGCCCAAGTTTAAATTTGACATGTCTTGGATCAATTTTAAGATGCCAAAGACCGTAGGCTTGTGCTTTCATGCCCATGACCAGGATTCAGTTTGACATGCCCAAGTTTAAATTTGACATGTCTAGGATGAATTTTGAGATGCCCAAGACCGTAGGCTTGTGCTTTCATGCCCATTCTCGAGATTCTATTTGACATGCCCAAGTTTAAATTTGACATGTCTAGGATCAATTTTGAGATGCCCAAGACCGTAAGCTTGTGCTTTCATGCCCATGCCCAAGATTCAATTTGACATGCCCTAGTTTAAATTTGACATGTTTGGGATCAATTTTGAGATGCCCAAGACCGTAGGCTTGTGCTTTCATGCCCATTTCCAATAGTCTATTTGACATGCCCAAGTTCAAGTTTGACATGTCTAGGATCAATTTTGAGATTCCCAAGACCATAGGCTTGTGCTTTCATGCCCATGCCCAAGATTCAATTTGAGATGCCTAGGATCAATTTTTAGATGCCCAAGACCGTAGGCTTTATGTTTCATGCCCATGCCCAAGATTCAATTTGACATGCCTAGGATCAATTTTGAGATGCCCAAGACCGTAGGCTTATGCTTTCATGCCCATACCCAAGATTCAATTTGACATGCCCAAGTTTAAATTTGACATGTCTAGGATCAATTTTGAGATGCCCAAGACCGTAGGCTTGTGATTTCATGCCCATGCCCAAGATTCAATTTGACATGCCCAAGATTCAATTTGACATGTCTAGGATCAATTTTGAGATGCCAAGACCGTAGGCTTGTGCTTTCATGCCCATGCCCAAGATTCAATTTGACATGCCCAAGTTTAAATTTGACATGTCTAGGATCAATTTTGAGATGCCCAAGACCGTAGGCTTGTGCTTTCATGCCCATGAACAAGATTCAATTTGACATGCCCAAGTTTAAATTTGACATGTCTAGGATCAATTTTGAGATGCTCAAGACCGTAGGCTTGTGCTTTCATGCCTATGACCAGGATTCAATTTGACATGCCCAAGTTTAAATTTGACATGTCTAGGATCAATTTTGAGATGCCCAAGACCGTAGGCTTGTGCTTTCATGCCCATTATCGAGATTCTATTTGACATGCCCAAGTTTAAATTTGACATGTCTAGGATCAATTTTGAGATTTCCAAGACCGTAGGCTTGTGCTTTCATGCCCATGCCCAAGATTCAATTTTAGATGCCTAGGATCAATTTTAAGATGCCCAAGACCGTAGGCTTTTGCTTTCATTCCCATGCACAAGTTTCAATTTGACATGTCTAGGATCAATTTTGAGATACTCAAGACCGTATGATTGTGCTTTCATGCCCATTCCCGAGTTCTATTTGACATGCCCAAGTTTAAATTTGACATGTCTAGGATCAATTTTGAGATTTGCAAGACCGTAGGCTTGTGCTTTCATGCCCTTTCCCAAGATTCTATTTGACATGCCCAAGTTTAAATTTGACATGTCTAGGATCAATTTTGAGATTTTCAAAACTGTAAGCTTGTGCTTTCATGCCCATGCCCAAGATTCAATTTGATATGCCTAGGATCAATTTTTAGATGCCCAACACCATAGGCTTTTGCTTTCATGCCCATGCCAAAGATTCAATTTGACATGCCTAGGATCAATTTTGAGGTGCCCAAGTTTAAATTTGACATGTCTAGGATCAATTTTGAGATACCCAAGACCGTAGGCTTGTGCTTTCATGCCCATGCCCAAGATTCAATTTGACATGCCCAAGATTCAATTTGACATGTCTAGGATCAATTTTGAGATGCCCAAGACTGTAGGCTTGTGCTTTCATGCCCATTCTTAAGATTCAATTTGACATGCCCAAGTTTAAATTTGACATGTCTAGGATCAATTTTGAGATACCTAAGACCTAGGCTTGTGCTTTCATTCCCATGCCCAAGATTCAATTTGACATGCCCAAGTTTAAATTTGACATGTCTAGGATCAATTTTGAGATGCCCAAGACCGTAGGCTTGTGCTTTCATGCCCATGCCCAAGATTCAATTTGACATGCCCAAGTTTAAATTTGACATGTCTAGGATCAATTTTGAGATGCCCATGACGGTAGGCTTGTGCTTTCATGCCCATGCCCAAGATTCAATTTGACATGCCCAAGATTCAATTTGACATGTCTAGGATCAATTTTGAGATGCCCATGACGGTAGGCTTGTGCTTTCATGCCCATGCCCAAGATTCAATTTGACATGCCCAAGATTCAATTTGACATGTCTAGGATCAATTTTGAGATGCCCAAGACCGTAGGCTTGTGCTTTCATCCCCATTCTGAAGATTCAATTTGACATGCCCAAGTTTAAATTTGACATGTTTAGGATCAATTTTGAGATGCCCAAGACCGTAGGCTTGTGCTTTCATGCTCATGACCAAGATTCAATTTGACATGCCCAAGTTTAAATTTGACATGTCTAGGATCAATTTTAAGATGCCCAAGACCGTAGGCTTGTGCTTTCATGCCTATGACCAGGATTCAATTTGACATGCCCAAGTTTAAATTTGACATGTCTAGGATCAATTTTGAGATGCCCAAGACCGGAGGCTTGTGCTTTCATGCCCATTATCGAGATTCTATTTGACATGCCCAAGTTTAAATTTGACATGTCAAGGATCAATTTTGAGATTTCCAAGACCGTAGGCTTGTGCTTTCATGCCCATGCCCAAGATTCAATTTTAGATGCCTAGGATCAATTTTAAGATGCCCAAGACCGTAGGCTTTTGCTTTCATTCCCATGCACAAGTTTCAATTTGACATGTCTAGGATCAATTTTGAGATACTCAAGACCGTATGATTGTGCTTTCATGCCCATTCCCGAGTTCTATTTGACATGCCCAAGTTTAAATTTGACATGTCTAGGATGAATTTTGAGATTTGCAAGACCGTAGGCTTGTGCTTTCATGCCCTTTCCCAAGATTCTATTTGACATGCCCAAGTTTAAATTTGACATGTCTAGGATCAATTTTGAGATTTTCAAAACCGTAAGCTTGTGCTTTCATGCCCATGCCCAAGATTCAATTTGATATGCCTAGGATCAATTTTTAGATGCCCAACACCATAGGCTTTTGCTTTCATGCCCATGCCAAAGATTCAATTTGACATGCCTAGGATCAATTTTGAGGTGCCCAAGTTTAAATTTGACATGTCTAGGATCAATTTTGAGATACCCAAGACCGTAGGCTTGTGCTTTCATGCCCATGCCCAAGATTCAATTTGACATGCCCAAGATTCAATTTGACATGTCTAGGATCAATTTTGAGATGCCCAAGACTGTAGGCTTGTGCTTTCATGCCCAATCTTAAGATTCAATTTGACATGCCCAAGTTTAAATTTGACATGTCTAGGATCAATTTTGAGATACCTAAGACCTAGGCTTGTGCTTTCATTCCCATGCCCAAGATTCAATTTGACATGCCCAAGTTTAAATTTGACATGTCTAGGATCAATTTTGAGATGCCCAAGACCGTAGGCTTGTGCTTTCATGCCCATGCCCAAGATTCAATTTGACATGCCCAAGTTTAAATGTGACATGTCTAGGATCAATTTTGAGATGCCCATGACCAGTAGGCTTGTGCTTTCATGCCCATGCCCAAGATTCAATTTGACATGCCCAAGATTCAATTTGACATGTCTAGGATCAATTTTGAGATGCCCATGACGGTAGGCTTGTGCTTTCATGCCCATGCCCAAGATTCAATTTGACATGCCCAAGATTCAATTTGACATGTCTAGGATCAATTTTGAGATGCCCAAGACCGTAGGCTTGTGCTTTCATCCCCATTCTGAAGATTCAATTTGACATGCCCAAGTTTAAATTTGACATGTTTAGGATCAATTTTGAGATGCCCAAGACCGTAGGCTTGTGCTTTCATGCTCATGACCAAGATTCAATTTGACATGCCCAAGTTTAAATTTGACATGTCTAGGATCAATTTTGAGATGCCCAAGACCGTAGGCTTGTGCTTTCATGCCCATGACCAGGATTCAATTTGACATGCCCAAGTTTAAATTTGACATGTCTAGGATCAATTTTGAGATGCCCAAGACCGGAGGCTTGTGCTTTCATTCCCATTATCGAGATTCTATTTGACATGCCCAAGTTTAAATTTGACATGTCTAGGATCAATTTTGAGATTTCCAAGACCGTAGGCTTGTGCTTTCATGCCCATGCCCAAGATTCAATTTTAGATGCCTAGGATCAATTTTAAGATGCCCAAGACCGTAGGCCTTTGCTTTCATTCCCATGCACAAGTTTCAATTTGACATGTCTAGGATCCATTTTGAGATACCCAAGACCGTATGATTGTGCTTTCATGCCCATTCCCGAGTTCTATTTGACATGCCCAAGTTTAAATTTGACATGTCTAGGATCAATTTTGAGATTTGCAAGACTGTAGGCTTGTGCTTTCATGCCCTTTCCCAAGATTCTATTTGACATGCCCAAGTTTAAATTTGATATGTCTAGGATCAATTTTGAGATTTTCAAAACCGTAAGCTTGTGCTTTCATGCCCATGGCCAAGATTCAATTTGATATGCCTAGGATCAATTTTTAGATGCCCAACACCATAGGCTTTTGCTTTCATGCCCATGCCAAAGATTCAATTTGACATGCCTAGGATCAATTTTGAGGTGCCCAAGTTTAAATTTGACATGTCTAGGATCAATTTTGAGATACCCAAGACCGTAGGCTTGTGCTTTCATGCCCATACCCAAGATTCAATTTGACATGCCCAAGTTTAAATTTGACATGGCTAGGATCAATTTTGAGATACCCAAGACCGTATGATTTTGCTTTCATGTCCATGCCCAAGATTATATTTTGGCAAAATGAGGAGAGAGAAATTCTGGCGATTTTCTTAGTTTTTGTGTGTTTTCAAAATTTTATTTTTTCTTCTTCGATTATTGATTAATATTTGAATTAATGATGGCTGAAGAATCTGATTTACTTATTAAGAATGGCTCTAATTCTCAATCCTTTGCGGAAAAAGTGAAAGTACGTCAAACAATACAGCCTACGGCTGTTGATGTGAGTAGTTTACCAAACCCTACGTTAATCAATGGTGAACCATCTTTGGTTATACCTGCTGATTTTTACCAAGAAGGTTGTAAACCTTTTGAATACAGTTTTATTGCGAGACTAAACTTCACCGGTTTGAAGTTTGTGGAAGTGAATAATAGCCTAGTTACACAATGGCAGCTAAACCCTAATTCGGTTAGGTTTATGTCCATGAGTAAGGGTTTCTTTGTGGTTATGTTGCGTGATGAACAAACAAAGTCCAGAATACGTAACAAGAAGTGGTATGTTAATCAACAAGAATTGCGTTTGATGGATTGGTACCCTGGCTTCGATCCGGAAAGACAAAATACTTCCCATGCAGCTGTATGGGTGCATTTACCAGGTCTTCATGCAGAGTTATGGACGGAAAGATCTTTGCTTTCGATTGGTAAAGCGGTAGGTAACCCGATTGTAGTAGATCAACGAACCCTAAATCTGGAGTTTGGAAGTTTTGCTTCGGTGTTGGTAGATGTGGATTTTGCAAAACACATTCCTAGCAGGATTCTTCTTACTGCTGGTGGACGTACCTTCTGGAAAACTGTGGATATCCCTAAACATCCTAAATTTTGTTTACACTGTAATATTATTGGTCATACTGATAAGGAGTGTCGACGAAAACCCAAGGATGATGAGACTGGCAAGGAGAATGAAGAGAAGACTGATGCTAATCAAGATTGGCAGGCAGCAAAAGGAAAGAAGCGATCTCGTAATCGAAAGAAGAATACCAATCATTAAGGTACTAGTGGCGTTGACAAGTCTGCTGAAGATACTGCAAACACTGGTACGGATAAGACAATGTCATTGAGACAGTTAAAGTGAATGATGTTAGGGAGAATGCTGTTGGTGAAGATACCAGCCAGCTTGAGGAAGAATTAGCTGCTTCTAAAGCTCAACTTCGGGCAGCGTCTGAGGCTGTTGAGACAGTTAAACAGGCGTTAGCTACGAAACGAGCATTATCTAACATGTTGTTAGTGGGTGAAACTACAACTGAAGCTAAGTCAGGAACGAGTGGTGAATTGGCAAGAACTAACCACTCTAGTAATGATAAGAACCATGCTAAATCTTCTTCTACTCCTGTTGAAACTGTGCCCTAGATTCAAGATACGGTGGTTGATAATATTGTAGATACCCCAATCTACAATGCTTTAACTGAGACTACTGTGGTTATTTCACCAAATAAATTTGATGTCTTGAATGCTGAGTTGGGTTTTGCTAACTCAGTGCCTTCCGAAGAAGATGAGAGTTCGGATGAAGAGCTCTCGCCTGAGAAAGCAGCTTCAGGTGTCAAAGGCTCAAAATGGTCTGAGATACCAGTTCAGAAAGTGGTTCCAAAACAGCCTAGAAAGCCTGGTCGTGTGCGTCAAAGTGATTCGCAACAAAGTAGTACTACAGCGTCTAAGTCTGACTCGGACTCTGAGGTAAACGAGTTGGGAATTCGTGTTCGCAAAGGTTTCTCTCCAGTTATTGAAAAAAGGGTTCAGCAAAAGAATCCAAAGCTAACTAATAAACCAAAAAAAACTGTTTCCTAATGCGGGTTCTCTATTGGAATGTTAATGGGGTGGCAAAGGTGGAGGCTGGTTTGAAGTTAAGGGAGTTAGTTAGAGTTTTTAAGCCAGTTATTCTCTGTATAGCTGAGCCAAAAATTCCTTACTCAGATGGGGTTATGTTAAGGCTTAATTTAGATGGTTTTGTTTAGAAGGCTATTCATAATTCTTCCTCAAGTTCTTTGGGTAATCTTTGGATTCTTTGGAGTGAAGATATTGAAGAGCCAGTGGTGTTAAATATGGCTAGGCAGGCCATTACGGTGAGAACTGAAGGGGTTCATATTTCTTTTGTTCATGCCAGTTATATCCAAGTTTTTAGAAGAAGATTATGGAATCAATTGACTGCGGTGGATTCTACAACTCCATGGTTGGTAATTGGTGATTTTAACTGTATTGTCCGCAATGATGAGAAGAAGGGGGGTAGAGAGGTTCTTACTTCTAGTATTAATGAATTCAGCGATTGGATGGAGGAGAATAGTCTTTTTGAGGCGGATTCTTTGGGTTCTAAATTCACTTGGACTAATGGTCAATCAGGGGTGCGAAGAATTATTAGCAAGTTGGATCGTGCTATTATTAATGAACCTTGGTTTACTAAATTTTCGAATTGGCGGTGTAAAGCTCTTCCTAGGGAAGTTTCTGATCATTCGACTCTAATTGGTTTTCCTTTTGTTTCTCCCAGGCCGAGACGTGCTCCTTTCAGAATTCAGAAAATGTGGTTTTCACATCCTGATTTTATGAGAATGGTTGAGGCTTCTTGGAACGCTCCGGTGTATGGTAATCCGGATTTTATTTTTCCTTTCAAACTGAAGAGATTGAAGATAGCTTTGAAGTTGTGGAATCAACAGGTTTTTGGCAATGTGAATGCAAGGCTTAAACAGGCTCAATTAAAATTTGAAGTGGCTAGTAGAAATTCAGATGAGGATCCTTTCGATATTTCAAAGCAGAATGTGTTGAAAGATGCGTTGGTGGCTGTCCATGAAGTTCGTATGCAACAACATATTATGTTAAAGCAAAAGTCTCACAATAAATGGATTTTGGAGGGTTCTAATAATACTTCTTATTTCCACAGTTCTATCAATATCCGTAGAAGTGCCAACACCATTTCGGAGTTGGTTGCAGATGATGGGTCTCTTATCCAAGAGCCGGACCAATTAAGAGACCATGTGGTTTCTTATTATGAGAATAAATTTAATGGGGAAGATTCTCAGATCAATGATCATTTGTTTGATTATTAGCATAATTCTATTTCTTTTGAGGAAAGGTAGATGTTGGACTCAATTCCTTCAATGGAGGAAATTAAGGCGGCAGTTTTTGAGTTAGGGGAGGATAGTGCTCCAGGTCCGGATGGCTTCTCGGGGTGTTTCTATAGACACTGTTGGGATTTAATTCATCAAGATCTAACTAATGCTATTATTTTTCTTTGGAATAACAAATCTATTCCAAATGGAGCTAATTCTAGTCTCATTCTTTTTCTTGGCTAAGATGAGAGGTGCGGATAGTCTAAGGAAATATAGACCAATTGGTCTAAGTAATTTTTTCTTCAAAATTTTTACGAAAATCTTGGCTACTAGACTTGGTAAGGTCTTGGATAATTTGGTCTCGGAAGAACAAGTGGCTTTTATGAAAGGGAGGAATATTCATGAAAACATTAGTTTGGCTTCGGAGATGGTGAATGAGCTGCACATTAAAAGGAAGGATGGTAATCTGGGTCTTAAACTTGATATTTCTCGGGCTTTCGATACAGTCGGTTTGGTCTTTTGTTTTGGAGGTTTTTAGAAGGTATGGTTTTTCGGAGGATTGGTGTACTTGGATTCTCAACATTCTAAATTCTGCTAGAATTTCTATTCTTCTTAATGGGAGTCCGGAGGGTTTCTTCAAGATTAATAGGGGTCTGCGTCAGGGGGATCCTCTCTCCCCTCTAATTTTTGTTTTGATAGAGGATGTTCTAAGTAGGAACATCACTAAGCTCTTTCAAAATAAAAGTATGACTCATATGGTGAAGCGAAATGGTATTGCTCCAACTCATTTATTTTTTGCTGATGATATTATGATCTTTTGCAAGGGAAATATGAAGAGTCTAACAAGCTTGGTGAAGTTGCTGGATGATTATCAACAGGCTTATGGTCAGCGTGTTTGTAGGGAGAAAAGCAAGATTTATTTTGGAGGAGGGTCTTTGAATCGTCAAACAATTGTAGATTTCTTAGGCATGGAAGTTATTTATTTCCCAGACCGTTATTTGGGGGTTAAGGTGATGCATGGAGTGGTGAAATATAGTCATATTAGTAATGTTGTGGACAAGCTGAAGGATCAGTTGTCGGTCTATAAAGGTAAGATGCTTTCCTTTCAAGATCGTGTGGTTCTTGTTAAAACTGTCCATTCTAGCTATGCGATTCATAACATGGCTGTGTATAAATGGCCTGTTAAATTTGTTAAACAATGTGAAAGAGTGATTCGTAACTTCCTTTGGTCGGGAGATTCAAATTTGTCTAGAGCTTTTGTGGTCGGGTATGACAAAATCTGCAGTCCGGTGCGTGAAGGGGGTCTTGGGCTAACTAGTTTAAGAACTATGAACAAAGCGCTGATTATGAAGTTGTGGTGGAGAATTAAAGCTTCAAAGAAGAAATGGGCTAGGTTCTTGGAGACGAAATACACTTGAAGGGATGGTCGTCTGAAGTTGGCTGGAGTAAAATCATCGATTCTTCCTAGGATTCGTTGGGTGCACAATGATGTTGTGCGCAACACCAAATCTTTAATTGGAGATGGGAGAGCGACTTCACTTTTTTATGATGTTTGGTATGGAACTGTTGCTTTAGCGGAAGTTTTGAATCGAAATGACCTTGATAGAAATGCACGAGTTAGTGACATTATTGTTTAGGATCAGTGGCAGTTGGTGGGGTGTTCATTCGCATAATCTAACGAATGCTGGTGTTGTGCTGGAGAATTTGCCAAGGCGTAGGAATGTAAGTGATAAGAAGATTTGGATGCCAGATTTAAAAGGTGAGTTCTCTGTCAGGTCTGCAAGGGGTCTTGTGAGAACTAAATACTCAATTCTGGAGGAGGCTAAACTGTTGTGGAGGAGCGTGGTTCACCCTTCTTTGGCGGCACAAAATTGGAAGTTTGTCAGGGGAGCTTGCGCAACTCTAGACAAAGTCAAAAACATATTTAAAATTGCTCTTCCAAATAGGTGCAGCGTCTGCCAAATTGAGGAGGAGTCTTTGGAGCATATTCTTTGGGGTTGTAGTGCTGCGAAGCAAGCCTAGCTTTGGTTGGAAGGTATATTCAATGTGCACCCGCATTATAATTTGATTGTTGCAAACAAAGCAGCAAAAGGTTGTAGTAGAATGGTTAAAGATTTGTGGTTGGTTTCAATTTTGGTGTTGCATTCTGAACTGTGGCATCAACGAAACAAGATGGTGTATGAGAAGAGGAAGCCGTGCTGGAATTTCTTAAAACAGCGAGTTCTCAACCTTATTATTGAGTACTCGTCAAGATTGAAGGGTTTTATGTTCAATACTGTTGAGGATTTGAGAATTCTGAATTTTTTCAGAGTTGGTTATCGTAGAGTGAAGTTTGTCGAACCTGTAGAGTGTCGCTGGTCTCCTCCGGAGCATAATCAACTATTGCTTTGCTGCGACGGGGCTTCTAGGGGAAATCCGGGGGTGGCAGGGGCAGGAGTTGTTGCTAGAATTGCTAATAATGTTGTTCTTGGCGCAATGTGCATTGGTCTTGGAGTTATTTCTAATTATATGGCAGAGTTGTATGGGATTCTTCTTGGACTAGAATGGGCAGTTCAATGGGGTTTTAGAAATATTTTGATTCGATCTGATTCTTCTAGTGTAATAACCGCTTTGGAGGATGATAAGTTGCCCTGGTTTGCGCAACAAAGATGGATGGATGCCAAGAGTCTTTATGATTCCATTGTTTTTGAGCACACATACCGTGAAGCTAATTTTGCAGCTGATAAAATGGCGAAGAGTGGTTTCTTATTGGATTACGGCATAAGGATTAATTATGTCGGTCGTCCAGGTTTTCTTCATTCAATTGAATTACCAAATGTATCTTATTTTCGTTTTAAATAGTTTTGTGAGTTTTTGGGGTTGCTGTGACCTCTTTTCTCACTAACTATCCTGTATATATTTTTTTATCAATACAATTTTTGATTTATCAAAAAAAAAAAAAACCATGCCCAAGATTCAATTTGACAGGCCCAAGTTTAAATTTGACATGTCTAGGATCAATTTTGAGATGCCCAAGACCGTAGGCTTGTGCTTTCATGCCCATTCCCGAGATTCTATTTGACATGCCCAAGTTTAAATTTGACATGTCTAGGATCAATTTTGAGATTTCCAAGAACGTAGGCTTGTGCTTTCATTCCCATGCCCAAGATATAATTTGATATGCCTAGGATCAATTTTTAGATGCCCAAGACCGTAGGCTTTTGCTTTCATGCCCATGCCCACGATTCAATTTGACATGCTTAGTATCAATTTTGAGTTGCCCAAGACCGTAGGCTTATGCTTTCATGCCCATGCCCAAGATTCAATTTGACATTCCCAAGTTTAAATTTGACATGTCTAGGATCAATTTTGAGATTGCCAAGACCGTAGGCCTGTGGTTTCATGCCCATGACCAAGATTTAATTTGACATGCCCAAGTTTAAATTTGACATGTCTAGGATCAATTTTGAGATGCCCAAGATCGTAAGCTTGTGCTTTCATGCCCATTCCCAAGATTCAATTTGAGATGCCTAGGATCAATTTTTAGATTCCTAAGACCGTAGGCTTTTGCTTTCATACCCATGCCCGAGATTCAATTTGACATGTCTAGGATCAATTTTGAGATTCCCAAGACCGTAGGCTTGTGCTTTCATGCCAATGCTAAAGATTCAATTTCAGATGCCTAGGATCAATTTTTAGATGCCCAAGACCGTAGGCCTTTGCTTTCATGCCCATGCCCAAGATTTAATTTGAGATCCCTAGGATCAACTTTGAGATACCCAAGATCGTAAGCTTGTGCTTTCATGCCCATGCCCTAGATTCAATTTGAGATGCCTAAGATCAATTTTTAGATTCCTAAGACCATATGCTTTTGCTTTCATGCCCATGCCCGAGATTCAATTTGACATGTCTAGGATCAATTTTGAGATGACCTAGACCGTAGGTTTGTGCTTTCATGCCCAAGCCCAAGATTCAATTTGACATGCCCAAGTTTAAATTTGACATGTCTAGGATCAATTTTGAGATGCCGAAGACCGTAGGCTTGTGCTTTCATGCCCATGCCCAAGATTCAATTTGATATGCCTAGGATCAATTTTTAGATTCCCAAGACCGTAGGCTTGTGCTTTCATGCCCATGCCCACGATTCAATTTGACATGCCCAAGTTTAAAATTGACATGTTTAGGATCAATTTTGTGATGCCCAAGACCGTAGGCTTGTGATTTCATGCCCATGCCCAAGATTCAATTTGACATACCCAAGTTTAAATTTGACATGTCTAGGATCAATTTTGAGATGGCCAAGACTGTAGGCTTATACTTTCATGCCCATGCCGAAGATCATTTAACATGCCCAAGTTTAAATTTGACATGTCTAGGATCAATTTTGAGATGCCCAAGACCGTAGGATTGTGCTTTCATGCTCATGCCCAAGATTCAATTTGACATGCCCAAGTTTAAATTTGGCATGTCTAGGATCAAATTTGTGATGCCCAAGACCGTAGGCTTGTGATTTCATGCCCATTCCCAAGATTCAATTTGACATACCCAAGTTTAAATTTGACATGTCTAGGGTCAATTTTGAGATGCCCAAGACTGTAGGCTTGTGCTTTCATGCCCATGCCCAAGATTCAATTTAACATGCCAAAGTTTAAATTTGACATGTCTAGGATCAATTTTGAGATGCCCAAGACCGTAAGATTGTGCTTTCATGCTCATGCCCAAGATTTAATTTGACATGCCCAAGTTTAAATTTGACATGTCTAGGATCAATTTTGAGATGCCCAAGATCGTAAGCTTGTGCTTTCATGCCCATGCCCAAGATTCAATTTGAGATGCCTAGGATCAATTTTTAGATTCATAAGAACGTAGGCCTTTGCTTTCATGCCCATGCCCGAGATTCAATTTGACATGTCTAGGATCAATTTTGAAATGCCCAAGACCGTAGGCTTGTGCTTTGATGCCCATGCCCAAGATTTAATTTGACATGCCCAAGTTTAAATTTGACATGTCTAGGATCAATTTTGAGATGCCCAAGACCGTAGGCTTGTGCTTACATGCCCATGCCGAAGATTCAATTTGAGATGCCTAGGATCAATTTTTAGATTCCCAAGACCGTGGGCTTGTGCTTTCATGCCCATGCCCACGATTCAATTTGACATGCCCAAGTTTAAAATTGACATGTCTAGGATCAATTTTGAGATGCCCAAGACCGTAGGCTTGTGATTTCATGCCCATTCCCAAGATTCAATTTGACATGCCCAAGTTTAAATTTGACATGTCTAGGGTCAATTTTGAGATGCCCAAGACCGTAGGCTTGTGCTTTCATGCCCATGCCCAAGATTCAATTTAACATGCCCAAGTTTAAATTTGACATGTCTAGGATCAATTTTGAGATGCCCAAGACCGTAAGATTGTGCTTTCATGCTCATGCCCAAGATTTAATTTGACATGCCCAAGTTTAAATTTGACATGTCTAGGATCAATTTTGAGATGCCCAAGATCGTAAGCTTGTGCTTTCATGCCCATGCCCAAGATTCAATTTGAGATGCCTAGGATCAATTTTTAGATTCCCAAAGACCGTAGGCCTTTGCTTTCATGCCCATGCCCGAGATTCAATTTGACATGTCTAGGATCAATTTTGAAATGCCCAAGACCGTAGGCTTGTGCTTTCATGCCCATGCCCAAGATTTAATTTGACATGCCCAAGTTTAAATTTGACATGTCTAGGATCAATTTTGAGATGCCCAAGACCGTAGGCTTGTGCTTTCATGCCCATGCCCAAGATTCAATTTGACATGCCTAAGTTTAAATTTGACATGTCCAGGATCAATTTTGAGATGCCCAAGACTTTCATGCCCATGCCCAAGAATCAATTTGACATGCCCAAGTTTAAATTTGACATGTCTAGGATAAATTTTGAGATGCCCAAGACCGTAGGCTTGTGCTTTCATGCCCATGCCCAAGATTCAATTTGACATGCCCCAGTTTAAATTTGACATATCTAGGATCAATTTTGAGATGCCCAAGACCGTAGGCTTGTGCTTTCATGCCCATGTCCAAGATTCAATTTGACATGCCCAAGTTTAAATTTGACATGTCTAGGATCAATTTTGAGATGCCCAAGACCGTAGGCTTGTGCTTTCATGCCCATGCCCAAGATTCAATTTGACATGCCCAAGTTTAAAATTGACATGTCTAGGATCAATTTTGAGATGCCAAAGACCGTAAGCTTGTGATTTCATGCCCTTGCCCAAGATTCAATTTGACATAACCAATTTTAAATTTGACATGTCTAGGATCAATTTTGAGATGCCCAAGACTTTCATGCCCATGCCCAAGAATCAATTTGACATGCCCAAGTTTAAATTTGACATGTCTAGGATAAATTTTGAGATGCCCAAGACCGTAGGCTTGTGCTTTCATGCACATGTCCAAGATTCAATTTGATATTCCTAAAATCAATTTGTAGATTCCCAAGACCGTAGGCTTTTGCTTTCATGCCCATTGACCGAGATTCAATTTGACATGTCTATGATCAATTTTGAGATGCCCAAGACCGTAGGCTTGTGCTTTCATGCCCATGCCCAAGATTCAATTTGACATTCCCAACTTTAAATTTGACATATCTAGGATCGATTTTGAGATGCCCAAGACCGTAGGCTTGAGATTTCATGCCCATTCCCAAGATTCAATTTGACATGCCCAAGTTTAAATTTGACATGTCTAGGATCAATTTTGAGATGCCCAAGACCGTAGGCTTGTGCTTTCATGCCCATGCCCAAGATTCAATTTAACATGCCCAAGTTTAAATTTTACATGTCTAGGATCAATGCGAGCGTGCAATTAGGAATTTTATTTGGTCGGGAGATGCAAATATTAGTCGTGCTGTGGTGGTGGCGTATGATAAAATCTGTTGCCCTTTTGAGGAGGGGGGCCTTGGTCTTTCGCGTATGACTACCATGAATAATGCGATGCTCATGAAATTGTGGTGGAAGATTCGGACTTCTAATAAGAAGTGGGCGGCTTTCTTAAAAGCGAAGTTCTTTGGTAGAAATGGCTGCATTAAGACTTATGGAGTTAAGTCTACCATTCTTCCAGGAGTTCGTAAGGTTTATAACATTGTGGAAGCTAATACTAAGGTTTTGCTCGGTGATGGAAGATCTACATCTCTCTATTATGATGTTTGGGTTGGTCAAAGGAGTTTCTTTGATCTCCTAAATGATTATTCCTGAACATTGGTGCGTGTAAGTGATTCTTTGGGTTAATGACCATTGGGTCTTTCCACGCTCTCTTGGTTAGTTTATCTACTCAATATTGAGGTAAACCAATTTCCCACTCCTTCTAATGCAATTGACACTCGTATTTGGATGCCGAACTATTCTGGTGACTTTAGTGTCAGTTCAGCAAAGGAACTGATTCGGAGTAAGCATGGCAATTTTGATGCTGCTCGGCTATTGTGGAGAAAGGAAGTTCACCCTTCTTTAGCTGCACAAAACTGGAAGTTCATTCGGAAAGCTTGTGCAACCTTTGATCTTATTCAAAGCAGGTTCAAAATTCAGTTGGCAAATAGATGTGTCTTTGTGCGGCGTTGAGGATCGAATCACTTGAGCACATTCTATTTCGGTGCTCCTTTCTTTGCTCGTGCTTGGCAAGTGGGTTTCAAATATTTTTAGTCTTACAATAATTATAATCTTGTTGTCTCTTTCAAATCAGCCCAGAATAGAAGCAAAATGGTCCGTGAGCTTTGGCTAGTTGCTAACACAGTAATCGTGTCGGAACTCAGGCTATGCGCAACAAGTGTTTATTTGAAAACCGGAAAGCTAATCGGAGTCTATTTATAAAACGTGTCTTGAAGATCCAAGACTATTCGGTTCGGTTGAAGAGCCCTATGCGGAATTGTCTTTGAAGATGTCTTTCAAGATTTTTTCCGAGTGGCTCATAGGAAAGTCAAGCACCAGCAACCTTACGAAGTGTTTTGGGAACCTCCGGATATCAATGAACTCCAGATTTGTTGTGATGGTGCGGCAAGAGGTAATCCTGGTGTTGCCGGAGCTGGAGTGGTGGCCAGAGATTCAATTTGACATGCCTAGAATCAATTTTGAGATGCCCAAGACCGTAGGCTTGTGCTTTCATGCCCATGCCCAAGATTCAATTTGAAATGCCCAAGTTTAAATTTGACATGTCTAGGATCAAATTTGAGATGCCCAAGACCGTAGGATTGTGCTTTCATGCCCATGCCCAAGATTCAATTTGACATGCCCAAGTTTAAATTTTACATGTCTAGGATCAAATTTGAGATGCCCAAGACCGTAGGCTTGTGCTTTCATGCCCATGCCCAAGATTCAATTTGAGATGCCTAAAATCAATTTTTAGATTCCCAAGACCGTAGGCTTTTTTCATGCTTTGCCCAATGCCCATGCCCCAAGATTCAATTTGACATGTCTAGGATCAATTTTGAGATGCCCAAGACCGTAGGCTTGTGCTTTCATGCCCATGCCCAAGATTCAATTTGACATGCCCAAGTTTAAATTTGACATGTCTAGGATCAATTTTGAGATGCCCAAGACCGTAGGCTTGTGCTTTCATGCCCATGCCCAAGATTCAATTTGAGATGCCTAAAATCAATTTGTAGATTCCCAAGACCGTAGGCTTTTGCTTTCATGCCCATTCAATTTGACATGCACAAGTTTAAATTTGACATGTCTAGGATCAATTTTGAGATGCCCAAGACCGTAGGCTTGTGCTTTCATGCCCATGCCCAAAATTCAATTTGACATGCCCAAGTTTAAATTTGATATGTCTAGGATCAATTTTGAAATGCCCAAGACCGTAGGCTTGTGCTTTCATGCCTTGCCCAAGATTCAATTTGACATGCCCAAGTTTAAATTTGACATGTCTAGGATCAATTTTGAGATGCCCAAGACCGTAGGCTTGTGCTTTCATTCCCATGCCCAAGATTCAATTTGACATTCCCAACTTTAAATTTGACATATCTAGGATCAATTTTGAGATGCCCAAGACCGTAGGCTTGTGATTTCATGCCCATTCCCAAGATTCAATTTGACATGCCCAAGTTTAAATTTGACATGTCTAGGATCAATTTTGAGATGCCCAAGACCGTAGGCTTGTGCTTTCATGCCCATGCCCAAGATTCAATTTAACATGCCCAAGTTTAAATTTGACATGTCTAGGATCAATTTGAGATGCCCAAGACCGTAGGATTGTGCTTTCATGCCCATGCCCAAGATTCAATTTGACATGCCCAAGTTTAAATTTTACATGTCTAGGATCAATTTTGATATGCCCAAGAACGTAAGCTTGTGCTTTCATGCCCATGCCCAAGATTCAATTTGAGATGCTTAAAATCAATTTTTAGATTCCCAAGACCGTAGGCTTTTGCTTTCATGCCCATGCCCGAGATTCAATTTGACATGTCTAGGATCAATTTTGAGATGCCCAAGACCGTAGGCTTGTGCTTTCATGCCCATGCCCAAGATTCAATTTGACATTCCCAACTTTAAATTTGACATGTCTAGGATCAATTTTGAGATGCCCAAGACCGTAGGCTTGTGCTATCATGCCCATGCCCAAGATTCAATTTGAGATGCCTAAAATCAATTTGTAGATTCCCAAGACCGTAGGCTTTTGCTTTCATGCCCATTGACCGAGATTCAATTTGACATGTCTAGGATCAATTTTGAAATGCCCAAGACCGTAGGCTTGTGCTTTAATACCCATGCCCAAAATTCAATTTGACATGCCCAAGTTAAAATTTGATATGTCTAGGATCAATTTTGAAATGCCCAAGACCGTAGGCTTGTGCTTTAATGCCTTTGCCCAAAATTCAATTTGACATGCCCAAGTTTAAATTTGACATGTTTAGGATCAATTTTGAGATGCCCAAGACCGTAGGCTTGTGCTTTCATTCCCATGCCCAAGATTCAATTTGAGATGCCTAAAATCAATTTGTAGATTCCCAAGACCGTAGGCTTTTTCTTTCATGCCCATTGACCGAGATTCAATTTGACATGTCTAGGATCAATTTTGAAATGCCCAAGACCGTAGGCTTGTGCTTTCATGCCCATGCCCAAGATTCAATTTGACATTCCCAAGTTTAAATTTGACATGTCTAGGATCAATTTTGAGATTCCCAAGACCGTAGGCTTGTGCTTTCATGCCCATGCCCAAGATTCAATTTGACATGCCGAAATTTAAATTTGACATGTCTAGGATCAATTTTGAGATGCCCGCCCAAGATTCAATTTGAGATGCCTAGGATCAATTTTGAGATGCCCAAGACCGTAGGCTTGTGCTTTCATGCCCATGCCCAAGATTCAATTTGACATTCCCAAGTTGAAATTTGACATGTCTAGGATCAATTTTGAGATGCCCAAGACCGTAGGCTTGTGATTTCATGCCCATTCCCAAGATTCAATTTGACATGCCAAAGTTTGAATTTGACATGTCTAGGATTAATTTTGAGATGCCCAAGACCGTAGGCTTGTGCTTTCATGCCCATGCCCAAGATTCAATTTAACATGCCCAAGTTTAAATTTGACATGTCTAGGATCATTTTTGAGATGCCCAAGACCGTAGGATTGTGCTTTCATGCCCATGCCCAAGATTCAATTTGACATGCCCAAGTTTAAATTTTACATGTCTAGGATCAATTTTGAGATGCCCAAGACCGTAGGCTTGTGCTTTCATGCTCATGCCCAAGATTCAATTTGAGATGCCTAAAATCAATTTTTAGATTCCCAAGACCGTAGGCTTTTACTTTCATGCCCATGCCTGAGATTCAATTTGACATGTCTAGGATCAATTTTGAGATGCCCAAGACCGTAGGCTTGTGCTTTCATGCCCATGCCCAAGATTCAATTTGACATTCCCAACTTTAAATTTGACATGTCTAGGATCAATTTTGAGATGCCCAAGACCGTAGGCTTGTGCTTTCATGCCCATGCCCAAGATTCAATTTGACATGCCCATGTTTAAAATTGACATGTCTAGGATCAATTATGAGATTGTTGATGGTGGATTTTCGTTTAAGGTTAAAATTGTAAAAACCAGAAAATTATGCGCTAACATCTTGTAAAAGATAAAGCCATTAATAAGTGTTGAATACTTCATCACTTTACTAATTCACCTAGAATGGAGCATGTGGCAACAATCCCATTCTGTGAATTAAATACACGAAATTCATCCAGACTGGAGCATGTAGCAACAATCCCATATACCCTATTGTTTATGGTTGAAAACTACTCCTGCCGGATTTGGTAATTTGGTGTGTGTGGATGAGGAATGAATCTAAACCCTAAACAAATGCACTGCGCGGTGAGTGCTTGTAGATTCGGAAATCAATCTGTGCAAGTCCGGCCTAAACCAAGAAATGGCCGTTCCAGACTTGTTTCGGTCACAAAGTGAAGGAGATGGGGTTGATCTTAGGGAGGGAAGCGAAGAAGGTGTTGAGATTGTGAAGGTGTTGGCTTGCTTATGACTTGTAACAGAAAGCTGAACCGGCTTACAGGATGCAAGCTATCAGTTCCGGTGTTTTGTATTAACACTTGGTTTTTGTTTCTTGTCTGGACTTGCTCTTGTTTTTTTCCTCCGTTGGAAAATAGGGAGGAGAACCTATTTATACAAGTCATTGAGCCTTATTCACGTCTCTCGTGGGAAGTGGAGGAAGTGGAGTGATGGAGTAGTGGAGGTGTGTGTTGGTGTTACACGACCAGTCTTGCCCACTTCTCCTGTCATCTCTAACCGTCCATGACTTCCTGACACGTTCTTGTGATGGCGCGTTGCACGCACCGCACGCCGTAAACCGCCGCACCAATACCCCAGTATGTATCCCCCAGTTTGTGACATGATTGATGTCTGGAATGTGTGGATCGTGGATCCACGAAAGGTGGCATGTAATGCTGAATTGAATAACTGCGTTATTCAGGAAGTTGATACTTGTGAAGTATCATGTGTATTTTATGCAGGTACTGCATCCTGGTGTGGTAGAGTGATGGGTGGTAATTACCATGACGCCTCACTGACCAGTTAACTCCTGACCAGGGTTGTATAACCAAGCTGGTGAAGTTGGATGGACGAGATGATATTTGAGACACTCATCTGCGACCGTTGATGGAATTAGGGTTTTTGAAGAGGTGCGCAAGCATCACTCTTCAGCTTGGTCGAAACCAAGCATAGGGAGGGTTTTGGAAAGGACCGACCGGGCATGCGTGTAAACAGCATGTCGGTGTACACGTCCGTACCTCTCTGTCCCATAAAGGCGCGATCTAGGCCACTCGATTTGACCGGCAAAGAGGAGTGGTTGAGATCGGTTTGCGGCAGAAATCCATTGCCGCAAAGGAATTGGAATCCGCGTGACATGCCTAGTTTGGACGCGCGTTCCAAGACGACCAATCTTGGTCGGTCTTGGTCGATCAGTCTGGCGTGTAGGTGGTAAGCTGGTGTTCACGCCTATACCTGACTGTCCCATGAAAACGTGATCTGAGCCATCCAAATCGTCCGGCGAAGTTGAGCGGTCGAGATCAGTTTGCGGTTTGGGAGGTGCGACCACGCTAGTTTGGGCGCGCGTCTTGGAATGACCAGGCGTGATATGCCTTGGCCGATTGGGTGAGGGGATAGATGGGTCCACGGTGGTCATCTTTGGTATGACCGGACTGCTAATCTAATCTTGGACCCTCCATTCGTACTGGAGAAGATGGACGCTTGTGATGCTCAAAACCCTAATTTTGGGTTTCAAGGCCGTGCGTCAATGCTTCATTCGGCGTACGAATTGGGATAACCAACCATGGTTGGTCCTGACCGATTGGTCAGGTATGTAGGCGGGCCCATGGTGATTGTGTTGACATGCTCTGGGCCCTTTGAATCTTCATCTACACCCTCCATCTATACCTGCGAAGATGGATGGTTGAGACTGTTTTGCGACATATGTAATATGCCGCAAACCCTAATTTTAGGGTTTTCCGCCCATACTGTTATGGTTTGGACGTTTTGGCAAGCTAGGCCAATTCTGGAGGGAGGCCGACCATGCGGGGTCCGCGTTGGTTCGGCAGTGGATATTCCATACCTGCTTGGGGGTGATGGAATTTATCTGGGTCATCCAATCATGCTTGTGGATTTGGATGACTGTGATCATATCCGGACTGATACGGTCAGTCCGGATGCTCAATCGGGCTAGTATAACACACCGAGAGGAGCTCAATCGGGCTAGTATAACACACCGAGAGTCAGCCTGTACGGGTATTTCGTACATGGTTTCATTATAATGCTTGGAGGTTCGTGCTGCTCTGTAAGAGCAACACTCAGTCGTCATGCCGCACTGATAATGAGTACAGGAAATACAAGGCTGATTGCGCATTAATTAATAATGCTAGAAATTCACAGGGTATATGGGATTGTTGCTATATGCTCCAACCTGGATGAATTTCATGTATTCACAGAATGGGATTGTTGCCACATGCTCCATTCTTGGTGAATTAAGTGAGGGAGTATCAAACACTTATTAATGGCTTTATCTTTTACAAGATGTCAGCGCATGATTTTCTGGTTTTTTACAACTTTAACCTTAAATGAAAATCCACCATGAACAACATGTTTAGGATCAATTTTGAGATGCCCAAGACCGTAGGCTTGTGCTTTCATGCCCATGCCCAAGATTCAATTTGACATGCCCAAGTTTAAATTTGACATGTCTAGGATCAATTTTGAGATGCCCAAGATCGTAAGCTTGTGATTTCATGCCCATGCCCAAGATTCAATTTGAGATGCCTAGGATCAAATTTTAGATTCCCAAGACTGTAGGCTTGTGCTTTCATGCCCATGCCAAAGATTCAATTTGAGATGCCTAGGATGAATTTTTAGATTCCCAAGACCGTAGGCTTGTGCATTCATGCCCAAGCCCGAGATTCAATTTGACATGCTCAAGTTTAAATTTGACATGTCTAGGATCAATTTTGAGATGCCCAAGGCCGTAGGCTTGTGCTTTCATGCCCATGCCCAAGATTCAATTTGAGATGCCTAGGATCAACTTTGAAATACCCAAGATCGTAAGCTTGTGCTTTCATGCCCATGCCCTAGATTCAATTTGAGATGCCTTGGATCAATTTTTAGATTCCTAAGACCATAGGCTTTTGCTTTCATGCCCATGCCCGAGATTCAATTTGACATGTCTAGGATCAATTTTGAGATGACCAAGACCGTAGGCTTGTGCTTTCATGCCCAAGCCCAAGATTCAATTTGACATGCCCAAGTTTAAATTTGACATGTCTGGGATCAATTTTGAGATGCCCAAGACCGTAGGCTTGTGCTTTCATGCCCATGCCCAAGATTCAATTTGAGATGCCTAGGATCAATTTTTAGATTCCCAAGACCGTAGGCTTGTGCTTTCATGCCCAAGCCCGAGATTCAATTTGACATGCCCAAGTTTAAATTTGACATGTCTAGGATCAATTTTGAGATGCTCAAGATCGTAGGCTTGTGCTTTCATGCCCATGCCCAAGATTCAATTTGAGATGCTTAGGATCAACTTTGAGATACCCAAGATCGTAAGCTTGTGCTTTCATGCCCATGCCGATGCCCTAGATTTAATTTGAGATGCCTAAGATCAATTTTTAGATTCCTAAGACCATAGGCTTTTGCTTTCATGCCCAAGCCCGAGATTCAATTTGACATGCCCAAGTTTAAATTTGACATGTCTAGGATCAATTTTGAGATGAGCTAGACCGTAGGCTTGTGCTTTCATGCCCAAGCCCAAGATTCAATTTGACATGCCCAAGTTTAAATTTGACATGTCTAGGATCAATTTTGAGATGCCCAAGACCATAGGCTTATGCTTTCATGCCCATGCCCAAGATTCAATTTGATATGCCTAGGATCAATTTTTAGATTCCCAAGACCGTATGCTTGTGATTTCATGCCCATGCCCAAGATTCAATTTGACATGCCCAAGTTTAAAATTGACATGTCTAGGATCAATTTTGAGATGCCCAAGACTGTAAGCTTGTGCTTTAATGCCAATGCCCAAGATTCAATTTAACATGCCCAAGTTTAAATTTGACATGTCTAGGATAAATTTTGAGATGCCCAAGACCGTAGGATGGTGCTTTCATGCTCATGCCTAAGATTCAATTTGACATGCCCAAGTTTAAATTTGACATGTCCAGGATCAATTTTGAAATGCCCAAGACCGTAGGCTTGTGCTTTCCCGATGCCCAAGATTCAATTTGACATTCCCAAGTTTAAATTTGACATGTCTAGGATCAATTTTTAGATGCCCAAGACCATAGGCTTGTGCTTTCATGCCCATGCCCAAGATTCAATTTGACATGCCCAATTTTAAATTTGACATGTCTAGGATCAATTTTGAGATTCCCAAGATCGTAAGCTTGTGCTTTCATGCCCATGCCCAAGATTCAATTTGAGATGCCTAGGATCAATTTTTAGATTCCTAAGACCGTAGGCTTTTGCTTTCATACCCATGCCCGAGATTCAATTTGACATGTCTAGGATCAATTTTGAGATGCCCAAGACCGTAGGCTTGTGCTTTCATGCCCATGCCCAAGATTCAATTTGACATGCCCATGTTTAAATTTGACATGTCTAGGATCAATTTTGAGATGCCCAAGATCGTAATCTTGTGCTTTCATGCCCATGCCCAAGATTCAATTTGAGATGCCTAGGATCAATTTTTTGATGATGCCCAAGACCGTAGGCTTGTGCTTTCATGCCCATGCCCAAGATTCAATTTGACATGCCCAAGTTTAAATTTGACATGTCTAGGATCAATTTTGAGATGCCCAAGACCGTAGGCTTGTGCTTTCATGCCCATGCCCAAGATTCAATTTGACATGTCCTTTAAATTTGACATGTCTAGGATCAATTTTGAGATTCCCAAGACCGTAGGCTTGTGCTTTCATGCCCATGCCCAAGATTCAATTTGACATGCCCAAGTTTAAATTTGACATGTCTAGGATCAATTTTGAGATGCCCAAGACCGTAGGCTTTTGCTTTCATGCCATGCCCAAGATTCAATTTGACATGCCCAAGATTAAATTTGATCAATTTTGAGATGCCCAAGACCGTAGGCTTGTGCTTTCATGCCCATGCCCAAGATTCAATTTGACATGCCCAAGTTTAAATTTGACATGTCTAGGATCAATTTTGAGATGCCCAAGACCGTAGGATTGTGCTTGTGCTTTCAATTTGAGATGCCCATGCCCATGCCCAAGATTTAATTTGACATGTCTAGGATCAATTTTGAGATGCCCAAGACCGTAGGCTTGTGCTTTCATGCCCATGCCCAAGATTCAATTTGACATGCCTAGGATTTAAATTTTGTCTAGATTTTTGAGACCGTAGGCTTTTGCTTTCATGCCCATGCCCAAGATTCAATTTGACATGCCCAAGTTTAAATTTGACATGTCTAGGATCAATTTTGAGATGCCCAAGACCGTAGGCTTGTGCTTTCATGCCATGCCCAAGATTCAATTTGACATGTCTAGGATGAATTTTGAGATGCCCAAGACCGTAGGCTTGTGCTTTCATGCCCATGCCCAAGATTCAATTTGACATGCCCAAGTTTAAATTTGACATGTCTAGGATCAATTTTGAGATGCCCAAGACCGTAGGCTTGTGCTTTCATGCCCATGCCCAAGAATCAATTTGACATGCCAAGTTTAAATTTGACATGTCTAGGATCAATTTTGAGATGCCCAAGACCGTAGGCTTGTGCTTTCATGCCCATGCCCAAGATTCAATTTGAGATGCCTAAGATTCAATTTGAGATGCCTATGATCAATTTTAGATTCCCAAGACCGTAGGCTTGTGCTTTCATGCCCATGCCCGAGATTCAATTTGACATGCCTAGGATCAATTTTGAGATGCCCAAGACCGTAGGCTTGTGCTTTCATGCCCATGCCCAAGATTCAATTTGACATGCCCAAGTTTAAATTTGACATGTCTAGGATCAATTTTGAGATGCCCAAGACCGTAGGCTTGTGCTTTCATGCCCATGCCCAAGATTCAATTTGACATGTCTAGGATCAATTTTTAGATGCCCAAGACCGTAGGCTTGTGCTTTCATGCCCATGCCCAAGATTCAATTTGACATGCCCAAGTTTAAATTTGACATGTCTAGGATCAATTTTGAGATGCCCAAGACCGTAGGCTTGTGCTTTCATGCCCATGCCCAAGATTCAATTTGACATGTCCAAGTTTAAATTTGACATGTCTAGGAACAATTTTGAGATGCCCAAGACCGTAGGCTTGTGCTTTCATGCCCATGCCCAAGATTCAATTTGAGATGCCTAGGATCAATTTTGAGATGCCCAAGATCAATTTTTCAGATTCCCAAGACCGTAGTCTTTTGCTTTCATGCCCATGCCCAGATTCAATTTGAGATGTCTAGGATCAATTTTGAGATGCCCAAGACCATAGGCTTGTGCTTTCATGCCCATGCCCGAGATTCAATTTGACATGCCCAAGATTAAATTTGAGATGTCCTAAGACCAATTTTGAGATTTTGTGCTTTCATGCCCATGCCCAAGATTCAATTTGACATGTCTAGGATCAATTTTTAGATTCCCAAGACCGTAGGCTTTGCTTTCATGCCCATGCCCAAGATTCAATTTGACATGCCCAAGTTTAAATTTGACATGTCTAGGATCAATTTTGAGATGCCCAAGACCGTAGGCTTGTGCTTTCATGCCCATGCCCAAGATTCAATTTGAGATGCCTAGGATCAATTTTTAGATTCCCAAGACCATAGGCTTTGCTTTCATGCCCATGCCCAAGATTCAATTTGACATGCCCAAGTTTAAATTTGACATGTCTAGGATCAATTTTGAGATGCCCAAGACCGTAGGCTTGTGCTTTCATGCCCATGCCCAAGATTCAATTTGACATGCCCAAGTTTAAATTTGACATGTCTAGGATCAATTTTGAGATGCCCAAGACCGTAGGATTTTGCTTTCATGCTCATGCCCAAGATTCAATTTGACATGCCCAAGTTTAAATTTGACATGTCTAGGATCAATTTTGAGATGCCCAAGACCGTAGGCTTGTGCTTTCATGCCCATGCCCAAGATTCAATTTGAGATGCCTAAAATCAATTTTTAGATTCCCAAGACCGTAGGCTTTTGCTTTCATGCCCATGCCCATGAAATTCAATTTGACATGTCTAGGATCAATTTTGAGATGCCCAAGACCGTAGGCTTGTGCTTTCATGCCCATGCCCAAGATTCAATTTGACATGCCCAAGTTTAAATTTGACATGTCTAGGATCAATTTTGAGATGCCCAAGACCGTAGGCTTGTGCTTTCATGCCCATGCCCAAGATTCAATTTGACATGCCCAAGTTTAAATTTGACATGTCTAGGATCAATTTTGAGATGCCCAAGACCGTAGGCTTGTGCTTTCATGCCCATGCCCAAGATTCAATTTGACATGCCCAAGATTTAAATTTTACATGTCTAGGATCAATTTTGAGATTCCCAAGACCGTAGGCTTGTGCTTTCATGCCCATGCCCAAGATTCAATTTGAGATGCCTAGGATCAATTTTGAGATGCCCAAGACCGTAGGCTTGTGCTTTCATGCCCATGCCCAAGATTCAATTTGACAGTCCAAAGGTTTATTAAAGACATTTTTTGCTTTCATGTAATTCAATTTGACATGAGGATCAATTTTGAGATGACAATGACCGGCTCAAGTCCCCCATGCCCATAAAAAAACATTCATAAAAAATTTGGACCATTTCTCGATTTGTGCGTGTCATCCTTGCGCAGGGCCATGCCCGAGATTCAATTTGACATGTCTAGGATCAATTTTGAGATGCCCAAGACCGTAGGCTTGTGCTTTCATGCCCATGCCCAAGATTCAATTTGACATTCCCAAGTTTAAATTTGACATGTCTAGGATCAATTTTGAGATGCCCAAGACCGTAGGCTTGTGCTTTCATGCCCATGCCCAAGATTCAATTTGACATGCCCAAGTTTAAATTTGACATGTCTAGGATCAATTTTGAGATGCCCAAGACCGTAGGCTTGTGCTTTCATGCCCATGCCCAAGATTCAATTTGACATGCCCAAGTTTAAATTTGACATGTCTAGGATCAATTTTGAGATGCCCAAGACCGACTTGCTTTCATGCCCATGATTCAATTTGACATGCCCATTCCCAAGATTCAATTTGACATGCCCAAGTTTAAATTTGACATGTCTAGGATCAATTTTGAGATGCCCAAGACCGTAGGATTGTGCTTTCATGCCCATGCCCAAGATTCAATTTGACATGCCCAAATTTAAATTTGACATGTCTAGGATCAATTTTGCCTAGATGATTCCAAGACCGTAGGCTTGTGCTTTCATGCCCATGCCCAAGATTCAATTTGAGATGCCTAAAATCAATTTTGTCTAGATTCCCAAGACCGTAGGCTTTTGCTTTCATGCCCATGCCCAAGATTCAATTTGACATGTCTAGGATCAATTTTTAGATGCCCAAGACCGTAGGCTTGTGCTTTCATGCCCATGCCCAAGATTCAATTTGACATGCCCAAGTTTAAATTTGACATGTCTAGGATCAATTTTGAGATGCCCAAGACCGTAGGCTTGTGCTTTCATGCCCATGCCCAAGATTCAATTTGACATGCCCAAGTTTAAATTTGACATGTCTAAGATCAATTTTGAGATGCCCAAGACCGTAGGCTTGTGCTTTCATGCCCATGCCCAAGATTCAATTTGACATGCCCAAGTTTAAATTTGACATGTCTAGGATCAATTTTGAGATGCCCAAGACCGTAGGCTTGTGCTTTCATGCCCATGCCCAAGATTCAATTTGACATGCCCAAGTTTAAATTTGACATGTCTAGGATCAATTTTGAGATGCCCAAGACCGTAGGCTTGTGCTTTCATGCCCATGCCCAAGATTCAATTTGAGATGCCTAAATCAATTTTTAGATTCCCAAGACCATAGGCTTTTGCTTTCATGCCCATGCCCGAGATTCAATTTGACATGTCTAGGATCAATTTTGAGATGCCCAAGACCGTAGGCTTGTGCTTTCATGCCCATGCCCAAGATTCAATTTGACATTCCCAAGTTTAAATTTGACATGTCTAGGATCAATTTTGAGATGCCCAAGACCGTAGGCTTGTGCTTTCATGCCCATGCCCAAGATTCAATTTGACATGCCCAAGTTTAAATTTGACATGTCTAGGATCAATTTTGAGATGCCCAAGACCGTAGGCTTGTGCTTTCATGCCCATGCCCAAGAGATCCAATTTGAGATGCCTAGGATCAATTTTAGATTCCCAAGACCGTAGGCTTTTGCTTTCATGCCCATGCCCGAGATTCAATTTGACATGTCTAGGATCAATTTTGAGATGCCCAAGACCGTAGGCTTGTGCTTTCATGCCCATGCCCAAGATTCAATTTGACATGCCCAAGTTTAAATTTGACATGTCTAGGATCAATTTTGAGATGCCCAAGATCGTAGGCTTGTGCTTTCATGCCCATGCCCAAGATGCCCCAAGATTTAAATTTGAGATGCCTAGGATCAATTTTGAGATGCCAAGACCGTATAGGCTTGTGCTTTCATGCCCATGACATGCCCAAGATTCAATTTTGACATGTCTAGGATCAATTTTGAGATGCCCAAGACCGTAGGCTTGTGCTTTCATGCCCATGCCCAAGATTCAATTTGACATGCCCAAGTTTAAATTTGACATGTCTAGGATCAATTTTGAGATGCCCAAGACCGTAGGCTTGTGCTTTCATGCCCATGCCAAAGATTCAATTTGACATGCCTAGGATCAATTTTAGATTCCCAAGACCGTAGGCTTTTGCTTTCATGCCCATGCCCAAGATTCAATTTGACATGCCCAAGTTTAAATTTGACATGTCTAGGATCAATTTTGAGATGCCCAAGACCGTAGGCTTGTGCTTTCATGCCCATGCCCAAGATTCAATTTGACATGCCCAAGTTTAAATTTGACATGTCTAGGATCAATTTTGAGATGCCCAAGACCGTAGGCTTGTGCTTTCATGCCCATGCCCAAGATTCAATTTGACAAGTCTAGGATCAATTTTGAGATGCCCAAGACCGTAGGCTTGTGCTTTCATGCCCATGCCCAAGATTCAATTTGACATGCCCAAGTTTAAATTTGACATGTCTAGGATCAATTTTGAGATGCCCAAGACCGTAGGCTTGTGCTTTCATGCCCATGCCCAAGATTCAATTTGAGATGCCTAAAATCAATTTGTAGATTCCCAAGACCATAGGCTTTTGCTTTCATGCCCATTGACCGAGATTCAATTTGACATGTCTAGGATCAATTTTGAAATGCCCAAGACCGTAGGCTTGTGCTTTCATGCCCATGCCCAAGATTCAATTTGACATTCCCAAGTTTAAATTTGACATGTCTAGGATCAATTTTGAGATGCCCAAGACCGTAGGCTTGTGCTTTCATGCCCATGCCCAAGATTCAATTTGACATGCCCAAGTTTAAATTTGACATGTCTAGGATCAATTTTGAGATGCCCAAGATCGTAGGCTTGTGCTTTCATGCCCATGCCCAAGATTCAATTTGAGATGCCTAGGATCAATTTTTAGATTCCTAAGACCGTAGGCTTTTGCTTTCATGCCCATGCCCCTAAGATTCAATTTGACATGTCTAGGATCAATTTTGAGATGCCCAAGACCGTAGGCTTGTGCTTTCATGCCCATGCCCAGATTCAATTTGACATGCCCAAGTTTAAATTTGACATGTCTAGGATCAATTTTGAGATGCCCAAGACCGTAGGCTTGTGCTTTCATGCCCATGCCCAAGATTCAATTTGAGATGCCTAGGATCAATTTTTAGATTCCTAAGACCGTAGGCTTTTGCTTTCATGCCCATGCCCAAGATTCAATTTGACATGTCTAGGATCAATTTTGAGATGCCCAAGACCGTAGGCTTGTGCTTTCATGCCCATGCCCAAGATTCAATTTGACATGCCCAAGTTTAAATTTGACATGTCTAGGATCAATTTTGAGATGCCCAAGACCGTAAGATGCCCATGCCCAAGAGTCTACTTGACAGGCTTGTGCTTTCATGCCCATGCCCAAGATTCAATTTGACATGCCCAAGTTTAAATTTGACATGTCTAGGATCAATTTTGTGATGCCCAAGACCGTAGGCTTGTGATTTCATGCCCATGCCCAAGATTCAATTTGACATGCCCAAGTTTAAATTTGACATGTCTAGGATCAATTTTGAGATGCCCAAGACCGTAGGCTTGTGCTTTCATGCCCATGCCCAAGATTCAATTTGACATGCCCAAGTTTAAATTTGACATGTCTAGGATCAATTTTGAGATGCCCAAGACCGTAGGCTTGTGCTTTCATGCCCATGCCCAAGATTCAATTTGAGATGCCTAAAATCAATTTTTGTAGATTCCCAAGACCGTAGGCTTTTGCTTTCATGCCCATTGACCAAGATTCAATTTGACATGTCTAGGATCAATTTTGAAATGCCCAAGACCGTAGGCTTGTGCTTTCATGCCCATGCCCAAGATTCAATTTGACATTCCCAAGTTTAAATTTGACATGTCTAGGATCAATTTTGAGATGCCCAAGACCGTAGGCTTGTGCTTTCATGCCCATGCCCAAGATTCAATTTGACATGCCCAAGTTTAAATTTGACATGTCTAGGATCAATTTTGAGATGCCCAAGACCGTAAGCTTGTGCTTTCATGCCCATGCCCAAGATTCAATTTGAGATGCCTAGGATCAATTTTAGATTCCTAAGACCGTAGGCTTTTGCTTTCATGCATGCCCATTCAATTTGCCCAAGATTCAATTTGACATGTCTAGGATCAATTTTGAAATGCCCAAGACCGTAGGCTTGTGCTTTCATGCCCATGCCCAAGATTCAATTTGACATGCCCAAGTTTAAATTTGACATGTCTAGGATCAATTTTGAGATGCCCAAGACCGTAGGCTTGTGCTTTCATGCCCATGCCCAAGATTCAATTTGAGATGCCTAAGATCAATTTTTAGATTCCAAGACCTTAAATTTGACATGCCCATGCCCAGATTCAATTTGACATGTCTAGGATCAATTTTGAGATGCCCAAGACCGTAGGCTTGTGCTTTCATGCCCATGCCCAAGATTCAATTTGACATGCCCAAGTTTAAATTTGACATGTCTAGGATCAATTTTGAGATGCCCAAGACCGTAGGCTTGTGCTTTCATGCCCATGCCAAAGATTCAATTTGAGATGCCTAGGATCAATTTTAGATTCCCAAGACCGTAGGCTTGTGCTTTCATGCCCATGCCCACGATTCAATTTGACATGCCCAAGTTTAAAATTGACATGTCTAGGATCAATTTTGAGATGCCCAAGACCGTAGGCTTGTGATTTCATGCCCATGCCCAAGATTCAATTTGACATACCCAAGTTTAAATTTGACATGTCTAGGATCAATTTTGAGATGCCCAAGACCGTAGGCTTGTGCTTTCATGCCCATGCCCAAGATTCAATTTGACATGCCCAAGTTTAAATTTGACATGTCTAGGATCAATTTTGAGATGCCCAAGACCGTAGGCTTGTGCTTTCATGCCCATGCCCAAGATTCAATTTGAGATGCCTAAAATCAATTTGTAGATTCCCAAGACCGTAGGCTTTTGCTTTCATGCCCATTGACCGAGATTCAATTTGACATGTCTAGGATCAATTTTGAAATGCCCAAGACGGTAGGCTTGTGCTTTCATGCCCATGCCCAAGATTCAATTTGACATTCCCAAGTTTAAATTTGACATGTCTAGGATCAATTTTGAGATGCCCAAGACCGTAGGCTTGTGCTTTCATGCCCATGCCCAAGATTCAATTTGACATGCCCAAGTTTAAATTTGACATGTCTAGGATCAATTTTGAGATGCCCAAGACCGTAGGCTTGTGCTTTCATGCCCATGCCCAAGATTCAATTTGAGATGCCTAGGATCAATTTTGAGATTCCTAAGACCGTAGGCTTTTGCTTTCATGCCCATGCCCGAGATTCAATTTGACATGTCTAGGATCAATTTTGAGATGCCCAAGACTACAGCTTGTGCTTTCATGCCCATGCCCAAGATTCAATTTGACATGCCCAAGTTTAAATTTGACATGTCTAGGATCAATTTTGAGATGCCCAAGATCGTAGGCTTGTGCTTTCATGCCCATGCCTAGGATCAATTTTGAGATGCCCAAGACCGTAGGCTTGTGCTTTCATGCCCATGCCCAAGATTCAATTTGACATGCCCAAGTTTAAATTTGACATGTCTAGGATCAATTTTGAGATGCCCAAGACCGTAGGCTTGTGCTTTCATGCCCATGCCCAAGATTCAATTTGATATGTCCAAAAATTTGACATGTCTAGATCAATTTTGAGATGCCCAAGACCGATTGTGCTTTCATGCCCATGCCCAAGATTCAATTTGAGATGCCTAAAACGATCAATTTTTCGATTCCCAAGACCGTAGAAAAGGAGGTGCTTTCATGCCCATGCCCAAGATTCAATTTGACATGTCTAGGATCAATTTTGAGATGCCCAAGACCGTAGGCTTGTGCTTTCATGCCCATGCCCAAGATTCAATTTGACATGCCCAAGTTTAAAATTGACATGTCTAGGATCAATTTTGAGATGCCCAAGACCGTAGGCTTGTGATTTCATGCCCATGCCCAAGATTCAATTTGACATGCCCAAGTTTAAATTTGACATGTCTAGGATCAATTTTGAGATGCCCAAGACCGTAGGCTTGTGCTTTCATGCCCATGCCCAAGATTCAATTTGACATGCCCAAGTTTAAATTTGACATGTCTAGGATCAATTTTGAGATTTAAGACCGTTTTGTGCTTTCATGCCCATGCCCAAGATTCAATTTGAATTTATAGGATCAATTTTGAGATGCCCAAGACCGTAGGCTTGTGCTTTCATGCCCATGCCCAAGATTCAATTTGAGATGCCTAAAATCAATTTGTAGATTCCCAAGACCGTAGGCTTTTGCTTTCATGCCCATTGATCCCAGATTCAATTTGACATGTCTAGGATCAATTTTGATATGCCCAAGACCGTAGGCTTGTGCTTTCATGCCCATGCCCAAGATTCAATTTGACATTCCCAAGTTTAAATTTGACATGTCTAGGATCAATTTTGAGATGCCCAAGACCGTAGGCTTGTGCTTTCATGCCCATGCCCAAGATTCAATTTGACATGCCCAAGTTTAAATTTGACATGTCTAGGATCAATTTTGAGATGCCCAAGATCGTAAGCTTGTGCTTTCATGCCCATGCCCAAGATTCAATTTGAGATGCCTAGGATCAATTTTTAGATTCCTAAGACCGTAGGCTTTTGCTTTCATGCCCATTCCCGAGATTCAATTTGACATGTCTAGGATCAATTTTGAGATGCCCAAGACCGTAGGCTTGTGCTTTCATGCCCATGCCCAAGATTCAATTTGACATTCCCAAGTTTAAATTTGACATGTCTAGGATCAATTTTGAGATGCCCAAGACCGTAGGCTTGTGCTTTCATGCCCATGCCCAAGATTCAATTTGACATGCCCAAGTTTAAAATTGACATGTCTAGGATCAATTTTGAGATGCCCAAGACCGTAGGCTTGTGATTTCATGCCCATGCCCAAGATTCAATTTGACATGCCCAAGTTTAAATTTGACATGTCTAGGATCAATTTTGAGATGCCCAAGACCGTAGGCTTGTGCTTTCATGCCCATGCCCAAGATTCAATTTGACATGCCCAAGTTTAAATTTGACATGTCTAGGATCAATTTTGAGATGCCCAAGACCGTAGGCTTGTGCTTTCATGCCCATGCCCAAGATTCAATTTGAGATGCCTAAAATCAATTTGTAGATTCCCAAGACCGTAGGCTTTTGCTTTCATGCCCATTGACCGAGATTCAATTTGACATGTCTAGGATCAATTTTGAAATGCCCAAGACCGTAGGCTTGTGCTTTCATGCCCATGCCCCAAGATTAAATTTGACATTCCCAAGTTTAAATTTGACATGTCTAGGATCAATTTTGAGATGCCCAAGACCGTAGGCTTGTGCTTTCATGCCCATGCCCAAGATTCAATTTGACATGCCCAAGTTTAAATTTGACATGTCTATGATCTCATTGACATGTCTAGGATCAATTTTGAGATGCCCAAGACCGTAGGCTTGTGATTTCATGCCCATTCCCAAGATTCAATTTGACATGCCCAAGTTTAAATTTGACATGTCTAGGATCAATTTTGAGATGCCCAAGATCGTAAGCTTGTGCTTTCATGCCCATGCCCAAGATTCAATTTGAGATGCCTAGGATCAATTTTTAGATTCCTAAGACCGTAGGCTTTTGCTTTCATGCCCATTGACCGAGATTCAATTTGACATGTCTAGGATCAATTTTGAGATGCCCAAGACCGTAGGCTTGTGCTTTCATGCCCATGCCCAAGATTCAATTTGACATTCCCAAGTTTAAATTTGACATGTCTAGGATCAATTTTGAGATGCCCAAGACCGTAGGCTTGTGCTTTCATGCCCATGCCCAAGATTCAATTTGACATGCCCAAGTTTAAATTTGACATGTCTAGGATCAATTTTGAGATGCCCAAGACCGTAGGCTTGTGATTTCATGCCCATGCCCAAGATTCAATTTGACATGCCCAAGTTTAAATTTGACATGTCTAGGATCAATTTTGAGATGCCCAAGACCGTAGGCTTGTGCTTTCATGCCTATTCGCAAGAGTCTATTTGACATGCCCAAGTTTAAATTTGACATGTCTAGGATTGCCCAAGTTTAAATTTGACATGTCTAGGATCAATTTTGAGATGCCCAAGACCGTAGGCTTGTGCTTTCATGCCCATGCCCAAGAATCAATTTGACATGTCCAAGTTTAAATTTGATGTGTCTAGGATCAATTTTGAGATACTTAAGACCGTAGGCTTGTGCTTTCATGCCCATGCCCAAGATTTAATTTGACATGCCAAAGATTCAATTTGAGATGCCTATGATCAATTTTAGATTCCCAAGACCGTAGGCTTTTTCTTTCATGGCCATGCCCGAGATTCAATTTGATAGGATCAATTTTGAGATGCCCAATTCCCCGTAGGCTTGTGATTTCATGCCCATTTTCAATTTGACATGCCCAAGTTTAAATTTGACATGTCTAGGATCAATTTTTAGATGCCCAAGATTCAATAACATGCTTGTGCTTTCATGCCCATGCCCAAGATTCAATTTGAGATGCCTAGGATCAATTTTTAGATTCCTAAGACCGTAGGCTTTTGCTTTCATACCCATTCCAGATATTCAATTTGACATGTCTAGGATCAATTTTGAGATGCCCAAGACCGTAGGCTTTTGCTTTCATGCCCATTGCCCAAGATTCAATTTGACATGCCCAAGTTTAAATTTGACATGTCTAGGATCAATTTTGAAATGCCCAAGACCGTAGGCTTGTGCTTTCATGCCCATGCCCAAGATTCAATTTGACATTCCCAAGTTTAAATTTGACATGTCTAGGATCAATTTTGAGATGCCCAAGACCGTAGGCTTGTGCTTTCATGCCCATGCCCAAGATTCAATTTGACATGCCCAAGTTTAAAATTGACATGTCTAGGATCAATTTTGAGATGCCCAAGACCGTAGGCTTGTGATTTCATGCCCATGCCCAAGATTCAATTTGACATGCCCAAGTTTAAATTTGACATGTCTAGGATCAATTTTGAGATGCCCAAGACCGTAGGCTTGTGCTTTCATGCCCATTCAATTTGAAGATTCAATTTGAGATGCCTAGGATCAATTTTTAGATTCCTAAGACCGTAGGCTTTTGCTTTCATGCCCATTCCCAAGATTCAATTTGACATGTCTAGGATCAATTTTGAGATGCCCAAGACCGTAGGCTTGTGCTTTCATGCCCATGCCCAAGATTCAATTTGACATTCCCAAGTTTAAATTTGACATGTCTAGGATCAATTTTGAGATGCCCAAGACCGTAGGCTTGTGCTTTCATGCCCATGCCCAAGATTCAATTTGACATGCCCAAGTTTAAAATTGACATGTCTAGGATCAATTTTGAGATGCCCAAGACCGTAGGCTTGTGATTTCATGCCCATGCCCAAGATTCAATTTGACATACCCAAGTTTAAATTTGACATGTCTAGGATCAATTTTGAGATGCCCAAGACCGTAGGCTTGTGCTTTCATGCCCATGCCCAAGATTCAATTTGACATGCCCAAGTTTAAATTTGACATGTCTAGGATCAATTTTGAGATGCCCAAGACCGTAGGCTTGTGCTTTCATGCCCATGCCCAAGATTCAATTTGAGATGCCTAAAATCAATTTGTAGATTCCCAAGACCGTAGGCTTTTGCTTTCATGCCCATTGACCGAGATTCAATTTGACATGTCTAGGATCAATTTTGAAATGCCCAAGACCGTAGGCTTGTGCTTTCATGCCCATGCCCAAGATTCAATTTGACATTCCCAAGTTTAAATTTGACATGTCTAGGATCAATTTTGAGATGCCCAAGACCGTAGGCTTGTGCTTTCATGCCCATGCCCAAGATTCAATTTGACATGCCCAAGTTTAAAATTGACATGTCTAGGATCAATTTTGAGATGCCCAAGACCGTAAGCTTGTGATTTCATGCCCATTCCCAAGATTCAATTTGACATGCCCAAGTTTAAATTTGACATGTCTAGGATCAATTTTGAGATGCCTAAGACCGTAGGCTTGTGCTTTCATGCCCATGCCCAAGATTCAATTTGACATGCCCAAGTTTAAATTTGACATGTCTAGGATCAATTTTGAGATGCCCAAGATCGTAAGCTTGTGCTTTCATGCCCATGCCCAAGATTCAATTTGAGATGCCTAGGATCAATTTTTAGATTCCCAAGACCGTAGGCTTTTGCTTTCATGCCATGTCCGAAATTCAATTTGACATGTCTAGGATCAATTTTGAGATGCCCAAGACCGTAGGCTTGTTCTTTCATGCCCATGCCCAAGATTTAATTTGACATGCCCAAGTTTAAATTTGACATGTCTAGGATCAATTTTGAGATGCCCAAGACCGTAGGCTTGTGCTTTCATGCCCATGCCCAAGAATCAATTTGACATGTCCAAGTTTAAATTTGATGTGTCTAGGATCAATTTTGAGATACCCAAGACCGTAGGCTTGTGCTTTCATGCCCATGCCCAAGATTTAATTTGACATGCCAAAGATTCAATTTGAGATGCCTATGATCAATTTTAGATTCCCAAGACCGTAGGCTTTTGCTTTCATGGCCATGCCCGAGATTCAATTTGAATTTATAGGATCAATTTTGAGATGCCCAAGACCGTAGGCTTGTGCTTTCATGCCCATGCCCAAGATTCAATTTGACATGCCTAGGATCAATTTTTAGATTCCTAAGACCATAATCTTTTGCTTTCATGCCCATGCCCAAGATTCAATTTGACATGGCTAGGATCAATTTTGAGATGACCAAGACCGTAGGCTTGTGCTTTCATGCTTTTTTTTTTGCTAAGTCAAAAAGTTTATTAAGCAAAAAACGTAATTACAAGAATTACAAGTAGGAGGAACAAGGTCTCCCCACCGCCATAAACCAAAGGGGTTAATAAATAACCAAAAGAAAGAGCCAAAGAAAAAATCTAAAAACTCATAACTAAAATTAATCTATGAGAATAAAAGAAAAAAGACAAGGAGCCTAAATTTCTTCACTCTAAATTTCTTCACTTTAAATAGCCTAAATTTCTTCACCTAAAGACAAGGTGTTTCTACCACCTTTAGTTTTCTTCTTTGGAGTCTTCATTATTTTTGATTGATCTTGTATTTCCTTTATATACTCCTTACGAAAAGACTCATGCTCTTCTTTTGTTAACTTTATAGAACTCAATTGCTCCGAGCATTCAGAGTCCTTCAATCCCTCAAATTCTTTTTCACAAATAGAGTCCGTGTGAACCTTGGGCTCTGCTACAACCGTTTCCTCTTGTAGCACACTAAACTTGTTCGGTGATAAAAACACTCCAGAACTATTTACTAAACTGCTACAATCCTTATGAGCCTTCTTAATTCTCACCATATCTTCATGTGCCTTTTTAGCTCTTTCCAAATCTTCACGTGCCTTCAGCAAAATTGCTAAATCCTGTTCCATATCTTTTCCTAGCTCCAAAACTATCTGCTCATCAGCATTTAATTCACCACCTTGATCAACTCGAGCCTTGAGCTGTGCAAGCTTATTCAAAATATTTTCTGGATCCACATCATCATGGCTAAGTAAGCTATGCTCGAGTTGTTACGAACCTGACAATGTGAGTTTGGAATAGAGGCTCCAGCATCCGTAACATTCAAAGGAGAAACAACAGAATTGTTAACCCCAACTGAACCTTGAGAATCTCCATGTTGTATAGCATTATCCTTACCATTCTTCTTGGGTTGCCATTTAGAAACAACACTAGCCACAGTAGGAACCGAAGCTCCCACAGCTTGTTGTTTATTTTTTTTCTTTTTTCTGCACTCCTCATCCTCATGACCAATAATCTTGCATGATGAACAATATTTTGGACGTTTAGGAATGTCTATAGCTTGCCAAAAATCTCTCCTCAATAGAAACATGAATACTATCAGCATCATGTTTAGCAAAATCAATATCAATTAAAACTGCTGCAAAATGCCCAAACTCATGAGTTAGGGTTCTTTTATCAACCACAATCGGAGTTCCCAGAGATTTCCCCATAGACAACAACGTCTTTTCAACCCAAAGTTCCAAAGGAAGTCCAGGAAATTGTACCCAAACTGTCGCATGGGATGTTCTTTGTCTATTCGCATCAAACCCTGGATACCATTCTATCAATCTAAGAGCTTGTTGTTCAACAATCCAAGCATCATCACGAGAAAACCCTATTTTTATCCTCTTGAGAAAATAACTTTATAATAAAAAAGCCACGGTTCATTGGTATGAATTGAACCCTATTTTCTCCCAACTGCCATTGTCACAAAAGGTTTTGCTTAACATCAGTGAAGCTAAGACCTTTAGAATCCAGCCTCCCAATAAGGCTATAACGCCAGATCTCACAGCCCTAGTTGAAATAATCTTCAGGTATTTCAATCGCTGGTTTCCCCTCTTTAATGGAAGGGTTTGGCAGAGAACTTAAATCCACCATGGTTGTTTCAACCTTTTTCTTTCCCTTAACTAGATCAGCATAACTAAGAGCCGTGTTACTAGTACTTTGAACATGATTTTCTCCCATTGTAGACCATCCAAAGATGATCAAACAATGGAGAAAACGTGAAAAAACTGAAAAAGCTTTGTGTTTTTTTCTAAACCCTAAAAATCGCCAGAGAAAAAATTAGGAGAGAGAATAAACTCGCCAAAAAATGCTTTCATGCCCAAGCCCAAGATTCAATTTGACATGCCCAAGTATAAATTTGACATGTCTAGGATCAATTTTGAGATGCCCAAGACCGTAGGCTTGTGCTTTCATGCCCATGCCCAAGATTCAATTTGAGATGCCTAGGATCATATTTTAGATTCCCAAGACCGTAGGCTCGTGCTTTCATGCCCATGCCCACGATTCAATTTGACATGCCCAAGTTTAAAATTGACATGTCTAGGATCAATTTTGTGATGCCCAAGACCGTAGGCTTGTGATTTCATGCCCATGCTCAAGATTCAATTTGACATACCCAAGTTTAAATTTGACATGTCTAGGATCAATTTTGAGATGCCCAAGACTGTAGGCTTGTGCTTTCATGCCCATGCCCAAGATTCAATTTAACATGCCCAAGTTTAAATTTGACATGTCTAGGATCAATTTTGAGATGCCCAAGACCGTAGGATTGTGCTTTCATGCTCTTGCCCAAGATTCAATTTGACATGCCCAAGTTTAAATATTACATGTCTAGGATCAATTTTGAGATGCCCAAGACCGTAGGCTTGTGCTTTCATGCCCATGCCCAAGATTCAATTTGAGATGCCAAGGATCGGATTTTAGATTCCCAAGACCGTAGGCTTGTGCTTTCATGACCATGCCCACGATTCAATTTGACATGCCCAAGTTTAAAATTGACATGTCTAGGATCAATTTTGTGATGCCCAAGACCGTAGGCTTGTGATTTCATGCCCATGCTCAAGATTCAATTTGACATACCCAAGTTTAAATTTGACATGTCTAGGATCAATTTTGAGATGCCCAAGACGGTAGGCTTGTGCTTTCATGCCCATGCCCAAGATTCAATTTAACATGCCCAAGTTTAAATTTGACATGTCTAGGATCAATTTTGAGATGCCCAAGACCGTAGGATTTTGCTTTCATGCTCTTGCCCAAGATTCAATTTGACATGCCCAAGTTTAAATTTGACATGTCTAGGATCAATTTTGAGATGCCCAAGACCGTAGGCTTGTGCTTTCATGCCCATGCCCAAGATTCAATTTGAGATGCCTAAAATCAATTTGTAGATTCCAAAGACCGTAGGCTTTTGCTTTCATGCCCATTGACCGAGATTCAATTTGACCTGTCTAGGATCAATTTTGAAATGCCCAAGACGGTAGCTTGTGCTTTCATGCCCATGCCCAAGATTCAATTTGACATTCCCAAGTATAAATTTGACATGTCTGGGATCAATTTTGAGATGCCCAAGACCGTAGGCTTGTGCTTTCATGCCCATGCCCAAGATTCAATTTGACATGCCCAAGTTTAAATTTGACATGTCTAGGATCAATTTTGAGATGCCCAAGATCGTAAGCTTGTGCTTTCATGCCCATGCCCAAGATTCAATTTGAGATGCCTAGTATCAATTTTTAGATTCCTAAGACCGTAGGCTTTTGCTTTCATGCCCATTGACCGAGATTCAATTTGACATGTCTAGGATCAATTTTGAAATGCCCAAGACCGTAGGCTTGTGCTTTCATGCCCATTCCCAAGATTCAATTTGACATACCCAAGTTTAAATTTGACATGTCTGGGATCAATTTTGAGATGCCCAAGACCATAGGCTTGTGCTTTCATGCCCATGCCCAAGATTCAATTTGACATGCCCAAGTTTAAAATTGACTTGTCTAGGATCAATTTTGAGATGCCCAAGACCGTAAGCTTGTGATTTCATGCCCATTCCCAAGATTCAATTTGACATGCCCAAGTTTAAATTTGACATGTCTAGGATCAATTTTGTGATGCCCAAGACCGTAGGCTTGTGAGTTCATGCCCATGCCCAAGATTCAATTTGACATACCCAAGTTTAAATTTGACATGTCTAGGATCAATTTTGAGATGCCCAAGACTGTAGGCTTGTGCTTTCATGCCCATGCCCAAGATTCAATTTGACATGCCCAAGTTTAAATTTGACATGTCTAGGATCAATTTTGAGATGCCCAAGACCGTAGGCTTGTGCTTTCATGCCCATGCCCAAGATTCAATTTGAGATGCCTAAAATCAATTTGTAGATTCCCAAGACCGTAGGCTTTTGCTTTCATGCCCATTGACCGAGATTCAATTTGACATGTCTAGGATCAATTTTGAAATGCCCAAGACGGTAGGCTTGTGCTTTCATGCCCATCCCCAAGATTCAATTTGACATTCCCAAGTTTAAATTTGACATGTCTGGGATCAATTTTGAGATGCCCAAGACCGTAGGCTTGTGCTTTCATGCCCATGCCCAAGATTCAATTTGACATGCCCAAGTTTAAAATTGACATGTCTAGGATCAATTTTGAGATGCCCAAGACCGTAAGCTTGTGATTTCATGCCCATTCCCAAGATTCAATTTGACATGCCCAAGTTTAAATTTGACATGTCTAGGATCAATTTTGAGATGCCTAAGACCGTAGGCTTGTGCTTTCATGCCTATGCCCAAGATTCAATTTGACATGCCCAAGTTTAAATTTGACATGTCTAGGATCAATTTTGAGATTCCCAAGATAGTAAGCTTGTGCTTTCATGCCCATGCCCAAGATTCAATTTGAGATGCCTAGAATCAATTTTTAGATTCCCAAGACCGTAGGATTTTGCTTTCATGCCATGCCCGAAATTCAATTTGACATGTCTAGGATCAATTTTGAGATGCCCAAGACCGTAGGCTTGTTCTTTCATGCCCATGCCCGGGATTTAATTTGACATGCCCAAGTTTAAATTTGACATGTCTAGGATCAATTTTGAGATGCCCAAGACCGTAGGCTTGTGCTTTCATGCCCATGCCCAAGAATCAATTTGACATGTCCAAGTTTAAATTTGATGTGTCTAGGATCAATTTTGAGATACTTAAGACCGTAGGCTTGTGCTTTCATGCCCATGCCCAAGATTTAATTTGACATGCCAAAGATTCAATTTGAGATGCCTATGATCAATTTTAGATTCCCAAGACCGTAGGCTTTTTCTTTCATGGCCATGCCCGAGATTCAATTTGAATTTATAGGATCAATTTTGAGATGCCCAAGACCGTAGGCTTGTGCTTTCATGCCCATGCCCAAGATTCAATTTGACATGCCTAGGATCAATTTTTAGATTCCTAAGACCATAATCTTTTGCTTTCATGCCCATGCCCGAGATTCAATTTGACATGGCTAGGATCAATTTTGAGATGACCAACCGTAGGCTTGTGCTTTCATGCCCAAGCCCAAGATTCAATTTGACATGCCCAAGTATAAATTTGACATGTCTAGGATCAATTTTGAGATGCCCAAGACCGTAGGCTTGTGCTTTCATGCCCATGCCCAAGATTCAATTTGATTTGACATTCCTAGGATCATATTTTAGATTCCCAAGACCGTAGGCTCGTGCTTTCATGCCCATGCCCACGATTCAATTTGACATGCCCAAGTTTAAAATTGACATGTCTAGGATCAATTTTGTGATGCCGAAGACCGTAGGCTTGTGATTTCATGCCCATGCTCAAGATTCAATTTGACATACCCAAGTTTAAATTTGACATGTCTAGGATCAATTTTGAGATGCCCAAGACCGTAGGCTTGTGCTTTCATGCCCATGCCCAAGATTCAATTTAACATGCCCAAGTTTAAATTTGACATGTCTAGGATCAATTTTGAGATGCCCAAGACCGTAGGATTGTGCTTTCATGCTCTTGCCCAAGTTTAAATATTACATGTCTAGTATCAATTTTGAGATTCCCAAGACCGTAGGCTTGTGCTTTCATGCTTTTTTTTTTGATAAGTCAAAATTTGTATTAATAGATAACAAATTTACAAGAGGAAGTTTACAAGAAAAGAGGTCACATCAACCCCAAAAACTTGCAAACTACTTAAAACGAAAATAAGTAACATTTGGATCTTCAACTGAAAGTAAAAAATTTGGCTTTCCATCATAATGGATACCCTTTTCATTATCAAGAGAACAACCTCTTTTAGCCATTGCATCAGCCGAGAAATTCACCTCCCTATAAGTATGCATAAATCATAGCATCATAATGACTACAAACCGATCTCCACCTTTGTAAAGCAAACCAAGGCAGATTGTTATTCTTCAAAGCTTCAACTACACTCGAAGAGTCGGACCTTAAGCAAATGCTTTGAAACCACATCTTACAGCCCACTCCATACCCACAATAATGCCGTATAGCTCAGCCAAGTAGTTAGTTGTCACTCCAAGGCCAATAGAAATTGCTCCAAGGACCGCACAACTTGCATCTCGAGCTATTACTCCTGCACCTGCCACCCCTGGATTCCCACGCGCAACACCATCACAACAAAGTTGAATCTCATTCATCTCCGGAGGCTGCCAAAAGCATTCAATTGGCTCTAGTAACTTGATTTTTCTATGTTGCACACGGAAAAAATCAAGTAAAATTACATCTTCCGCACTATTTTTCATATAGCCCTTTAATCTAACAGCATACTCTTGAATAAGCTTCAACACTCCTCCCCTTGCTTTGCTTTGATGAAACCACAAGATTTTCGTTAGCAACCAAACCAAAAATATCATTTATCCAATTCCATGCTCGGCCAGCAAAGCTGCAATGAAAAAGAATGTGATTAAGCGATTCCTCTTCAATTCCACAAAGACTGCATTTGTTAGCAAGATGAATCTTGAATCTGGATTGAATGACATCAAGAGTAGCACACGCTCCTCTCAAAAACTTCCAATTCTGAGCTGCTAGGTTTGGATGAATTTCTTTGCGCCAAAGAAGAGAAGCACCAAGAAAAGTGGAGAACTTGTTGCGGATCAGCTCCTTAGCGGAACTTGTGCTTTCATGCCCATGCCCAAGATTCAATTTGAGATGCCTAGGATCAATTTTAGATTCCCAAGACCGTAGGCTTGTGCTTTCATGCCCATGCCCAAGATTCAATTTGACATGCCCAAGTTTAAAATTGACATGTCTAGGATCAATTTTGTGATGCCCAAGACCGTAGGCTTGTGATTTCATGCCCATGCTCAAGATTCAATTTGACATGCCCAAGTTTAAATTTGACATGTCTAGGATCAATTTTGAGATGCCCAAGACCGTAGGCTTGTGCTTTCATGCCCATGCCCAAGATTCAATTTAACATGCCCAAGTTTAAATTTGACATGTCTAGGATCAATTTTGAGATGCCCAAGACCGTAGGATTTTGCTTTCATGCTCTTGCCCAAGATTCAATTTGACATGCCCAAGTTTAAATTTGACATGTCTAGATCAATTTTGAGATGCCCAAGACCGTAGGCTTGTGCTTTCATGCCCATGCCCAAGATTCAATTTGAGATGCCTAAAATCAATTTGTAGATTCCCAAGACCGTAGGCTTTTGCTTTCATGCCCATTGACCGAGATTCAATTTGACATGTCTAGGATCAATTTTGAAATGCCCAAGACCGTAGGCTTGTGCTTTCATGCCCATGCCCAAGATTCAATTTGACATTCCCAAGTTTAAATTTGACATGTCTAGGATCAATTTTGAGATGCCCAAGACCGTAGGCTTGTGCTTTCATGCCCATGCCCAAGATTCAATTTGACATGCCCAAGTTTAAATTTGACATGTCTAGGATCATTTTGAGATGCCCAAGATCGTAAGCTTGTGCTTTCATGCCCATGCCCAAGATTCAATTTGAGATGCCTAGGATCAATTTTTAGATTCCTAAGACCGTAGGCTTTTGCTTTCATGCCCATTGACCGAGATTCAATTTGACATGTCTAGGATAAATTTTGAAATGCCCAAGACCGTAGCTTGTGCTTTCATGCCCATGCCCAAGATTCAATTTGACATTCCCAAGTTTAAATTTGACATGTCTAGGATCAATTTTGAGATGCCCAAGACCGTAGGCTTGTGCTTTCATGCCCATGCCCAAGATTCAATTTGACATTCCCAAGTTTAAATTTGACATGTCTAGGATCAATTTTGAGATGCCCAAGATCGTAAGCTTGTGCTTTCATGCCCATGCCCACGATTCAATTTGAGATGCCTAGGATCAGATTTTAGATTCCCAAGACCGTAGGCTTGTGCTTTCATGCCCATGCCCACGATTCAATTTGACATGCCCAAGTTTAAAATTGACATGTCTAGGATCAATTTTGAGATGCCCAAGACCGTAGGCTTGTGATTTCATGCCCATGCCCAAGATTCAATTTGACATGCCCAAGTTTAAATTTGACATGTCTAGGATCAATTTTGAGATGCCCAAGACCGTAGGCTTGTGCTTTCATGCCCATGCCCAAGATTCAATTTGACATGCCCAAGTTTAAATTTGACATGTCTAGGATCAATTTTGAGATGCCTAAGACCGTAGGATTTTGCTTTCATGCTCTTGCCCAAGATTCAATTTGACATGCCCAAGTTTAAATTTGACATGTCTAGGATCAATTTTGAGATGCCCAAGACCGTAGGCTTGTGCTTTCATGCCCATTCCCAAGATTCAATTTGAGATGCCTAAAATCAATTTGTAGATTCCCAAGACCGTAGGCTTTTGCTTTCATGCCCATTGACCGAGATTCAATTTGACATGTCTAGGATCAATTTTGAAATGCCCAAGACCGTAGGCTTGTGCTTTCATGCCCATTGCCAAGATTCAATTTGACATTCCCAAGTTTAAATTTGACATGTCTTGGATCAATTTTGAGATGCCCAAGATCGTAGGCTTGTGCTTTCATGCCCATGCCCAAGATTCAATTTGACATGCCCAAGTTTAAATTTGACATGTCTAGGATCAATTTTGAGATGCCCAAGACCGTAGGCTTGTGCTTTCATGCCCATGCCCAAGATTCAATTTGAGATGCCTAAAATCAATTTGTAGATTCCCAAGACCGTAGGCTTTTGCTTTCATGCCCATTGACCAAGATTCAATTTGACATGTCTAGGATCAATTTTTAAATGCCCAAGACCGTAGGCTTGTGCTTTCATGCCCATCCCCAAGATTCAATTTGACATTCCCAAGTTTAAATTTGACATGTCTAGGATCAATTTTGAGATGCCCAAGACCGTAGGCTTGTGCTTTCATGCCCATGCCCAAGATTCAATTTGAGATGCCTAGGATCAATTTTTAGATTCCTAAGACTGTAGGCTTTTGCTTTCATGCCCATTGACCGAGATTCAATTTGACATGTCTAGGATCAATTTTGAAATGCCCAAGACGGTAGCTTGTGCTTTCATGCCCATGCCCAAGATTCAATTTGACATTCCCAAGTTTAAATTTGACATGTCTAGGATCAATTTTGAGATGCCCAAGACCGTAGGCTTGTGCTTTCATGCCCATGCCCAAGATTAAATTTGACATGCCCAAGTTTAAATTTGACATGTCTAGGATCAATTTTGAGATGCCCAAGATCGTAAGCTTGTGCTTTCATGCCCATGCCCAAGATTCAATTTGAGATGCCTAGGATCAATTTTTAGATTCCTAAGACCGTAGGCTTGTGCTTTCATGCCCATTCCCAAGATTCAATTTGAGATGCCTAAAATCAATTTGTAGATTCCCAAGACCGTAGGCTTTTGCTTTCATGCCCATTGACCGAGATTCAATTTGACATGTCTAGGATCAATTTTGAAATGCCCAAGACCGTAGGCTTGTGCTTTCATGCCCATTGCCAAGATTCAATTTGACATTCCCAAGTTTAAATTTGACATGTCTTGGATCAATTTTTAGATGCCCAAGATCGTAAGCTTGTGCTTTCATGCCCATGCCCAAGATTCAATTTGAGATGCCTAGGATCAATTTTTAGATTCCTAAGACCGTAGGCTTTTGCTTTCATACCCATTCCCGAGATTCAATTTGACATGTCTAGGATCAATTTTGAGATGCCCAAGACCGTAGGCTTGTGCTTTCATGCCCATGCCCAAGATTCAATTTTACATTCCCAAGTTTAAATTTGACATGTCTAGGATCAATTTTGAGATGCCCAAGACCGTAGGCTTGTGCTTTCATGCCCATGCCCACGATTCAATTTGACATGCCCAAGTTTAAAATTGACATGTCTAGGATCAATTTTGTGATGCCCAAGACCGTAGGCTTGTGATTTCATGCCCATGCCCAAGATTCAATTTGACATACCCAAGTTTAAATTTGACATGTCTAGGATCAATTTTGAGATGCCCAAGACCGTAGGCTTGTGCTTTCATGCCCATGCCCAAGATTCAATTTGACATGCCCAAGTTTAAATTTGACATGTCTAGGATCAATTTTGAGATGCCCAAGACCGTAGGCTTGTGCTTTCATGCCCATGCCCAAGATTCAATTTGAGATGCCTAAAATCAATTTGTAGATTCCCAAGACCGTAGGCTTTTGCTTTCATGCCCATTGACCGAGATTCAATTTGACCTGTCTAGGATCAATTTTGAAATGCCCAAGACCGTAGGCTTGTGCTTTCATGCCCATCCCCAAGATTCAATTTGACATTCCCAAGTTTAAATTTGACATGTCTAGGATCAATTTTGAGATGCCCAAGACCGTAGGCTTGTGCTTTCATGCCCATGCCCAAGATTCAATTTGACATGCCCAAGTTTAAAATTGACATGTCTAGAATCAATTTTGAGATGCCCAAGACCGTAAGCTTGTGATTTCATGCCCATTCCCAAGATTCAATTTGACATGCCCAAGTTTAAATTTGACATGTCTAGGATCAATTTTGAGATGCCCAAGACCGTAGGCTTGTGCTTTCATGCCCATGCCCAAGATTCAATTTAACATGCCCAAGTTTAAATTTGACATGTCTAGGATCAATTTTGAGATGCCCAAGATCGTAGGATTGTGCTTTCATGCCCATGCCCAAGATTCAATTTGACATGCCCAAGTTTAAATTTGACATGTCTAGGATCAATTTTGAGATGCCCAAGATCGTAAGCTTGTGCTTTCATGCCCATGCCCAAGATTCAATTTGAGATGCCTAGGATCAATTTTTAGATTCCCAAGACCGTAGGCTTTTGCTTTCATGCCCATGCCCGAGATTCAATTTGACATGTCTAGGATCAATTTTGAGATGCCCAAGACCGTAGGCTTGTGCTTTCATGCCCATGCCCAAGATTCAATTTGATATTCCCAAGTTTAAATTTGGCATGTCTAGGATCAATTTTGAGATGCCCAAGACCGTAGGCTTGTGCTTTCATGCCCATGCCCAAGATTCAATTTGACATGCCCAAGTTTAAATTTGACATGTCTAGGATCAATTTTGAGATGCCCAAGACCGTAGGCTTGTGCTTTCATGCCCATGCCCAAGATTCAATTTGAGATGCCTAAAATCAATTTATAGATTCCCAAGACCGTAGGCTTTTGCTTTCATGCCCATTGACCGAGATTCAATTTGACATGTCTAGGATCAATTTTGAAATGCCCAAGACCGTAGGCTTGTGCTTTCATGCCCATGCCCAAGATTCAATTTGACATTCCCAAGTTTAAATTTGACATGTCTAGCATCAATTTTGAGATGCCCAAGATGCCCATTCCCAAGATTCAATTTGGATGCTTCCATTTTTAGATTCTTTCATGCCCATGCCCAGGATCAATTTTGAGATTCAATTTGAAGATTCATTTGACATGCCCAAGTTTAAATTTGACATGTCTAGGATCAATTTTGAGATGCCCAAGATCGTAAGCTTGTGCTTTCATGCCCATTCCCAAGATTCAATTTGAGATGCCTAGGATCCATTTTTAGATTCTTAAGACCGTAGGCTTATTCTTTCATGCCCATGCCCGAGATTCAATTTGACATGTCTAGGATAAATTTTGAGATGCCCAAGACCGTAGGTTTGTGCTTTCATGCCCATGCCCAAGATTCAATTTGACATGCCCAAGTTTAAATTTGACATGTCTAGGATCAATTTTGAGATGCCCAAGACCGTAGGATTATGCTTTCATGCCCATGCCCAAGATTCAATTTGACATGCCCAAGTTTAAATTTGACATGTCTAGGATCAATTTTGAGATGCCCAAGACCGTAGGCTTGTGCTTTCATGCCCATGCCAAAGATTCAATTTGAGATGCCTAGGATCAATTTTTAGATTCCCAAGACCGTAGGCTTGTGCTTTCATGCCCGTGCCCATGATTCAATTTGACATGCCCAAGTTTAAAATTGATATGTCTAGGATCAATTGAGATGCCCAAGACCGTAAGCTTGTGATTTCATGCCCATTCCCAAGATTCAATTTGACATGCCCAAGTTTAAATTTGACATGTCTAGGATCAATTTTGAGATGCCCAAGACCGTAGGCTTGTGCTTTCATGCCTATGCCCAAGATTCAATTTAACATGCCCAAGTTTAAATTTGACATGTCTAGGATCAATTTTGAGATGCCCAAGACCGTAGGATTGTGCTTTCATGCCCATGCCCAAGATTCACTTTGACATGCCCAAGTTTAAATTTTACATGTCTAGGATCAATTTTGAGATGCCCAAGACCGTAGGCTTGTGCTTTCATGCCCATGCCCAAGATTCAATTTGAGATGCCTAAAATCAATTTTTAGATTCCCAAGTCCGTAGGTTTTTGCTTTCATGCCCATGCCCGAGATTCAATTTGACATGTCTAGGATCAATTTTGAGATGCCCAAGACCGTAGGCTTGTGCTTTCATGCCCATGCCCAAGATTCAATTTGACATTCCCAAGTTTAAATTTGACATGTCTAGGATCAATTTTGAGATGCCCAAGACCGTAGGCTTGTGCTTTCATGCCCATGCCCAAGATTCAATTTGACATGCCCAAGTTTAAAATTGACATGTCTAGGATCAATTTTGTGATGCCCAAGACCGTAGGCTTGTGATTTCATGCCCATGCCCAAGATTCAATTTGACATACCCAAGTTTAAATTTGACATGTCTAGGATCAATTTTGAGATGCCCAAGACCGTAGGCTTGTGCTTTCAATTTGACATGCCCATTTAAATTTGCCCAAGATTCAATTTGCCCAGATTCAATTTGCCTAAAATCAATTTGTAGATTCCCAAGACCGTAGGCTTTTTCTTTCATGCCCATTGACCGAGATTCAATTTCACCTGTCTAGGATCAATTTTGAAATGCCCAAGACGGTAGGCTTGTGCTTTCATGCCCATGCCCAAGATTCAATTTGACATTCCCAAGTTTAAATTTGACATGTCCAGGATCAATTTTGAGATGCCCAAGACCGTAGGCTTGTGCTTTCATGCCCATGCCCAAGATTCAATTTGACATGCCTAAGTTTAAATTTGACATGTCTAGGATCAATTTTGAGATGCCCAAGATCGTAAGCTTGTGCTTTCATGCCCATGCCCAAGATTCAATTTGAGATGCCTAGGATCAATTTTTAGATTCCTAAGACCGTAGGCTTTTGCTTTCATGCCCATGCCCGAGATTCAATTTGACATGTCTAGGATCAATTTTGAGATGCCCAAGACCGTAGGCTTGTGCTTTCATGCCCATGCCCAAGATTCAATTTGACATACCCAAGTTTAAATTTGACATGTCTAGGATCAATTTTGAGATGAGATGCCCAAGACAATTTGACATGCCCAGGCTTTAAATGCCCATGCCCAAGATTCAATTTGACATGCCCAAGTTTAAATTTGACATGTCTAGGATCAATTTTGAGATGCCCAAGACCGTAGGCTTGTGCTTTCATTCCCATGCCCAAGATTCAATTTGAGATGCCTAAAATCAATTTGTAGATTCCCAAGACCGTAGGCTTTTTCTTTCATGCCCATTGCCCAAGATTCAATTTGACATGTCTAGGATCAATTTTGAAATGCCCAAGACCGTAGGCTTGTGCTTTCATGCCCATGCCCAAGATTCAATTTGACATTCCCAAGTTTAAATTTGACATGTCTAGGATCAATTTTGAGATGCCCAAGACCGTAGGCTTGTGCTTTCATGCCCATGCCCAAGATTCAATTTGACATGCCCAAGTTTAAATTTGACATGTCTAGGATCAATTTTGAGATGCCCAAGATCGTAGGCTTGTGCTTTCATGCCCATGCCCAAGATTCAATTTGACATGCCCAAGATTCCCAAGACCGTGCAAGTTTAAAATTGACATGTCTAGGATCAATTTTGTGATGCCCAAGACCGTAGGCTTGTGATTTCATGCCCATGCCCAAGATTCAATTTGACATACCCAAGTTTAAATTTGACATGTCTAGGATCAATTTTTGAGATGCCCAAGACTGTAGGCTTGTGCTTTCATGCCCATGCCCAAGATTCAATTTGACATGCCCAAGTTTAAATTTGACATGTCTAGGATCAATTTTGAGATGCCCAAGACCGTAGGCTTGTGCTTTCATTCCCATGCCCAAGATTCAATTTGAGATGCCTAAAATCAATTTGTAGATTCCCAAGACCGTAGGCTTTTTCTTTCATGCCCATTGACCGAGATTCAATTTCACCTGTCTAGGATCAATTTTGAAATGCCCAAAACGGTAGGCTTGTGCTTTCATGCCCATGCCCAAGATTCAATTTGACATTCCCAAGTTTAAATTTGACATGTCTAGGATCAATTTTGAGATGCCCAAGACCATAGGCTTGTGCTTTCATGCCCATGCCCAAGATTCAATTTGACATGCCTAAGTTTAAATTTGACATGTCTAGGATCAATTTTGAGATACCCAAGATCGTAAGCTTGTGCTTTCATGCCCATGCCCAAGATTCAATTTGAGATGCCTAGGATCAATTTTTAGATTCCTAAGACCGTAGGCTTTTGCTTTCATGCCCATGCCCGAGATTCAAATGGGCTTTTTCACAAGCCCAATAATAATAAGGATAATTTTGATAGAGAGAAAACATGAGGAGAGAGAAAGTCTGGCGATTTTCATAGGTTTCTGTGCGTTTTTCAATTTTTCTTCAATTATTGATTGATCTTTTGGATTAGCGATGGCTGAAGAACCAGTTTTACGTATTACAAATGGTACAAACACACAGTCCTTTGCTGAGAAAGTGAAAGTGAGGCAAACTCTACAACCTACGGCTGTAGATGTTAATAGTTTGCCAAACCCTACATTAATTAATGGAGAACCATCTTTGGTAATCCCTGCTGAATTTTACCAAGAAGGCTGTAAACCCTTTGAATACAGTTTTATTGCAAGGCTAAACTTCACGGGTTTGAAGTTTGTGGATGTGAAAAACTCTTTAATAACTCAATGGCAGCTGAACCCTAATTCTGTTAGGTTTATGTCAATGAGTAGGGGTTTTTTTGTGGTGATGTTGCGTGATGAGCAAACAAAGGCAAGAATCCGTAACAAGAAATGGTTTGTTAATCAACAAGAGTTGCGTTTGATAGACTGGTATCCTGGTTTCGATCCTGAGAAGCAGAATACTTCCCATGCAGCGGTTTGGGTTCACTTTGAAGGTCTTCATGCAGAGTTATGGACTGAGAAATCTTTGCTTTCAATTGGAAAAGCAGTTGGTAATCCGATATTGGTTGATCAAAGAACCCTAAACCTGGAGTTTGGGAGTTTTGCTTCGGTGCTAATTGATGTGGATTTTGCAAAACATATTCCAAGTAGGATTCGACTTATTTTTGGCAATGGGAGGGAGAACTTTTTGGCAATTGGTTTTTTTTTTTTTTTTGTTAAGTCAAAAATTGTATTAAGGATATTCCTAAACATCCGAAAAACTTATTTAAAGCGAATTTTTTTTTTTATGTGAAAATTTCATAAATCATCCTTGCAACACTGCAGCATTATTGGACATACAGATACAGAGTGTAGACGAAAACCAAAGGTAGATAACACTGCCAAGGGCAATGTGGCGCAACCTAATGCTAATCAGGAATGGCAAACAGCAAATGGCAAAAAAAGATCTCGTAACCGTAAGAAAAACAATAATCAGGAAGGGACGAGTGGTGTTGATAAGGCAGGTGGAGCTGAGGAAGTCATTCCAAGCACTGATAAGAATAACATGGCTGGTGAACAAGAGGAGAATAGGGAGAATGCTGTGGGTGAGAAGGTACCAAGTCAGCTTGAATTAGAACTAGCTGCTTCTGAAGCTCAATTACGTGCAACGTCTGATGCTGTTGAATCAGCAAAGCAGGCGTTGGCAATGGAACGAGCATTAGCTAACAGGTTGTTAGTAGGAGACACTACAACTGAAGCTAAGTCAGGAACGAGTGGTGAATTGGCGAGAACTAATCACTCTAGTACTGATAGGAATCATGCTAACTCTTCTTCTACTCCTATTAATTCCCTAGTGCATGATGCGGTGGTTAATAATATTGTTGACACTCCAATATGCAATGCGTTGAATGACAACACTGTTGTTATTTCACCTAATAAGTTTGATGTTTTGAATCTTTGAGTTGGGTTTTGAAGAACAGCAGCACTTAGACAATGATGAGGAGGAGAGTTCGGAAGAGGAGTTAACTCCAGAGAAGGCTTCCTCGGGTGTTAAAGGAGTGAAATGGTCTGAGATTCCGGTGGAAATAATTGCTCCTGGCCAGACTAGGAAACCTAGGCGAGTTCGTACTATGAATACATCTCCAAGTGACTCACAGCAAAGTCAAACGGGGGATTCCATATCTGATTCGGATTCAGAGGTTAGTAAACTGGGAGTTCTTGTTAGCAAGGGAGTCTCCCCAATTATTGAAAAAAGGGTTCCGCCCAGGATTCCTAAGATAACTAGTAAACCAAAAAAAACAGTTTCCTGATGCGGGTTCTCTATTGGAATGTCAATGGGGTTGCGAAGGTGGAGGCTGGTTTGAGGTTGCGCAAGTTAGTTAATGAGTTTAGGCCAGCTATTATTTGTATTGCTGAGCCAAAAATTCAATATACTGGTGATGTTTTGATAAGACTTAATTTAGCAGGTTTTGTGAAAAAGGCAATTCATAATTCTTCTTCGAATTCGCTGGGTAATCTTTGGATTCTGTGGAGTGAGGAGATTGAGGAGCCTATGATTTTAAATATGACTAGGCAAGCTATTACGGTTAGAACTGAAGGAGTTCATATTTCTTTTGTTCATGCTAGTTATATCCAAGTTTTTAGAAGAAGATTATGGAGTCAACTTTCAGCAGTGGATTCTACAACTCCGTGGCTGGTTATTGGTGATTTTAATTGTGTTCTTCGCAATGATGAAAAGAAGGGAGGCAGGGAAGTTCGAACTTCTTGTATTGATGATTTCAGTGATTGGATGGAGGATAATAATCTCTTTGAAGCAGACTCTTTGGGTTCTAAGTTCACTTGGACTAATGGGCAGTCGGGGGTTAGAAGAATTATCAGTAAATTGGATCGTGCGATTATTAATGAACCTTGGTTAAATAAATTTTCGAATTGGCGGTGTAAAGCTCTTCCTAGGGAAGTTTCCGATCATTCGACTCTTATTGGTTATCCTTTTGTTTCTTCAAGGCCAAGACGTGCTCCTTTTAGAATTCAGAAAATGTGGTTTTCGCATCCTGATTTCTTGAGAATGGTTGAAACCTCTTGGAATGCTCCGGCTTATGGTAATCCGGATTTTATATTTCCTTATAAATTAAAGCGTTTGAAGAATGCTATGAAATTGTGGAATGTGCAGGTGTTTGGTAATGTTTATGCTAGGCTCAAGCAGGCGCAGCTGAAGTTTGAGGTTGCGTCTCGTATTTCTGATGAGGATCCTTTTAATTCTTCTAAATTGAATATCATGAAGGATGCTTTGGTAGTTGTTCAAGACATCCAGGTTCAACAGAATATTATGCTTAAACAGAAATCTCGTAACAAATGGATTTTGGAGGGTTCTAGTAATACTTCTTTTTTCCATAGTTCCATAAACATTCGTAGAAGTGCAAATACTATTTCGGAGCTGGTGAATGAAGATGGTGAAATCCTCTCTGAGCCGGATCAATTAAGGAGTCACGTTGTCTCTTATTATGAAGCCAAGTTTAATGGGACTGAGTTGCCTGTGGAGGAGGGTTTGTTTGATTATGAGCATCCTTCTATATCTTCAGAGGAATGTCAGATGTTGGATGCCATCCCTACTGGTGAAGAAATTAAAGCTGCGGTTTTTGATTTGGGGGCGGATAGTGCGCCGGGCCCAGATGGTTTTTCTGGTTGTTTTTATAGACATTCTTTGGGATCTTATCCATCAGGATTTGTGTAAGGCTATTATTTTTTGCTGGAATAATAAAGCCATTCCTAATGGGGTTAATTCTAGCCTCATTCTCCTTCTTGCAAAGGTGAGGGGTGCTGACTGCTTGAGGAAATTTAGACCGATTAGTCTGAGTAATTTTTTCTTCAAGATTTTTACAAAAATTCTAGCCACTAGACTTGGTAAAGTCCTAAATAATCTGGTCTCGGAGGAGCAGGTGGCTTTTATGAAGGGGAGAAATATTCATGAAAATATCAGCTTGGCTTCGGAGATGATTAATGAGTTGCACATCAAGAGAAAAGATGGAAATTTGGGTCTTAAGTTAGATATCTCCCAAGCGTTTGATACGGTTAACTGGAATTTTGTCATGGAGGTCTTTCGTAAGTATGGCTTCTCGGAAGGTTGGTGTTCTTGGATTCATAATATTTTGAAGTCTGCGCGTATTTCTATCCTTTTGAATGGTAGCCCGGAAGGTTTTTTCTCGATTAATAGAGGCTTGCGACAGGGAGATCCTCTTTCCCCTCTTATCTTTGTTTTAATTGAAGATGTCCTTAGTCGAAACATCTCTAAGCTCTTCAAAAACAAGGATATGACTCATATGGTGAAACGTAATGGTATTGCGCCTACTCATTTATTCTTTGTTGATGATATTATGATTTTTTGCAAGGGTAATATGAAAAGCCTGACAAATTTGGTGAAGTTGCTTGAGGAGTATCAACGTGCTTCTGGCCAAAGAGTTTGTAGAGAAAAGAGTAAAGTTTACTTTGGTGGTGGTTCTTTAAGTAGACGTCAGGCCATTGTTGATTATTTGGGCATGGGAATTGCCTCTTTTCCAGACCGGTATTTGGGAGTCAAGGTTATGCCGGGGGTGGTGAAGTATGCTCATATAAGCAATGTGATTGACAAGCTCAAGGATCAGCTCTCAGTCTTGAAGGGAAAAATGCTTTCTTTCCAAGATAGAGTGGTTCTTATTAAAACCGTGCTCTCTAGTTACTCTATTCACAACATGGCTGTCTATAAGTGGCCAGTAAAATTTATTCAACAATGTGATAGAGTCATTCGTAATTTTCTTTGGTCGGGAGACTCTAATCTCTCAAGAGCTTTTGTGGTTGGTTATGATAAAATCTGCAGCCCGGTGAAGGAGGGAGGTTTGGGTATTACTAGTTTGAGAACTATGAACAAGGCTATGCTTATGAAGCTTTGGTGGAATATAAAAGCTTCTAACAAAAAATGGGCTACTTACTTGAAGACTAAATTCACTTATAGGGATGGCCGTCTCAAGTTGGCAGGTGTGAAGTCATCTATTTTGCCTGGTATCCGGTGGGTTCACAAGGATGTTGAGAGTAATTCTAAGTCTCTTATTGGGGATGGTAGAGCTACCTCCTTATTTTATGATGTTTGGTATGGCACCAAGACTTTGGCTGAAGTTCTGAACCGTACAGACCTAGACAGACACGCTAGGGTGAGTGACATTATTGTGCAGGGTAATTGGCACTTGCAGGGGGTTCATTTGGATGCTTTGGTTAGTGCTGGAGTAGTGCGAGAAAGACTTCCTTTTTTGCGTGCTGGGAGTGACAAAACCATATGGATGCCGGACTTGAAGGGGGTTTTTTCTGTCAAAACGGCTAGGGAGCATATTAGAACTAAGTATCCTATTCTGGAGGAAGCTAAGCTGCTTTGGAAAAAGGTGGTACATCCTTCTCTTGCAGCTCAGAACTGGAAGTTCGTTCGAGGTGCCTGTGCAACGATGGACCAAGTTCGAAAACGATTCAAAATAGCTTTGGCCTCTAAGTGCGGTATTTGTAATTGTGATGAAGAGTCTTTGGAACACATTCTATGGAGCTGTGCGTTTGCTAGGAAAGCCTGGAGCTGGATGGAAGGTATTTTTAACATGAAACCTCATTACAATCTTCTTGTTTCTAACAAAGAAGCTATTCATCGTAGTGGAATTGTTAAGGATTTATGGCTTGTTGCAAACTTGGTGGTACGGTCTGAACTTTGGTTTGCTAGGAATAAAAAAGTGTATGAGAATAAAACCCCATGCTGGTCGTTCTTTCAAAAAAGAGTGTTCAACCTGATTCACGAGTACTCTATGCGTATGAAGAACTACATGCATAACACGCTGCTAGATTTGAAGCTGTTGGATTTTTTTCGTGTCAAGCATAGGAAAGTGAAGCAAGCAATTCCTTTGGAGTGTTTTTTCTCAGCACCGAATCAGGATGAGTTATTGCTGTGCACGGATGGGGCAGCAAGAGGTAATCCAGGAGTGTCGGGTGCTGGTGTGGTGGCAAGAAACGCTAATTCAGATGTGGTAGGAGCGATGTGTATAGGTTTGGGTATTCTCTCAAATTATATGGCAGAGCTATATGCTATTCTTCTTGGTCTTCAATGGGCTACTCAATGGGGTTACAGGCGTATTCTAATTAGATCAGATTCTAATAGTGTGATTTCGGCTTTGGAGAACGACAACGTGCCTTGGTGTGCTCAGCAACGGTGGATGGATGTTAAGAGATTGTACGATTCTATTAGATTTGTGCATACTTTTCGTGAAGCAAATTTTGCAGCGGATGGTTTGGCTAAAAAAGGTTGTTTGCTAGACAGTGGCGTGCGTCTACAATTTGTTGGTCGTCCTCTTTGTTTGCATTCAATTGAATACCCTAATGTAATTTATTTTCGTTTTAAATAGTTTCTTTGAGTTTTTGGGGTTGCTGTGACCTCTTTTCTCAAGAACTATCTTGTAAATATCCTGTTTCCTTAATATAATTTTTTGACTTATCAAAAAAAAACCATGCCCGAGATTCAATTTGACATGTCTAGGATCAATTTTGAGATGCCCAAGACCGTAGGCTTGTGCTTTCATGCCCATGCCCAAGATTCAATTTGACATGCCCAAGTTTAAAATTGACATGTCTAGGATCAATTTTGAGATGCCCAAGATCGTAAGCTTGTGCTTTCATGCCCATGCCCAAGATTCAATTTGAGATGCCTAGGATCAATTTTTAGATTCCTAAGACCATAGGCTTATGCTTTCATGCCCATGCGCGAGATTCAATTTGACATGTCTAGGATCAATTTTGAGATGCCCAAGACCATAGGCTTGTGCTTTGATGCCCATGCCCAAGATTTAATTAGACATGCCCAAGTTTGAATTTGACATGTCTAGGATCAATTTTGAGATGCCCAAGACCGTAGGCTTGTGCTTTCATGCCCATGCCAAAGATTCAATTTGAGATGCCTAGGATCAATTTTTAGATTCCCAAGACCGTAGGCTTGTGCTTTCATGCCCATGCCCAAGATTCAATTTGACATGCCCAAGTTTAAAATTGACATGTCTAGGATCAATTTTGTGATGCCCAAGACCGTAGGCTTGTGATTTCATGCCCATGCCCAAGATTCAATTTGAGATGCCTAAAATCAATTTGTAGATTCCCAAGACCGTAGGCTTTTTCTTTCATGCCCATTGACCGAGATTCAATTTCACCTGTCTAGGATCAATTTTGAAATGCCCAAGACGGTAGGCTTGTGCTTTCATGCCCATGCCCAAGATTCAATTTGACATTCCCAAGTTTAAATTTGACATGTCTAGGATCAATTTTGAGATGCCCAAGACCGTAGGCTTGTGCTTTCATGCCCATGCCCAAGATTCAATTTGACATGCCTAAGTTTAAATTTGACATGTCTAGGATCAATTTTGAGATGCCCAAGATCGTAAGCTTGTGCTTTCATGCCCATGCCCAAGATTCAATTTGAGATGCCTAGGATCAATTTTTAGATTCCTAAGACCGTAGGCTTTTGCTTTCATACCCATGCCCAAGATTCAATTTGACATGTCTAGGATCAATTTTGAGATGCCCAAGACCGTAGGCTTGTGCTTTCATGCCCATGCCCACGATTCAATTTGACATGCCCAAGTTTAAAATTGACATGTCTAGGATCAATTTTGAGATGCCCAAGACCGTAGGCTTGTGATTTCATGCCCATGCCCAAGATTCAATTTCACATACCCAAGTTTAAATTTGACATGTCTAGGATCAATTTTTGAGATGCCCAAGACCGTAGGCTTGTGCTTTCATGCCCATGCCCAAGATTCAATTTGACATGCCCAAGTTTAAATTTGACATGTCTAGGATCAATTTTGAGATGCCCAAGACCGTAGGATTGTGCTTTCATTCCCATGCCCAAGATTCAATTTGAGATGCCTAAAATCAATTTGTAGATTCCCAAGACCGTAGGCTTTTTCTTTCATGCCCATTGACCGAGATTCAATTTCACATGTCTAGGATCAATTTTGAAATGCCCAAGACCGTAGGCTTGTGCTTTCATGCCCATGCCCAAGATTCAATTTGACATTCCCAAGTTTAAATTTGACATGTCTGGGATCAATTTTGAGATGCCCAAGACCGTAGGCTTGTGCTTTCATGCCCATGCCCAAGATTCAATTTGACATGCCTAAGTTTAAATTTGACATGTCTAGGATCAATTTTGAGATGCCCAAGATCGTAAGCTTGTGCTTTCATGCCCATGCCCAAGATTCAATTTGAGATGCCTAGGATCAATTTTTAGATTCCTAAGACCGTAGGCTTTTGCTTTCATACCCATGCCCAGATTCAATTTGACATGTCTAGGATCAATTTTGAGATGCCCAAGACCGTAGGCTTGTGCTTTCATGCCCATGCCCAAGATTCAATTTGACATGCCCAAGTTTAAAATTGACATGTCTAGGATCAATTTTGAGATGCCCAAGACCGTAGGCTTGCCCAATGATTTCATGCCCATGCCCAAGATTCAATTTTCATGCCCATGCCCAAGACATTAAATTTGACATGTCTAGGATCAATTTTGAGATGCCCAAGACCGTAGGCTTGTGCTTTCATGCCCATGCCCAAGATTCAATTTGACATGCCCAAGTTTAAATTGACATGTCTAGGATCAATTTTGAGATGCCCAAGATTCAATTTGAGATGCCTAATCAATCAATTTGTTTCATGCCCATGATTCAAGACCGTGGATCTTTTTCTTTCATGCCCATGCCCAAGATTCAATTTGAGATGCCTAAAATCAATTTGAGATTCAATTTTTTCTTTAATGCCCATTGACCGAGATTCAATTTGACATGTCTAGGATCAATTTTGAAATGCCCAAGACCGTAGGCTTGTGCTTTCATGCCCATGCCCAAGATTCAATTTGACATTCCCAAGTTTAAATTTGACATGTCTAGGATCAATTTTGAGATGCCCAAGACCGTAGGCTTGTGCTTTCATGCCCATGCCCAAGATTCAATTTGACATGCCTAAGTTTAAATTTGACATGTCTAGGATCAATTTTGAGATCCCAAGATCGTAAGCTTGTGATGATTCAATTTGAGATGCCTAGGATCAAGATAAGACCGTAGGCTTTTGCTTTCAAGGCTTGAATTTGACATGTTCATGCCCATGCCTTTCATGCCCATGAAGATTCAATTTGACATGCCCAAGTTTAAAATTGACATGTCTAGGATCAATTTTGAGATGCCCAAGACCGTAGGCTTGTGATTTCATGCCCATGCCCAAGATTCAATTTGACATACCCAAGTTTAAATTTGACATGTCTAGGATCAATTTTTGAGATGCCCAAGACTGTAGGCTTGTGCTTTCATGCCCATGCCCAAGATTCAATTTGACATGCCCAAGTTTAAATTTGACATGTCTAGGATCAATTTTGAGATGCCCAAGACCGTAGGCTTGTGCTTTCATTCCCATGCCCAAGATTCAATTTGAGATGCCTAAAATCAATTTGTAGATTCCCAAGACCGTAGGCTTTTTCTTTCATGCCCATTGACCGAGATTCAATTTCACATGTCTAGGATCAATTTTGAAATGCCCAAGACCGTAGGCTTGTGCTTTCATGCCCATGCCCAAGATTCAATTTGACATTCCCAAGTTTAAATTTGACATGTCTAGGATCAATTTTGAGATGCCCAAGACCGTAGGCTTGTGCTTTCATGCCCATGCCCAAGATTCAATTTGACATGCCTAAGTTTAAATTTGACATGTCTAGGATCAATTTTGAGATACCCAAGATCGTAAGCTTGTGCTTTCATGCCCATGCCCAAGATTCAATTTGAGATGCCTAGGATCAATTTTTAGATTCCTAAGACCGTAGGCTTTTGCTTTCATACCCATGCCCGAGATTCAATTTGACATGTCTAGGATCAATTTTGAGATGCCCAAGACCGTAGGCTTGTGCTTTCATGCCCATGCCCAAGATTCAATTTGACATGCCCAAGTTTAAAATTGACATGTCTAGGATCAATTTTGAGATGCCCAAGATCGTAAGCTTGTGCTTTCATGCCCATGCCCAAGATTCAATTTGAGATGCCTAGGATCAATTTTTAGATTCCTAAGACCATAGGCTTATGCTTTCATGCCCATGCGCGAGATTCAATTTGACATGTCTAGGATCAATTTTGAGATGCCCAAGACCATAGGCTTGTGCTTTGATGCCCATGCCCAAGATTTAATTAGACATGCCCAAGTTAAAATTTGACATGTCTAGGATCAATTTTGAGATGCCCAAGACCGTAGGCTTGTGCTTTCATGCCCACGCCAAAGATTCAATTTGAGATGCCTAGGATCAATTTTTAGATTCCCAAGACCGTAGGCTTGTGCTTTCATGCCCATGCCCACGATTCAATTTGACATGCCCAAGTTTAAAATTGACATGTCTAGGATCAATTTTGTGATGCCCAAGACCGTAGGCTTGTGATTTCATGCCCATGCCCAAGATTCAATTTGAGATGCCTAAAATCAATTTGTAGATTCCCAACACCGTAGGCTTTTTCTTTCATGCCCATTGACCGAGATTCAATTTCACCTGTCTAGGATCAATTTTGAAATGCCCAAGACGGTAGGCTTGTGCTTTCATGCCCATGCCCAAGATTCAATTTGACATTCCCAAGTTTAAATTTGACATGTCTGGGATCAATTTTGAGATGCCCACGACCGTAGGCTTGTGCTTTCATGCCCATGCCCAAGATTCAATTTGACATGCCTAAGTTTAAATTTGACATGTCTAGGATCAATTTTGAGATGCCCAAGATCGTAAGCTTGTGCTTTCATGCCCATGCCCAAGATTCAATTTGAGATGCCTAGGATCAATTTTTAGATTCCTAAGACCGTAGGCTTTTGCTTTCATACCCATGCCCAAGATTCAATTTGACATGTCTAGGATCAATTTTGAGATGCCCAAGACCGTAGGCTTGTGCTTTCATGCCCATGCCCAAGATTCAATTTGACATGCCCAAGTTTAAATTTGACATGTCTAGGATCAATTTTGAGATGCCCAAGATCGTAAGCTTGTGCTTTCATGCCCATGCCCAAGATTCAATTTGAGATGCCTAGGATCAATTTTTAGATTCCTAAGACCATAGGCTTATGCTTTCATGCCCATGCGCGAGATTCAATTTGACATGTCTAGGATCAATTTTGAGATGCCCAAGACCGTAGGCTTGTGCTTTGATGCCCATGCCCAAGATTTAATTAGACATGCCCAAGTTTAAATTTGACATGTCTAGGATCAATTTGAGATGCCTAGGATCAATTTTTAGATTCCTAAGACCGTAGGCTTTTGCTTTCATACCCATGCCCGAGATTCAATTTGACATGTCTAGGATCAATTTTGAGATGCCCAAGACCGTAGGCTTGTGCTTTCATGCCCATGCCCAAGATTCAATTTGACATGCCCAAGTTTAAATTTGACATGTCTAGGATCAATTTTGAGATGCCCAAGATCGTAAGCTTGTGCTTTCATGCCCATGCCCAAGATTCAATTTGAGATGCCTAGGATCAATTTTTAGATTCCTAAGACCATAGGCTTATGCTTTCATGCCCATGCGCGAGATTCAATTTGACATGTCTAGGATCAATTTTGAGATGCCCAAGACCGTAGGCTTGTGATTTCATGCCCATGCCCAAGATTCAATTTGACATACCCAAGTTTAAATTTGACATGTCTAGGATCAATTTTGAGATGCCCAAGACCGTAGGCTTGTGCTTTCATGCCCATGCCCAAGATTCAATTTAACATGCCCAAGTTTAAATTTGACATGTCTAGGATCAATTTTGAGATGCCCAAGACCGTAGGAATGTGCTTTCATGCTCATGCCCAAGATTCAATTTGACATGCCCAAGTTTATATTTGACATGTCTAGGATCAATTTTGAGATGCCCAAGACCGTAGGCTTGTGCTTTCATGCCCATGCCCAAGATTCAATTTGAGATGCCTAGGATCAATTTTTAGATTCCTAAGACCATAGGCTTTTTCTTTCATGCCCATTGACCGAGATTCAATTTCACCTGTCTAGGATCAATTTTGAAATGCCCAAGACGGTAGGCTTGTGCTTTCATGCCCATGCCCAAGATTCAATTTGACATTCCCAAGTTTAAATTTGACATGTCTAGGATCAATTTTGAGATGCCCAAGACCGTAGGCTTGTGCTTTCATGCCCATGCCCAAGATTCAATTTGACATGCCTAAGTTTAAATTTGACATGTCTAGGATCAATTTTGAGATGCCCAAGATCGTAGCTTGTGCTTTCATGCCCATGCCCAAGATTCAATTTGAGATGCCTAGGATCAATTTTTAGATTCCTAAGACCGTAGGCTTTTGCTTTCATGCCCATGCCCGAGATTCAATTTGACATGTCTAGGATCAATTTTGAGATGCCCAAGACCGTAGGCTTGTGCTTTCATGCCCATGCCCAAGATTCAATTTGACATGCCCAAGTTTAAATTTGACATGTCTAGGATCAATTTGAGATGCCCAGGATCAAGGCTTTGCTTTCATGCCCATCCCAAGATTCAATTTGAGATGCGTAGGATCAATTTTGAGATTCTAGCTTTCATGCCCATGCCCATGCCCAGATTCAATTTGACATGTCTAGGATCAATTTTGAGATGCCCAAGACCGTAGGCTTGTGCTTTCATGCCCATGCCCAAGATTCAATTTGACATGCCCAAGTTTAAATTTGACATGTCTAGGATCAATTTTGAGATGCCCAAGATCGTAAGCTTGTGCTTTCATGCCCATGCCCAAGATTCAATTTGAGATGCCTAGGATCAATTTTTAGATTCCTAAGACCATAGGCTTATGCTTTCATGCCCATGCGCGAGATTCAATTTGACATGTCTAGGATCAATTTTGAGATGCCCAAGACCGTAGGCTTGTGATTTCATGCCCATGCCCAAGATTCAATTTGACATGCCCAAGTTTAAATTTGACATGTCTAGGATCAATTTTGAGATGCCCAAGACCGTAGGCTTGTGCTTTCATGCCCATGCCCAAGATTCAATTTAACATGCCCAAGTTTAAATTTGACATGTCTAGGATCAATTTTGAGATGCCCAAGACCGTAGGATTGTGCTTTCATGCCATGCCCAAGATTCAATTTGACATGCCCAAGTTTAAATTTGACATGTCTAGGATCAATTTTGAGATGCCCAAGACCGTAGGCTTGTGCTTTCATGCCCATGCCAAAGATTCAATTTGAGATGCCTAAAATCAATTTGTAGATTCCCAAGACCGTAGGCTTTTGCTTTCATGCCCATTGACCGAGATTCAATTTGACATGTCTAGGATCAATTTTGAAATTCCCAAGACCGTAGGCTTGTGCTTTCATGCCCATGCCAAGATTCAATTTAACATTCCCAAGTTTAAATTTGACATGTCTTGGATCAATTTTGAGATGCCCAAGACCGTAGGCTTGTGCTTTCATGCCCATGCCCAAGATTCAATTTGACATGCCCAAGTTTAAATTTGACATGTCTAGGATCAATTTTGAGATGCCCAAGATCGTAAGCTTGTGCTTTCATGCCCATGCCCAAGATTCAATTTGAGATGCCTAGGATCAATTTTTAGATTCCTAAGACCGTAGGCTTTTGCTTTCATACCCATGCCCGAGATTCAATTTGACATGTCTAGGATCAATTTTGAGATGCCCAAGACCGTAGGCTTGTGCTTTCATGCCCAAGACCGTAGGCTTGTGCTTTCATGCCCATGCCCAAGATTCAATTTGACATGCCCAAGTTTAATTTGACATGTCTAGGATCAATTTTGAGATGCCCAAGATCGTAAGCTTGTGCTTTCATGCCCATGCCCAAGATTCAATTTGACATGCCTAGGATCAATTTTTAGATTCCTAAGACCGTAGGCTTATGCTTTCATGCCCATGCGCGAGATTCAATTTGACATGTCTAGGATCAATTTTGAGATGCCCAAGACCGTAGGCTTGTGCTTTCATGCCCATGCCAAAGATTCAATTTGAGATGCCTAGGATCAATTTTTAGATTCCCAAGACCGTAGGCTTGTGCTTTCATGCCCATGCCCAAGATTCAATTTGACATGCCCAAGTTTAAAATTGACATGTCTAGGATCAATTTTGAGATGCCCAAGACCGTAGGCTTGTGCTTTCATGCCCATGCCCAAGATTCAATTTGAGATGCCTAGGATCAATTTTTAGATTCCTTAGACCATAGGCTTTTTCTTTCATGCCCATGCCCGAGATTCAATTTGACATGTCTAGGATCAATTTTGAGATGACCAAGATCGTAGGCTTGTGCTTTCATGCCCAAGCCCAAGATTCAATTTGACATTCCCAAGTTTAAATTTGACATGTCTAGGATCAATTTTGAGATGCCCAAGACCGTAGGCTTGTGCTTTCATGCCCATGCCCAAGATTCAATTTGACATGCCCAAGTTTAAATTTGACATGTCTAAGATCAATTTTGAGATGTCCAAGACCGTAGGCTTGTGCTTTCATGCCCATGCCCAAGATTCAATTTGAGATGCCTAGGATCAATTTTTAGATTCCCAAGACCGTAGGCTTTTGCTTTCATGCCCATGCCCAAGATTCAATTTGACATGTCTAGGATCAATTTTGAGATGCCCAAGACCGTAGGCTTGTGCTTTCATGCCCATGCCCAAGATTCAATTTGACATGCCCAAGTTTAAATTTGAGATGCCTATGATCAATTTTAGATTCCCAAGACCGTAGGCTTTTGCTTTCATGCCCATGCCCAAGATTCAATTTGACATGTCTAGGATCAATTTTGAGATGCCTAGGATCAATTTTTAGATTCCTAAGACCGTAGGCTTGTGCTTTCATGCCCATGCCCAAGATTCAATTTGACATGCCCAAGTTTAAATTTGACATGTCTAGGATCAATTTTGAGATGCCCAAGACCGTAGGCTTGTGCTTTCATGCCCATGCCCAAGATTCAATTTGACATGCCCAAGTTTAAATTTGACATGTCTAGGATCAATTTTGAGATGCCCAAGATTTAATTTGACATTCCCAAGTTTAAATTTGACATGTCTAGGATCAATTTTGAGATGCCCAAGACCGTAGGCTTGTGCTTTCATGCCCATGCCCAAGATTCAATTTGACATGTCTAGGATCAATTTTGAGATGCCCAAGACCGTAGGCTTGTGCTTTCATGCCCATGCCCAAGATTCAATTTGACATGCCTAAAATCAATTTTTAGATGATCCCAAGACCCTAGGCTTTTGCTTTCATGCCCATGCCCGAGATTTTTGTGTCTTTCAATTTTGAGATGCCCATGCCCCCATGCCCAAGATTCAATTTGAGATTCCTAGGATCAATTTTTAGATTCCCAAGACCGTAGGCTTGTGCATTCATGCTCATGCCCACGATTCAATTTGACATGCCCAAGTTTAAAATTGACATGTCTAGGATCAATTTTGTGATGCCCAAGACCGTAGGCTTGTGATTTCATGCCCATGCCCAAGATTCAATTTGACATGCCCAAGTTTAAATTTGACATGTCTAGGATCAATTTTGAGATGCCCAAGACCGTAGGCTTGTGCTTTCATGCCCATGCCCAAGATTCAATTTGAGATGCCTAGGATCAATTTTTAGATTCCCAAGACCGTAGGCTTGTGCTTTCATGCCCAAGCCCGAGATTCAATTTGACATGCCCAAGTTTAAATTTGACATGTCTAGGATCAATTTTGAGATGCCCAAGACCGTAGGCTTGTGCTTTCATCCCCATGCCCAAGATTCAATTTGAGATGCCTAGGATTAACTTTGAGATACCCAAGATCGTAAGCTTGTGCTTTCATTCCCATGCCCTAGATTCAATTTGAGATGCCTAGGATCAATTTTTAGATTCCTAAGACCATAGGCTTTTTCTTTCATGCCCATGCCCGAGATTCAATTTGACATGTCTAGGATCAATTTTGAGATGACCAAGATCGTAGGCTTGTGCTTTCATGCCCATTCAATTTGACATTCCCAAGTTTAAATTTGACATGTCTAGGATCAATTTTGAGATGCCCAAGACCGTAGGCTTGTGCTTTCATTCCCATGCCCAAGATTCAATTTGACATGCCCAAGTTTAAATTTGACATGTCTAGGATCAATTTTGAGATGTCCAAGACCGTAGGCTTGTGCTTTCATGCACATGCCAAAGATTCAATTTGAGATGCCTAGGATCAATTTTTAGATTCCTAAGATCCTAGGCTTTTGCTTTCATGCCCATGCCCGAGATTCAATTTGACATGTCTAGGATCAATTTTGAGATGACCAAGATCGTAGGCTTGTGCTTTCATGCCCAAGCCCAAGATTCAATTTGACATTCCCAAGTTTAAATTTGACATGTCTAGGATCAATTTTGAGATGCCCAAGACCATAGGATTGTGCTTTCATGCCCATGCCCGATATTTAATTTGACATGCACAAGTTTAAATTTGACATGTCTAGGATCAAATTTTAGATGCCCAAGACCGTAGGCTTTTGCTTTCATGCCCATGCCCAAGAATCAATTTGACATGTCCAAGTTTAAATTTGACATGTCTAGGATCAATTTTGAGATACCCAAGACCGTAGGCTTGTGCTTTCATGCCCATGTCCAAGATTCAATTTGACATGCCCAAGATTCAATTTGAGATGCCTATGATCAATTTTAGATTCCCAAGACCGTAGGCTTTTGCTTTCATGGCCATGCCCAAGATTCAATTTGACATTTATAGGATCAATTTTGAGATGCCCAAGACCGTAGGCTTGTGCTTTCATGCCCATGCCCAAGATTCAATTTGACATGCCTAGGATCAATTTTTAGATGCCCAAGACCATAGGCTTGTGCTTTCATTCCCATGCCCAAGATTCAATTTGACATGCCCAAGTTTTAATTTGACATGTCTAGGATCAATTTTGAGATGCCCAAGACCGTAGGCTTGTGCTTTCATGCCCATGCCCAAGATTCAATTTGAGATGCCTAGTATCAATTTTTAGATTCCCAAGACCCAAGACCGTAGGCTTTTGCTTTCATGCCCATGACCGAGATTCATTTGATGTGTAGGATCAATTTTGAGCCCAAGACCAATTTGACATGTCTAGGATCAATTTTGAGATGCCCAAGACCGTAGGCTTGTGATTCCATGCCCATGCCCAAGATTCAATTTGACATGCCCAAGTTTAAATTTGACATGTCTATGATCAATTTTGAGATGCGCAAGATTCAATTTGACATGCCCAAGTTTAAATTTGACATGTCTAGGATCAATTTTGAGATGCCCAAGACCGTTGTAGCCTTGTGCTTTCATGCCCATGCCCAAGATTCAGGCGAATTTTTCTCGAGATGCTAATTTTTCTTGGACAAAATGGCTAAGCGTGGATGTTTACTTTCTAATGAAGTGGGAATGCATTATGAAGGAAGACCATTTTTTTTTAAATTCAGTTGAATATCCAAATGTTTCTTATTATCGTTTCCAGTAGTTTACAAGTTTTTTGGGTTGATGTGACCTCTTTTCTTGTAAACTATACTTTGTAAATTTTGTTATCTATTAATACAATTTTTACTTATCAAAAAAAAAAAAAGCCATGCCCAAGATTCAATTTGAGATGCCTAGGATCAATTTTTAGATTCCCAAGACCATAGGCTTTTGCTTTCATGCCCATGCCCAAGATTCAATTTGAGATGCCTAGGATCAATTTTTAGATTCCTAAGACCGTAGGCTTTTGCTTTCATGCCCATGCCCAAGATTCAATTTGACATGTTTAGACATGTCTAGGATCAATTTTGAGATGCCCAAGACCGTAGGCTTGTGCTTTCATGCCCATGCCCAAGATTCAATTTGACATGCCCAAGTTTAAATTTGACATGTCTAGGATCAATTTTGAGATGCCCAAGACCGTAGGCTTGTGCTTTCATGCCCATGCCCAAGATTCAATTTGAGATGCCTAGGATCAATTTTTAGATTCCCAAGACCGTAGGCTTGTGCTTTCATGCCCATGCCCGATATTCATTCAATTTGACATTGACATGAGATGCCCAAGACCGTTTAAATTTGACATGTCTGTCTAGGATCAATTTTGAGATGCCCAAGACCGTAGGCTTGTGCTTTCATGCCCATGCCCAAGATTCAATTTGAGATGCCTAGGATCAATTTTTAGATACCAAAGACCGTAGGCTTGTGCTTTCATGCCCATGCCCTAGATTCAATTTGAGATGCCTAAGATCAATTTTTAGATTCCTAAGACCATAGGCTTTTGCTTTCATGCCCATGCCCAAGATTCAATTTGACATGTCTAGGATCAATTTTGAGATGACCAAGACCGTAGGCTTGTGCTTTCATGCCCATGCCCAAGATTCAATTTGAGATGCCTAGGATCAATTTTTAGATTCCCAAGACCGTAGGCTTGTGCTTTCATGCCCATGCCCACGATTCAATTTGACATGCCCAAGTTTAAAATTGACATGTCTAGGATCAATTTTGTGATGCCCAAGACCGTAGGCTTGTGATTTCATGCCCATGCCCAAGATTCAATTTGACATACCCAAGTTTAAATTTGACATGTCTAGGATCAATTTTGAGATGCCCAAGACTGTAGACTTGTGCTTTCATGCCCATGCCAAAGATTCAATTTAACATGCCCAAGTTTAAATTTGACATGTCTAGGATCAATTTTGAGATGCCCAAGACCGTAGGATTGTGCTTTCATGCTCATGCCCAAGATTCAATTTGACATGCCCAAGACATGTCTAGGATCAATTTTGAGATGTCCAAGACCGTAGGCTTGTGCTTTCATGCCCATGCCCAAGATTCAATTTGAGATGCCTAAAATCAATTTGTAGATTCCCAAGACCGTATGCTTTTGCTTTCATGCCCATTGACCGAAATTCAATTTGACATGTCTAAGATCAATTTTGAAATGCCCAAGACCGTAGGCTTGTGCTTTCATGCCCATGCCCAAGATTCAATTTGACATTCCCAAGTTTAAATTTGACATGTCTAGGATCAATTTTGAGATTCCCAAGACCGTAGGCTTGTGCTTTCATGCCCATGCCCAAGATTCAATTTGACATGCCCAAGTTTAAATTTGACATGTCTAGGATCAATTTTGAGATGCCCAAGATCGTAAGCTTGTGCTTTCATGCCCATGCCCAAGATTCAATTTGAGATGCCTAGGATCAATGTTTAGATTCCTAAGACCGTAGGCTTTAGCTTTCCTACCCATGCCCGAGATTCAATTTGACATGTCTATGATCAAGTTTGAGATGCCCAAGACCGTAGGCTTGTGCTTTCATGCCCATGCCCAAGATTCAATTTGACATGCCCAAGTTTAAATTTGACATGTCCAGGATAAATTTTGAGATGCCCAAGACCGTTGTAGCCTTGTGCTTTCATGCCCATGCCCAAGATTCGGGAGGCGAATTTTTCTGGAGGCGAATTTTTCTTCTGACAAAATGGCTAAGCGTGGATGTTTACTAGCTAATGAAGTGGGAATGCATTATGAAGGAAGACCATTTTTTTTTTTAAATTCAGTTGAATATCCAAATGTTTCTTATTATCGTTTCCAGTAGTTTACAAGTTTTTGGGGTTGATGTGACCTCTTTTCTTATAAACTATACTTTGTAAATTTTGTTATATATTAATACAATTTTTACTTATCAAAAAAAAAAAAAAAACCATGCCCAAGATTCATTTTGAGATGCCTAGGATCAATTTTTAGATTCCCAAGACCATAGGCTTTTGCTGTCATGCCCATGCCCAAGATTCAATTTGAGATGCCTAGGATCAATTTTTAGATTCCTAAGACCGTAGGCTTTTGCTTTCATGCCCATGCCAGAGATTCAATTTGACATGTCTAGGATCAATTTTGAGATGCCCAAGACCGTAGGCTTGTGCTTTGATGCCCATGCCCAAGATTTAATTTGACATGCCCAAGTTTAAATTTGACATGTCTAGGATCAATTTTGAGATGCCCAAGACTGCAGGCTTGTGCTTTCATGCCCATGCCAAAGATTCAATTTGAGATGCCTAGGATCAATTTTTAGATTCCCAAGACCGTAGGCTTGTGCTTTCATGCTCAAGCCCGAGATTCAATTTGACATGCCCAAGTTTAAATTTGACATGTCTAGGATCAATTTTGAGATGCCCAAGACCGTAGGCTTGTGCTTTCATGCCCATGCCCAAGATTCAATTTGAGATGCCTAGGATCAACTTTGAGATACCCAAGATCGTAAGCTTGTGCTTTCATGCCCATGCCCTAGATTCAATTTGAGATGCCTAGGATCAATTTTTAGATTCCTAAGACCATAGGCTTTTGCTTTCATGCCCATGCCCGAGATTCAATTTGACATGTCTAGGATCAATTTTGAGATAACCAAGACCGTAGGCTTGTGCTTTCATGCCCATGCCCAAGATTCAATTTGAGATGCCTAGGATCAATTTTTAGATTCCCAAGACCGTAGGCTTGTGCTTTCATGCCCATGCCCACGATTCAATTTGACATGCCCAAGTTTAAAATTGACATGTCTAGGATCAATTTTGTGATGCCCAAGACCGTAGGCTTGTGATTTCATGCCCATGCCCAAGATTCAATTTGACATACCCAAGTTTAAATTTGACATGTCTAGGATCAATTTTGAGATGCCCAAGACCGTAGGCTTGTGCTTTCATGCCCATGCCCAAGATTCAATTTAACATGCCCAAGTTTAAATTTGACATGTCTAGGATCAATTTTGAGATGCCCAAGACCGTAGGATTGTGCTTTCATGCTCATGCCCAAGATTCAATTTGACATGCCCAAGTTTAAATTTGACATGTCTAGGATCAATTTTGAGATGTCCAAGACCGTAGGCTTGTGCTTTCATGCCCATGCCCAAGATTCAATTTGAGATGCCTAAAATCAATTTATAGATTCCCAAGACCGTATGCTTTTGCTTTCATGCCCATTGACCGAGATTCAATTTGACATGTCTAAGATCAATTTTGAAATGCCCAAGACCGTAGGCTTGTGCTTTCATGCCCATGCCCAAGATTCAATTTGACATTCCCAAGTTTAAATTTGACATGTCTAGGATCAATTTTGAGATTCTCAAGACCGTAGGCTTGTGCTTTCATGCCCATGCCCAAGATTCAATTTGACATGCCCAAGTTTAAATTTGACATGTCTAGGATCAATTTTGAGATGCCCAAGATCGTAAGCTTGTGCTTTCATGCCCATGCCCAATATTCAATTTGAGATGCCTAGGATCAATGTTTAGATTCCTAAGACCGTAGGCTTTAGCTTTCCTACCCATGCCCGAGATTCAATTTGACATGTCTAGGATCAATTTTGAGATGCCCAAGACCGTAGGCTTGTGCTTTCATTCCCATGCCCAAGATTCAATTTGACATGCCCATGTTTAAATTTGACATGTCTAGGATCAATTTTGAGATGCCCAAGATCGTAAGCTTGTGCTTTCATGCCCATGCCCAAGATTCAATTTGAGATGCCTAGGATCAATTTTTAGATTCCTAAAACCGTAGGATTTTGCTTTCATTCCCATGCCCAAGATTCAATTTGACATGCCTAGGATCAATTTTGAGATTCCCAAGACCGTAGGCTTTTGCTTTCATGCCCATGCCCGAGATTCAATTTGACATGTCTAGGATCAATTTTGAGATGACCAAGACCGTAGGTTTGTGCTTTCATGCCCATGCCCGAGTATTTGACATGCCCAAGTTTAAATTGACATGTCTAGGATCAATTTTGAGATGCCCAAGACCGTAGGCTTGTGCTTTCATTCCCATGCCCAAGATTCAATTTGACATGCCCAAGTTTAAATTTGACATGTCTAGGATCAATTTTGAGATGCCCAAGACCGTAGGCTTGTGCTTTCATGCCCATGCCCAAGATTCAATTTGACATGCCTAGGATCAATTTTGAGATGCCCAAGACCGTAGGCTTGTTCTTTCATTCCCATGCCCAAGATTCAATTTGACATGCCCAAGTTCAAATTTGACATGTCTAGGATCCATTTTGAGATGCCCAAGACCGTAGGTTTGTGCTTTCATGCTTATGCCCAAGATTCAATTTTACATACCCAAGTTTAAATTTGACATGTGTATGATCAATTTTGAGATGCCCAAGACCGTAGGCTTGTGCTTTCATGCCCATGCCCAAGAATCAATTTGACATGTCCAAGTTTAAATTTGACGTGTCTAGGATCAATTTTGAGATACCCAAGTCCGTAGGCTTGTGCTTTCATGCCCATGCCCAAGATTCAATTTGACATGCCCAAGATTCAATTTGAGATGCCTATGATCAATTTTAGATTCCCAAGACCGTATGCTTTTGCTTTCATGGCCATGCCCGAGATTCAATTTGACATTTATAGGATCAATTTTGAGATGTCCAAGACCGTAGGCTTTTGCTTTCATGCCCATGCCCAAGATTCAATTTGAGATGCCTAAAATCAATTTGTAGATTCCCAAGACCGTATGCTTTTGCTTTCATGCCCATTGGCCGAGATTCAATTTGACATGTCTAAGATCAATTTTGAAATGCCCAAGACCGTAGGCTTGTGCTTTCATGCCCATGCCCAAGATTCAATTTGACATTCCCAAGTTTAAATTTGACATGTCTAGGATCAATTTTGAGATTCCCAAGACCGTAGGCTTGTGCTTTCATGCCCATGCCCAAGATTCAATTTGACATGCCCAAGTTTAAATTTGACATGTCTAGGATCAATTTTGAGATGCCCAAGATCGTAAGCTTGTGCTTTCATGCCCATGCCCAAGATTCAATTTGAGATGCCTAGGATCAATGTTTAGATTCCTAAGACCTTAGGCTTTAGCTTTCATACCCATGCCCGAGATTCAATTTGACATGTCTAGGATCAATTTTGAGATGCCCAAGACCGTAGGCTTGTGCTTTCATGCCCATGCCCAAGATTCAATTTGACATGCCCATGTTTAAATTTGACATGTCTAGGATCAATTTTGAGATGCCCAAGATCGTAAGCTTGTGCTTTCATGCCCATGCCCAAGATTCAATTTGAGATGCCTAGGATCAATTTTTAGATTCCTAAAACCGTAGGCTTTTGCTTTCATACCCATGCCCGAGATTCAATTTGACATGTCTAGGATCAATTTTGAGATTCCCAAGACCGTAGGCTTGTGCTTTCATGTCTATGCCCAAGATTCAATTTGACATGCCCAAGTTTAAATTTGACATGTCTAGGATCAATTTTGAGATGCCCAAGACCGTAGGCTTGTGCTTTCATGCCCATGCCCAAGAATTTGACATGCCCAAGTTTAAATTTGACATGTCTAGGATCAATTTTGAGATGCCCAAGACCGTAGGCTTGTTCTTTCATTCCCATGCCCAAGAATCAATTTGACATGTCCAAGTTTAAATTTGACATGTCTAGGATCAATTTTGAGATACCCAAGACCGTAGGCTTGTGCTTTCATGCCCATGCCCAAGATTCAATTTGACATGCCCAAGATTCAATTTGACATGCCCAAGATTCAATTTGAGATGCCTAAAATCAATTTGTAGATTCCCAAGACCGTATGCTTTTGCTTTCATGCCCATTGACCGAGATTCAATTTGACATGTCTAAGATCAATTTTGAGATGCCCAAGACCGTAGGCTTGTGCTTTCATGCCCATTCCCAAGATTCAATTTGACATTCCCAAGTTTAAATTTGACATGTCTAGGATCAATTTTGAGATTCCCAAGACCGTAGGCTTGTGCTTTCATGCCCATGCCCAAGATTCAATTTGACATGCCCAAGTTTAAATTTGACATGTCTAGGATCAATTTTGAGATGCCTAGGATCAATGCTTAGATTCCTAAGACCGTATTGGGCATCTCAAAATTGATCTAGACATGTCAAATTTGAACTTGTGCATGTCAAATTGGATCTTGGGCATGGGCATGGAATCACAAGCCTACGGTCTTGGGAATCTCAAAATTGATCCTAGACATGTCAAATTGAATCTCAGGCATGGGCATTAAAGCAAAAGCTTACGATCTTGGAAATCTAAAAATTGATCCTAGGCATCTCAAATTGAATCTTGGGCATGCGTATGAAAGCATAAGCCTACGGTCTTGGGCATCTCCAAATTGATCCTAGACATGTTAAATTTAAACTTGGGCATGTCAAATTGAATCTTGGGCATAGGCATGAAAGCACAAACTTACGGTCTTGAGCATCTCAAAATTGATCCTAGGCATCTCAAATTGAATCTTGGGCATGTGCATGAAAGCATAAGCCTACGGTCTTGGGCATCTCAAAATTGATATTAGACATGTCAAATTTAAACTTGGGCATGTCAAATTGAATCTTGGGCATGGGCATGAAAGAACAACCCTACGGTCTTGGGCAACTCAAAATTGATCCTAGGCATGTCAAATTGAATCATGGGCATGGGAATGAAAGCAAATCCCTACGGTATTGGGCATCTAAAAATTGATCCTAGGCATCTCAAATTGAATCTTGGGCATGGGCATGAAAGCACAAGCCTACGGTCTTGGGCATCTCAAAATTGATCCTAGACATGTCAAATTTAAACTCGGGCATGTTAAATTGAATTTTGGGAATGGGCATGAAAGCACAAGCCTACAATCTAGGGAATCTCAAAATTGATCCTAGACATGTCAAATTTAAACTTGGGCATGTCAAATTGAATCTTGGGCATGGGCATGAAAGCACAAGCCCACGGTCTTGGGAATCTCAAAATGGATCCTAGACATGTCAAATTTGAACTTGGGCATGTCAAATTGAATCTTGGGCATGGGCATGAATGGAAAAGCCTACGGTCTTGGGCATCTCAAAATTGATCCTAGACATGTCAAATTTAAACTTGGGTATGTCAAATTGAATCTTGGGCATGGGCATGAAAGCACAAGCCTACGGTCTTGGGAATCTCAAAATTCATATTAGACATGTCAAATTTAAACTTGGGCATGTCAAATTGAATCATGGGCATGGGCATGAAAGCACAAGCCTACGGTCTTGGGCATCTCAAAATTGATCCTAGACATGTCAAATTTAAACTTGGGCATGTCAAATTGAATCTTGGGCATGGGAATGAAAGCACAAGCCTACGGTCTTGGGCAACTCAAAATTGTTCCTAGGCATGTCAAATTGAATCTTGGGCATGGGAATGAAAGCAAATCCCTACGGTCTTGGGCATCTAAAAATTGATCCTAGGCATCTCAAATTGAATCTTGGGCATGGGCATGAAAGCACAAGCCTACGGTCTTGGGCATCTCAAAATTGATCCTAGACATGTCAAATTTAAACTCGGGCATGTTAAATTGAATTTGGGAATGGGCATGAAAGCACAAGCCTACAATCTAGGGAATCTCAAAATTGATCATAGACATGTCAAATTTAAACTTGGGTATGTAAAATTGAATCTTGGGCATAAGCATGAAAGCACAAACCTACGGTCTTTGGCATCTCAAAATGGATCCTAGACATGTCAAATTTAAACTTGGGCATGTCAAATTGAATCTTGGGCATGGGCATGAATGGAAAAGCCTACGGTCTTGGGCATCTCAAAATTGATCCTAGACATGTCAAATTTAAACTTGGGTATGTCAAATTGAATCTTGGGCATGGGCATGAAAGCACAAGCCTACGGTCTTGGGAATCTCAAAATTCATATTTGACATGTCAAATTTAAACTTGGGCATGTCAAATTGAATCTTGGGCATGGGCATGAAAGCACAAGCCTACGGTCTTGGGCATCTCAAAATTGATCCTAGACATGTCAAATTTAAACTTGGGCATGTCAAATTGAATCTTGGGCATGGGAATGAAAGCACAAGCCTACGGTCTTGGGCAACTCAAAATTGTTCCTAGGCATGTCAAATTGAATCTTGGGCATGGGAATGAAAGCAAATCCCTACGGTCTTGGGCATCTAAAAATTGATCCTAGGCATCTCAAATTGAATCTTGGGCATGGGCATGAAAGCACAAGCCTACGGTCTTGGGCATCTCAAAAATGATCCTAGACATGTCAAATTTAAACTCGGGCATGTTAAATTGAATTTGGGGCATGGGCATGAAAGCACAAGCCTACAATCTAGGGAATCTCAAAATTGATCCTAGACATGTCAAATTTAAACTTGGGCATGTCAAATTGAATCTTGGGCATGGGTATGAAAGCACAAGCCTACGGTCTTGGGAACTCAAAATTGATCCTACACATGTCAAATTTAAACTTGGGTATGTCAAATTGAATCTTGGGCATAGGCATGAAAGCACAAACCTACGGTCTTGGGCATCTCAAAATGGATCCTAGACATGTCAAATTTGAACTTGGGCATGTCAAATTGAATCTTGGGCATGGGCATGAATGGAAAAGCCTACGGTCTTGGGCATCTCAAAATTGATCATAGACATGTCAAATTTAAACTTGGGTATGTCAAATTGAATCTTGGGCATGGGCATGAAAGCACAAGCCTACGGTCTTGGGCATCTCAAAATTGATCCTATTTTTTTGGGTCTAGAATCTTGGGCATGGGCAAAATGGTTTATTAAAATTGATCCTATTTTTTTTGCTAGGTCAAAATGGTTTATTAAAGCAAAAAAAACGTAATTACAAGAATTACAAAATGGGAGGCTCAAGGCCTCCCCACCCCCATAAACCAAAGGGGCACAAAAAAATAGCACTAAAACCTCATCATAAGCTTCTAAACACAAAAAAATAACAAAAAGAAGAAAGCTAGGAACATTTAAAAACGTTTGCGCCCCTTGTTTCCAACTCTAAAATTCTTCTTCTTAGGAATAAGATCAGCAATCATTTGAGTCAAAATTGATCTTAGACATGTCAAATTTAAACTTGGGCATGTCAAATTGAATCTTGGGCATGGGCATGAGAACACAAGCCTACGGTCTTGGGAATCTCAAAAAATTATCCTAGGCATGTCAAATTGAATCTTGGGCATGGGCAGGAAAGCACAAGCATACAGTCTTGGGCATCTCAAAATTGATCCTAAACATGTCAAATTTAAACTTGGGCATGTCAAATTGAATCTTGGGCATGGGAATGAAAGAACAAACCTACGGTCTTGGGCACCTCAAAATTGGTCCTAGACATGTCAAATTTAAACTTGGGCATGTCAAATTGAATCTTGGGCATGGGCATGAAAGCAGAGGCCTACGGTCTTGGGCATCTCAAAATTGATCCTAGGCATGTCAAATTGAATCTTGGGCATGCGAATGAAAGCAAATCCCTACGGTCTTGGGCATCTAAAAATTGATCCTCGGCATCTCAAATTGATTCTTGCGCAAGGGCATGAAAGCACAAGCCTACGGTCTTGGGCATCTCAAAAATGATCCTAGACATGTTAAATTTAAACTCGGGCATTTAAATTGAATCTTGGGCATGGGCATGAAAGCACATGCCTACAATCCAGGGAATCTCAAAATTGATCCTAGACATGTCAAATTTAAACTTGGGCATGTAAAATTGAATCTTGGGCTTGGGCATGAAAGCACAAGCCTACGGTCTTGGGCATCTCAAATTTGATCCTACACATGTCAAATTTAAACTTGGGTATGTCAAACTGAATCTTGGGCATAGGCATGAAAGCACAAACCTACGGTCTTGGGCATCTCAAAATTGATCCTAGGCATCTCAAATTGAATCTTGGGCATGGGCATGAAAGCACAAGCCTACGGTCTTGGGCATCTCAAAATTGACCCTAGACATGTCAAATTTAAACTTGGGCATGTCAATTTGAATCTTGGGCATGGGCATGAAAGCACAAGCCTACGGTCTTGGGCATCTCAAAATTGATCCTAGACATGTCAAATTTAAACTTTGGCATGTCAAATTGAATCTTGGGCATGGGCATGAAAGCACAAGCCTACGGTCTTGAGAATCTAAAAATTGATCCTAGACATCTCAAATTGAATCTTGGGCATGGGCATGAAATTACAAGCCTACGGTCTTGGAAATCTCAAAATTGATCCTATATATATCAAATTTAAACTTGGGCATGTCAAATAAAATCTTGGGCATGGGCATGAAAGCAGAAGCCTAAGGTATTGCGCATCTCAAAATTGATCCTAGACATGTCAAATTTGAACTTGGGCATGTCAAGTTGAATCTTTGGCATGGGTATGAAAGCAAAAGCCTACGGTCTTGGGCATATCAAAATTGATCCTAGACATGTCAAATTGAATATCAGGCACGGGCATTAAAGCAAAAGCCTACGGTCTTGGGAATCTAAAAATTGATCCTAGGCATCTCAAATTGAATCTTGGGCATGTGCATGAAAACACAAGCCTATGGTGGGCATCTCAAATTTGATCCTAGACATGTTAAATTTAAACTTTGGCATGTCAAATTGAATCTTGGGCATGGGCATGAAAGCATAAGCCTACGGTCCGGATGGTTTTGCAGGTTTTTTCTACAGGCATTGCTGGGAAATTATTAGTGAGGACTTGGTTTAGGCCATATTATTTTGCTGGACCAACAAATTTATTCCGCATGGTGTTAATTCTAGCTTGCTGTTGTTGCTTCCAAAGGAAAGAGGTGCTAATACGCTAAAGAATTTCAGACCTGTTGGTCTGAGTAATTTCTTTTTCAAGATTTTTACGAAAATTCTGGCTACTCATTTGGGGAGTGGCCTAGGTAACTTGGTTTCTGAGGAGCAAGTGGCGTTTATGAAGGGTAGAAATATCCATGAAACATATGTTTAGCTTCATAAATGGTGAATGAGCTTCATATTAAATGCAAGGAGGGTAACATGGGGCTGAAGCTAGATATTACTCAAGCTTTTGACACGGTTAGTTGGTCTTTTATCTTGGCTATTTTTAAAGAATATGGTTTTTCGGATGCTTGGTCTAATTGGATTTTACATATTTTAAGGTCAGCTAGAATTTCTGTCCTTGTTAATGGTAGTCCGGAAGGTTTTTTCAGTATAGACAGGGGTCTGAGACAGGGTGATCCTTTATCGCCTTTAATTTTTGTTTTGATTGAAGATGTCCTTAGTAGAAATATTACAAAATTATTTCGTGAGAAAAATATGTCTACTATGGTCACCAGAAAAGGTATTTCTCCAACTCATTTATTCTTTGCGGATGATATCATGATTTTTTGCAAAGGTAACATGAAAAGCTTGAGGAATTTGGTTACTCTTCTTGGTACTTATCAGCGTGCTTCGGGCCAAACTGTTAGTCGTGAAAAAAGCAAAATCTATTATGGTGGTAGCTCTTTGCGGAGGAGAGCTAACATTGCTGATTTTTTAGGCATGAATGTTGTTTCTTTTCCGGATAGATATTTGGGGGTGAAAGTCATGCCAGGTGCTGTTAAATATCATCATATTAGCAATGTGGTTGAGAAAATCAAAGATCAGTTAGCAGGTTGGAAGGGGGGAATGCTTTCGTTCCAAGATAGAGTGGTGTTGGTTAAGTCAGTGATTGCAAGTTATTCTATTCACAATATGGCTGTTTATAAATGGCCTAGAAAATTCATCCATCAATGTGAGGCTGCTATTCGAAATTTCTTATGGTCAGGGGATTATCAAGTTAGTAAATCTTTTGTAGTTGCTTATGACAAGATTTGTTCTCCTTATAATGAAGGTGGACTTGGAATCACTCGTATGCGGGTTATGAACAAAGCCATGCTTATGAAGCTTTGCTGGAATATTTGTAACTCTAACAAGGCTTGGGCGCGTTTTATGCGTGCAAAGTTCCTTGGCCGTAATGGCCAATTGGTAGGTTACATGAAATCTTCCATTTTGCCGGGTTTCAAATGGGTTTTTAGTGAGGTTCAGTCCAATTCTAGGATGTTGATTGGTGATGGCAGGAGTACCTCTTTGTATTTCGATGCTTGGTGTACGGAGGGTTGCATCGCTGATGCTATTTGGCATGAAATTCTGGATCGCAATTTGTTAGTTAGTGATTTTATTCATGATGGGGCGTGGGTTTTCACTGACAGTGTGCGTTTGAATTTGTTGGAAGCGGGTGTGGATTTAAATAACCTTCCAATTCCAATGAGAGGTGCTGATTACAGGGTGTGGAAGCCAGATTACAAATGGAACTTTTCAGTTCGTTCTGCTAAGGAGCTGGTTCGTTCTAGGCAACCTGCTCTGCAAGGAACTAATCTGTTGTGGAGGACTTTGGTTCATCCTGCCCTAGCTGCCAGAAATTGGAAGATTTTGCGTGGGGCGTGTGCTACTTTGGACAAGGTAAAAACCAGATTTAAGCATCAAGTTGTTAATAAGTGTTGCCTTTGTAACAGCCAAGAGGAGTCGCTGGATCATATTTTATGGTCTTGTTCCTTTGCGGCTAAAGCTTGGGATTGGATTTCGGACGTGTTTGGTATTCTTCCGCATCAGATTTAAACAACCTCTTACAAGGCAGCAAAAGGTAAAAGTAGGATGGTCAAGAATCTTTGGTTACTTGCGATTCTAGTTATTCGCTCGGAGCTTTGGATGACCCGTAATGGTTTTGTCTACGTCAACCAAAGAGTTAGTTGGATGTTTCAAAAGAAGGTGTTTAATCAGATTCAAGAGTACTCTATTCGGCTTAAGGGTTGTATGTTTAACTCTCAAGATGACTTGCGAATCCTAACTTTTTTAGAGTTCGTCATAGGCAGGTAAGGCATGTTGATCCCATCGAATGCTTTTGGGAGCCTCCGCAAAATAATGAGCTGATGTTATGTTGTGATGGAGCGGCTCGTGGTAATCCTGGGATGGCAGGTGCTGGAGTGGTTGTGCCAATGCTAATGTGCTTGGAGCTATGAGTGTTGGTTTTGGTGTGCAAACTAATTACTTGGCTGAATTATTTTGTCTTATTGTTGGTTTGGAATGGGCTGTTAAGTTTGGAGTTGGCAATATTTGTATAAGAACAGACTCCATGAGTGTTGTTTTGGTTTTCTCTGGTGATGACGCTGCCGTTCCCTGGTTCCTTAGACCAAGATGGATGGCTGTGAGGGCAAGATACGCTTCCATTCGCTTTATTCACTCCTATAGAGAAGCAAAATTTGCGGCCGATTGTTTGGCCAAAAGGGGTTGCTTGTTAGATGAAGGGGAAGGGCTTAGTTATGATAATAGGCCTGATTTTCTCTTGTCTGTTGAATTACCCAATGTATCTTATTTTCGTTTCAAGTAATTAGTAAGTTTTTTGGGGTTTCTCTGACCTCTTTTCTTAATTTTTACTTTGTTTTGTAATTTTGCTATTCATTAATACATTTTGGACTTACCAAAAAAAACTACGGTCTTGGGCATCTCAAAATTGATCCTACACATGTCAAATTTAAACTTGGGCATGTCAAATTGAATCTTGGGCATAGGCATGAAAGCACAAACCCACGGTCTTGGGCATCTCAAAATTGATCATAGGCATCTCAAATTGACTCTTGGGCATAGGCATGAAAGCACAAGCCTATGGTATTGGGAATCTCAAAATTGATATTAGACATGTCAAATTTAAACTTGGGCATGTCAAATTGAATCTTGGGCATGGGCATGAAAGCACAAGCCTACGGTATTGGGCATCTCAAAATTGATCCTAGACATGTCAAATTTAAACTTGGGCATTTCAAATTGATACTTGGGCATGGGCATGAAAGCACAAGCCTACGGTCTTGGGCATCTCAAAATTGATCCTAGGCATGTCAAATTGAATCTTGGGCATGGGAATGAAAGCAAATCCCTACGGTATTGGGCATCTAAAAATTGATCCTAGGCATCTCAAATTGAATCTTGGGCATGGGCATGAAAGCACAAGCCTACGGTCTTGGGCATCTCAAAATTGATCCTATACATGTCAAATTTAAACTCGGGCATGTCAAATTGAATCTTGGGCATGGGCATGAAAGCACAAGCCTACAATCTAAGGAATATCAAAATTGATCCTAGACATGTCAAATTTAAACTTGGGCATGTCAAATTGAATCTTGGGCATGGGCATGAAAGCATAAGCCTACGGTCATGGGCATCTCAAAATTGATCCTACACATGTCAAATTTAAACTTGGGCATGACAAATTGAATCTTGGGCATGGGCATGATAGCACAAGCCTACGGTCTTGGGCATATCAAAATTGATCCTAGACATGACAAATTGAATCTCGGTCATGGGCAAGAAAATAAAAGCATACGGTCTTGGGAATCTAAAAATTGATCCTAGGCATCTCAAATTGAATCTTGGGCATGGGCATGAAAACAAAAGCCTACAGTCTTGGGCATCTCAAATTTGATCCTAGACATGTCAAATTTAAACTTTGGCATGTCTAATTAAATCTTGGGCATGGGCATGAAAGCACAATCCTACGGTCTTGGGCATCTCAAAATTGATCCTAGACATGTCAAATTGAATCTTGGGCATGGGCATGAAAGCACAAGCCTACGGTCTTGAGCATCTAAAAATTGATCCTAGACATCTCAAATTGAATCTTGGGCATGGGCATGAAAGCACGAGCCAACGGTCTTGGACATCTCAAAATTGATCCTAGACATATCAAATTTAAACTTGGGCATGTCAAATACAATCTTGGGCATGGGCATGAAAGCAGAAGCCTAAGGTATTGGGCATCTCAAAATTGATCCTAGACATTTCAAATTTGAACTTGGGCATGTCAAATTGAATCTTGGGCATGGGCATGATAGCACAAGCCTACGGTCTTGGGCATATCAAAATTGATCATAAACATGTCAAATTGAATCTCGGGCATGGGCATGAAAGCAAAAGCCTACGGTCTTGGGAATCTAAAAATTGATCCTAGGCATCTCAAATTGAATCATGGGCATGCGCATGAAAGCATAAGCCTACGGTCATGGGCATCTCAAAATTGATCCTACACATGTCAAATTTAAACTTGGGCATGTCAAATTGAATCATGGGCATAGGCATGAAAGCACAAATCTTCGGTCTTGGGCATCTCAAAATTGATCCTAGGCATCTCAAATTGAATCTTGGGCATGGGCATGAAAGCACAAGCCTACGGTCTTGGGAATCTCAAAATTGATATTAGACATGTGAAATTTAAACTTGGGCGTGTCAAATTGAATCTTGGGCATGGGCATGAAAGCACAAGCCTACGGTCTTGGGCATCTCAAAATTGATCCTAGACATGTCAAATTGAATCTTGGGCATGGGCATGAAAGCATAAGCCTACGGTCTTGAGCATCTAAAAATTTATCCTAGACATCTCAAATTGAATCTTGGGCATGGGCATGAAAGCACAAGCCTACGGTCCTGGGCATCTTAAAATTGATCCTAGACATGTCAAATTAAATCTCGGGCATGGGCATGAAAGCAAAAGCCTACGGTCTTAGGAATCTAAAAATTGATCCTAGGCATCTCAAATTGAATCTTGGGCATGGGCATGAAAGCACAAGCTTACGGTCTTGGGCATCTCAAAATTGATCCTATACATGTCAAATTTAAACTTCGGCATGTCAAATTGAATCTTGGGCATGGGCATGAAAGCACAAGCCTACGGTCTTGGGAATCTCAAAATTGATATTAGACATGTCAAATTTAAACTTGGGCGTGTCAAATTGAATCTTGGGCATGGGCATGAAAGCACAAGCCTATGGTCTTGGGCATCTCAAAATTGATCCTAGACATGTCAAATTGAATCTTGGGCATGGGCATGAAAGCATAAGCCTACGGTCTTGAGCATCTAAAAATTTATCCTAGACATCTCAAATTGAATCTTGGGCATGGGCATGAAAGCACAAGCCTACGGTCCTGGGCATCTCAAAATTGATCCTAGACATGTCAAATTAAATCTCTGGCATGGGCATGAAAGCAAAAGCCTACGGTCTTAGGAATCTAAAAATTGATCCTAGGCATCTCAAATTGAATCTTGGGCATGGGCATGAAAGCACAAGCTTACGGTCTTGGGCATCTCAAAATTGATCCTATACATGTCAAATTTAAACTTCGGCATGTCAAATTGAATCTTGGGCATGGGCATGAAAGCACAAGCCTACGGTCTTGGGCATCTCAAAATTGATCCTACACATGTCAAATTTAAACTTGGGCATGTCAAATTGAATCTTGGGCATGGGCATGATAGCACAAGCCTACGGTTTTGGGCATCTCAATATTGATCCTAGACATGTCAAATTGAATCTCCGTCATGGGCATGAAAGCAAAAGCCTACGGTCTTGGGAATCTAAAAATTGATCCTAGGCATCTCAAATTGAATCTTGGGCATGGGCATGAAAACACAAGCCTACGATCTTGGGCATCTCAAATTTGATCCTAGACATGCCAAATTTAAACTTGGGCATGTCAAATTAAATCTTGGGCATGGGCATGAAAGCACAAGCCTACGGTCTTGGGCATCTCAAAATTGATCCTAGACATGTCAAATTGAATCTTGGGCATGGGCATGAAAGCACAAGCCTATGGTCTTGGGCATCTCAAAATTGATCCTAGGCATGTCAAATTGAATCTTGCGCATGGGCATGAAAGCACAATCCTACGGTCTTGGGCATCTCAAAATTGATCCTAGGCATGTAAAATTGAATCTTGGGCATGGGCATGAATGGAAAATCCTACGGTCTTGGGAATCTCAAAATTGATCCTAAACATGTCAAATTTAAACTTGGGTATGTCAAATTGAATCTTGGGCATGTGCATGAAAGCACAAGCCTACGGTCTTGGGCATCTCAAAATTGATCCTAGACATGTCAAATTGAATATCGGGCATGGGCATGAAAGCAAAAGCCTACGGTCTTGAAAATCTATAAATTGATCCTAGGCATCTCAAATTGAATCTTGGGCATGGGCATGAAAGCACAAGCCTACGGTCTTGGGCATCTCAAAATTGATCCTAGACATGTCAAATTTAAACCTGAGAATGTCAAATTGAATCTTGGGCATGGGCATGAAAGCACAAGCCTATGGTCTTGGGCATCTCAAAATTGATCCTAGGCATGTCAAATTGAATCTTGGGCATGGGAATGAAAGCAAATCCCTATGGTCTTGGGCATCTAAAAATTGATCCTAGGCATCTCAAATTGAATCTTGGGCATGGGCATGAAAGCACAAGCCTACGGTCTTGGGCATATCAAAATTGATCCTAGACATGTCAAATTTAAAGTCGGACATGTCAAATTGAATCTTGGGCATGGGCATGAAAGCACAAGCCTACGGTCTTGGGCATCTCAAAATTGATCCTATACATGTCAAATTTAAATTTGGGCATGTCAAATTGAATCTTGGGCATGGGCATGAGCCTACGGTTTTGGGCATCTCAAAATTGATCCTAGACATGGCAAATTGAATCTCCGTCATGGGCATGAAAGCAAAAGCCTACGGTCTTGGGAATCTAAAAATTGATCCTAGGCATCTCAAATTGAATCTTGGGCATGGGCATGAAAACACAAGCCTACGGTCTTGGGCATCTCAAATTTGATCCTAGACATGTCAAATTTAAACTTGGGCATGTCAAATTAAATCTTGGGCATGGGCATGAAAGCACAAACCTACGGTCTTGGGCATCTCAAAATTGATCCTAGACATGTCAAATTGAATCTTGGGCATGGGCATGAAAACACAAGCCTATGGTCTTGGGCATCTCAAAATTGATCCTAGGCATGTCAAATTGAATCTTGTGCATGGGCATGAAAGCACAATCCTACGGTCTTGGGCATCTCAAAATTGATCCTAGGCATGTCAAATTGAATCTTGGGCATGGGCATGAATGGAAAAGCCTACGGTCTTGGGAATCTCAAAATTGATCCTAGACATGTCAAATTTAAACTTGGGTATGTCAAATTGAATCTTGGGCATGTGCATGAAAGCACAAGCCTACGGTCTTGGGCATCTCAAATTTGATCTTAGACATGTCAAATTTATACTTGGGTTTGTCAAATTGAATCTTAGGCATGGGCATGAAAGCACAAGCCTACGGTCTTGGGCATCTCAAAATTGATCTTAGACATGTCAAATTTAAACTTGGGCATGTCAAATTGAATCTTGGGTTTTTTTTTTTTTTTTTTTGATAAGTCAACAATATATTGATCAAAAAATTATTTACAAGATAGCTTTTGAGAAAAGAGGTCACAGCAACCCCAAAAACTCAAAAGACTATTTAAAACGATAATAAGTTACATTTGGAAATTCTATTGAATGTAAAAAACCGGGCGTCCAACAATATGTAACCCTACTCCATCCTCTAAATAACAGCCACACTTAGCCATGCCATCTGCTGCAAAGTTTGCTTCACGAAAGGTGTGAACAAACCGAATAGAGTCATACAACGCCTTAATATCCATCCACCTTTGATGCGCAAACCAGGGAATATTATCCTTCTCCAAAGCTGTAATCACACTAGTTGAGTCTGAGCGAATCACCACCTGCATGTAACCCCATTGTGTAGCCCACTCCAGCCCAACAAGAATGCCATATAACTCAGCCATATAGTTTGAGGCAATGCCTAAACCAATGCACATAGCACCTACAACATTTGAATTAGCATTCCTCGCCACCATACCAGCTCCTGCCACCCCTGGATTTCCCCTTGAGGCTCCATCGATTGCATAACAGCAGTTCGTTATAATTTGGCGCCATGAAATAACACTCCTTAGGAACCGCATGCTTCACTTTCCTGTGGCTAACACGAAAGAAATCAAGCAAATTCAAATCTGCCAGCGTGTTATGTATATAGCTCTTCATTCGCACTGAGTACTCATGAATCAGATTGAAGACTCTTTTTTGAAAGTAAAACCAGCAAGGCATTTTCTTCTCATAAACTTTCTTATTCCTAGAAAACCACAGCTCCGATCGCACCACCAAGTTGGCCACCAGCCATAAATATTTAACAATACCACTACGCTGAGCAGCTTCTTTGTTAGAGATAAGCAAATTATAATGCGGTTTGATACTGAAAATACCTTCCATCCAGTTCCAAGCCCTCCTCGCGAAACTACAGATCCAAAGCACATGCTCTAAAGACTCCTCAGCGCTTTGAGAAACACTGCATTTAGAGGCCAATGCAATCTTGAATCTACTACGGACCTTGTCCAACGTTGCACAAGCTCCACGGACGAACTTCCAGTTCTGAGCAGCAAGCGATGGATGAACAACCCTCTTCCAAAGCAGCTTTGCTTCCTCCAAAATAGGATACTTAGTCCTAATAAGCTCCCTAGCTGATTTGACTGAAAAATCTTCTTTCAAGTCCGGCATCCAAACTTTCCTGTCACAGCCAACATGCAAATTTGGTAGGTTCTCCAGCATCACGCCAGCACTAACAAGGGTATTCAAATGCACTCCCTGCAACTGCCACTCACCCTGCACAATAATATCACATACTTTTGAATTCCTATCCAGGTCAGTGTGATTTAAAACTTCAGCCAAGGCTTTAGTACCGTACCAAACATCATAAAACAAAGAGGTCGCCCTCCCATCACCAATTAAAGACTTTGTATTACGATCCACATCCTAGTGAACCCAATGAATTCCAGTTAAGATCGATGATTTAACACCTGCCAGTTTAACACGACCATCTCTGTAAGTGTTTTTTGTCTCCAAGAAACGAGCCCATTTCTTGTTAGAAGCTTTTATACTCCACCAGAGTTTCATGAGCATAGCTTTGTTCATAGTCCTCAAACTAGTGAGACCAAGACCTCCCTCCTTCACCGGTCTGCAGATTTTATCATATCCAACCACGAAAGCTCTCGAAAGATTTGAATCCCCCGACCAAAGGAAATTACGAATCACACGATCACATTGTTGGATGAACTTAACTGGCCACTTATACACAGCCATGTTGTGTATGGAATAGCTAGAAAGCACAGTTTTAATAAGGACCACTCTATCTTGGAAGGAAAGCATTTAACCTTTTAAAACCGAGAGCTGATCTTTAAGTTTATCAACCACATTGCTGATATGAGCATATTTCACCACACCAGGCATTACCTTGACACCCAAATACCGATCAGGGAAATAAGTAATTTCCATTCCTAAATAATCCGCAATGGACTGGCGCCTATTTAAAGAACCTCCACCATAGTATATTTTACTCTTCTCTCTACAAACACGCTGGCCAGAAGCACGTTGATAATCATCAAGCAACTTCACCAAATTTGTCAGACTTTTCATATTTCCCTTGCAAAAAATCATAATATCATCAGCAAAGAATAAATGAGTTGGAGCAATACCATTTCGCTTTACCATATATGTCATGTCTTTGTTTTGGAAGAGCTTAGTGATGTTTCTACTAAGAACATCTTCAATCAAAACAAAGATGTCATGTCTTTGAATCTTGGGCATGGGCGTGAGAACACAAGCCTACGGTCTTGGGAATCTCAAAAAAGTATCCTACGCATGTCAAATTAAATCTTGGGCATAGGCAGGAAAGCACAAGCATACAGTCTTGGGCATCTCAAAATTGATCCTAAACATGTCAAATTTAAACTTGGGAATGTCAAATTGAATCTTGGGCATAGGAATGAAAGAACAAACCTACGGTCTTGGGCACCTCAAAATTGATCCTAGATCTGTCAAATTTAAACTTGGGCATGTCAAATTGAATCTTGGGCATGGGCATGAAAGCAGAAACCTACGGTCTTGGGCATCTCAAAATTGATCCTAGGAATGTCAAATTGAATCTTGGGCATGAAAGCACAATCCTACGGTCTTTGGCATCTCAAAATTGATCCTAGACATGTCAAATTTAAACTTGGGCATGTAAAATTGAATCTTGGGCATGGGAATGAAAACGCAAACCTACGGTCTTGGGCATCTCAAAATTGATCCTAGGCATGTCAAATTGAATCTTGGTCATGGGCATCGAAAATTGATCCTAGGCATGTCAAATTGAATCTTGGGCATGGGCATGAAAGCACAAGCGTACGGTCTTGGGTATCTCAAAATTGATCCTAGACATGTCAAATTTAAACTTGGGCATGTCAAATTAAATCTTGGGTAAAAGCACCAGCCTACGATCTTGGGCATCTCAAAATTGATCCTAGTTATGTCAAATTGAATCTCGGGCATGGGCATTAAAGCAAAAGCCTACGGTCTTGGGAATCTAAAAATTGATCCTAGGCATCTCAAATTGAATCTTGGGCATGGGCATGAAATCACAAGCCTACGGTCTTGGGCATCTCATAATTGATCCTAGACATGTCAAATTTAAACTTGGGCATGTTAAATTGAATCTTGGGCATGGGCATGAAAGCACAAGCCTACTGAAGAAAATACGTCCTCTACAATTAAGTGAGGAAGATCGCATTGCCTTGGAGCTAGATAAAGTGATTTCAGAGTGCAAGGCCAACGTTGATCAAGGTGAAGAAATAAGTGCTGGGGAGCGAGCTACTTTGGAATTAGCACAAAAAATGGAAGAAGACCTTGCAAAGCTGCAAATGGCGCGAGTGGAGAGAGCTGCTCAGGCGTATTCAAGAAAGCTAGATAGCTCTGGAGTGATTTTATCACCAAATAAATTCAGTGTGCTACAAGATGAGGCGTGTTTACATGAGTCCAAGGAAGACACGGAAAACCAATTTAACTTTGATTCTGTTTGTGGAAAAGAATTTGAGAGATTCACGGACTCTGAATGCTCGGACCAAAATATGGGCTTGGAAGCACAGCCCAAGGTAAGTTCTATAAAGTTAACAAAAGAAGAACATGAGATTTTTTGTACTATTACAAAATTCGGTACTCAATAAAAGTACTTGAAGGATTTATCTTATCGAAAGGAGTATGTTAAGGAAACTATAGATCAATCAAAAAGAATGAAGACTCCAAAGAAGAAAGATAAAGGTGGTGGAAACACTTAATCTCATTCTACGGGAGGAATGTTTGCTAAAGTACATTTGCGTTATTGAAAGTGAAGAAAAATTAGGCATTTTATCTTCTTTTTTCTTTTTTTTCTCTATTGATTTCTAGAGATTTTTGTCTTTAGATTTTTTTTTTTTTTGATATGAATAATATTTTGACTAAGGAGGAACTTGAAGAGGCAAGCAACATTCAGAATGATGTTGTGCTTGCTAATTTTATACGAAAATCAGCCTTTAGACGAGACTATTTGAAGGAAAAAAATGAGCTAATGGATAGAATGTCAACTAAGAAAAAAGCTCAATCTCCTATTAAGCTTGTTCCTGGTGGTAATTATGCTTCTGATGAAGATGATTATGAATATGATGATATTTATGAAGATGAATACAAGGGGCCTTATGCGATTTTGAGAGGAGCGATTTTTTATGCGATTTTTTATCAAGATGATATTAGTATCCATCCAAAAAAGCATTTTATGCGATTTTGAGAGGAGCGATTTTTCTCTCCAAAAAAGAGGCGATTTTTTTCTTTAGGGTTTTCAATCTTCATCAACGTTTTTTCCTTCATCCTAGATCATCTTTGGTGATTTAGGATGGGGGAAAACTCTGATTCAAACGTGAATAATCATGGGAACAAAACAATATCTTATGCTGAGTTGGTTAAGGGTATTTTTTTTTTTGGTAAGTCCAAAATTGTATTGATGAATAGCAAATATTTACAAAGAGTTTACAAGAAAAGAGGTCAAAAGACCCCAAAAACTTATAAACTACTTAAATCTGAAGTAAGTAATATGAGGATATTCTAAAGCATTTATAAAATAAGGTTTCTCATCATAGTTCATCCCTTCACCATTCCTTAATAAGCAGCCTCTCTTTGCCATAGCATCAGCTGCAAAATTAGCTTCACGGTAAGTATGCACAAAGCGTATGGAATCATAGGTACCTTTAATCCTCCTCCATCTCTGTCTTGCAACCAAGGTAAATTATTACTCTCAAACGCCATAATCGCACCCACAGAATCAGATCTTACTAAAACTTTGCGCACTGCCCATTTTGTAGCCCATTCTAAACCAACAATCACTCCATACATTTCTGCTAGGTAATTGTTTGTTCTTCCCAAGCCAATGCTCATTGCTCCAACAAAGTTACAATCAGCATCTCGCACAACAACACCCGCACCTGCAATACCAGGGTTTCCCTTGGCAGCACCATCGCAGCAAAGTAATAGTTCATCCCTGTTCGGAGGAACCCAAGTACATTCAAATGGTTGCACAAATTTTACTTTTCTATGACGCACACCAAAACAATTCAAAATCTCCAAGTCTTCCACAGTATTGTGCATGAAGCTCTTCAAACGAACAGAAAAACCATGAATCAAATGGAAGAAACGTTGTTTGAAGAAGTGAGTATTCACTGCTGCATTATGAAAACAGGCCATATTTCTTGTCTGCCACAGTTCCGAACAAATCACCATGTTGGCCAACAACCAAAGATCTTTGACAATGCGACTACGCCCTTTAGCTGCCTTGTAAGAGACTATAATATCATAGTTCGGCTGGAGATTAAACAAACCTGAGCACCACAGCTAGATTTGAGTTGCAAACGGAAAACTCCATAAGATATGCTATAAGGACTCCTCATGAGACTTGCATAAGTAACATCTGCTAGCCAGTTCTATTTTGAATCTGTTCTTGATCTTTTCCTGAGTTGTGCATGCTTCTCTAGTGAGTTTCCAATTCTGTGCAGCTAACTTCGGATGAATTGCTTTCCTCCACAAAAGACCGTACACCTCAGCTGCTGCATACTTCTTCCTTATTATTTGTTTTGCTGACGAAACAAAACTTTCCATTCATCTCAGGCATCCAAACTCTACAATCATTCCCACCTTGCAGCGCTGGTAAATTTGTCAAGTCCACACCTGCTCGCACCAATCACTGAACGTGATTACCCTGCAGCTGCCAAGTATTGTTAGCAATAAGAACACTAACCATGACAGTACCGTCCAGGTCAGTTTCTCCAAGCATGTCAGCTATACTCTCATTGCCATACCAAACATCAAAATAGAGAGAAGTAGTCCTCCCATCACCAAGAAGAACTTTGGTATTTTTATCCACAATGGAGTGAATTAAACGAATGCCCGGAAAAATCGAAGATTTCACACCATAATGCTTAAGTCTGCCAAGCCGAGAAGTGAATTTTGCCCATAAGAAACGCGCCCATTTCTTGTTAGATGAACGAATGTTCCACCATAACTTCATGAGAAGCGCCTTGTTTGTGACAGCCAAACTAGTAATACCTAAACCACCTTCATTCAAAGGGCAGCAAATCTTTGGGAATCCCACAACACACTTCATTGAAACCTCAGCATCCCCAGACCAAAGAAAGTTGCGGATTACACGCTCAGCTTGCCGGATGAACTTTATAGGCCACTTATAAACTGCCATGTTGTGAATGGAATAACTAGCAATCACCGAGTTTATAAGAACAATTCTGTCTTGAAAAGAGAGTAATTTACCTTTCCAAACAGCAAGTTGATCCTTAATCTTATCAATCACATTGCTTATGTGACGATACCTAACAGCTCCGGGCATAATTTGAACACCAAGATACATGTCCGGAAAGGTAGAGACGTCCATACCAAGTAAATTAGTGATTGTACTACATCGACTCAAAGAACCACCACCATAGTAAACCTTACTCTTTTGTCGACAAACAGTTTGACCCGAGGCCGATTGATATTTTCCAAGCAACGCAAGAAGATTATGCAAACTCTTCATGTTGCCTTTACAAAAAATCATTATGTCATCCGCAAAGAAGATGGGTAGGGGACAAACCTTTTTCCTTTTTTGAAAGCATCGGCGTCATCTTCTTTTCAAGAAATAATTTTGACAGATTTCTACTAAGAACATCTTCAATCAAAACAAAAATAAGAGGCGATAAAGGGTCCCCTTGTCTCAGACCTCTATTAATCTTGAAGAAACCCTCCGGACTACCATTAAGAAGAATAGATATACGAGCCGAGTTAAGAATCGAATAGATCCAAGAACACCAATTCTGAGAAAAACCATACCTCCGAAAAACTTCCAAAATGAAAGACCAACTTACCGTGTCAAAAGCTTGGGTGATGTCAAGTTTTAGACCCAAATTGCCATCTTTACGCTTAGTTTTTAGCTCATTAACCATCTCCGACGCCACACTGATGTTTTCATGAATGTTTCTCCCCTTCATGAAAGCAACTTGTTCTTCCGAAACAAGATTATCAAGCACACAACCCAGTCTTGTAGCTAAAATCTTAGTAAAAATTTTGAAGAAAAAATTACTGAGACCAATGGGCCTAAAGTTACGAAGAGTGTTGGCTCCTCTAACCTTGGATAACAAGATCAAAAGACTAGAGTTAGTACCTTGAGGAATTAATTTCTCATGCCAGCAAAAAGTAATAGCGTTGTAAAGGTCTTGTTGTATCACATCCCAACAATGCCTATAGAAACAACCTGAGAAACCGTCAGGGCCAGGTGCACTATCCGCACCAAGATCAAAAACAACAGCCTTTATCTCTTCCATAGTAGGAATTTCATCCATTCTCTGACTATCATCTGAAGAAATAATGTTTTGATCATAATTAAATAAATCCTCATCAATGGGTAATTCAGCACCATTAAACTTAGACTCAAAAAAAGAAACCGTATGATCTCTAATTTGGTTATAATCCTTGAGGACATTCCCATTCTCATCTACCAATTCCGAAATCAGATTACTGCTCCTGCGAGTTCGAATATTGGTATGAAAAAAAGAAGTATTACTAGCCCCATCGGTAAGCCATTTATTTCTCGAGTTCTGTTTCAACATAATGGATTGTTGAGAACGAATTTCCTGAAGAGTTACTAAAGCTTCTTTGGCAAAATTCAGCTTAGTAATGTCTTCCGGATCTTCATCAGAAATACGAAGAGCAACTTCCATAGACAACTTAGCCTGTTTGAGCTTTGCATAAACATTGCCAAAAACCCTTAAATTCCATTCCTTCATAGCCGCCTTCAACCTCTTGAGTTTGAATGGAAAAATATAAGCAGGAGAGCCTGAAACAGGAGCATTCCAACTTTCAATAACCATGCGCAAGAAATCAGGGTGTGAAAACCACATCTTTTGCACTCTAAAAGGAACTCTTTTCGCAAGAAATCAGGGTTAAGGGTAAAAAACCCTATATGTTAAGTGATTCAGATTTATTATCTCTTCCTGAGGCGTCCATGTATCTTGAAGAACCAGCTTTGGTTTTACCTATAGAACTCACTCAAGAAGGGCGTGATATTTTCCAGTTTAGTCTTATTGGAAGACTGAACTTTAAGGGTTTAAAACTTTATGATGTTCAAAAAAGTTTGGAAGAACAATGGGGTTTTGGTCATGGAAGGTGCAAGCTGGTTCCTATGACTAAAGGGTTTTTCATCATCAAATTGACTTCTGTGGAGGATAAAGAACGAGTTTGGCATGGTGATTCATGGAAAGTTCAGCAACAAACACTTAGGCTTATGAATTTTTATCCAAACTTTGATCCGGAGAGGCAAAATACATCTCATGCTACAGTTTGGGTGAGTTTTCCTGGCTTATACATTGAATTGTGGACTAAAAAAATCCTTCTTTCCATTGCAAGAATTCTTGGTAAGCCGATTGCTATAGATCAGAAAACCTTGGACCATGATGTTGGTAACTATGCTGCTGTGCTGATTGATTTAGATTTTGCTAAGGTAATTCCCAAAAGAATTCGCCTTAAAGCTAATGGAAGGGAGTTCTGGCAATATGTGGAAATACAAGATGTTGAGAATATTAAGTTTTTTACTCATTGTAAAATTATGGGGCATAAGTTTGAGAGTTGTCTTGCAGCTCGTAAGATTTTAGGGAGTGCTGTTATGGAGGAAAAACGTGATTTGAGTGAAACTGCAGGTGGGGTTCAAAAAAACAAAAAGGAATGGAAAGTTAAAAAGCCTCTTGAAGTGGTATTTATTTTGCAGAGGCAGGGCTAGCACAGTTGGTCAGGAGGCATGAATGCAAGCAGAAGGTCGCAGGATCAATTCTTGCTTCTCGCACATTTATTTTCACCATACCAAACATCGCTCTCATAATTTTGCTCTGGCGATTTTAGGGTTTTGCTTTTTTTCAAAAAATTTTCACGCGCCTCATCTTTGGATCATCATTGTGGGTGATTCGAGATGGGAGATGCTTCTCAATTGAGAACTCTCACATATGCTGATCAAGTGAAGGGTAAAAAACAGCTACCAACTACATTGCTTGATCTCAGTTTACTACCTAAACCTACGTTGAAGGATGGAAAACCAGCTGTGGTTCTTCCTGAAGCTTTTTATCTAGAGGGTTGTGATATTTGGAAGTTCAGCCTTATTGGACGTCTAGATTTGAAAGGGATTAATTTCCAAGATGTGAAGAACGACCTTGAACACCAATGGCAGCTAGGTCAGGGTGCAGTTCAGTTTATTCCCATGAGTAGAGGTTTCTTCACCATCAAGTTACAATCACAAGATGCAAAAGATAAGCTATTGAACGCTGAAGCCTGGTTTTTTGGGCAGCAAAAACTAAACCTAATTGAGTGGTTCCCAGGTTTTGACGCTGAAAAGCAAAGAACTTCTCATGCTTCGGTATGGGTTTCCTTCCCTGGTTTACCATTAGAATTCTGGACTGAAAAATCTTTGTTGTCCATGGCTAAATCTTTAGGTACACCAATTGTTGTTGATAGGCGCACACTTGTTCATGAATATGGCCATTTTGCGTCAATTCTGGTAGATATTGATTTCGCAGAGGCAGCTTCTGATGCTATTCATGTCACGGTGGGAGGTTTGGATTTTCGGCAAGCCGTGGAGATTCAAAAGATGCCAAAGTATTGCTCTAAATGCAAACTCATTGGCCATAATGATCAGGAATGCAGAAAACAACCTAAAGTTAATAAGGAGCGAACTGTTGTTGTAAACAATATTGCACAAAACAATGTTGCTAAATCAAATAATGTTCAGCCTGTTGCTGTTCAGAATGTTGCGCAATCTGGTGAATGGCATGTTGCACAACGTAAGAAGAAAGGAAAGAAGAAGGGTAATAATTCTGGTGTTCATGAAGTTGCTCATACCAATGGTGATGAAGAAGTTGATCGGGAGTTTGCTGCTCAGCTGTTGAATGCTAAGCAGTTGGAGATTAATATGGCAAGGGCCAAAGCTGACTTTGAATCTTCCTATGTTGAAGAACTAAACATACGCAGGTCTCAAATTCAGCCTTAGTTAACTATGGAATAGTGGGTGAAACTGTTCCTCTAACTAAGACAGGTTTAGTTGCAACTAGGATTCCTAAACCTGTTAGGCCTGCACCTTCAACTCCTTTTTGTGATCAACTAATGGCTGGTGAGTTTGTTCTTAATAAAAACAAATTTGATGCTCTTAATTTAATTCCGATGTGGTGAGAGCTCAGCTGATGCTAAATTCGGGGATGAACAAGAAGCTCACAGAGAACGCCTTATAAGCTTGCGAAAGTGGTAAATAATACGGCTGGAAAGCATTTCAATCTTGAAACTATTTCCGAATCTGAATCCGAGTTGGGTTTGGAAACTTCAATTTTAAGAAACCGTGTTGAAAGAGGTAACTCTCCAAGAATAAATACTGGGGCTTCTTCTCGCCGATTAGTAACTCCTCCAAAAAAGGTTTTTAATGCGTGTTCTTTATTGGAACATAAATGGCATTGCACGCCATTCTGCAAGGTGCAAGTTACAAGAGCTTCTTAAAAAAAATAAGCCGGATATCTTTTGCATTGCTGAACCAAAGGTACATTGTACTATTAGTTTTATGCAAGGGTTATTTGTGGATGGTTAAAAAAGATATTATTCATAATTCTGATGGTTTTTCTAAAGCAAACATCTGGATTTTTTTGGTTGAATGACATGACAAGGCCTATAGTTGTTAATACTAGTAGGCAAGCTATTACTATTGAAACAGAGGGTGTGTTGGTATCCTTTGTTCATGCAAGCTTTTTTCAAGTCCCTCGTAGAAGATTATGGCAACAACTCACTTCGGTAGATATTAATACTCCGTGGTTGGTGATGGGTGATTTTAATTGTGTGTTGCGTAATGATGAGAAAAAAGGTGGTCGTGAACCGCGAACTTCAGTCATTAATGAATTTAGTGATTGGATGGATGATAATGATCTCTTTGAAGCTGATTTCTTGGGTTCAAAGTTCACATGGGCTAATGGTCAAACTGGTGTGCGTAGAATTCTTTGCAAGCTGGATAGAGCTATTATTAATGAGGCGTGGCTAAATAAGTTTGAGAATTGGAGGTGTAAAGCTCTTCCTCGTGAAGTTTCTGACCATTCTCCTCTTACTGGTTTTCTTGTTGTCAACTCTAGACCAAAAAGAGCTCCTTTTAGAGTGCAAAAGATGTGGTTTTCACACCCTGACTTCTTGCGTATGTTTCTGGAGAGCTGGAATGCTCCTGTGTCTGGTTCACCTGCTTTTATTTTTCCTTTCAATCTTAAGAGATTGAAGGCGGCTATGAAAGAATGGAATCTTCGGGTTTTTGGCAATGTGTATGCAAAGCTCAAACAGGCTAAGTTGACTATGGAAGTTGCTCTTCGTATTTCTGATGAAGACCCAGAAGATGTTACTAAGCTGAATTATGCCAAAGAAGCTTCAGTGACTCTTCAAGAGATTCGTTCTCAACATTCCATTATGTTGAAACAGAAGTCGAGAAATAAATGGCTCACGGATGGTGCTAGCAATACTTCTTTTTTTCATACCAATGTTCGAATTCGTGGGAGCAGTCAAGCTTACGGTAAAAAAAAAACTCAGTTTTTTTGGGAAAGAGAATGTCCGAAATTTGCTCTCTTTGGCGATTTTGGAAAACTCGGTTTTTCACGTTTAGGGTTTTCAATATTCACGTATTTGGATCATCAGTTTCAGTCCTTTGATTCATGATGATTCATACAACAGTTAATGTTCAGGATAATCAATCAATAGATGGGGGATTTTCGGATTCAACCCAAACAAAAACCCTAACCTACGCTGATAAGGTTTTGGGGAAAAAACAGCTCCCGGCTACAACTTTGAATTTGTCTAAGTTACCAATCCCTACCATAAAAGAGGGGAAACCAGCAGTTGTTATACCTGATTCTTTCTATGATGAAGGTTGTGAGTTATGGAAATTCAGTCTTATAGGTCGCTTAGATCTAAAAGGTGCTAAATTTCAAGATGTGAAAAATAACTTCCAACATCAATGGAAGTTAGGTCAAGATCGTGTGCAGTTCGTTCCCATGAATAGGGGATTCTTTATCATTAAGCTGCAATCTTAGGAAGACAATGACATGATTCTTAATGTAGAAGCATGGTTTTTTGAACAACAAAAGCTTAATCTCATGGAATGGTTTCCAGGTTTTGATGCAGACAAACATAAAACTTCCCATGCTACTGTATGGGTTAAGTTTCCTGGCTTGCCTGTGGAATACTGGATTGAAAAAACGCTGCTGGTTATAGGTAAAACCCTTGGAACACCTATTGTGGTTGATAAACGTACTCTTGCTCATGAATATGGATATTTCGCTTCAGTCCTAATTGATATAAACTTTGCCGAGCTCAACACAGATGCAGTTCATGTAACAGTGGGGGGTTTAGATTTCTGGCAGAATTTTGAGATATACAAAAAGCCAAAGTTTTGTTCTAAGTGTAAGTTTATTGGTCATTCTGATTCAGAATGCCGTAAGAAATCAAAGAACACTGTTAACAATCCACAAATTCAGAATGCTTCTCTAGTGAATGGCACTAAGAAGTCTATTGAATATGTGCGTCGACAGCATGGGGGTGTGGTTGACAATACGTCCCATACATCTGATGAGGTTCAATATCGGCTAAACAATGAAGAGTTATCTAATGTTGTGCAAATAAATGGGAATACTGCTGGGGGTAATGGATGGAAGGAAGCTGGGCGTAAAAAGAAAGCTCCAGTCATTCCTTTTGTTCCTGAAATTTCTGTGGAGAAAGATGATATTATGCATGGTCATCATAGAACTGATGATGTACATCACAATGAACAACAAGCTGATTTCAGTTCGGAAAGCCTTGAACTTCTTGCTCAGCTCAAAGCTAAAGTGGAACAAGGTATTGAATTAAGTGCTGAAGAGTGTATTGTTTTGGAACTTGGAAAAAAATGGAAGAAGACTTAGCTAATTTAAATAAGATTCGTGAGGACTTGGAAAGAACTACACATGCGAAAGTTAATGCTGGTGGAGTTTTATCACCAAACAAATTCAGTGTGTGAAGCCAAACGCACTTGGATTCTGGTCGTGAAGAAATTGAAACCAACAAGGACTCTTGCTCGGATACAAACTTGGGCTTGCAAACCCAGCCCAAGGTGAGTGCTCCTAAGTTAACAAAAGAAGAATATAAGATATTTTGTACAATTACAAAATTTGATATCCAACAAAAGTTTTTAAATGATATATTTTTTCGAAAGGAGTATATCAAGGAAACGCAAGATCAAGCAATAAGAATGAAGACTCCAAATAGGAAAACTAAAGGAGGTGGAAATACTTAAGCTCTTTGAGAGGAGTTTTTGCTGGATTCTTTGGTGTTTTGAAACCGTGAAGAAATATTAGAAGTTTAGTCTTCTTTTTTCTTTGTTTTTTCTTCTTCAGTTTTGATTAGCTATTTATTTTACCCTTTTGGTTTATGGGGGCAGGGGGGCCTTGTGTCCCCTGCTTGTAATTCTTGTAATTACGTTTTTTTGCTTAATAAACTATTGGACTTAGCAAAAAAAAAAAAAAAAAAAAAAAGTGGGAGCAGTAATCTGATTTCGGAATTGGTAGATGAAAGTGGGAACATTCTCACAGATTATGACCAAATTAGAGATCATGCGGTCTCTTTCTTTGAGTCTAAATTTAATGGTGTTGAACTGCCAATTGATGAGGAATTATTCCATTATGATCATAACATTATCTCTTCTGAAGATAGTCAGAGAATGGATGAAATCCCTACTATAGAGGAGATAAAGGCTGTTGTTTTTGATCTTGGAGCGGATAGTGCACCTGGCCCTGACGGTTTCTCTGGTTGTTTCTATAGGCATTTTTGGGATGTAATACAACAAGACCTTTACAACGCTATTTCCTTTTGCTGGCGAGAAAAAATAATTCCTCAAGGTACCAACTCTAGTCTTTTGATTTTATTAGCCAAGGTTAGAGGAGCCAACACTCTTCGTAACTTTAGGCCCATTGGTCTTAGTAATTTTTTCTTTAAAATTTTTACTAAGATTTTAGCAACAAGACTGGGTAGTGTACTTGATAATCTTGTTTCGGAGGAGCAAGTTGCTTTCATGAAGGGGAGAAACATTCATGAAAACATCAGTGTGGCGTCGGAGATGGTTAATGAGCTTAAAATTAAGCGGAAAGATGGCAATTTGGGTCTAAAGCTTGATATCACCCAGGCTTTCGACACGGTGAGTTGGTCTTTCGTTTTGGAAGTTTTTCGGAGGTATGGTTTTTCTCAAAGTTGGTGTTCTTGGATCCTTTCGATTCTTAACTCAGCTCGTATTTCTATACTTCTTAATGGTAGTCCGGAGGGTTTCTTCAAGATTAATAGAGGCCTAAGGCAAGGTGATCCTTTATCGCCTCTTATTTTTGTTTTGATTGAGGATGTTCTAAGCAGAAATCTGTCAAAATTATTTCTTGAGAAGAAGATGACGCCGATGCTTTCAAAAAAGAAAAAAGGTATTTCTCCTACACACCTTTTCTTTGCGGATGACATTATGATTTTTTATAAAGGCAACATGAAGCGTTTGCATAATCTCCTTTTGTCGTTTCAATAGAATACGTTGGAAGACCTCTAATGAAGTGGGAGTTCATTATATTGGAAGACCTCCTTTTCTAAATTCAGTAGAATACCCGAATGTAGCTTGGCAAATATCAAGCTTGTAAATTTGTTATCTATTAATACAAATTTTTGACTTATCAAAAAAAAAAAAAAATCAAACGGTTTGTCGTCAAAAGAGTAAGGTTTACTTTGGTGGTGGTTCTTTGAGTCGATGTAGAACAATAACAAATTTACTTGGTATGGAGGTTTCTACTTTTCCTATCTCTTGTAAATTTGTATCTAGGTGTTCAAATCATGCCCAAAAGGGCTTACTTTGGTGGTGGTTCTTTGAGTCATATTAGCAATGTGATTGATAAAATTAAGAATCAGCTTACTGTATGGAAAGGAAAATTGCTTTCTTTTCAAGACAGAATTGTGCTCATTAATTCAGTGATTGAGGTTCTTATGGTTTTTTTGTTAAGTTTTTTTTTTTTTTTTTTTTTTGTTAAGTAGGCGAGGTTCTTATGGGCGAAATACACTTCACATCTTGGTCGCATAAAACATTATGGTGTGAACTCTTCGATTCTTCCAGGCATTAGATTAGTTCATTCCATTGTTGACAAGAATACCAAAGTTCTTCTAGGGGACGGAAGGAATACATCTCTTTATTTTGATGTGTGGTATGGTAATGAATGTATTGCGGATATGCTAGGTGAATATGATCTGGATGGCACGTTCATGGTTAGTGAAATTATTGCTAATAATTCTTGGCAGTTGCAGGGAGTACATATTCAGAATATAATCAGGGCTGGGGTGGACTTAAACAACTTGCCAATGCTTCAAGGAGGGACTGATTGCAGGGTGTGGATGCCGGAGTTGGAAGGAAATTTTACGGTCTCTTCAGCTAAGGAGCTAGTGCGAAAAAAGTATGCAACTTCAGATGTTTATGGCCTGTTGTGGAGACGTGCAATTCATCCTAAACTTGCTGCACAGAATTGGAAGATTGCGAGGGAAGCTTGTGCGACTCAAGACAAGTTGAAAACCAGATTCAAAGCCGAAATAGCCAATAGATGCTATCTTTGCAAGCTGGAGGAAGAATCACTAGAACATATTTTGTGGAGCTGTACATTTGCAAATCAATCTTGGCAGTGGTGCTCAGGTTTGTTCAATTTGCAGCCTCATTATGATTTGGTTACTTCTTATAAATCTGCCAAAGGAAGGAGTAGAATTGTTAAGGATTTATGGCTGCTAACCAACCTTGTTATTCGTTCGGAGCTGTGGAATACAAGAAATATGGCGTGTTTTCAAAATGCAGCTGTTAGTAAAAAAAAAAAAAAATACAGCTGTTAGTATTTAGTTTTTTAAACAGCGGGTGTTTCATTTGATTCATGATTATGTTGTGCGGTTGAAGAGTTTTATGCACAATACTACAGCAGATTTAGAAATTTTGAATTGTTTCCGTGTTCGTCATAGACAAGTTAAAATCGTGCAGCCTGTTGAATGTTTTTGGGAGCCGCCAAACAGGGATGAACTTCTCTTGTGTTGTGATGGAGCTGCCAAGGGGAACCCAGTGTTGCTTGGTGCAGGTGTTGTGGTACGTGATCATGATTGTAATTTTGTTGGAGCCATGAGCATTGGATTGGGGTCAACAAATAACTATTTGGCAGAATTATATGGTGTAATAGTTGGTTTAGAATGGGCAATGAAATGGGAAGTCCGTAAAGTTCTGGTGCGATCAGATTCTATTGGTGCAATTTTGGCACTTGAGAACTCTAATGTACCTTGGTTTGCTAGGCAAAGATGGAGTAAGATTCAAGACAACTACGATTCGATTCGTTTTGTTCACACTTATCGTGAAGCAAATTTTTCAGCAGATTCCATGGCAAAAAGCGGTTGTCTACTAAGGAATGGTGAAGGGATGAATTATGATGAGAGACCGTATTTCCTAAGAAATTTAGAATATCCAAATGTCTCTTATTTCAGATTTAAATAGTTTATAAGTTTTTGGGGTCTTTTGACCTCTTTTCTTGTAAACTTTTGTAAATATTTGCTATTCATCAATACAAATTTGGACTTACCAAAAAAAAAACTCTTGAAGTGGTGGCTTCTTCATCTATGGATAAATATAAGGAGAAGGGAAAACAAGCTCATATTATTCCTGTCACTCCAGAATGTGTTGAAGTAAGTAACAATGAGTTTACAACCTCTGTAGTTAATAAAATTACTACAGACAAGGCAGAGGTAATAGGGTGAATGATGAGCAATTGGAGAAAGAACTTGCAACTTCTGAATTGGAATTTCGTGAAGCACAGATGAAGTTAATTAGGTGCAAAAATGCCGTTGCTGCTAAGGCTGCTATTGCTGTTCGAAAAAGTGAGATGGCTGGGGCAAAACTGAACGCTAATCTTGTAACAAGTTCGGGCGCAAAGGAAGGCGTAACTAGGTCCAAGTATGATGCTCGTAAAGATGGTAAGTCAGGTTCTATGCCTGATACGGAACAAAACAAGGAGATTCAAAATAAGGAAAGTCCAAACGCTGATTTAGGAAACAAAACAAACTTGGCCAGTAATTCCGTGTCCACTTTAAACTCTTCTTTGGTTAAAGATTTGGAAGAGTCCGTGACCAGGCCAAAGGCTAGCATGTCCATGGCCAAGCTAAACTCAAGTTTGGCAGGTAACGTGCAAAATAATGGCAAGCCCGGATCCAAGCATACTTATGATTCCAAGAAGGCTATGGAAGATAAGGGCGTGTCCAAGGATTCTTCAAATGATGATTGGAAACAAGTTAAGGGTAAGAACTCCCCAACCAAATTTTCTTTTACACCCTTAACTGATGCTTTGATTGCTTCCTCAGAATTTGTTAGCAAAAACAAATATGATTCTCTAAGCTTAGGTTTGAGAGATGATTTTGAGGAAGTTAAACAACGTGGTAATGTAATAGATGATGAGGAAACACAAAGTGATGCTGTTTTGGATGTGACTAGTATGGCAGCTGAAGTTAAAAACACAAAAGAGTGGGGTACGCTAGTTGATGACAATAAAAACAAGAATAACAAGGTTTCAGAGATGACAGATTCAGTTACTTTTGATATAAATAATATTTTGAATATGGAGGAATTAGAGGAGCAAGCAAAATTCAGAATGATGAAGTGCGCGCTAACTTCATTAGAAATCCAGTCTATAGAAAGGAGTATTTTAATGAAAAAAAAGAGTTGTTGGAGAGAGTCTCAAAGAAAAAACCTCAAACTCCAATAAAACTTGTTCCAGGTGGTAATTATGCTTCAGATGAAGATGATTATGATGATGAGTATGATGATTTTTATGAAGAACCAAATTTGACAGAAATCCTTGCTGGTCTCCAATCTAAGAAGGGGAATTTTAGGGTGGGAAAGGGACGCAAACATTTTTAAGTGCATATTTTTCTTTTTTTTTTGGTAAGTCCAAAATTGTATTGATGAATAGCAAATATTTACAAAAGTTTACAAGAAAAGAGGTCAAAAGACCCCAAAAACTTATAAACTATTTAAATCTAAAATAAGAGACATTGGGTATTCTAAATTTCTTAGGAAATACGGTCTCTCATCATAATTCATCCCTTCACCATTCCTTAGAAGACAACCTCTTTTTGCCATGGAATCAGCTGAAAAATTTGCTTCACGATAAGTGTGGACAAAACGAATTGAATCATAGTTGTCTTGAATCTTACTCCATCTTTGCCTAGCAAACCAAGGTACATTAGAGTTCTCAAACGCCAAAATTGCACCAATAGAATCTGATCTCACCAAGACTTTACGGACTCCCCACTTCATTGCCCATTCTAAACCAACAATGACGCCATATAATTACGCAAAAAATTATTTGTTGACCCCAATCCAATGCTCATGGCTCCAACAAAATTACAATCATGATCACGCACCACAACACCTGCACCAGCAACACCAGGTTCCCCTTGGCAGCACCATCACAACACAAGAGAAGTTCATCCCTGTTTGGCGGCTCAAAAACACATTCAACAGGTTGCACCGTTTTCACTTTTCTATGACGAACACGGAAACAATTCAAAATTTCTAAATCTCTTTGTAGTATTGTGCATAAAACTCTTCAAACGCACGGCATAATCATGAATCAAATGAAAAACCCTCTGTTTAAAAACTGAATACTAACAAGAGCGTTTTGAAAACACGCCATATTTCTTGTATTCCATAGCTCCGAACGAATGACAAGGTTGGTTAGCAGCCATAAATCCTTAACAATTCTACTCCTTCCTTTGGCAGATTTATAAGAAGTAATCAAATCATAATGAGGGTGCAAATTGAACAAACCTGAGCACCATTGCCAAGCTTGATTTGCAAACGTACAGCTCTATAAAATATGTTCAAGTGATTCTTCCTCCAGACTTGCAAAGATAACATCTGTTGGCAATTTCGGCTTTGAATCTGTTTTTCAACTTGTCTTGAGTCCCACAAGCTTCCTCACAATCTTCCAATTCTGTGCAGCAAGCTTAGGATGAATTGCACGCCTCCATAACAGGCCATAAACATCTGAAGTAGCATATTTTTCCACACCCAGCTCCTTAGGCCGACGCGAGACCGTAAAATGGCCTTTCAACTCCTAGCATCCACACCCTGCAATCAGTCCCTCCTTGAAGCAATGGTAAGTTGTTTAAGTCCACCCCAGCCCTGATCAGATTTTGAATATGAACTCCCTGCAACTGCCAAGAATTATTAGCTATAATTTCACTAACCATGATCGTGCCATCCATATTATAATCACCTAGCATATCCACAATACATTCATTACCATACCACATCAAAATAAAGAGATGTATTCCTTCCGTCACCTAGAAGAACTTTGGTATTTTTGTCCACAATGGAATGAACTAATCTAATGCCTGGAAGAATAGAAGAGTTCACACCATAATGCTTTATGCGACCAAGGCGTGAAGTGTATTTCGCCCATAGAAGAATAGAAGTGCATATTTTTCTTCTTTTTTGTGTTTATGAGTTTTTTTTTAATGAGCTTTTTATGCTTTTTTTTTCACCCCTTTGGTTTATGGGGGTGGGGGGACTTGAGCCCTCATTGTAATTCTTGTAATTACGTTTTTTGCTTTAATAAACCATTGGAATTAGCAAAAAAAAGAATACAAGGGCCTTATGGAGACCCTGATTTGACACAAATAATTGCTGGTCTTATTCCCAAGAAGAGGAATTTTAGAGTAGGAAATAAGGGGCGCAGACGTTAGATTTCCTCTTTATGTTATTTTTATGTGTTTAGGAGTTTAATTTATGAGTTTTTAGCATTTTGTTGCTTTTTTTTTCCCTTTGGTTTATGGGGGTGGGGAGGCCTTGAGCCTCCCATTTTGTAATTCTTGTAATTACGTTTTTTTGTTAAAATAAACCTTGGACTTAACAAAAAAAAAAAAAAAAAACTTCTGCTTGTAATTCTTGTAATTACGTTTTTTTGCTTAATAAACTATTTTGACTTAGCAAAAAAACAACAAGCTTACGGTCTTGGGCATCTCATTATTGATCCTAGACATGTCAAATTTAAATAATGGCATGTAAAATTGAATCTTGGAGATGAGCATGAAAGCACAAGCCTATGGTCTTGGGCATCTCAAAATTGATCCTAGGCATGTCAAATTGAATCTTGGGCATGGGCATGAAAGCAAATCCCTATGGCTTGGGCATCTAAAAATTGATCCTAGGCATCTCAAATTGAATCTTGGGCATGGGCATGAAAGCACAAGCCTACGGTCTTGGGCACCTCAAAATTGATCCTAGACATGTCAAATTGAATCCTGAGCATGTCAAATTGAATCTTGGGCATGGGCATGAATGGACAAGCCTACGGTCTTGGGCATCTCCAAATTGATCCTAGACATGTCAAATTTAAACTTGGGCATGTCAAATTGAATCTTGGGCATGGGCATGAAAGCACAATCCTAAGGTCATGGGCATCTCAAAATTGATCCTAAACATGTCAAATTTAAACTTGGGCATGGGCATGAAAGCACAAGCCTACGATCTTGGGAATCTCAAAATTGATCCTAGACATGTGAAATTTAAACTTGGGCATGTCAAATTTAATCTTGGGCATGGGCATGAAAGCACAAGCCTATGGTCTTGGGCATCTCAAAATTAATCCTAGGCATGTCAAATTGAATCTTGGGCATGGGCATGAAAGCACAAGCCTACGGTCTTGGGCATCTCAAAATTGATCCTAGGCATGTCAAATTGAATCTTGGGCATGGGCATGAAAGGAAAAGCCTACGGTCTTGGGCATCTCAAAATTGATCCTAGACATGTCAAATTTAAACTTAGGTATGTTAAATTGAATCTTGGGTATAGGCATGAAAGCACAAGCCTACGGTCTTGGGCATCTCAAAATTGATCTTAGACATGTCAAATTTAAACTTGGGTCTGTCAAATTGAATCTTGGGCATGGGCATGAAAGCACACGCCTACGGTCTTGGGCATCTCAAAATTGATCTTAGACATGTCAAATTTAAACTTGGGCATGTCAAATTGAATCTTGGGCATGGGCATGAAAACACAAGCCTACGGTCTTGGGAATCTCAAAAAAGTGTCATAGGCATGTCAAATTGAATCTTGGGCATGGGCAGGAAAGCACAAGCATACAGTCTTGGGCATCTCAAAATTGATCCTAAACATGTCAAATTTGAACTTGGGCATGTCAAATTGAATCTTGGCCATGGAAATGAAAGAACAAACCTATGGTCTTGGGCACCTCAAAATTGATCCTAGACATGTCAAATTTAAACTTGGGCATGTCAAATTGAATCTTGGGCATGGGCATGAAAACACAAGCCTACGGTCTTGGGAATCTCAAAAAAGTATCCTAGGCATGTCAAATTGAATCTTGGGCATGGGCATGAAAGCACAAGCATATAGTCTTGGGCATGTCAAATTGAATCTTGGGCATGGGCATGTCAAATTGAATCTTGGGCATGGGCATGAAAGCACAAGCCTACGGTCTTGGGCATCTCAAATGGATCCTAGACATGTCAAATATAAACTTGGGCATGTCAAATTGAATTTTGGGCATGGGCATGAAAGCACAAGCCTACGGTCTTGGGCATCTCAAAATTGATCCTAGACTTGTCAAATATAAACTTGGGCATGTCAAATTGAATCTTGGGCATGGGCATGAAAGCAGAAGCCTACGGTCTTGGGCATCTCAAAATTGATCCTAGGCATGTCAAATTGAATCTTGGGCATGGGCATGAAAGCACAAGCCTACGGTCTTGGGCATCTCAAAATTGATCCTAGACATGTCAATTTGAATCTCGGTCATGGGCATGAAATCAAAAGCCTACGATCTTGGGAATCTAAAAATTGATCCTAGGCATCTCAAATTGAATCTTGGGCATGGACATGAAAACACAAACCTACGGTCTTGGGCATCTCAAATTTGATCCTAGACATGTCAAATTTAAACTTGGGCAAGTCAAATTGAATCTTGGGCATGGGCATGAAAGCACAATCCTAAGGTCATGGGCATCTCAAAAGTGATCCTAGACATGGCAAATTTAAACTTGGGCATAGGCATGAAAGCACAAGCCTACGGTCTTGGGCATCTCAAAAATGATCCTAGACATGTGAAATTTAAGATGAGATATCTTTCCTCCACTCGGCCTGCCATTTCGCTACACATTGTCTTCCATCTTACAGTTAGATGTTTCAAACTTTCACCAACCCTTTGTTTTAACCCAAATACATCTTCAATACACAGTCGCAGGAATTATTACTTATGTATGCCCCTAAGAATATAGCCTGCAAGTGATTAAAAGATGTTATTGTATTCTCGGTAGCCCTTCCAAACCATTTCAAAGCTTCTCCTGTCAGACTTGATGCAAAATATTTGCACAATATAGCTTCATTGTTTTCCCATTGTAGCATACATCTCATATAAGCTTTGATATGCTGTATCGCGCAAGTTGTTCCATCGAAAATGCTGGTTAATGTCGGTAAATTGCACTTCGGTGGTATTCCTCTTAATTGTATCTCTTGTGTGAACGGGGTTTTTCATGACTTCTTCTATTGCTTCATCTAACTTGTCTCTTTCCTCCTCCCCTTTTATTGTTCATCATTCCTCTCATTTCTGCTAATTCTCTCAAAATTTGTTCATTTACATCAGAATTTGAATCCATTGGTCTTTTTAGTTCCGCTTCTTTTCGCATGCGTTCATGTCTACTTTGACTTTCCCGTTCATTATTCTCTTCTCGCATTTCTCTACGATCTTCTCCTTCAGTTCTTTCGCGAATTCTCACACCATTATATCTATCGATTTCTCTTCTTTGGTGCCTATCAGTTCTCATTTGTGCTCTTTCGTACTCTTCATTAATATTATCATTGTTGCGATTTTGTTCTCGCCTTCTTTCTCGATTATCATGATTATTCTGGCGAATTGCCTCTTCTAACTCTTGTTCTTCCATGTCTGCTCTCAATCTTTCTCTCTCGCGAGCTAGACGTGCTTGTTCAACATAATGCCTTTCAATGTCATCCTCAATCTCTTTTTGCCTCCTCTGTGCTTCTCTCCCATGCAATATTCTTCTTCCTTCTTCTTGATTTTCTTCAGCAACTGGATCATTTTGCCTCTGACGCTGCCTATTTCCTTGATTATCATCATTCTGCCCATTTTGAATAGTCTCGGGACGTGGAATATAACGATCTTCCATCATTTCTCCTCTCTCGCAATGTTCCCTGCCTGGATTTTGCGCTTCTCTTTGGTTTTCTTCATCGACAGCTTCTGTAGTTAAATTTCTCCATCTTTCCTCTCTAATTGATCTTGAGCTTGACCTTGTAGTGCTTCTCGACCTCCTGTTTTGTAATCTCATGTTTTCCATCCTCAGCTCATGATTCTGTCTTGTCAAGTTTGCACGTTCCTCTGCCTCTAATCGTCTCTCTTCATGTATTGTTTGCCTCAACGCCTCTAATGCTGCGATCTCTTTATTCCCATGAATTGTTTCTCCATTCCTCTCTCCCTTCTTGTCCATTGTTTACCAATTGCTGTTCTTCTTCCCTTTCGTCCACAGAATCTAATCTCCATGGATGCACACTTACTCTATCATAATCCACAGTTCTATCCGCCATTGGTTAAATTGGTGATTGAATTTGATTTTCCTCATCATTTCTTATGTTCCTTCTTGAGGATTCTCCCATTTCATTTCTCTCTTCTCCGGCAAGTCTCCTACTTCTCCTAAAAGTTGTTGGTTGCTCAGATGCATTTCTCCTTCTAACCATTTCTGAATTTTGGTAAACTGTTGAAAATTGTATCAAATTTCTTCTCTACTACTCCAAATTCTTTCAAACCACGATGTGTATCCTTACTCAAACAGCCCTTTCTAGCGCCAATATGTAGTTGCAGGAAATCCTACACTACACCCCTCACAATATTCCACACAACTAAGACATTTTTTAGATGAATAACAATGATTTTATTGATTATTTCCTTGAAGATTCACAAGATAAAATAGAAAAGAGTTAAAGAAATTACAATCACCACCAACTTTCTCTCTCCTAATGAGGGGTCTAACACTCTCCAAAGAATCCCCCCATACAACAGACTTATTCGAATCTTTATATAGGGTAGTATACAATGGATGACAGCTAAGCTGTCCTTTATTTTCGGGAACGACTTGCGAAATATCGCAAGTGTACAAGTATACAATCTCGCAACTCTCCTAAACTTCGCTAGATCTCCATACTTTTCTTATGTTTTGGATGTCGTCATTCATTGCGTCATTAATGTTATTCTTCTGGGACGCCCTCGCAATGTCATTATTTATTGATCTCGCGAAGTATTGATGTCGCGATATTCTGATCCTACAAAAACTCTTAAATAAAAACTTGCAAAAAACAAATTTGTGTAGACACAAGGCTTGGTGCATGATTCATGCGCATATCGCATGGGTATGTAGTTGCAGGATTTCCTACACTACACCCCTCATTAGATTCAACACAATTAATCCATTTGAATATGAATAACTATGAATTTGATTGATTATTTTCTTGAAATGTTTTACAAAGAAAGATAGAACAGAATTAAGAAAATTACAATCATTCTAGATTTTCTCTCTCCTAATGACTTGCTTAACAATTCAAAAACCTCTCTCACAACGGACTTACTCGACCCTTTATATAGGGTATTACATAGTGGATGACAACTAAAAATTTGTCCTTTATTTTCGGGAATCCTTCAAAGTATCGCGAGTTCATAAGTGTTTGTCTTCGCGACACTCTAAATCTCGCCAAGTCTTCACACTTTTCTCATGTTAAATTTGTCGTCATCTAATGCGTCATTTAAATTACTTCCACTGCGACACCTTCGCATACCGGCCGTTTATTGATCTCGCAAGGTATTGATGTCGATATTCTGATCCTACATCTTGCCTCTTCTCATGTCTTTTACGAAGGAGAAAATGTCATGAGAATTTATATTTTAAAATGCCGCAATTGCTCATCTTTATCTCGCGATTGTTCACTTTTATCCGTTTTATTCATGTACGGAATTTATTACAGGTGTTTCTTCTTCCACTCTTTTCTTGACACGTCTCTCTCAACCGCTTATTCTTGACCATTCACGTCCCATCTCGCATTAAATGCATTTGTTTTCTCGAAAATTCTCTTCTCTATATATAGTCTTCTCATCCTTCTCTTTTTCTCTTTTATTTTCCCTCTGCAACTTTCCTTCAACTTTGTTCTTCCGCAATTTGCGCTTCTGCTACTGTAATCCTCCCCTTCAATTCTCTCAATCTTCAATTCTCCATTCATTCCCATACTATATTAATGGCTGCACTTGGTCGTACATATAAACCCCTTTTTGAAGAAACTCAAAAGAATTTGCAGGAGAAGGGTTTCACTTTATCAACCATTCCTGATCAAGAATCTTCGTCCATTCTCTCTGCAAAAATGTTTTCTGATCATCAGTGTGATGATCATAAAATCATAGTCTCGCTAGGTCAACTCCTCGCAGGCCTTCCCATTCCTCTATATAATCCCGAGATACCTTTATTCTATGAAATTCTTGCTCACGAGAAATTCTCGCGAGCTATTTATCAATTGAGCGGCGACTGCATCCGTCTAATGCTTGAATTCGCCAATCGTGGCGCTGGTAAAGGATCTTTATATCCTGATGACGTCAGAGATTCTAAATTCGCAAATTTACAAATAGTCGCTGAGAAGTATACCGTGGATAACTTTTTTGAAAATTATAAAGTAATAAATATGAGAAATGATAAATCTCGCTGGGGTGCTCGGTTGAAAAGAAAAGATAATATTTCCGATGACAAGCTGCTTATGCAAGATATTGATTGGCATTCGGGCAACAATAGTACTCCTCGTCATTCCAAAGATGAGAAATGGTGGGTTGTTCCTTTATTTTTGAATGGACCCTATATCGCAGGTTCACACGCACTCCCTGCGAATCTCGCAAACTATCATCCTTGGGAATTTAAGTGGCCCGAGAAGGCAAAAGAGGTATATTTCCCTTTTTTTTGTTTTTTAGGTTTTGCTTTTGCAATATTCCCGATGACAAGCATTTATTGAATTTGCAAAGTTTACAGGTTGACAAACTGAGGAAGAGTTATGAAAGAAACCCAAAGGCAAGTACTCTGGCGATACTCCGATCGATCACGGATGAAGTAAGAAATATTTTCTTTTGTTATCTTTAACAATATTGTTGCCTCTTGTAGTTGCAGGAAATCCCACACTACACCCCTCATAATATTTTGTAGATCTAAATCTTATTAATCATCTAAATTTCAAATATAAGTACTAGAAATATAAATTGACACAAGGATTTTTTACATGGTTCGATCAATGTGATCTACATCCATGGTTCTTCACTATGATTATTGAGATTACATTAGTATTTCATTTACAATCTCCATTAATGGATATTTTGTAAAGCTCTAGATCTAATTATTTGGGGAAGAAGATGATAAAGAAAATAAATCTCTCCTAAAAAATATCTCTCTCCAAAATATCTCTCTCTCTCCTACCAAAATTATCCCCCCCTTTCTCTCTCCTGCTCTCCTCTTTATATAGGTGTTTACATAGTGGATGACAGCTCACATACAGCTCATATTCTCGCGAGCTCTTTGATAATTTCGCAGGCTCTTGCTACTTTCTCGCGAACTCTTCATACCTTTTCTCGTATTTCTGTTGGTTTCGTCTGTTACGTTATTTTTGATGTTAGTTTGCGACGGTTTCGCAATGTTGCTAATGACAATATCGCGAGTATGTTGTTGTTGCGATATTTGGATCTACATCTTGCCTCTTTTTCTTGAATATTGCTTGAAGAGCGATCTTTAAGAAAAAAATCCGTTGTTGTAGTAGTCTTTGATCTTTATTGATGAAGGAATGAGCGAAAGAATACTGGACTTGAAAAGTAAGTACTTGCCTCTATTCTTTGCGAAGTTCAATCTCTTAATCCTTGAAGTATGCGAAGTATGAAGTATCTTTGAAGAAGTATAAGAAGTACTCAATCCTCGAAATATATAAGAAGTATGAAGTATCCTTTGAGAAGTATAAGAGTACTTAATCCTCTAAATATAAGAAGTATTGTGAATCCATTATGCGAAACTCCCGCTCCATGTTCTTTTGCCTCATGCTATGTCTTTGAATGCAAATAAAAATTTAGATTAGTATTCCACATTTCTTTTATCAAAGATATTTATTTAATTTCAAGTTCAAATCATTTTTCTTTGTTTTGATTTCCTTTGTATAACTCATTTCATTTCATCCGATAAAACATCCTTCATGGAAATGATCCTAATAGGTACCCCTTATATGACGACTTTTAGGTACATTGCCTCTTGCGAAATCATAAGGTAAATTCGCGAACTAGGGTGTACGCCATAAAGGTTTGCCCACTACTACTCTCCATGTTGGATATCATTCTCATTTGAAACAAAGCAAGTATTTAAGGGAAATATATAAATTGATCTTTGCGAGATATTGTTCTCGGTTTCTCTTGTAATATCTGCGAGATTTTTCTCGAATCTTTGAAATCTTTAAGATCTTTGTAATTTAGAAATCTTTGAAATCCTTGTAATGCTTTATAATTTTGAAATCTTTGAGATCTTGAAATCTTTGTAATTTTTTTTTTTTTTTTTTTTTTTTTTTATTAAATCAAAAATATTTTATTTTGTGTAAAAGTAAAATGTTCAAAGAAAGTGGTACTTAGCTTTTGTGGTTTGCTGTTGTTGTTGTCTCTTGCGAAGTATATGATTTGCTTGCGAAGCTAGCATCCTTGAAATGTATAAATGTCACACAAAATATAATTATCTCGCAGCAAAAAGAAGTGTGAGAAATGAGATTTGAACCCTTGACTCCGCCTCTTTGCATATTCTCGCACCATACCAACTGTTCTAACCCTCTCTTGCGAAATTAATTTGCGAGATAGTCATCAACTTTCTTCTTTGAGAAATAAACAAAGTCCTTGCGAAATTTCGCATAACAAAAATAAATATGCGAGAAGCAAGAATTGATCCTGCGACCTTCTGCTTGCATTCATGCCTCCTAACCAACTATGCTAGCTTGCCTCTGCGAAGTGTTTCTGCGAAATAATCACCTACTTTCTTCTTGCGAGATATCCTTGCGAGATTTTCAAAGACTGTGCGAAGTAAACATTTGCATGAAGTAAACGAATGTCTGCATAAGTGTTTATGCTGCGAATGTTCGCAATGTAAACATTTGCGAAGTGCAAAAATTCTTTGCGAATGGGGAGATTCGAACTCTAGACATCAAACTCCTTCTCTTCAACTCGCTGACCATCCGGGCTATTTCTGCTGCTTATGAAAGAAACATACAATACTATAACTTTACTCCATTTCTTCGCTCTTATAAGTTCAAAAATATGCGATGTGGGATTCGAACCCGCGACCTTAAGCTCCTCATGTTCGCTCGTGACCACCAGCCGCTTCTCTTGCTTGCGAAAGGATCATGAATGCTAATACATGACTTATATTCACCCTTTGATACTCAAGGAAAAAATTGATAAAAATTCTATGCGAAGGGGAAAACTCGAACCCGCGACCTTATGTTTATACTCTTCGCCAGTGTCCAATTGTGCTAGCTTCTCAATTTCTCCGAGCTTTATTTATTACCTAAAAACACAAAATTAATTAATACAAATATTTATTCTTGAAAACAAAGAAAATACAGAATCTGGGATAATATCTGATTCTTGAGCACAAAAGATGAGTTAAATGCCAATAAAAAGGTGTATAAATATGCAATATTTGGCACTCATCACTCCCCTCCTATGTACACATCCCTATAGACGACTAGATTCATGCTAAACCCTAGTCTAACATAATCTTCAAAAGATCTTAGATAACCTCTATCCCGAATAATAATAAATACTACTTAAGATAATTATCCTTTTCCAAATCGTGGATTTATCTTAAATAATATTTACTAATTATTCCATGGAAACCCTTTACCCAAAGATCTCTGGGATTCAACAATAAGCCAAGTTTTGGGCTTCGACAACAGGCCAAACACTGGGCCTCATCAATAAGCCAAGTGGTTAACCATGAACTACTTTGGGCTTCCAAAATAAGCCACATGAGTTCCCAAACAAACCCCTCGGTTCCCATGTTAAACCGGATTCAGGCTTCTACTATAAGCCCCGTAGGTTTCTTTCATAAACCCCTCGGATTCCTTAATAACCCGACCGGCCTCTATAATAAGCCGGATTTAAATTGCATTTAAAGCCTCATGCGGAACGCACGTATGCTATTTTGGATAGGGTACAAACATCGCCCCTTCTTAACCTCGACTCGTTCGAAGGTTTAAGAACTCCCCGGCAACAAATGCTTCAAAATAGACCATATCCTATCAGTAGTGCAAACCCGCATGTCCTTCGCAAGCCAAGTCTCTTACGAACAAAGCCCCCATGTCCAATTTATGAGAACACCCCTCCTCTATCCCCGGTTCTCTTATGATCGAACAGCCCCCCTCAAACGAGCCATTTCCTTCTCATAAAGCGTCGACTCATAGCTCCAGCTTCGTCTTGACTGAGGATTCCAAACAATATCCGATCGACGGCGCGATACCTCAAAATATTTTACTATGAATGAAAACTTAGACTTTAAATGTTCATGAACACTACAACGTCCTTTCCGGCTTCACAAAGACGAAACTACAAGAAATACTGCTCGTTATCTCGCACCGCTTTATCTCCACCGGGCTGAAATCGATCCCTATTCATCCATGAGTTTGACTCCATTTGAAACTGACACGCTACCAATTTTCCCAATATAAATAAGGTCGAACAACCTAATCGAGAATGCAATTACAATCGCTCCTCTCCCACTCGCTCCTCTCGTAAGTGCTTTTGCCTTTTTACCGATATATATTTTTTTTTTGTTTTAAATAAGAACTCTGGCCGTTTATCTTGCAAAGATCACTAAGCTTTTCGTCCTTTGCTAATGTGTGGTGCTTTGACTGTTTGTCTAATGCTATGGATCACTAATCGATCATCTCTTGAACTCGTCTTGCTGCAGCTCTCGTAGCTCCTAGGGAATCATCATCCGGATACCAACACCCGGCAGATGACTTCTCCTAAGCAATCCACCAACCGCATTAAGATACAACAAACTGTCGGCTTCTTCTCCTAAGAGAGTTAAAACTCTAAGAGATGGTCGCAAAAGATGTGTCCGTAAACGCCCTCAGCTATAAGGGATTGGCCTCTGAACTTCAATACCGCGCTAAGGCGGATATAGCTCCTAAGGTCGAGGCTCTGTTGACCCAAATGTTGCGTAAAACAAAGAACCACACTATATGACCATAAGTGATTTACGAGCTTAAAAGTATCAACCATACCGTCGATCTCAATCATCGCCGAGTACACCCCGCTTCTCCGCCTTGAAAGCTCCAAATGATACTGCCTTCCATTTGAAGACGATGCGTTTCAAATTTCCTAGTTTGTATAAGTCTTCACGCCTCCCGTAACTATTGGTGATTCCGCTATCCAAAATCCAACCGTTGCAACGGGGCATTATGCTCACAGGCATGTTGCCCCCGAGACCAACACTGTTATGATCGGGATGACCGACATAGATCAAGCCCTTGATCGTGCAAATGACTTCATTTTGGCAAAAGACGATCTTATCATCTACTTAATATACATAACCTTTATTAAAACTCCGCACTTCCCCGCAATATTTAACCAACCTTTCTACTGTGGTCTTTCGCTTGTTCGTAAGGCCGGTGAAGCTTCATTACTTATTTAGCTAGTAAAGCAAATGTAGGTTCATGCACTTGTCTCTTATCATCTTGAACGGAAAACGAACAATTGAAGTGCCAGATCGACGCCCTCCAAGGCAAGGGAACGTAAGGCCGATAACGCCATGAAACTGATGCGCAGCAACGCGATCGCGCCAACTTCAAAATCAAAGGTCTTGAAGATAT